>OX457128.1:11773227-13023227 GCA_949752895.1 Dendrolimus pini | reverse complement strand
TAATTTAAATGCCCTATATTTTGAGGAAAAAAATGCTGGTATTACTACAATACAAAACTGTGAATTTCATAGGGATAGTAAATATCGATACTTTAATGTCGATATTTTTACTAGGAATAATAATTTTGAATACTATGATGACAGTGGAATAAAACTAAAGTATAAGTTTAATTCATTTATTTTATAGTATTTTTCTTAGATAATCGCGACTGTTACACATAAATAAAACTACGTTATTTACTGTTTTAAGCGCGATATTTCTTTATTTTGACAACGTTTCGGCTACTTTACAGCAGCTATGATCACGGTTTGACTCGAGGTTACATGTCAATTAGTAATGTTTAAAAACATATTAATCCGAGCGTGGGGCGGTTTGTAACGCGCCTCGCGGGAGGAGAGGTGAGCGCGCGCGGAACACGCCGCGAGCCCATCTCGACGGCATAACGGCGGGCGAGAACCCTTTTCCCGGGTAACCATAGCTGGAAGCTGATCTCTAGGAATGACATACTCAAGCCGAAGCATTGATATGGAATAAAAGAATTGATATAGTGAAAATTTTTAAAATTTATTAAATGAATAAAACATAATATTGGCCATAAATCGTAATCATCTAGTAGTAGGAACCCTTCGCTGCAATACCGTTAACCCTATGTTCACAAGGTAGTTTATATAGGAGCGCTGATCAAGAAACAGGTAGACTCTTAAGATCGGTAACGATACCCGATTCGATGGGGTAAAAGCAGTACTCTCTTTACCATCGTAACTTTTCATTGTGTGGGAGCAATACTTAAAAAAACTCTCACAACATTTAAATATATTTCCTAGTATAGGTTACAGTTATATGTACCAAATTTCAGCAGTGTAGACCTAATCTCGGAAAATAGATGAACAGACGGACACGACGAAATCGTAAAGGTTCCTTATTTTACAATAGGACCCTAAAAGTGGGTCATTATTAGTATAACGTAATCATATTTTCGACTAACAGCATCAAAGGTAGTTTTATCGATATCGACACGGAATTATATGTACAGATTAAACATCACTATATGTAGTATCGTGTAGCCAAAAAAACAAACTTCGATATTCAAATTTGAAATTAGTCTCGAACGCAATAAGGGCTATAATTTCTTGAAGGATTTCGCATTAGTCTCGTGAGTGTGTGTGTGAAGTGCGCTAGCTTTCAATATGGGCATTGTTATACAAATATAGACTCAATTTCTTCACAGTAACAGTTCAAAGTAAAACAGAGATTTGTCGAAAGTCGATACGAGATGTTTCATTAATTCGATTATAGAATCGATGTTTTAAACATCAAGTTTAATAAACAACTATAAGTTATTTTATTAAAAATAAGCAATAATTAGACAAAAAAAATGCTTACATGTGAAATGTTACACCATCTTTTTGTAGATTTGAGGTGTTTGACATTTTATCGCACACGTTAAATGCACAGGTTGGCATTTTTGAGGAGCTCCTCACACAGCGATAACGATACTCTGACTGTTAGAAATCGATTATTGAACTAGTTTTTATAAACGCGTTAGATTTTATAATCTTGTACCTTGGCGGAGGGGTATGCTCATTCGAGGCTTGTCCATTGGTTTAATGGTCTAAGATATATATAATTATATATATCATTGAAATTCACGTATATAGTGACTCATCACGATATTTTAGGAACTATAATACCTATGGACTTGAAATTTGGCATGGACCTTCCTTTCGCCAAGTAAAGGTCAACTAAGAACGGATTTTACGGCACGCGAAGCAGGCGGGTATCATATAGCATTAGCAATAAAAACCGTAAAAATATATTTGCCATAGAATTTACTTCATCTGTGAGAAGAAACTCAACATTTCACTTGTAATTTAGTATTTAAAGAATATAACTTACAGTATGTTTCAAATAGTATACCTAGTCCAGCCATAAGTTCTGTTACAAATGAAAATGAATTTATTTTGTAATGAAGTAATGTAATACTATTAAAATTTATACCTACATATTTATTAAAGTCTCAGAAAAAAATAAAAAATATTCTATTCGAAATGGTCACCTTTGGCTTTTATACAGGCCTTTAATCTGTTTGGCCACGAATTTATGGATTTACGCACTGTTTCCAAGGGAAATTTCGCCACTGCTTGCTCCAAAGATGTTTTAACTTTTTAAGAGACTCAATGTCGCCGTGATGTTTGGAGCAGGCCATGTCCTCTAAAACTGACCATAATTTAAAGGGTTGAGGTCTGTACTAGATGAGGGCCAGTCTTCAGCTCTTATAAAGTCCGGGACATTGGTTTTTATCCAGTCCTGGATAGTTTGTGCCTTGTGACCAGGTGCAGAGTCCTGCTGGAAAGTCCACGGTATATTTTTAAAAAGTGTATTGCTGAGAGGTTTCACAACATGATCCAAGACTGTATTTTGATACACTTTGACTGAACTTTACACTCCTTTTTTACAAAAATGTAGTTTCGTGACTCCTTGATAAGACACACCCTACCAAACCATCACTGACGCAGGATGATGACCACGTTGTACCTTTCCGACCACTTGAGCAGCTTCTTTATAACTGTGAGCGTATACTTTATCATTTTGCTTATTGTAGTATTCTTCAATGGTGAAAATTTTTTCATCGGTAAAGAGGATATTTCTGTACCTTTCCCCTGCGTATCGCGACAGAAGGCGTTTTGATCGATCCACTCTTTTAATTGTAAAGATTGATTTCGGGCATATCCTGTATATCGACGATAAGCATCGAGCTTCAGGTCTTGTTTTATAGGACGCCACAGAGTCCTAGCGGGAATCTTCATTCCTTGAGATAAGATTTTTTGCTTCCTAATGGGGTTTCGACGAATTCAGGCTTTAACAGCATTAACAGCCTTTGTAGTTCTAACAGCACACGGCCGCCGCGATCTTTTCTGTTCTTCGACAGACGAAGTGTTGTTGTATCTGTTGATAGTACGATATACTGTTGGAGAAATACATTATGTGGCAGTACTCAAATGCATAAAAAATAACGGTTATATTATTTTAGATAGGTCACACTGTCTTCTTCTTATTAAAAATGTCTGTTCTAAATGTTTGTCGAAATAAACTTGATTTTAATATTAATATTTTTCAATTCAAAGGCCTAGAACCTTAACATATACGAACATACGGCTGATACCAAGCTTTTGAAGTGGCTGGAATAAGACCGACGGCTCCATACCCACTTTGTGCAAGGCGATCATTGCAATCCTATTTTCTTTAACACCCCATTCCATATTGTAATTTGATAATGAACATGAAAAAATATGTGAAATGGAGAAAAATCGAAAGAAGTTTTTAAAATAATATACGTGTTTCAAATTCAAAATAATTAAAAAGTTGAAAAAAGGAAAAGTTTTTATGTAACAGTATTTATGGCCAGACTTGTTATATATAGATAACGCTACAAGTTACGTTTTATACGTTTATACACTATATTTCATAAACATATCGATATATTTAAAATATAAAATTAATTAAGTACTCAAGTAGGTATAGAATTCATAGAAATTTATGCTGCAATAAAAATTATAGTTAAAAGTTGCTCTTCAAAGAATCAACACAACCATGACGTGTCACTTACCACCTATAGGTATTTCGTAATATTTAAACTAAATATAGGTAGTTATTATGCACGAATTTATACCTCAAGGTAAAGTCAACCACTAGGTTAAAATATCAGAAATTCATTTATCTCATTCTAGTGTAGTCGCCCTATAACGGCCGATTCCTATATCTTAATATTCATTCGCTAGCCTTATCATCAGCATCGGTTGAATTTTGACATTCCTTGTGGCTGATTCCTACATCTTACCAACCGTTTATTTCCCGTTTAACCGATAATAAGAGAACTTACTATCGGTTAAAATTTGACATAAGCTCCATACAAGTAACATCAAAATTCAAACGATGGTAAGTAAAGTGAATGAATAATAATATACAGGAACCGGCCATTTGAGGTTATGTCAAATTTTAACCGATAGTAAAGCAGATGAACATTCAGTGAAATAACCGGCCATGAAAGGTTTTTGTATCACAAAAACTTTCTATTGTTGTCTACATTAAATTATAGATGTTAATTATTGTGGTTTTTTTTTAATTTAAGCTAACACCGTGTGTGTGAATGACCTAGTAGGTAAGTTAATGCGAGTTTGCTGCAGTTACAAAAAGATTATATTTATGCTAGTGTGACGTAAAACTTTAAAAACCCATTTTTCTATGATAGAAAAAAATAATGCAACATTCTGTTTTTATTTGAATTAAAAACCGTTTAAACTGTTGCCATCATATTTTATGTGAGACTGCCATTATATTTATGTTAATTTTAGTTTTTCCACAACCACGCCCGATCCCTGTGTCGTGCCCGAACTGAATCCCATAGGAAAATAATTCATGGGTAAACATAATTTTAAATTAGGTTCTAAAGCTATCCATACAGTGTCACATGACTCATATGTATCTATTCGGATTTAAGTAATATGTAAGGTTTATACTTATGAAAAGGTAACAAACTAAAGTTTCTATTTTAATATCAACTCACTTCTTTAGCTTTTCTGAAACATTGTACGCATGTTAATCTATCTTCTATATATACTATAATAAATCTGTGAAAAAATCAGGGAGGCTTATTCGGAGCAGCAGATTCCAAAATGCACCATTTAAAATGTTTGTTTGTCTGTCGGTCTGTCTGTTAGAGCATCACGTGAAAACTTCTGAACGGATTTAAATGAAACTCGAAACGGAGCTAACTTATATCAAGGGACGTAAGTTAGGATACTTTGTATCCCAATAAATGACGTCGTTTCCATGGAATAGACATAGACGGAGTAGCAAAAGAGATGGCGTTGCAATCGCGTTTTTTCAATTCACTAACAAATACCTACGTTGCTTTATACAACATGTCATTCATTGTATTACTTTAAATCAAGTTGGCTTCGACTCATCTGTATGTTTTGCTGGGCAGTTTTCTAGATTGTAGGGACATAGTTTCTTTGTTATTGTAGCGAATGAAAGAGTAAAATTGTAGAACTAAAAAATTTTAGAATTTAACCCCCTTTAACGAAATATCTTATTTATATTACTAATATCCCTTCAGAAATTATTATCTATTCATCTATATACTTATAATAAAATTGTAGAGGTCGAATTTCTGTACAATGAAAAAAAATGCTAAAAACCGAGTCAGGGGGATGTAAGAACAGAAATAGAACCAATTTAGATTTTTTTCAAATTTTTTGTTTCTCTGTTTGTCTGTCTGTTTGTACCGGCTAATCTCCGAAACGACAGGACAAATTTACATGAAATTTTGTATGGTGATAGCTTATATCCCTGGTCAACATATAGGATACTTTTGATCCCAAAAAATTAAAGAGTTCCCGTGGGATAGTTAAAAACCTTTAATTACTTAAACAGCTTATAAAAGACTGAATGTAATTTATCTGCAACGTAACATAATAGAAGCGGAGATTTTGACAGGGTATGGTGTCGGTGAGAGAGTTTTATCTTATGTATATATAATATATAAGCTGATAAGTTTGTTTATTTATTTGTTTGCTTGAACGCGCTAATCTCAGGAACTACTGGTCTGATTTGAATATTTTTTTCAATGTTAGATAGCCCATTTATCGAGGAAGGTTATAGGTTATAAACCATCACGCTAAGAGCAATAGGAGCGGAGCACCAATGAAGAATGTTTCAAAATTGCGGGATATTTTCAACTTACTTTTTTCTTTCGCCTTATTCTACGTTTGTAGAAAAAACGTCACTAACAATAGAAAAACTATAATGTTGACTGACAGGATGTCGGTTTTTCGTGACGGTGTGCGCGCGCATCGTATAAAATTACTCTCATCATTTTTCCCTAACGCGCCAAAAGAAGTATAACTTCACGACACTAACAATGAAAAAACTAAAATGTTGACCATAGCTAACTTCAGGGTGTAGGTTTTTCGTAACGGTGTGCGCGTAAAAATTTACTCTCATCATTTTTCCCTAACGCGCCAAAAGAAGTAGGTATAACTTCAATAACTTAATAAAGATTTTGAACTAAGAATTTATTTAGTTTATTAAGAGACAAAATAATATAAAATTTTCCTCATCTTTTTTTTATATTGCAGGAGGTCAGCAGACAGGCAGACGGCCCACTTGATGGAAAGCGGTTACCATCGCCTATGGACATTTGCAACACCAAAGGTGCTACAAATGCGCTGCTGCTCTCTTAAGGAAAACTGGAACCTGGTCACTAATGTCGGAACACAAATCAAGGTTGTTATGGCGACTTATTCTAGACCACGGGTGGTAGCCATCCAATTGGGCAAATGCCCTACCACCTGGCGAAGTCGATCTTGAAGTCGATGGCCGAGCAATCCATAAAAATTACCATATACATTGTTATAACAACAAAATGTTGGAAAATATTTTTTTGTGTCTAGCTATGGGTAGGCCTACGAAAGGTGCCGCGCTCCTTAAAAAATATTGGTCCCAAAAACGGGAACGGAAATTTTTCATAAAAAAATGTTCATAAAATGAAAACTACTGGGCCAAACTATGTTAAATTTTTAGGGGACTAAATGGCAACAATTCCGCATCAAATAAAGAAGAATCACGTAAATCGGATCGTAAATCTCAGAGTAATCGGTGTACGTAGTACATACATAAAAGTAAAAGAAAAAATAGCGATCAAGTTAACAACCTCCTCCTTTTTTAAGTCGGTTAAAAACGAAGCGGTTTGCATCTGGCTTCATAATGCGCACCGCAAAGGAGTGGAACTCATTGCCGGAGTCTGTCCTTCCCCATACTTATAACCTGGGTGTCTTCAAGTCCCGTGTGAATAGGTACCTTCTAGGGAAGCGTGCTCCATCCTAGACCACATCTTCGCTCCACATAGGGCGAGAGTGTGGTCAAACGCGAACCTATACTACAATCTATATATATAAGTATATAGGAGATCCCGTTTTTCAACTCACTGATCACGATATCTCTGAAGCTATAAGGCCGATTAACTTGAAATTTGGTATGAATATTTCTTTTGCCAAGTAGAGATCAGCTAAGAATGGGTTTTACGAAATTCCACCCCCAAAGGGGATTGCGGGGGCGTAAACAATGGAAAATTGATTATATATAAAAATGATTCGCAAAATGTGTTGGTAAGTGCATAACTTGAGAACGACTTTACCGATTTTGATGCAATTTTGTGTGTGTGTTTGAGTGGTTCCCGGGATGGTTTAAATCCACAATTGGAGCCGGTAGGTGTCGCTGAAATCGGGTTCTAGAATCCTCCTAATCACCGGGAGCGATTTTGTTTTTGTGTCATGAAACAAAGTCTTTTAGGAATTCAGAAAATATGGCGGTACGAAGTTCGCCGGGTCAGCTAGTCTATACATATAAATAAAAGGCTTGTGTTTAAACGCCTACCAGAAATGCACCTATTTTACTACCAATAAATTCGAAATACCTACCAGAATGGATAAATGCTCACCAAATTATGTTTCCAGAAGTATTGTAGAAATGAAGCTATTTTCCTTTTTATGCTATGCCATAAAAATATATAAACGCCTTTAAAGCTAATTCCATACCAAATATTTTACATTATAGTTAAACAGATATTACCAATATTTTGTTTCTCCACTTCCAATTTAGTAATTTTTGCTGAGGCAAAAAAGCAAACGTACAATTAATTTTAATACCAAATATAATATTTCGTATTCCAAACATGATAATATATGTTGCTTGTTTATTGTTTTATGAATTTGATTAGAACATGATAATATAGCCAAATAAATACTTTACTCTCAATATTACTGCAACACAAATGATTGAAGTAGGTAAAAAATGAATCACTAGTAGAAAAAAAAAAGTAAAACGAAGTTATGTTTCATTATATTTATAGGTACTTATAAGATTTATTTGTACTTAAGATTTATCAATGGCACTTTAAAGAACACAATAGTTAAAAGCAGTCAATCACAAACTTTTTTTTAAACTAACAAAAGAAAATAATTGTTGAATCAACAGAGGTTTTTTAGATTTAGCTGGGCGCACTCTCTTTCTCTTCTCACCAATAGGGATATTCCTAGCTTCAAGAGGTGATTCCACGTACTTCAGCGTGACAATGTGTGACGCTTGCGTGACGGGATTGCGTCCTGCGGTCTGTGCCTCACTTGCCGGTGGCGGCTGTGCTGGTTGCAGGGTAAATAAGTAAAGGGAAACGACTGTAATCTTACTTCAACAATAATATATTCTGGATTCAGGTTGGATAATTTGATTACACTTAAACTATTTAGAACTGTAATTTTCGGTTTGAATGTTAGTGTTTTAGTAAAACAATATTTGGTGGGCATTTATCCATTTTGGTAAGCAAAAAGAACTTAAATACAAAACGTACAATTATTCTGATGAGTGTATATTTATTTTGGAAAGTAAAACGTTGTTTTTTAGGCACCTCGGTATAGAGTGGATTAAATTTATATGAAGTAATATATTTTATTTAGTGCTTAATCTAAGGGACAAAAAAATTTCATCATCATTTAAATTGTACCCTAAATAAAATTGGAGTGTCTGTTTGTAATATTGAAATAACCGCTTTTTACTACATACATATGAATATATACGGTACATACACCAAAATAACATTTTTTACAATTTTTGTCTGTCTGTCTGTTTGTTCCTGCTAATCTCTGAAATGGCTGGACCGATTTTGACGGGACTTTTATTGGTAGGTAGCTGATGTAATAAGGAGTAATTTAGGCTACTTTTATTTTAGAAAAAATGTTTGGAATTATGATTTTAAATCACCACGCGGAAGACACCGCGGGGCGCAGCTATATAGCAGTATTTCATAAGTTTGTTTTAGTTTACCATCTATAAGTATAGTTCCTTTGCCTTTAATCATACATTCTTTAAAATATAAACATGATAATTTATTTCATGAGCTTTTTAACTGATGCAACTTTTTGTATGTTATAGTTATTTATTATTTCACGCAGATATTGCGATGAGTTTAATGCGTTATTTATGATGTGATATTGTTATTAAATGGTAATGACGTTAAATATTGACAGATAACGTATATATACTACAGTAGCTACATAGCTATGACTTTTAACCGATTTTCACCATGAGTGAAATAAATTTTCATCGGAGAACCCTATATTTACGCGGCGTAGCCGCAAGGAAAATTTTATTTATTTATTCTTTCCAAAAACATAATTAGTCCTACACCATATAATCGATATGTTCTTTTTTATATCGTTTTAAACATACAAGCGTTACCTACATCCATTATTAAATCATTTGATTTAGTGAATAAATTCAACTTTTTAACTTAGAGAGATTTTCGGAGAATGAAGAATTTCAGTGGACTATTATTATGTACGCTGTCAAAGCAACATGTGTAACATTATTAGTATGAAAACTACTATGACAAAGATCAACGAAAGTCGCTATCAGTAGAAAACCCGTTTAAAATATGCGTATTCGCTGTTGTAGATATAAGATGCAGTATTGTTAAAACGACATTGAGGAGATAACGTCATCCAAATAAAAAAATATAAAGATAACACAATATTTCGGTATGTGAGTCATTCTCACGACCATGATGCGCTTCCATAATAATATTTTAGATTGTGTCTCTCTCCAACGTTAGACATTACATTATAAATTTTAAAAATAAAATTCGAAACAACCCGAGATATTATTACGTAGAACAGAAGTTCTTTATATTATAACATGTTCTTAATAGCTATAGCTGTATATGAAACGGGAGGTACCACTATAACAACGGTGTCTAGCAAATAATGTTAATGTTAGACAGAACCCATTGGAAGATTTGACTACAGATTTGAGATATTGACTTCGAGCAAAGCCACTTCACAACATCGCGAACTAACGCGTGGCTGCGCCATCTTTGGCCACAAACCAACTCTTTGAACCGGTTCTACTATCGCACGCGAACATTCTATCGCAACTACAATCACTAACACAAACAGGTGTTATTTGAAGAAATACCAAAACAGCAAATTGCCAATTCTTTGCATAACTACCAGCATGAATTCTATATTTAAGAAACCTTTCAAATGTAATATAGACGACATCATTTTAAACATGTATTGGTATATTTCTAATATACTCACTATTGGCTGGAGCCAAAAGTGTGTCACACAAGGCACGTGCAGTAGTACATAATACGGAGAAAGTGCGTCGACCGATGCTCGTAGCTATGTCGTGATGTGTATGTATGGGGGGCAACCGCCATTGCGAGCTTCTATCAATGGGTTCACAGGCCATATTGTGTTTATACTCTATAGTTTCGCTCCAAATAACACAACGTGAGCGGATTTCCGATTTTGTATTACTTTCAATGTTTACTACTTTCCTAGACTAACAAAGATGGAGGAGACTTCATAAAGGAGGAGGTTCTCAATTTGATTGGTATTTTTATTTTGTTTTTTTATATATATACAATATTTCGCAACGTTTTGTTGTTCTAACAGTGTATATGGTAATTTTTATGTTTTACTTGGCACCGACTTCAAGATGTAGAAAATTTTATATTATTTTCTCTAACTAAATAATTTCTTAGTGAAAAATCTTTATAAATTTTAAAATACTTAAAAATACTTTTTAGTTTTTGAAGTCGGTTTTTTTAAACGAGGTTTTTTTCTATATACTTTAATAAATAAAGCCGAGAAAGTTGCAAGAAATATTAATTTAAATGATCGTACGAATTTTAATATACATTCCATAGACAAATCGGTTTTATTATAATGAAAATTACCCTTTACATATTCGTAAACATAAGGGAAAAAATGGAGTAAACTACTTGTTAGATGTTATATTAAATCAATATAGTGAAAAAAAGCTAAAAACAATTTATTTAAACTTGATAACACCCGCAAACTATTTAAATAAATATGCCATGTATGTATGTACTTATATAATACAATGTGCAAACGCCCTTGACGTAAAACAACCACAATGTTGGCACTCTAATTAGTTAGTTTATCGTCAAACTAAAAATATTGTCATTAAAATAGTTTAAAAACCCATGCATTTGTTACAAATTATAATATGCCAGATAAGGAAAGGTCTTTCGCACAAAATGAATGGATGAATATGTTTTATTTACCTATGTTATATCAAAAGAGATAACAATTAGGAATACAATAGACGTTCTTATCGCTATTATTATCGATTTCTTCGAGATAGCCAGATCAGAATGTACCTACATATCAGTACCGTGGACTTTACAACGAGATTCCCCATAGCTTCTTTTAAGAAAGAAGTGACTTCCGATCAAAAGGCATTCATATGTTCTTTTCAAACATATTACTAGTGTCTCTATAAATTAACTAGCAACCAAAAAACGCCATTTTGGTTTTTATATTTGGCGCTTACGTTTTTTATTCGTGCCTGTATTATTACTGTATTACTATCTCTTACGCTCGGTGGCTTTCCACATGTTTTGGTTGAAAAAGCAACTCATAACCCAGTCGGGCACCGGCTTTTGTTTCAAAATATGCGGTAAGATTGCAAAATCACTTGAAGTCGGTTTCTTATTTATTAACATTTTTTATATTTGTAAGGGACAATTTTGTTTTTTTTTCTTACCTATTCATTATGTGGGAATTATTGTTTACCTACTAAATAATAAACACATACTTGATGTCACAATTTTTGAAGTGCGTTTGGTTTATTAAACTGACACCGGTGTATTATTTCTGACTAATATGAACACAGAACGGCTTAAGGTAAAACCAACTAATCAGCGCGCGAGGTACATTCCATCGCATGACATTTCACAATTTGACGATTTCACGTCAGTAGATTATAATCTACCGAAAAATAATGCGTTAAAGTGTAAGCAGTATGGTACAGTTCACAATATTTGGAGACTTTACAATTTCGCGAGACTTCATGATGTGCTCTAGTACACAATAAGTAAGTAAATTCTTTGATTTTTGATAATTGCCTCGGTGCAACACTTGAATGACTGTGAAGTGAAAATTCAAACTACTATAGACTGCAATCGGGTCACTGAGTGCGTGTCCGCATTGTGACAGCGGTACCAATAAATATGCTTGCTCAAATCTGCTAGTTCCAATTACCAAATATACACATTTTACATTTCAAACAAGAATCGTGCGTGAGAAACAAATCATTTAAAGAAAATCTACATTAAAACTAATATCTGTCTATAGCTTGTTTCGGTAACATTCTTACTGTGCGGAGTTTACTGTTTTAGTAAATTGGAATCATTTATAATTAAAGTAAGAAGTTCCACAAATATGGGCTATTAAGACAAACATTTTCTATGTTAATCTAGGCAATTGAAATCTGTGTGACACAAAATGTAACTCAATGTAAGTGTCTCATACTCTAAAGGGGGTAATAATTAATACCACATCCTTTAGCTGCCTTGCTATCGCTCGTGCACTCACCGTTTATATGTCGGTCTATCCAAATTCATCGCCTTTAAGTCGATGTTAATGCAACCCACGCAACAAATTCAAAATCAGAATCTTATTCTGACGAGCTGTCCATCAAATCCATACTTTATACATTTTCGTGGAGTTGTGTAATCATTCCACTTTCAGAGAAAAAAAAACTTAGTAAATATTATCCCTAAGTATATATTATCTGTCATCAAAAGTATGTACCTATATACTTATACATATACACAATCTTTCATATCTATTTAGAAGGATATGAAAAAGCCCAAAGATATATAAATACCTACATACAAACTTTCATGTTTGCTTAGTATATAGGTAGTTTATAATTGCCGAGTGTCGCCAATTTAACTACGTAAGATAATTTTAATTCGGTGCTCGCTCAAGCGCAATACAATGACGCAATATTCAGATCTAGTCCTTAACTACCAATTCACAACCGTACCTACTTACCAAGCCAGTCGCATAACTTTAGATTTAAACGAATTAAATTCTACTACATACATACTATGTTCGTAGTTTTACAAAACAAAAACGTGCACTCAATACCGGTTTATACGTTTTTAAATTCTTGAATTAATCGAAACATAGTTATTTCGCAAATGTTTTAAATAGTGCCAACTCTTCAAACTTTATTTCCTAAATATAAAACTTCAACATCCCGTCTGGTAACTATAAAAGTCTTTGGACCTTTACAATCCTTATTCCTTACTCATTATAACATAAGCTGCTCATAATATCATTAAAACCTTGGCAGTCGTGACTAAGTATCGATTTTAGCTACAAGTAGAATAACAATGGCCTTGTTATGCGAGACGTACATCACGAAGAAAATAAAGCATTCCAAAGTATGTTCTTTCAATTTCATTGACCTTGATTTCGCAACCGTGACGCTACGTCGCTCCAGGAATCAACCAACGCTAACTGTGTAATGTTTACAAACAAAAACGTCAAAACATATTCGGAAAAATGAAACCAAGTAAATTCTCTATTTGTATCCATAGTATTATATATATAGTATTTGTATCCAGAGCATTTGTTTACGTGCTGTAATGTAAAAATAAGTTAAAACGTGATGTGATTATTTAGCAGTCACATATATCTGCTAAAAACTCTTCCGCTTCCTTAACTGCACCCAATTATAACTACGAAGTGCTCGTAGGTTTACTTTAACAGATCGCAATTTTTGATGACTGATATTTACACAAATATGTATAACATTTGCAACACTATGTCTTTAGAACAATCAGTATCACGGAATTTATAGTTTCTTTTTCACGTCATACTTGTTTGTGTGTTACATTACAAGTATAGTTGAAATGAATTGTGAGGACGAATGAATTACACGATGATACGAGATGTTAAAAATGTTAACCCAAAAGTCAAATGGCAGAGGTCATATGAATTAAACACGTCCATCCTGTTTTCTTTCACTCAGAAAGTAGATGTGCCTAATAATAGGCTTATAATTGACTACTTATCCGATGGCAGCTATTTGATTAGATACTGTAAGTTTGTGTCTGAACCAAAGAAATTATTTCAACTTCAACAATTATCATCAAGCTTGGGACGGCTCATAAAATTGTTTGAACGAACTTGAATCTTCAACACAAAGTCGGTTTTCATCTTACTATTATGAATTTATTACCGTGGCCTGTTTTCTTATTTAGAAGACAACGTTATTCGGGAAACAACGAGTCGAGCATCATCTTAAAATAGCTGATTGCTGTGTCGGCGGAGATAAATATAATACAGCGCTGTAAACTCGATTCATTACATCGTGACATACGGATTCAACTTAAATCAACTAACATAATCAACAATTGTTCATATTAATGTAGTCACCTTTACTGCTTGTACGGTGTTTTACCAGCAACTTCTGTTCTAAAAGGAACAAATTCAACAGAAATAGCATTGTTTCTCCCTTCTTTATTTTTTCAACACAGGAAATAGCTACTTATTAGTTTTATTAATGCTTCCATTAACAAAACATTAATTTAATTTGAATTTTGTGAAACATATCTACTTGAAGTGAAATTTCTTATAGAATCGTAGTGATGGAATCTCGATGAACCGAAAAACGACACTAAAAAGAGATACCTAAACCCATAAATCTATAGGACTAAGCCTGTGAGAAACTACGACTTTACATTGTGCAGTACAGATCAGAGTCAATAAGAATTCATCGGTCTTAGATAGGTAGGATCTTCCAATATAGGTCCAATTTGGACCGAAATAAAACTATGTTACTATTATACTAGTTACTATAATATGTTTTAGACATTGAAGAATTTAAAGTGAAGTTTATTTTGAATTATAATATGTTGACGTATGTAGGCCAAAGGAATTATATTTATATTAATAAATGTTAGAGAAGAATTAGGTGTGTGTATATTCTTTGAAGTTTCACTCCTACCGCGTGTGAACTGCACACACACACTTTTTTTTTATTCAAACATATCTGTTTGATTATCTCTAGCTTTAAAACATTTTACCTCTAGGAGAGTGTATGTTAGTTCGTTGGTAGATCTTATTTTTCTTTTTTATTTCTAAACTCACTTCATTCAGGATTTATGGCAGATATCGGCCTAGCCGCAAAGGGGTTTTCAAGAATAAAGGCCTCAAGTATCACTGGCATAGGAAAAGCATCATCCCTCTTAATATTGCAGTTATCCAAAAGCGACGAAAACCTTTCCCACCGCCACTTATAAGCAAGTTACAAAATAATGCTTACTGTAAGATTTACTCAAAAACCATTTACCAATACCTACCAGACCTAATATACTCTACATTCTTTTATAATTGCAGTTTAATAAAATATAGATAGACTTAACTTCCTCTAACTCAATTTGAATAAGAACGCTACTCTCTAACGATTTAAACACATTTTGATTGATTTAATTTTCCACTCTTTTCTTTATCCATTTCAGCGCTTATTTTCATTTTGTTTTTATTTATTTTTAATTTTCCTATAATCTTTTCATTCAAATTTACTGTTTGTATTTCTACAACATTAAAAACAGTACTTTATACCCTACTCGAAAAAAAAAAGGAAATACAAATTAAACTAGACTGTAAATAAAATTATCTTATATTCAATGTAGGTAAAATTATTTTCATAATCCCTCAATAGTGCTTAGTTTTCTGTCATGACAAGTCCAGTAACCGAAAGATGTAGGTCCTTAGAATGATTTTCATTGATAATTCAATGAAAAGTAGATATCTGTGATAGCGATGGGAAACACATAAAGTTGGCATACCCACCTCAACTTGCCGTCTCAGCTCAGCCAGTCTCTTGAAGACGTGGCCGCCAAACCGGTGGCGGATTCGAACCATATGTTGACAGTACTACTTTCATTTTGATGCTAACTTTCACCCATCGACGCGCTCAAATAAAAAGAAGTACGTATGCAAAATAACAAGTATATTATAGAAACCAGTTAAAATATCAATCCGACTATTAGATTGGGAACTTTTTGTTTTAGGATCGCTACAAAATCGGAACAAAATAATATAAATAATCAATTTAAACTTACACTTTGAATTCCAATGTTACTTTTGTGGTCTGAAAGTTTCACTATGTAATCTCTTAAGTGATCTACTACATGGGTCCTAACTGTATCATAATTAAATTAAATAGTTCACTATTAAAATTAAATTACTTCTTTACATAATATAAAACAACGTGGCTTTCCACGTCTGGCTCTAGTTATATCCAGAACTCCTAAAATACGCAAGGAATTTTTAAACGGTTTTCACCATCGCGACTCAGCCTCGGGGAAAATTCTAGTTGGTGTATAGGCCCGAGTTATTTGTCAACGTCAATAACAAAGCCGCATCTCAAATGTGCCGTCGTCGCAATTCACTAACAAACGGCGTAATGGCAACGCAAATGTAATTCCGCTGGCGTTGCTAGTTTTGATCATTGATATTACGACTTTCATTGTTGCATGCGTTTAACATGAACAATTTTGCTCACAATTAAGAAAAGAAATAAAGATCTTTCAAATGAAAATAAAACACTTATCACTAAATTTCACTTATCATTTTAATTAATTTTTGTAATATATTGTATATCTTACAGTCAGATATTTTAGCCATGGCGCCTACACCGGGTCCCGCGCGAAATAGAGAAGAAAACGTAGGAAAGTGAACCCTGGGCATCGGAGTGAACGCTCCGAACGCAACCGGGATTTAACGCTCTGATGATGATAATGAGTCAGATATTTTAATCAAATAAAATTTCGTAGATCAACGGGTACATCGTACAACGGGTACATCATACGGTACATACTATATTCTTGCTGAATATTAGCATTACGTAGCAATGTGTCACTTTAACATTGTGTTCATGGTTATTCATAGCAGAATTACGTGGACAAGTATAACGTAAAGACGTGCTTGTATGAGTAAGATGATGTAAGTACGTTATAATAAACATGTGTTCAAATACGCTTATATTAATTGCAACTCCGCAAATAAGACATTTTCTAGAAACTTGTTTGACATTTAAACCGAATTACAGCGGTTCAACTACGTTAAATCAACAATTGTGTACCTATATATGTAGTTACATATTGGTTTCTTCATTTGTAGCTACATGTCAAGGTAATAACATAAGTATGTAGATTTTATCGATCGCCAAACGTTCTTATCTGTGCGATGACTGGGACAATATCTTTCCTGTATTTTCAAATGTTTTATGCTATGGTAACATATATAGACTAATACAGTAGGAAATTGTACGTTTACTTGGTATCAGAATGATACTCATTTCTATTGTAGAATATTTGTATGAGCAACAAATATCTACCAGCTATACCGCATTCATCAGATAACAGTGGAAGGAGTAGACCCATGAAATGCTGGCTTGATGTCATAAGCGATGAAATATGACCCTGTTGTTTAACCTAACCAATGCCGATAACCGCAATAATTTAATTTATAAAATTATCTAAGACAGTAATAATCTTTTTATTTTCGTCGTCAGGCAATCTTAGCCCCCAGCTGGACGTAGGCCTCCTCAAATTTTCTCCATCATCCTAGCCTCCACTTTCCTGATCCAACGCCTACCGACGACTTTATAATATCTTTAAATAATTGTAATAAATTAATAATAGGTTTATATAAATAATGTTGTTAACTTATTTAAAATTAATTGAATTACATTACTAATTGAATTAAAGAAATCAAGGCCAAATCGTTATCCATATTAATAGTATCTCCTCAGTAGTCTGCGATCTGGATAAAGTATGACGTTTATATAATCGTAAGTGTAATCCCTATTTAATATTATAAATGCGAAAGTAACTCTGTCTGTCTGTCTGTCTGTTCCGTTTTCACGTAAAAACTACTGGACCGATTTGGTTGAAACTCAGTATATATATGTTTTCGATGCCGAGAATGAACATAGGATACTTTTTATCCCAAAAATGGGATAGTTTCCGGAATAAAAATATATTTGTGTTTCTGTTTGTTATGCTTTTACGGAAGACCTAATGGGCCGATTTGGCTGAAATTCGGTACGTATGTAAATTAAATACTGACCTTGTCCACCAAGGGATACTTTTCATTTTGGCCTTTTTGGTCATTTTGGCTATTTTAGCCTTTTTACTCATTTTAGCCATGTCGGTCACTTTGGCCTTTTCGGTCATTATGGCCATGTTGGTCATTTTGGCCGTTTTGGTCATTTTGACTATTTTGGCCTTTTTGGTCATTTCGGTCGTTGTTGCCTTTTTGGTTATTTTGGCCTTTTTGGTCATTTTGGCCATGTCGGTCATTTTGGCCTTTTTGGTCGTTTTTGCCTATTCCGTCATTTTGGCCATGTCGGTGACTGTGGCCTTTTTGGTCATTTTGGCCTTTTTGGTCGTTTTTGCCTATTCCGTCATTTTGGGCATGTCGGTCACTGTGGCCTTTTTGGTCATTTTGGCCATGTCGATCATTTTGGCTTTTTTAGTCATTTTGGCCATTTTGGTAATTTTGACCAGTTTGATAATTTTGGCTTTTTTGGTCATTTTGTCCTTTTTGGTCGTTTTTGCCTATTCCGTCATTTTGGCCATGTCGGTCACTGTGGCCTTTTTGGTTATTTTGGCCTTGTCGGTCATTTTGGCCTTTTTGGTCTTTTTTGCCTATTCTGTCATTTTGGCCATGTCGGTCATTCCGGCCTGTGGCCACTGTGGCCTTTTTCGTCATTTTGACCATTTTGATCATTTTGGCCTTTTTGGTCATTTTTGCTATTTCGGTGATTTTGGCCTTTTTGGTCATTTTGGCCATTTTAGCCTTTTTGGTCATTTTGGCCATGTCGGTCATTTTGGCCAATTCGGTCATTTTGACCATTTTGGTCATATACTTGTTATCGCAAAAATAATAATAAAATAGATGAAAGTTTGAGTGAGAGACTAATCGTTTCTCAAGTTTATAGATATAAAAAATCATAATCTATAGAAAAAAGTGCGATAGTAACTCGATCTGTCTGTTTGAATACCGAAAATGGACATAGATACTTTTCATCCCGGGAGACGGGATAGTTTGCGATATAAATAAATATAAAAAAAGGTAAATCTTATGAGGGCAATTAGCACCAATATAAAAATATAAAACAATTTAACCTGTTTTAACGCCGGCTGTTTAAACAAGAGATACGCACTAGAGTTTCACCCGCGGCGGAGCCGCGAAGTAAACTCTAGTATAGTATAAAAATGAAGAACAGCATCATTAAAATATGATCATAAAACTTGACAGATATGAGGTCATATTTATATGATAAACTAACTGTCCCAACAGAAGTCGTCCTGCCCCGAAAGCTTCAATGGGTATGCCGACAGCAGCGCCACCTACCAGGTCCAATTGTGAACCAACTCAGAAACCTTCTCTGGCTCATGCAGAACAACTTTGTCAAAGATCATCACGTGATCAAATGTATAGTTTACGATTCTATAAAGGACACACACAAACATTCATTTTTATTATAACAAGACTAGCTGACCCGACACTCAACACACTCGGAAATTCCGTGGACCATCGTCTCCAAAAGTGTTGTCTTAGATGCTCTAGATGTTTATATCGGTTAACGGATATTTGAGAAATGGTAGGTGATGGCAGTGATGTCAGGGGTCGACCGATGAGGAAGTGCCCAAGGGTTAAAGGAATAAGATCAGATGGATCCGACGACATAGGTGTTAGGGGGCGTGAATTTAAAATAGCTTCAATTTGTGCAAATAACGTTGTAAGTTCTTCAATAGTCATACTAGAATTGCCTGTAATGCATTTTAAATGAAATTTAGCTGACTTAATACCAGCTTCAAAGATTCCGCCGTAGTTGGGCCCGTACGGTGGACTAAATTTAAATTCGATACCTTCATTTATACCGAACTCAGAAACTGACTCGTTAGCCGATTTTAACATTCTTTTTAATTCGTTATTTGCCCCCACATAGTTTTTTTCCATTATCGCATGTTGTAGCTGACACTCAAACACACAAAAACAAAAAAACAAAATCGCTCCTGGTGATTAGGAATCTAGAACCCGATCTCAGCGCCACCTACCGGTTCCAATTGTGGCTGTAAACCATCCCGGGACCCACTCAAACGCACAGACAAAATTTCATCAAAATCGGATGTATAGTTTACGATTCTATAAAGGACATACACACAAACATTCACTTTTATATATCAAGAAGATATACGATAGTGTAATTAAAGCCTAAGATAGTAATACGTTAATTAAAAAAATAACTAAACCTATCGTATCAAAATGGAGTTTAGTAGCAGGCCAACCTCAATTGTAAACCGAAATAAAATTAATGGGTTCCGCTTAATGCAGGTATTTATATTAATTAGGCTTTCAGCTCATAATATAGTCTGTTAAACCGAGGTAGAGTTTACTTTCTATAGTAGAGTAAGAGTATACCTTATTTTCTTCTATTCTCAATCTTGTTTCGGTCTTTTCAGTGCATTACTTTTAAATTGTCTTTATTACAGTCGTGTTTTTGATTCTTTAAATTATTTATTTATTGATTACTCAACTCAAGATCTAATGCTAAAAAAAGTGATATGTACTAATTAAATAACCAACGTTTATCTTATAAGACACAGTAACAGTTTGCTACAAGGTAGTAATTGTCACTATTAAATGCTTCGTTAATTAGATTAACCTAATTAAACCAATTGTGGGATTCAACCGCTCGCTTGAAGAAGACCAAGTTAAGTTTAACAAGAATATTTTAGTCTTCATTACCTTTTAAGGTTCCGTAGACATTTGGCAAATATGAAACCTATGTGAAATGGCCATGTCCATCATGGCAGTCTTTGTGTGTCATAATTTTAGTTTTAGGGAACTACGAAAACATATATTCGATTTTTTTAGTGTACGTAGTTGTATGGGAGTATCGTTAATTTGATCTTAAAATATAATAACGATGATCCCTATTGACTTTTTGTTTAATAGATATTAATGATTAGCTTTCCGAAGTCATGAAAATCGTGGATATGTGAATATCGATAGCGCTATACGTATAATATAATTGTAGAGGTCAAATTTCGGTACAATGACAAAAAATGCTAAAAACCGAGTCGGGGGGATGTAAAAAGTGAAATAGAACTAATTTAGATTTTATTCCAAATTTTTTGTTTCTCTGTTTGTCTATTTGTCTGTCTGTTTGTAGCGGCTAATCTTCGAAACGACTGGACCGATTTACATGAAATTTTGTACGTTGGTAGGTTATATCCCTGGTCAACATATAGGATACTTTTGATCCCGAAAAATTAAAGAGTTCCCGTCGGATAGATAAAAAACCACAGCACATGGACGAAATCACGGACAGAAGCTAGTAGAGCATAAAAATACTTTTACTTAAACGAAAATTGTTTCCGACATAATCCGTCGAGTTGTTTTTAAGGTATTCGTATGAGGGGGAATATATAGTTTGTTAGATTAAATTTTAAAAATTGGGTCCGTAGTGAAATAAAGAAAAAAGTGGTCGTTTGTCACTTACGGACTCCTTTATAATGTGTGGGCTGCTACGCGTTTACCAGACTCATTGGTTTTACTGTTATATTCTTATACCTTATAATATGTTTTACATTTTCGTAACGTAGATCACAGTATTATTTTGCCCGTATTTAAATTCAAAGGGTATTTTCAGCAAGGCAACGAAATTTTTAGTATGAAAAATGAAAATACTGAATGATTAAAGAATTCCGAAGATTCCCGTAAAACCTGAAATAAGTAATGTTACTTAAGGCATACTACATTACTATATACTAATACATAACTACACATTCGTTCTTCTAAAGATGTCTAACAAATATAGAAACTGTCATATCGAGCAATTCCTAGTATACCACGTGGTTTCGCAGTTAGGACATCGCGGGAAATATAAAACTCCCCGATTATACTTTATAAGTAACAATCGGATACGAATCAGCAAATTTTAGTGTATACTACCCGCTTTAAAATAGATTTTTGGGACACAAAGTATCACAGCCTTTTAAATAGAATGTAAGGTAACGTTTTAGTGAAAACTGTGTTGGAACAAGCTAATTTTTATGCACTTGAACTACTACAAACAGCTCCCGGGAAAATTCTCGCGGCATTCTCGGGATAAACATTATCACACATATTATTACATAAATGGGAACTACATAGGTACATTTGCTATGGACCAGTGAAAAATCGTATTGGAATTCGATTTGTTTTCTATCTGGCCACTTTAAATATTTCTCAGAATAATTCCCGCTCGGTTACCTGTTTCAGTTCAGTGCAGGTCGTCAAATCCGTTTAAGTAGTAAATTGTTATAAAAACATTTACACAAATAAGGATGACGACATCAGCACAATTAATTTGTTCAAGCACAATAATAATTGTAAGCGAGTTGAATTATTAATTAATATTAGATCCTAAAGCAAACACTTATTACAAAATATAAATAGCTACCGAAGGCTAATATTCTATAATTAATAATATAAATTATTAATATATATAATATAAATTATTAATATTCTATAGCCAAGCTAATATTATATATTAAATTTCTACGGTCTTAAAATTAAATCCTTATGTTCAAAGAATTTTTGCCACATTACTCTACTACCGATTAGAGTTGATTTAGTTGATTTCACCATCAGATTCCCGTGTTACGGTTGAATGACAAAACTGGAAATCATACTCAATTAAGCAAATCGTTTCCTATGTCCTATCATGTCATTTAAATTTAAAACTAAAGCTATTATTTCTTTAATTTATAATTTCACTTTTATTACTGATTTAGAGTAGGTATATACCGCTACATTTTTCCGAAGCAGGTTTCACTAATCTGTATTCTCTAGTGTGTGTAAGTTGCATAGGTAGTGTTTGAATAGATTTAGAATATGTACCCAGTTATAATGCCTCCTCCGCAAGCAGCACCTCAATTCAGTCGCCTACAAACCTCAACCTGTAAATGTTGTCCCCACTTTTTGTGCCACTATCGGCAGAAACCTCGGTACTTCTCTTTTCGACCACCTACTTACTGACCTTCCTTAGCATACCAAAAAACTTCGTTTAAAAAAACCGACTTCAAAAACTAAAAAACTAAAATGTATAAAATAACTTATTTCTAAAGCTATTATTATTAATATATATTATCTAAAACATCTTAAAGTCGGTGCTTAGTAATTTTCAGAATATAGTAATTTTTATGTTTTGCTTTGCACCGACTTCAAGATGTTTTAGATAATATATATTAATAATAATAGCTTTAGAAATAAGTTATTTTATACATTTTAGTTTTTTAGTTTTTGAAGTCGGTTTTTTAAACGAAGTTTTTATTTTTTATTTGTTACTTTTTAGTGTCTAGCTATGTATAGGTGGACCTACGAATGGTGCCGCGCTTCTTAAAAGATATAGGTCCCACGAACCGGAAACAAAAAAATGTTCGTAAAATGAAAACTACTGGGCCAAACTATGTCAAATTTTTAGGGGACCACATGGCAGCTATTCCGCGTCGAACAAAAAAAGAATCACGTAAATCGAATCATAAATCTCAGAGTAATCGGTGTACATATGGAACGGAGTGAAAATTATTTCCATGAAAAATGTTCATAAAATGAAAACTACTGGGCCAAACTATGTAAAATTTTTAGGGGACCAATTGGAAGCTATTCCGCGTCGAACAAAAAAAGAATCACGTAAATCGGATCATAAATCACGGAGTAATCGGCGAACATACATAAAAAAAAGCAAAAAAAAAAAAAAAAAAACAAAGATCCCGACGAATTGAGAACCTCCTCCTTTTTTCGAAGTCGGTTCAAAAGCATTCCCGGCAGCATTTGTAGTCGCAATACAAAGTCAAACATTAGCAGAGCCTTATGTCTAAATGAAAATCGATTCATTTTATAAATAACTGCGCAGTGATTAATTAAAAACCCATTGTTTTATTATATGACAGAAACGAATTCAAACTTTGTTGAATTTTTCAAGGCTTTTCACACATACTATTTGCTAATACAAATTACCTGACACAAAAAAACCGCTCTAACCACAATTCATTAAAACTAAAATAAAATTTCGTTTTATTTTTATTAACATGTCAGCCATAGTTCAAAGTTGGATAAATTACGATTATTATAATTAATTCAGTTTGACAACACCAATTCGTGTTATTTTTTTAGGATTAAAAAAATACTTACTAATTGTATCAATTTTAATATACCAGGTGGCGTTTTGAAGTAGTCAACGTTGATTTTAAGCCAACCTAGCGCACCGCCTTGTTGTTGCGGTGGAGGCGCGTTTGGCTTGTTGTGATCTACTGTCACCACGGTCTCGGGTGCCATCATTCTCTAGTCAATTTGACTGACGCTCAGAAAATATTTTGAATGTTATAAGAGTTCTATTCCACAAGCACTGTCAATTAAAACTTCAACACTGTACGGAATTGGTACATATTTCGTTCGGAGACAACGAGCGCCGTATAGACCGCTTAGCGCACAACTGTTCATCGGCGGTGGTGGGGCACAAGAATGGTGCTGACGATGACGGCGTGACGGCGGTCGCGCGCCATTCACGTTCTCTTCGTCGCGTCGGCCAGCTATGACGAACTTTTCATACCTATTGAAACACCTTACATTTAAATGGATTTTTACTAAACAGAGCCTAAACAGAACATCGTTTACTAATTTGTCCAATATTCAATTGTACCTAGGTATTTTAATAAATAGTACAGTACTATATGGAAACCCTCTTACAAGCTACGATAAATTATAAGTCGATGTGCTATGCTCTATTGAGCGACACGAATACCTTGGTCCTTGCGCAAGCTTGTCAAAATTGTCTAAAAGCAGCTTTTGTAAAGAAATACTTTTTACATTATTTTTTTATAAATCAACAGACAAACACACGCTGTATATCCCCAAATTAAGCAAGTTATGCTTGTGTTATGGGTAATATACAATGGATCACTCTGGGGCCGATCCCAGGCCGTAGTGAAAAACGAAGAAAATTTGTTTCCGAAATTTACCATACCAGGAATCAAACCTGGAGCAGAGGCTCCGTGTTCGATTCCTGGTTTGCACATGCCGGCTTATCTCACTGCAACGCAGAGGCGTTGCAATGAGGTAAGCCGGCAAAGCTTAGCCCGCTACACACGCCGTCAAACGTTACAAATAAACCACAGCTACAACCGTGGTATGCCACATGATATTGAGATTTTACCTTGGATAGAACTGTTTCAATTCAACAATTAAGATAACATATTTGCTATGAGTACCTCAAACTTGTTGGTTTATGACAACATGTCATGTACTCACTCGTCGCGCCTGTAAATTAAGCTGTAGTATTTGTTTTTGTACCTAATAGGTTTTTAATAAACTTATGTGATCAAAAGCAATTCTGCATTCTTTTTCTATAGATACATTGAAATGACTATTTTTATAATAGGCAAAGATAAGGTCAAGGTAAAACCCGTATTAAACGCCGAACCTTCTTTGGAACCCGAAATGCCGGTTGATTTAAAATAACAGATTTATATATTCATCACCAGATAAATACTTTTATAAATAAGTATAACCAATTCATAGCGTTAGTGGTGAAACGTGGCACTTGGTTGAGTTCATGTCAATACGAATATCGCGCGCTGGGTACAACGGATCATTTTTCTTTTTTATTCCCTACCGGACGAACGAGATTTACCCGGCTTTTCGTAACTATTTATGTTTTTTTCTTTTTGTGTTTTTTCTTTTCTTTTTCAGTTATACAAAAAGGCCCGTATTATATTTTTAAAAAAATCCACTATTTAAATTTATACCTTTATTTAAGTATATTTATTACTTCTTGCTTCTATCATTTGCTTCTATCTATTTTTCTTTTGCGTTTTAATCTTATTTACTACTTGCTTTACTATCATTATACAAAACGTAATAAAATTTGCTAGTTTCTATTTTGTCATTAGTTCTGGTATAATTCTGTACTTCTATTTTAATACCTTACTTGCTCTCAAGTCGTTTCTCTCCCGGGAACATACCTACAGGATACCAGAATAAGAAATGTGGTATGTCTGTATGACCGTGCAATAGGATACCAATTTAATCTTCCGGCTTTTGGTATCGGCCTCATCCCAAAAGGATAATGACTCTCCGATCTGGCCTTCAATTAAACTGTTATCCTTAAAGATGCGCACCGCCTGTTGGCATTGCGCATCTGCTCCTAGTCCATCAGGCAAGTAAACTGTAATTCAATTTGCGAAGCCGGGTGAAATGTGCTTGCGTAAGCAACTCGCATTTCCATCTCCCTATCTCTAAGCATTGGCTGGTATACGCCCCTCATGGCCTTGTATAGGGAAGCTACTTCCCTAATACGAAGATCAAAGGAGAGTATACTAGCTAGCGCCATTGCGGAGTTTAGGGGAACGGTTTTATATGCGCGACACATTTTTTGTGCGAATTCACGTTGGGCCATATTGAGTTGCTTACGCATACCCAATTTCGGAATGCGCCCAAACGCTCGCTGCAGATATTATTACTGACTCCAGCACCGCTGAATGATGATCCGAATGACCTACAAGTTAAGACCCCAGGTGTCTTTTGCTACTCGCGACAATTGCCCGTAAAATCTCAAAGATTTCGCACCTATGTTACGCATATGCAAATTGAAGGTCAGCTTGTTGTCGATCGTCAAACCAAAGCTCTTGCTCTCAATGCTGACGCCGCCCATGCTCAGTCTTGGGGTATCGTCTTCAATTGGTAGTGTGAAAGTAACAGCTTTCGTTTTATACGTTGTCAATTTTAACTTGTTATGGACACCCCAGTTCTGTACATAAACACGCGTTGCACTCGCTCTGATCTCTATGGCGCAATCGGGGTCTTCGTCGAAGAGAGTAGCACAACATCGTCCGCAAAAACTTAAACGTGATCGCTCTCTTTTCGAGTCCTCTCAGGAGAGAGTCGAGCTTCTGCTGGATCCTCTCCTAAAAAGAGACTATCCTATCCTATAACTATCGATCCCCCCCCCCCCTATAGAACCTTGGACGCAGCCTTTATGGTCTTCCTGGAAACCCTTTCCCCAAGGTACCTTTTACACTTTTTCTACAAGCTTAACTTTTCTATCTTGCAAATAACTGCCCAACACCCTCTTTATGTTCATTGGGTACTTTTCCTCAGCCAGTCGCACCCTGATCACGGGCTACCATGTACTATCGAACGCTCCCTCTATGTCCGATACAAAGGATCATTGGAGAACTTCTGCTTCGCAATGAAAGAAACTGTAAGCTCCTATGCTGTTACTCATGTCTTACGGGAACCAACATGTTACGAGGGGTATAAATGTGAATTTACTTAGGTTGGCTCCCGGTAGCCTGACCTTAAATCAGTAAGTTTTGCTTGTGTCCCACAACGATTGTTAATACCGGACTCATCAGACTCATCCTTTCACAGTGAAGTCCGGTATTGATATACTGTAATGCGCGCTTAGCTCTAACCTTACAGTTATAAAAGGTCAGGCTTAAGAGCAGGCTTATAAATGTAAGTCAACTTCCTTCGAAACCAACTCGCAGAGAATGCTAAAATAGGAAAATAGTAGACTTGAAGCTCCATAACGCAAGCTCAGGACGTAACCAGGATATAAAATTATATTGATAACTAGCTTTACCCAGCAGACGCTGTATTGAAAAATAGAGGTTGGTGGTAGAAAGGTGAAAATTTAGGGTTGTATGTATTTTTTAATGCCGAATCCATGGATGTTCTTTATACGTCCATGATTCGTGTAAGATTAGAAATTAGCGAACTAGGTACTTACGACATCTAGTGTCAAACTTTAAAGACTTTTGTTGTTTGTTTAATTTATCATCATAATTTATACCTTAAACACATAAATTGGCAAGAAGTTATTTATCATTCCCAGCTTTAGAGACGCTAGACTTTATCAATCTGTCAATCATCCTCGCCCCTCCCTTTTTATATGTAACTATTTACCGTGTTATGTAATTCTATAGGCATATGCAAATAGAAGCTGTTGTATTAATTCTTCTGATATAGTAATAAATAATACATCTCGAGAAAGTGTATCGGTAACTAATCGTTCCCGAATTCGTGTTGTACGCATCATTTAAATAATTATGCACCAAAAATAATACCTGACAATACTAAGCAGCTAAGCTGTCCACCGTGTCCTAAAAATTTATATAAACATCAATACATTTGCTGGTAAAACTTTCCTAATACCATTCACACGCGTCGGAGCCAGTTGCATGCACCCTCCGTAATAAAAGAAAACAAACGTTTTTAAGAAATATTTTCTTTTCTTATTAAAGTTAGTTGGAGGAGTTTAGATTGTTGTCCAAATTTGTTTCACCACTTTGACAATGAACTTTATGTCATCACATATGTACATTTTTTGTGAACTATGAGCACGTACATGTCATTTAGCCTCCCTTCTTCCTTTGTTCACCAATTTCACATCTTAATTTAGCTAATAGATTAGTCTGTAAAATCAGATGTACATTCCTGAAAATAATTCTGGCTGCGCCCATGGTACTATTGCAATATAATGACTATGACCGAGTAATGAGCAACCTATTCGGCAAAACGGAACTTTGCTCTAGCGCTTGCCACTAGACTCCATCCAGCTCCAATCAAATCTTGAGATATCTTTTAACTTACCACCAATGTATGCGAAAGCAACGAAGTAACTAGGGGCTAGCTAGCAAAGGAGACGACGGGAGCACAAGGTCGAGAGAAAATAGCCGCAGGTTCAAAACAATAGTTAAAATACGAGGTCATGCTAAGGCTGGGCTAAACGGGGCATCGACCACAGGCACCGGTGGCCAGCGACAACCAGTTAGTTTTTCTGCATTTTGTAGTAAATGAAAATATAATATAATTTATAAAATAAAAATAAATAAAAAATAAACACGTCTAACCACCACCGATGGCTGTGGTTGGTAGCCTATTGCGAGCAGCGTAAAAGCTAAGTAAAGCAGTGCTGTCTTCATACTGGTATCGTGTAAATTGAAAAATTTGAAGACAGCACAGCGCTACGAAGTCCGACTGATTTCAATATTCCCGAATGAATATTTTGAAGTCAATCCGCTCCCCGAGTCAGCAGCTGAATCAATGTAATTCAGCTTTATATCGCGGTTGTTAATGCATACTTTGTGATGCAACATTGTTATTAATTGTGAATGACGTTAAACGTTGACAGATAACGTATGAATAAATATATTTGTTCGGTCCTCGACTTACCTTAGCACTAGACACGAAATAGAACCTAGTAGATACTAGCGCCACAAGTAATTTTTCTTACCATATTTGAGGTTTTGTTGAACAAAAATTAAGCTTTCCAATTTTTACTAATGTGTACTCATGTGTAGTCCACATAACCAAAAACGATTTAAATCATCGCGGTAACGTAGCTAGCCTAGGCTCACTATTCTTCTTAGTCTTAAGAGATTAAAGGTAGAATACAACATTAGTTTCCTTCGTCGTGCTAGTTTATAATATAATGTAAACTCATTTAAATAATAAGTTCAATAAAACTCAAAAAGCTAGAGAGGAATGATCGTTAGCGCCATCTAGTCGTGTTGGAATCGTAGTATCTTTTCAGAGATACGTATTTTACTGGGCGAGTGTCTTTCCCAAGCATTCTTTATTAATGACGTAAACAAGGTTTCGTAGTACAACACAACATGACTAATGCGCAAACCGATGCTTTATTTATGATAACTAACTAACGCAGATGAAGCCCCACATAACGAGTCAAATAGCTCATTCTTATTGTTTGAACTGTGATTAAAATTATTTATATGATGAAAGTTTGTAAGTTGATAGCAAAGTATTTTTCATTTCTCTCCGAAAGTACGCTTGGAGAATGGAGATGCCTAACCACAGGGATGAAAACCGCACTTTCCGTCCCTGGGAATTCTCCCTGCTTGTGATCACAAGCTGTCAAAAATGTACAAAATTATGCGAACCATAAATAAAACATGCGACTCATGTCCCAACTTTTTTACAGTTACTTTTGAATCGCGGCATGAATTGAAAAAAATATTATCAATTTTGTAACATCATTTTAAACTTATAAATTACTTTTCACTCATTAATTTACAAAGTTTTAAGCCAAAGAAAAAAAATACTCAACGTTTCATAAATGAGGTCCATACGTAACGATGTTTCTTTAGATTCAGTTATGGATTTATAAAGAGTACATTGTATAACAACTACTATGGATACTTCGTATATATATTTGGATTTGGTGGGTTATAGATACACGGCACATTTATTTATTATGAACAAATCCGAACTTTTTTAATATAGGTTAGAAGGGTAAGGCGCCGTAGCCTTCAGTTTATTTTTTTATAACCACCCAAAATTAATTTTATATCTCAAGTAATAAATAAATGTGCCGGCTATAATATCTACACGGCACCCATTTGGATTTACTACCTGATTTTATTAGAGAAGTGTTATTTACTTAACTAATCAATTTTTCTTTACTTTCCTCATATTCCAAATAAAAATCAACCTTTAACCTCGGGTGCAAGGCCTTTCTAAATAGATGTCTAAACACTCGAATTATTAGCGCTCTCGGTACTCTCGTGTGCCAAACCAGCTCGTGCCTAAATAGGTGACTTTCATCACTCGTGTAATTGTATTACTACCTACACCTGGTTTATTACTTTTCCCGCATTTAAACTTCTTTTGTTTACTTTGTTTAATATTTGCAATTAGACAATAGCCTATTGTTGGTTTTGTTTATGGCTGTTCGCAGGAATAATCAACCAGGTGTACATATTACGGGCCCTTTGTTGTATTGTATAGTTAGTATAAAACAATGCCCGAACGGAGGGTTAAGGCAATCAAGCGACGATACTAGCAAGAGTTGTGTAGTACGTTCGATAAGCGATTTAGTGACGGACTTTGCGCGTGTTATTGGATCGTGCAGTTTATACTGGTTGTACCCAGTTATATTTGTACCTCTTTTATACGTATTTGTACAGTTCTAATAAATTCTATAGTAATTCCAACGGCATTTTAATCGAGTCCTGTGTGTATCAATAGGAAAAAACTAGATATTGGATTTTTAAAGTAATTTGACTGACTGACGTTTCAGTTCATTTTGGAAAAAAAGGTCTGCCGGAAATAATTTGGAAATTCCTGGATTAGATTCATAATTGGATTTAGTAGGTGGCGTTAAGTAGAGTTCCGGTCGTTACGCTTGTGCGCCAAACCATCTCGTGCCTAAATATGTCGCACGAGAGGTGTCTCGTGTGGCTATCTACTATAAATGTACAGTCTTTTTTTTGTGCGTATTTAGAGTATGTCAAATACTTGATTGTAAACCAATTGTAAATTTAATGACTACAATGTCATCTAAATGATTGGTGTATACGAATTTAATGCAAAATTAACACATATAGTGCATACAATGTCATAGATCCTTCATATTATCAATGTCAATTGAAAATAACAAACAAAATTGATAAAATATTGCAACTAGTTGAGAGGACTTGTTACAATAGCCTCCATGCATTCGAAAAATACAATCATGGTTCTACCATCAAATCCCAGTTGTTCTGAGCCAGGTCTTTTTTCTTCTCTGTTCAATGCAGTCAACAGCAGTTTATGTTAATCTACTATCAGGCATGTCATCACTCACAATGTCAAGCCAGCACTTCTCAGGCCTACTCCTATAAGCATTTGAAAATGATCACATTAAAATCCAAATGTTTTAGTATTTACCTTATCACCAATTGTTTAAAATACACTTTATATCGAAATTGGAGCAATGTGCAACAATTGTGAATTTACAACATCCAAAAATATTATATCCAAATACCACAACGCCCATCTCGTTGATATACATAAATCTCCTGAATATATTGTATTATTGTATACCTCAAGATTAATAAAGCACACCATTTAAAAGGCACTTTATAAATATTAAACTGGAATAGTACAGATCTCAATATGATTTTGAAGAAGTTAACAAACTAAACAGTGTACAAATAATAATACCAAAAAAAAATACCAGAATACATTTTCATATTTATTGAGTTAACTTAGAAAAAGAAACCTAAAATTTTCCCTCCAAGATGTTTCCTTCTTGCTTCTTCATGGTCCATGATGCCACCACTGGTTGTTAGTACAAGGTAGCTAGAAACACAAAAAGTAAATGCATTGACAATGGTGAAAAATTCATAAGAACATACAGGAAAACAAAGACAGCAAACTAAGAAAATCATACTAAGAAAAAAAATTGTAGTTCGTACTGTTTAAATTCAAAAAATAAGCTGCATTCATTTTACATCCAGTCTCTAAAGTAAATCCATGTCATAAATATTAGTACCATATATCACAAGTACAGACAATACAAATAGAGTATCACATAATAAAGAATTGATAAGTATACATACATACAAATGAATGTCATAGTGAGGACAATCCAATTTCATATAAGTAAGATTTAATTGAAATTGAAAAGGTTCTCATTAATAGCATATCTAGAGCCAAGAACATGTTTATGTTATTAGGAGGTATAGTCTGTACTCTACTAGAGTAGTTATAACATTAAGGGTGTATTATAACAGTGGAAAGATTAAATAGGTAAATACATGTATAAGTCTTAGATTATATTTTAAAATGTGTGAAATTGCATAAACAATGATCACCAAATAGTGACACATCAATTTTGCTCTTCCAATAATAATTTAGCACAACATGTCAAATGACAACCAACAAGAGCTATTGGCGATCCGCGGTAGCTGTGCATTAAAATAAATAAATATTTAAAATAGGTCAAACCAAAATTTACAAAAGACAAGCATGAAACTGTGAATTATGTGGCTAATATTTCCCAAATAGATTTTTACTTAAACAGGATAATCATTATCAGGGTGATACATACTTTTTATTTAGTCTACTTCAAAGCCTGAGGTCTAGTTTTCTACTTTTACTTCCACCTCCAACAACCTACATCTCTTATTGAGCATTACAATTTGTACAAGATTAAAATGATTTTGAGTTATACTTGAGGTGGCTACCACCTAACCACCAATATCTAAATGTTGAAAACCAACCTAATCTTATCCCAAAAAATCCCAAGCCCAGCAAGTATAATACAACATTACAGAATGTTTTTAAAATTAGAATACAATAAATTGATTAAACAATCTTTTTTTTTAATTTCATAACATGAGGGCATATACATACTATATTCATAAACAGCCCTTAGATATTATTTTTAATACCTGGAATGGAAGACAGCAATAAATATCCTTTAGCATATAACCAGATAAAACTTCTAAATAATATTTAAAATCTGTCTTCACCTTTATATAAAACATAATTTATGAATGAGCTGAGCTTTTATGCAAAATGGCCTGAGATTAAGGAAAATTGAGTTTAAGGGTATACATATGTATGCCTATATATATAGACCTGTTATTTGGGCTAGGAAAACACTTTTTAAGGTCAACCAACAAGTTTTGAATAAATAATAAGAAAAACAAAAATATGTTTCATAAACAACGTTATGCCACTTTTGTTGATAACAAAGTGTAATTTGTGTTTAGGAATATTTATTTGCTTATATACTGTGACCATGGTTACAAATCGGTTGTGATACATGCTGACTGCTGTTAAGGCACTCTTTAGTCGAAAGTTACCATCATTGCAATATAACGAAACAAATAAATGGAAAAATAATATCTCAAGAACTAAATCTCCTAGACATGGGAGTTGCAGAAGGGCCAAGTACAATAACTTTGTATATACAGGGTGTTTGGCGCATGGACCGACAAAATTTTTTGGGGGATTGGGTGGATCAAGAGCTATCTTTAACCCATAGATACCTACGTCCCAAGTGCCACTGTAATCGAGATACGATTTTTTTTGTTTGTTTTTGAAAATTACCTGGTTCATCGTCTTTAAAACGACATATTTTCTAGTTTGTTGTTGTAATTGAACCAAATAACTTCTATCGCAGTCTTTAATGTATGATTATTCTAAATTAAACATTAATTCTTAGCATTAGACAACAAAACGTTCTTGACGAGCTTTCAAACTCTTAAAAATGAATTAATTTATGAAAAAGGTCAAATTCAAAATTAATTATAAAAAAAACTAAAAGGTATTAAGAATTTCATTTGATTGAAACAAAATCTGTACTTAATATCCTTTCCAACGATATACCACATGGCCTTGAAATTATTCATGTGATCACAAAACAAGGTATTACTCAACCAGTGTCAGAATAAAGAAAACACCTTGTTTGTATTTTAAGACGTTTTAATTAAATTTTATTCACAGATTGGGTTCAAAATGACGGCCTCCATTATGAATGCATGCACGACATCTTTTTCTTATTTCCACAGTCGTCGTTTTTAATCGCATTTCTTCTTTCATTATGCGAAAGGCGCTATTTATTTTTTCTATTAAAATTTCCCTTGTCCGTACTTCTGGCGCATAAACAATTTCTTTTGCGCGCCCCCAAACATAAAAATCCAGAGGTGTTAGGTCTGGTGACCGTGCAGGCCAAGGAATCGGACCGCCTCTTCCGATCCACGAATTGGGAAAACAATTGTCCAAATGTTCTCGAACGTCTCGTTGGTAATGTGCTGGGCAACCATCATTTTGGAAAATAAAATCTTCTTCTACTATTGGTAATACTAATTCAGGTAAGTCATTTATTAAAAAAGAAAAATAACTTTCTCCGGTTAGGCGCTCCGGTAAGAAATGTGGACCGATCAGGTGTCTTCCAATAACCCCAGCCCAAACGTTCACACTAAACTTACTTTGAAATGAACTTTGCCTTTTCTTGCGGGGATTTTGTCCTTTTATCCCCCAATGATGGAGGTTGTGGAGATTCACAATCCCCTCATGATTGAAATTGGATTCATCGGTCCACAAAATTCTTTTTAAAAAATTTGTATCTTCTACGTCTGTATGCATCATAAACCTGCAAAATTCCAGCCGCCTCCTATGATCATCGTCTATGAGACCTAGAACAAACGATTAAATCCGTGAGAATTGTACGGACGCTATTTATTTCATCTGTGAGCTGACCCAAAGGCCACAATGAATAAATTATTTTTTTTAACAAAAACAAACACATTTGTTTTAACTATTAGAGTAAGAATTTACTTGTTAAATTGTTGTACTTGAAATTAAGTTGTAAAAACACATGCAATGATTTTTGAATTGTTTAAAAAACATACCTTGAACAGGAGTGTAGTGGAATGCATGCCTTCCATCTTGCCGAAGAACTGACCAGACTTTCCAAACCGACAAGTTAAGTCTTTTAGCTACAGCTCGAATACTTGTCGTTGGATTCTCATCAAAAGCTTGTAAAATACTCTCATCCACTGCAACATTATGTTGCCTCACATTGACTCGAGGCTCTAGAATATTTATGCTTCCAGTCTCCCTCAGACGCCGGTAGGTCGTAGAAAACGTCTCGTGGTGTGGTACACGCCGATTAGGATATCGCTCCTGGTAAATTCTACGCGCTTCACGAGCGTTACAATTGGCGCTGCCATACGCCAACAACATATCAGCATACTCTTCGTTACTGTAGTTAGGCATTGTAACGAGAACAGTGAAGACAAACACACCAACAGTTTAACAGAATAGTTCAACCAAAGAAAACTTAACAAAAACAGAACGTAACAAAAACAAAGGTAAACACAAAAATACTCCAACAATGCAGATGTGAATCGCGACAATACCGATAGCAATGATAGTAAAATCTCAACTAATACTAAACAAAAACCACGACAAATTACGATCCAATGACAAGGGATATTTTCATGTGCAAGAAAGAGACAGTGTTTACCTGCGTACCATTGTTCTAAAAAACGGGTTCGGTGTTAGAGTGCGTGTTCGTCCCTACTTTGATTTTGATAATTTGATCACATAAGGAATAATTTCAAGGCCATGTGGTATATCGTTGGAAAGGATATTAAGTACAGATTTTGTTTCAATTAAATGAAATTCTTAATACCTTTTAGTTTTTTTTATAATTAATTTTGAATTTGACCTTTTTCATAGATTAAATCATTTTTAAGAGTTTGAAAGCTCGTTAAGAACGTTTTGTTGTCTAATGCTAATAATTAATGTTTAATTTAGAATAATCATACATTAAAGACTACGATAGAAGTTATTTGGTTCAATTACAACAAACAAACACAACAACAACAAACTAGAAAAATATGTCGTTTTAAAGACGATGAACCAGGTAATTTTCAAAAACAAACAAAAAAAATGTATCTCGATTACAGTGACACTTGGGACATAGGTATCTATGGGTTAAAGATAGCTCTTGATCCACCCAATCCCCAAAAATTTTTGTCGGTCCATGCGCCAAACACCCTGTATATATATATATATATATATTGCTACAATATGCTTTTTAATTAGCAAACACTAATGTACATAATTTAATAAAATTGTGATCCACTACTCTATACTTAAAACTATGTTAAACTTGATAATCTTACCCGAATTGTCGTGAAGGTAGGAGATTTGTCCATCTTTCAATATCGTTGATTGGAACATCAAAGCGAGGTGAAATTACTCCACATTTGTTTAGTCTGCCTGTTAAATTGACAACAATCTTGCCCGCTCTGTGGTCATCCACGATTTCAAATTCACCGATGTAACCATGCTTCATCATTACTGTTAAAAACTTGACGATAACTTTAGAGCAGGGCCTAATAAGCACTTGTCTTTTACCCCGTTTTTCAGCATTGTGAATGGATTTTAGAGCATCACTCAATACATTCATACGCACCATGGCTGGAAACACACAAATCAATGAGAAAAGAAACAACTTAACACAAAATAACTATCTTTAGTCCATTAAACATCGGCAACGAAATTTATGTCAAAACACCGCGATAGATATAAGGTTAACACTTTTTAACATTCATTAGCATTAAAATATTACATTAAAATAAAAGACTATGATGTATAATCTTCATTTCTTAACTTCTTTATAATTTGTATTGCCTTTATATTTTGATTACCTAGGATTTAAAATCCGCTTCACAGCGAACCGAAATGACAACAGTTCGAAAGAAATAGAAAAGACAGAGCTTCAAGTTCCCAACATATATGACAGCTGTCACGCATAATCGACTAAAATTATAATTGATCAACTATTTATTTTTGGTGGGATAAAGACGCCCATTCGCTATCTTGCATTGCAAACTTGCAGAAGGCGAGCTTGTCAAGCTTGTCAAGGTGTGTGCATATTATAAGTCGCGACTGACGGACCTGACTGAGGGGCGTGACTTGCAACGTATCTGCATACGGAAAGTCCATTTAAGTGTGCATATAATAAGTCGCAAGTCGCGAACGTCCTAAGGCATCTAAAGAGTGTGTTCAGGTACCCACACATTAAGCGTCTCAGCAATTCGCACAGCGCACACTCAACTTTAAACGCATCTTACGCGGCTTTTGTGTTGTCCCCTCCCTTCGCAACAAACGTGCTATGTCAACTCTTAAGAGTTTTTTGGCGGGAACTGAAAGGTGATGTTGTGCTGTGCAGTTTTATATTCTAAAAATGTGTAAAATTACTCTAAAATGAACAATAGTTGTAGGATATTGATAGTTTTTGAGTAGTGATTATGTGTTTTGTGAGAAATGTGAACTGTATAGTCAAATGTGGCCCTTTGAGTTGTCACAAGAACTCCCTTGAATGGCACTAGCTGATTACAGTTCAGCTGTGCTACACATAGGCTTAAGAAAATGAAGAAACTAAATGTATATTATAACCTAAGATCTGGCTTAAAGGCCTAGTTGCCAAGCCATAAATATAATAAATAATGTCAACTCTTAAAAAGTTTTAGATTGGCACAAATTTGGAAAAAGCCCTAAAGATAAAGTAACAAGCACAAATAAATTACTTTCCTACAAATGTTTGTCTTTTGACGATAGTGTTCCGATATAAGTCGATATTTCAGTGAAAAGTTTATAGAATTTTAGGAAGCGCTACATAAAGTGATGATCCCTGAATAATACTATAGAAATAACTTTGGGTATTCATAGAGATAAAAATCTAGCACTGAAAGCGCTAAGTTGGCAATAGTGCATCTTGTAGACTCGTCCAAATGCTTATAGGTATACAATATCGCTTAAATCTGTTACAGATATTACTTATTTCGAATTACAGATTAGAGACCTATTACTTATTTAAAATTTCGTTCTTCCGTTCGCACCACTATAAAGACGACACGTTTGTTGGTGAATTGAAATTGTGGGCACAAAATATAAGTGGCTAGAGCGCCACCTTTTGGGATTTGGTGATCTTTCTCAAGGAAGCAGTGCTTTTTATCGAGATGTGAAGTGTCCTGAATGTTCTACAGGGATGTGAACTAGCCCTAGCAAGAGGCCTGACCTGTCAGATCGAAATCGAAGCGATCATGAAGCGGGAAACCGCTTCCATGATCGCCATCTGGTCTCAAGAGCTCGAGAGCCCTGCGGCCGGCAACTACACGGTGGATGCAATCAGGCCACAGCTGACGGAATGGGTCAACCGCACCAGCGGCACCCTGACCTTCAGGACGACGCAGATTCTTACCGGACACGGATGTTTCGATAAGTAGTATCTGTATCGCATTGTGGGCTGCTTGCCTTCCCCGGACTGTCGCCAATGAGGCGCGCCCGACACGGCGCTTCATACGCTAGTCGAGTGCGCCGCATGGGCACCGCAGCGTTTCGAACTTGAGATGCACTTAGGTCCGGTCAACTCGCTCTACGACCTGGTTAAGGCCATGTTGCAGAGCAGCGACACCTGGGGGGCTGCGGTCACTTTTTGTGAGACAGTAATGTCTCTCAAGGAGGCCGCAGAAGGTGATAGGGAGAGAAGTCCTGCTGCGCGTGCTAATGCGACTACTCGAGGTCGCCGGCCTTCAGCTGGCACCCGGAGAGGCAGGTACGCGCATTACTTCCCTCCCTGAGTTAGGTTCCGTTTACAGCGGGGGGCCTTTACCTTGCTAGGGAGCAAAGGACCATTTACCCCCGCATAACGAAGTGGGGTGTGTTCTCCCAGGGCACACTCCAGGCACTTTATTGCGCTGGATCAGCTGGGCGTAACTATGTTCTAAATCTCAGCCTTTCCTTCACAAAAAAGCGCAGGGTCGACAGGGAGGAGAGGGTTTTTAGTGGCTATTGGGGTTGCTTGCCCGTGCAGCTTCCTCTGAGTCTTTCCACACTAGCTGAGTCGATCGCGGACGGATCACTGCCAAGAGCATACTATTGCTGCAGTGATGCCGCCCCCGACCGACGTGCGTCGTTTACCTGGCAACGACCCAGTCTGTGCGTAAATCGGTAGCATTTTCCCTTGCCTCAAAAAAAAGGGATGTGAACTAGTTCATTGTTATTTACATCATATGTCAAAGCATAATCATTGACTATGATTATGCTTTGACATATAACGTAAATAACAGAAATGTTGCTAGTCAAAAAAAGGTTCCGTTTCAAGAAAATCATGCCAGAATAAATTGACTATATAGAAACATTATAAACATTCAAGTGACGAGACGCTCTCACACGCGATGTTATTGCCTCGCTTCAAATTAACTTGTTGATAATAGTAGGGGTAAAAATGTGTGTCTGGAAACACTCGATGTCACGCGTATATTGTTCGAAAACTGATATGAAACGTGTAGGTTTCTTAACTTTTTAGTCCAGAGGATAGAGGAAAGGAGTACTGTCTTATACGGAGGGGAAATTGAAAAACTGCTGGACAACAGTTTGCTCAAAATAAAGGCTCACAAACCTACGACAATAGCACTGGTGTACGAAAAACTACTGTATGAAATAAAAGTTATTGATGTGCCAGAAAATGGATGAAATGCCAATACAGAAAACCTCCACTATTTACGTAACTTAAAATGTAAGAAATCGTTTACTCGTTTAATCCTTGTAAATCTTTTTCTATACTGGCATTTTGTACATTTTATGGCACTTAACAAATTATAATTCACATCATAGTATTTCGTATGCTAGCACTATCGTGGTAGTTATTAAGCCTCTATTTGCAGCATACTGCTGGACACTTTTTCAACTTTCCCTCCATGTAAGATGGTACTCCTTACCTCTTCTCTATAGCGATGTTCCATACTTCCTAGATTTTTTACACAAAAACTGACAAATAAGCAATTAATTGACATTAAACAGTGACTTCTTAGCTGTCTAATATCACAAATTGTCATGTCATGGCGATTTCAGAAGTAGTTAATTTGCAGTATGAGCGATATGCATAGCCGCGTGTTCTGTTAATAATATGTTTCTACCTTTGCATCGTTGATAGATGTACGGCCACCAGAAGCACTGGCAAGGATTGTAGGATGGCAAATTGGGGAGGAATTTTATAAATCTAGCCTTATTCAAAATGCCATAAAACATTCGACCTAGTTTCAAACTGCTAATAGCCGTTATATCCAAACAATGCCTCTATACAATAATTGTAATGGTATTAGTTACGTATTACTTTTGGTGTTAATTTAATTTTAATTTAAACGACGAATTGAGAACTTCCTAATTTTTAGAAGTCGGTTAAAAATAACGGAGTTTGTCGCCTCTACAAAATCTTTCAAGGTGTGTGGTCCGACACATCATGTCCGATTTTTTTATCCAATGATATCAATGGGGATTTCTGAACAGTATCATTTTGCGGATATGGGGAATTTTCGTAAATTCTATCTGGAGACCCTGTCTATGACCACAGATCACGTCTGTGACTAATTTTTTGTCAAATGTAGACGCGTTCTTGGTACTGAGTGTTCGTAAAGTTCAGAAAAGTTTCGAACAATATTCTGGTTTTTTATCGCTATCACTAAAACAATGAAATATGATGAATTATGCTATTACGTACAATAAATAGTGAAGTGAAGTAATTAAAGTGATATCTACTTACAAATATATTAATATAAAGTTGAGTGAACTAGTAATAGTAGTGAAGTTATAAGTAAACTTGTTGAGTTAACTAATGGCGAGTGAATTCCACAGGTGTAAATTGAATGTTGTGGTAATGAACTCCTTAGCAACCACATAAAAATGATTATTCTTAGTTTATTTCCATTATGAAATATAATACACAGCTCCGTACTTCAAATAATGATAAGTATCAATTAATGACAATTAATAACACTACTAGCAAACAAAACTTTTATACTTAATTTAACGTGTCATGGAAGAACTAGAGTGGTGGTTCAAAATGCACTCCATAAAAATTTTAGGAGTTTTCATCACTTTAAGCTGCCTTTTTCATTGTATTACGTCAATTAATTCTACTGGTAAGTTGTACAAAACTTTATAGTAAAATAAGGTTGATATAATTCACATACTTTTATCGAATTTCCAAATGCCAAATTCTAAATGTTTCATAATATGTACTGTAAATAAAATTATAGTATTTTAAATTTTGTCCTAATCATAAGTCATCACACAAAACTATTTAGAATTTTTATCAATAAAGTTTTATATGTTATTGTCCAAAGTGTAGTCATCTAAACTCTACAAAAGTACTATTCATATAATTTTTTACTACTTGTAATCTGTGTGTCTGTTTTTCAGGGTGTGGAATAATATGGGGCACTTTTATTATTTTTTGCAATATACAGTGAATTTTTGGTGGGTATAAAAAAATAACTGTGAAGGTGGGAGGGAGTGAAGTGAAGCGGAGCACCTGCCTTAGCATTCTAACTTATATTAAAAATGTTTGGATCTGTTCATAATAGTTCATACAAAATAATAAATTTGCCCTATAACTATACCCCACACATTTATTATTACAACAGAAAATATTTTTGTTCTAATGTTGTTGTTACTTCATTTGGGATAATGTTATAGTTATTGACTGTTTCACATATATAGATATATTTTAATTTAATTCATTATTTATGATACAATATTGTTTAAAAAAAAATATTTCCTATGTTATATATTGCCAGATAATGTATGTATATACACTAACATAGCTATGTCTTAACAGCCTTATTTTTAATGCTATAAACAAGATGTATTTGGCCACAGTCAGAGAAAGAAAATCCCATTCAATCAAGTACTTCAGTTCCAGGTAACTCCCCTTACCACATCCAAGAGTATTGTGTTACTCAGTGTCAACATCATGAACTACCTGCACCTGAGGGTCAATCTGGCAGACAAGGCAAAACTTGCCTCCAAGAACCTGGGAGTGCTAAACTGGTTCAAACAGTACTTCGCCCTGTGGTAATGCCTTGTGGTATACAAAGCCCCGGTGAGGCTGCATATAGAGTGCTGCTCAGTTTGTGGGGCAAAGCACCCACCTACCAGTTAAATCTCCCAGACAGCATTCAATGTCAAGCTGTTCGCTTTTCTAAACCATCTGGCTTAAATATGCTTGGTTTTCGGAGAGACTTCACATCTCTCCATATATTTTGCTGACGGTCCAATGGGGAGTGTTCAGAATAGTGCCTTTGTCTATGTTCTATCACCACACAGCTCATCATCGGCTTGATGGTCATCTGCATTTCCTCAAGCCACTTTCTTATTCAAGAATGATTCTCTTGTACATTGTAGGGATTTGGATTGAGCTCCTAGCTAAGGTTTTCTTACAGTGCTATGATATGGAGTTTTTGAAGTAGTGTCATAAAATTTCTTTAAGGCCGGCAGCGCATTTCACATCTCTTGTTATTGCCAACATTCATAGGCAATGGTAGCCCCTTACTATCAAGTGGGCTGTCAACCTATCTTCTGTACTCCAGTTATGAAAAAAAAGTCAACAACTATAACTTTATTTCAGATGGAGCCTAAGCATTAAAGTTTATATTTTTGATTACTTACATTGCAATAGTAATAACAGCCCATAAATGTCCCACTGCTGGGCTCGGGCCTCCCACTATAGGGAAACAGACAGTATACCCACCACACTTGTCCAAGGTGGCTTGGCAGGTTTGACACATCGTTTATTTCGACATGCAGGTTGCATCACAATGTTTTCCTTCACCGTTATTAGCACGTGGTAATTGTAACAATATGCACATTAGGTCAGAAGGTTAAGTGGTGCACGCGTTCCGGCCAGGATTGAACCGCACCCTTCGAGTTAGGGACGCATGCGCTAGCAATTAGTCATACTTACTTTGAGCCAATGAAAATTCACTAGAAATCCACTGTGCCTAAGGTAAGAGCAAAGCATACATTTAAATATTCAATTAAATATGCCATTAGGTCAAAAAAGTCCTAAATGTCCTGCTTCTTCCTTGGCTCAATGTATATGTTTCATGAAAGGAACTTTTTATTTCTAGGTATATAGATATTATGATAGCATAATTCCTTTAATCAATTAAATTAATATGAAAAAAGAGTAAATTGAATTCATAAAAATAATGTTGATATATTAGTTAATAAAAGCAGAAATAACAATTCTGCTTTTATGAGTAGCCACTATAAATAAATAAAAAAGCAGAAATGTGAAACATTCCTGCTTTTTATTTATTTTTAAAGGGTTATAGTGGACTGACTGGACTGATGAAGCTTGTAGAACCATATTGGCCAAAAAGTTCCTTAATTATGATTTCACTTTTACACTAATTTGATCAGGCCTCTGGTCAAAATGACCTCTACCAAAATTCAAAACTTTGCTTACTTTATGTTCATGAAACACATTTTTATGCATGATTTTTAATTTAGTTTGCTGCCAACAGTAAATTAGGGAATCTCTTTGTCCAGCTACCTGACCTCTCATTTATGTGGCTATACTCGAATTAAAATGCTGTTGGCATTATTATAGAGTTTATTAGAACTATACAAACACATATAAAACAGGTACCTAGGAGGTAAATATAACCAAACACAGCAAATACAAACGTAATGCAGAAGGTCGTAATTCAATAAAATGCGCAAAGTCCGTCACTATTAGATTCTCGTTATGTACACACGTCTCGCCTTGATCGTGGTTCTCGCTCGACTGCCCCCCTCCCTCAAACAAGCCATCGTTTTATACTGTAAAAATACAATGTGCCCGTATTGTAGTCGACGTAATCCGTAACACCGGGCTAATGATTCGGCTGCAAGCGGCTATAAACGAGTACAATAAATCAATGGGCCGTTCGCTTGAAACGCATGCTAATAAATTATTTCAACAAAAGAAGACGACCATAAACGAATTACAATTATTTCAAATGCCGACAGGTAATGAAATGTGCTTCGTGGAATTTGTCTTTGTCGCTAAGTTGGAACAATATATTATACTAGGATTTGCCTTCTACGATGTCAATGGTTGACGAGTAACACATATTACAGTTATTTTGCCATTAATTAAAATCAAAAGGTATTTTCAGCAGAGCAACAGATTTTTTTGTATTAAAATCATTAATATTAAAATACATAAATTTCGAAGATTCCCGTAAAACCAGGTACAAGCAATTTTACTAAAGGCATACACAACTAAGTCTGTTCTGCTAAAGATGTGTAATAAACATAGAAAATGTCATAAGCAAGTCCTAATAGAAAGTGGTTTCCACATTAGGAAATCCCAGGGAATACAAAATGTCCCAGATTATATTCATACAGATTGAAGTAACACTCCCAGGAAAATTCCTGTTGGCCTCCCGGAATATAAAACGTTGCACCACTTAAAAAAGAAGTTATGCTATCATTCTAGTAAGTGTAACTAATTTGAACCATACCCGGGAAAATTCCCGAGAAATTTTCCGAGGATAACCCAGCGCGCAAATGTGTTGAAAAACGTTGTTTGACATACATGCGGAAGTTGGTTTCTACAAACTCGTGACTATGGTAAGCCCACGACTTGGTCTCGGGTTTACATTCCTGTAATCATTTGTAAAAACCAACTTACCGCACTAGTACCTTAAATAACTGTGTGGTGCCACGGCTCTTTTACAATAATCGTCGACTATTTTTAACATTTAAATATAAAAGGCATGATGACATGGCTATGACTCTTTTGACGACCGTCAGGCGAATCTCTCACAGTGATGCAAATGTCCTGACAACGATCACTTTTCCGCCGGATTTCGCGGTTTTATTCCACCTGTTTTATTCCGGTTTAAGCTTGTATATTATACATTATATTGTATATGAATACAAAATATGTATTATACATTATGTCTAGATGTATTTAACTATTTATATTAATTTACTGTCTACCATGACAACCTGATTACGGGGTCCGACATAAGTTTTCACTGAATAATTGAGGTCCACTCAAAGTTAGCAAAGTTAATTTAAGTTGCTGATTGACTGACAATGGCGGCACCTACCTGCCGTGACAAGTGTGTTATCTTCTATTTCGTACATTACATTATATTACACATATACAATGTGTGTACGTATTGAATAAAACAGTATAAAAATAACAATCGAATTTCTTTCCTTCATATTTGAAGAAGATTTGAATTTCTTTTGTATCTCGTTGCGTTCTCTATTTGAATGCGGAAATGGATCTGTTTTCCACTGTAAGGCATTATTAACCTAAAATCTATGAAAATCCTAATAGGTTGTTTTTATTTTACGATAATGGTGCCTTTAGGTGTGTTACTGTTCTAGTTGATAGTGGAAGGACGAGATGAGGCCGCATACATTAGTATTTCTTGATTTAAAAGAAGTCTGTAAACAGACGGCTATGCGGTCTAAATTCAAAACTACTCTAAAGCAGCGCGGCAGTGTGCCGCCCGGGTTGGAGGTAAACATCATCAAAAAGCCCAACCTCGGAAGCAGGCACAGGAGCCATTTGTATGGGGTTATTAATATTAAACCAAGCTGCGAGCAGGGTAATATAGGCAATAGAGCTATATACATATACCGGTAAAGTTCAACGCCTCTATTTCCTTCTTACCTACATATAAGGTTTCGATATTAACGAATATGGACATTTTGTTGTGAAGTGGTATCCTTTCCCTTGACATAATGATTTTATTATTCCAGCAATAAATGTACTACAATATAAATAAGTTATTTTATTAGTTTATAAAGTCGTAATAATTCTAATATTGTTATAAAGATAAATAAGTATGAATCAAGTTGATTAGTAGTCGCGTATAAGTATTGATTATACAGAGCATTTGCAAAACTATGCCCTAGCCATAATGCAAATTCTTAAGCATACTTTGCTGTCTACAGACTCAATTGAAACTAAATCCACTCTTCGGACAAAAAACTTTAAATGTCTGTTATAACTTTAAATTGTTTTCTGGGGAAGACGCTAAATCACCCTATACTTTTATTTAAAATAGGTCAATTCTATATATCAACATTTATTTTTTTACTTATTGACTTTGTTTTAGCAACAATTGTTTAAAGTCTTTTTTACACAAATGTATTATTTTATTTCATGAAGAACTTAAAGCCCAAGTTTAACTGGGTGAGTTCAAGTTTTTACGACAATACTTCCAAAAGTGTGTACTGTTGTTAGCTGCTTAGCAAAAATTAATTAACTTACGCTTTATTAACAGCAATGCCTCGACTTATTCACATTTACTCACACAGTGCAGTTGGAAATGTTATTATGCCAACAAGCATTGGTGTCGGTGATTAATTAAAAGTTTTATAATAAGTCCCAACTGTGTAATAGTCAAAATGAACGTCTTTAATTAAAAGCATTAAGAACAAACATCATTCTTTAGTATTTGTACAGAAGCTAAGTTCAAAGGAGAAAATAGTGGTTTATATTATTTTAGCGTCGTAATTTTATACCAATTAGGTCGCGAAGAAAACAGGACAATGAACAATGAAAGTCTTAAACGAAATATTAAACATCGTAGGTTCTTTAAAAATATTATTTTATCAAAACTAGCCTACTTTCAGACAGTACTTTGTCTCTATATTGATATATTTTGAAGATATTTAAACCAAATTTACACGTAAATTTGAGTTCAATTCTAGTACTGATTCCTAACATTTTTATTTAAACCCGTTAAACCTTTTCGAAGGTGTTTTGAGTCAAACTAATAGACAAAAATCCAATACGTTAACGTTTATTACGATGCATCATAAAAATAGCAGCTTTTGTTTCCATTCAAACATTCATTTTAATCCGGTCGTTATAAATAACTGTCTTCCAGAAGCAGCCGTAGGAGCCTTCCACCAAAAACCCCCTTAAACGTCGCAAATATGTAAAGGATACGTTATTATTTATGGCTTACGAGGTTGAAACTCTGGAGCTATGTGCACCCGATCATTACCATCTCTGTCGTGAAGATCTCTTGCATTGTGTTTGTTAGAAATCATGCGTGACGTAAGGGATGGCGAGTATTTGTTACGAAGTATTTGCAATGCTATCCTATCCAACGTGGAAATGCGATCTGCATTTTGGAAACTCCCTGGCGACTGTGATCTGTAATATATTTTTATCTGTAAATAATATAGCATTTGCTTTGAGTTTTTTTTTTAGACTTAATTCTATGAAATAATTTTTTCAAGAACAGTTGTGTCGTCTAAGTAATATAATAATAAATAGGTACTATTCTTTAAAAAAATGTTTGGTAGACTTGATTATGCGAGCAGCTGACACGAATAATAGGATCGATTAACTTCTATTTTTACTCGCGGTCGTGCTGGATGGTTACCTCGATGAACCGTCGACTGAAGTGAACCTTTGCAATAACAAAGGCCATGGAAATGGAATCTGAAAGCCTTTTGGTATATATGATCAGTTTATTTGTAAAACTTGCTTATCATGATAATTCATAATTTACAACGACAAATATAAAAACCGACATGTGCAATTCCACACACAATCAACCATTCAGTCAAGGTGACGGTTGGTCACAGTGGTAGGTTGCGGGATTTGCCTTTGGCTACAAAACCCTAAAAGATTTTGATAGGAAATATCTCATATCTCTAAAATTACATTGAATCTTATTTTTTTATTTATTTAAAGTACTTTTTAAACGTTACTATATTGTATTTTTTCAGCATTTTCTACTTCATATTTCAAAAGCTGAAGGATAACACAATTTTTACTACTTAAGTGCGAGAGTCTCCCCCCGTTTTTCGATTTATAAAAAACAGGGCATTAAGAAAAATCTTTATGAATTTTTAAGACCTGTCTAACGTCAATACCGCACAAAAAATCATCCGTCAATTACGTGAGCAAGAGTCGCCTTTAATTTTTATTTCTTTGCAATTGCACTACACCATTATGTAGCAGTATGTACAATAGACCCAATACAATTATATACACCAAGTACCTTTGGAAAAAATGTCTCACTTGCGGCCGGTTCCTATACTATATCATACCGACCGTTCATTTACCTTACTATCGGTTGAAATTTGACATAAGCTCCATACACGTAATGTCAAAATTAAGTAATTTAACGCAAGTGGATTAATATTAAGATATAAGAATCGGCCCATAGACAGATATTGAAACGAACAGGCGATTGGAGAACTTGATGACTATCAGAATTATTTTTTTGCCAAAATAGCTCATTCTAAAGGTCATGCAGTACGTAGTATCTAAATTGGTTTGAAGATTGTTACTACACTATTTTCTAGTACGATTTATTTTCAGTTACAAGCACATTTACTGAAACGTAAATACGGAAAGACCCAAATTGTAGAACACTTCGAAATATACTGTGCGTTGTATGTAACCCAAACCAGTTTAAATAGGTTCGTAAACCTGAAAGCAGAGATTACATCCCAAATCAATGTTTGGGGCGCTGTAAATTTTCTAAGATTACCCCGAAACTAAAATGGTTCTTTTACAACGCCCAATACAACGTCGGCATATTCTATACAGGTACCTAAACATCTATTCTATTGTATATATAAAAATACCATTTATAACCCAAAAACGGTTGGACCGATTTTTATAATGTTTGATTTGTGTGATTGGTTCCACCCAAATAGCCAAATAACCATAATAATGATATATTGAAGAAATTCGCAGGCTAAATTTATAAAACAATTAGGGGTGGACTACCCTTAACATTAAGGATGAAAAATAGATGTCCGATTCTCAGACCTACCCAATATGCACACAAAATTTCATGAGAATCGGTCAAGCCGTTTCGGAGGAGTATGGTAACTAACATTGTGACACGAGAATCTTTATATATATATATTTCTTGTGTGCGTGTGTATCTCACTGAACTCCTCCTAGACAGCTGGACCGATTTTGATGAAATTTTTTGTGTGAGTTCAAGGGGATTCGAGGATGGTTTAGATTCACAATTGGACCCTGTAGATGGCGCTGCAATCGGGTTCTAAATTTTATTTCTTCAGGGCAGGACAACGTCTGCCGGGACAGCTAGTTTTATATATAAGATTAAATAAATCAGGTTTGGAACTCCGCCTTCTTCCGCAATGACAGCTCACGTCACGCACACTTATAGCTTATTTTTGTGTTTGAGTTTGTCCCCGGATAGTTTAGATGCACAATTGTAACCGGTACGTAGCGGAATGGAATCGGGTTCTAGAATCCTCAAAACCCCTGGGCCGATTTTGATTACATTTTTGTGTGTGTTTGAGTAGGCCCCCGGACAGGTTAGATTCATAATTACAACCGGTAGGTGGCGCTGAAATCGGTTTTTAGGATCCTGCGAAACCCTTGGGTCGAGTTTGATCACATTTTTGTATATGTTGTTCGTATACCCATACCATACCCGAATGGTTTAGATCAAGGATTCCCAAAGTGGTCGATATCGACCCCTTGACGTCGAAATCGGTTTCCCAGCGGTCGATATAAAAGAAAACTGATTCTGGGGATTGACGAAGTCTAAAAGTCGACACTATTAATTTAAACAAGTTCTTATTTGAAACTTTAAACATACTGTATAAGTTGTGTTACGTCTACCAACTTGTAATGACTAATATTTTAGTAGGAAATATCATTGTTGTACTTTTAAAGAACTCAACATAAGTAGGTAAACTAAGGTAAGTATTTTTCATTTCTTATATTCTGAAAGTACACTTGCCTTATCACACGGATGAAAATAGCACTTTTCATCGCTGGGAAACGATTCTCCCTGCTGTCCAAAGAGTATATTGAATATATGGAGGCTGCTGTCAAAAAAATTAGAAAACTGCGAACCATAGATAATACATGCGACTGTCCCACTGACCTCCATATATACAAGTACGCTGGACCTATGATTAGCCGAACCATAGTGAGACGATTTGATTTTCGCCATTTTGGTGCTGATCGCAGAAGTGGGTGGGAACGGAACTAATAATACTGATGGGACAATGAGATAAAATACATCGATAAAAGACATTTCCAACAGCAACAAACTATTCATTGGCGAGCCCAAATAATTTGTCGCGACAAATTTTTTTGTACAATTACACCTTTAATACATAGGGAATGGTTTTTACGGCTGCTTACAGACGGGTGTCTATATATTTGTTGATTATTTGTTTCAATAAAATATGAAAGTGACTGTTAAAATTATCTGACACTAAAGTATCCTTGAAGTGGTTCGGGTGTGATTTACATATATGTCCGGGTTATTATAAGTAATGAAGGGGGGAGGGGGCGGAGGAAAACTTACCCCTTATGCAACTCCTATGTGGCGAATATGAATAGTTCCTGAGATATTAATGTTTTTGTAAATCTAAATCTAACCTCACTTCTGATTTTCACTAATATTGCACTTTATCATAGATCCAAAGTTGCAAAATCCAATGAAAATCGAATATTTAACATAAAAAGTAAATAGTAAATGGCGAGTGCCAGAACCGACTGGTTCTCGCGCTTTGGTCTACACATAACCTAACCTAACCGATCCAAAATAGTGAATGGTTACTACTCAGTTCTGGCCAAAAGTGAGTATATTTCTGAAGTTAAATCACACTTTATTATTGTCAAAATTAACAGATCATGGTCGTGAATTTTAATTTCCATAATTAATTTAATATGTTCATTTTCCACTCAAAACCAATTTGAGTTGTTATAAATAAGTCTTAAATATATTCATAAACACATTCACCATTAAAATCATCCGGACATATATATAAACCCAACCCCAGTCATCAGCGAAGTGCTTTGAATAGATGTAATCATATTTCTTCGGACGCAAACTAGACTTTTCAATGTTTTTCAGCCATAATTCCAGTCTTCTTTTGTTAGTCGGAAACCGGTGTATTATTTTAAAATTATATGTATTTGATAATAAAAATCGGTCATCGGCGATTTCCGTTCTTGAAAGTAAATAGATATTGATAGGAAAACTATCGATAAGTTTTATCGACAGGTAACTTTGACAGCACTATTAAATTCTTGGCCATTTGCAAGTTACGTCAGATTTAGTTCTCTTCCCACCCATTCAAATAGGCACAATATAGAGCTGGCATTTCATAGGGTATCATAGGTCCAGCGTACTTGTATATATGGAGGTCAGTGGACTGTCCTTAACTTTTTAGAGTCATTGTTAAATCGCGGCATAAATTGGAATAAAGGAATGTCAAGAATTTTTTTAAACATCATTTTATGCTTATAAATTTCTTTTCACTAAATTATTATTTGGTTTACATAAATTTGAGCTTAATAATTTCTATCATCAGTGACAAAAAAGTACTGGTTGGTAGACGACTGGCACAGAAAAAGAATTTTACTTGACGTTTTGTATGCGACAATTAGTTCATCAGATAAAAGATATAGATTTAGCACCTGATTTAATTAGTGAAGTAGTTGTTTGTTTAATTAATCAGTTTTTAATCACTTTCCTCATATTCAAAATGGAATGCACAATGTAACCTCGGGTGAAAGGCCTATTTAGGTACTCGAACTATTAGCGCCCTCGTTACTTTCCTGTGCCAAACCAGCTCGTGGCTAAATAGGTCACTTTCATCTCTCGTGTAACAATCTACTATTGTATCAATAAGAAAAAACTAGTTAAGTATAGGATTTTTAAAGTAATTTGGCTAGTTCATTATGGAAAAAGGGCCTCTTGCCCGAAATAATTTGGAAATTCATGAAATGTTTTGTGTGTATTTGAGTGGGTCCCGGGATGGTTTAGATACACGATTGGATCCAGTAGATGGCGCTAGAATCGGATTCTGGATTTTCATTTTTTCAGAGCAGGACAACGTTTGCCGGGCCTATTAGTATTTAATATTTAACACCAGATCTTGAAAACTGTCCAGTTTCATTTAATTAGTATCATTTTAAGTTATGTAAATTGTCTCTTAAGTTTTCTGAAATAATGGGTTGTACGAATAAGACCACATCCTGTTCATATCACTTTAGTTAATTATAAATTTATTGAAGCTATCCTATAACATTCAAACCTTGCTGTGTCCTTAGTAAATATGTATTTTGCATTGTTATAGCATGACAAAACAGAGTATAGTTGTCATACCAAGGAAATCTGTCGTATTCCTTGTGGAAATTAAGGCTATCGGGATCACATCAATAAAATGTAGAATGCTTCGTGAGGGACCTGCGACCGGACAGAACAATAAATAAACCTAATAAACTTTGGACCGCTGTAAATTTTTCATAACGTGGTTTTCGCACACTTCTTTGCGGAGGTACTGACTGACACATTTACCAATCTTCACTGACCGAATTTCAATCTAAAAGTATCTCTTACGAAAAGGAAAGTACTGGTTTAAAAAGTATATGCTTATTGCAGACAATCAAAGGATACTGTGCTCCATAGTATCCTTTATACGTATTGTACACGACACCATGACCACATAATTCAAGGTTCAACAAAGCAAACAAAGTCATATAAGCATCTATGAAGAAGTTATTAATATCTCTTTCCTTTTTTTACCTTTTTTCAATTATTGGGCTCGGTGCAATTTATCTTATCCTTCCATATTCCTCTATTTTGGTTAATAACTAATAGTAGATAAAGCAAAACACCTACTTATTCCGGGATATGCGCACGTGGTGCTTAGTTTAATGTTTATTAATTATTCAATGAAATGTTGTAGTTATTGAAATATAAAAGGGAAAATGTTTTATTAATCGTATTATAGTGCATCGTATTTTGAATCTTTATTATCAATCGAGCAAGTATTCATCTGTGATATTTAATTTTTCAAGAGTCATACAGGTTGTAATGATAGTTCATTGTGTTAAATATTCGTTAGCGGATTATTAAAACTATACGAACTGTTATTCAAAATATACGAACTTAAAAAGTATCTTATTATTACCATTTCTTGTTTGTAAGAACGAAAATCTTCGATATTATTCCAATATTTAGTTCATTATTTAGACCTGTCCGATTGTTACCTCTGACCTAAATGATTCATTGCACAACTATGAATCGGAGGCGAGTTTGGTTTGCATTTAATTAAGTACAGCTTTCATATATAACAATTCTCGAAATTTATTGTGAAAAAGGCGATGTTTTTGCACAGTACAAGTACAAGCCTTTGACGTTGTCCTTCACTTACAAACAAAATGCGAACACCTTTAATAAAAGCTGACAGCATTTCTCGTTTTACTGCCTTGGCGACTGAATTTTAAATTATGTTTTCTTAAGAAATAAAATTTGTTTGTCTTCTATCTTTGTTTGTTGGGTACAAACGATCTGAGTTTATTTTTTCTTCGTTGATTAATAAAAGATAATATAATTTATTACTGCTGTTCATCTAATTATTGAATTTTGAGATGTCACTTTTTTCATGCCATCAGTAGACAAATATTCCTATATGGCGGGGGCGTAACAAACTTACAAGTAACGGACACAAAGGCACATCCATACAGAAACAAACACCAATGAGTTGTACAAATTTTCAACTTCGAAAGGCGACCCAACTCAGACACTTTCATGAGCGGCGGCTAATATATCCGTTTTGTAATTGTACCGTCAATATTTGTGTTATTAAAGAAAATTAAACATAAAAAAGCCGAAAATGGAAACACGGGTTCTCTTGTCATTCTCGTCTTTTAACAATAGCTATTTAACCATTGGTATTGAACATATGTGTGTAACTACGATGACACACATGTGACAAGGTTGGAGGATGCGGAAACATTTCAAAGGTTTCAACGATACCTATGTGTAAGTACACCACCGCACCGGTTTGCGGGCGAGGGCGATCGAACATGCCTTTCTTAGTAAGCTCCGGTTACAGTTACAGACTGTATATAGGCTTAAACAATATTTAACAATATCATTCTATAAACTTCCCAGTGCTGGACTCGAACCTGACCCGTATTAGAAATCAAGCAATACTCGCTACACTTGAGCAAGGCAGATTGGCGGGTTTCATACTTACGTACTTTTATTATATGTATAATCAAAGCACCAGTAATATCGATATTCCGGTTTTATCACAATATTTTCATTCACTGTCAGCACTTGGTAATTGTAGCAACGTGATGCCGTTCACGATTGCGGTCCATGACGTTGGAATAAGACTCAGAGAGCAACTAAGCCACTCTCGTAAATGTTTAAAAAATATTTAACCGAATATAAATTAAGCAGAGTAAAGTTTCTATTAGTATTTCACGTAAAACATAGATCCATTACATCAATAATTTATTATTGAAGTTATGCCATCTCATTTGAATTCAAATGCCACATGTAGGCAGGGTATATGTTTTAAGTTCTTAGAAAATAAAAAAGCCTTCCGCATGTTACCATGGTCATATTAGTATGTTAGTAGACGCTGCCATCGACTAAAACGTGCCAAAGGTGTGAGTCACGTAACGGAAACGGTTCTTTCGATATTTATGCCACTGTAAGATGCATTCCCGTGTTTTACATTACCGAGACTTATTTGTAATGGATTAATTCAAAAATAAAAACATTATATTATGTTCAGTTCTTGTTAAACTTTATAAATTAAGACCCATCTTACATCTGGGTACTCAGCTCGCTTGCTTTGATACATTTCTCATTGTTTAACAACTTCTTTCAATTTGAAAGTAAAATGAACTCGCGCAGTTTATTCCATTGTAGGGCCGTGCTTATTGAATTGCATGAAACTTTTTTATCGTTGCGTAATCTTTATATAATTATGTATTTGTCTTGAACAAGTACTTACATATCTAATAACAATGCATATTGCAAAATGTTATTATATTTACAACAAAAAAACAAACAAGAGACCGTGGCTATCTGCAGTTTCTTAAAAAAAATATATTTGTCATATACATTTCTGATTTTTCCAATTCTTTTAGTCTCGGAGATATAAACCGAAGAAACTAAAAATAATTAACAAATATTTAAAAAAATTACCAGTAGAGCTTTCTCTACTGGTAATTTTTTTTAAATATTTGTGTAGTGTGTTTGTGTTTGTGTGTGTGTGTGTGTGTGTGTGTTTTCCCTTACAGAACAAGTATATGAATGAACAACTGCTACTAAACTTTTTTGAATACATATCAAATATAACTATTATATTATTTAAATAATATATTGTTTATTTATACTAAATGTGAGATTATATTTTACGTCGAACGTACGAACGAACGTGAATGTATTTCAGTCTGTTATGTGTCGATTACTATATACTCCAAATATAAATCAGCAACCATTGAAAACATGATTAATACATTGTCATCAACTTAAACTTAACCTTATCTAGATTCTCCGTTACACTAATAAAACGCCATCTTATTGCCTAAAATGCTCAAGAAGTTTAACGTACTCTAATTTTTATCTTATCATTATACCTATCAGCATTAATTCGTGTGTTTTACGTTACATTTATGAATTTATGTACAGGTAACCTACATAATATATCCAACCGTGGTTTATTATGTTATCATTATATATACTACTTCTGATTTTGCCAGACTTGACTTGCCTTGACTAATATTTTGCAAAAGTTACCCTACGCCACAGTTTCAAAGAACACCCCTTATCACCTCGAACAGCATCGGGATCCTTGGCATCGACATAACGAACGACGTGCAGTTTCGGGGTCATCTGGAAATCATGACGAAACTTGCTTCAAAAAACCACCTTTGGGCCGGAGCACTTTCTTACCAGACTAACTCTCTCGACTGTATAGAGATCCAACGTCGCGCCATTCGTTTCGTTTCTAACAGATGGCTTAAAATTGATTCGCGTACGGAGAGATTTTGTGTCTCTCTGCGTATTCTACAGGGTATTCAATTAATGAATGATATGGAACTGTTCGATTTAGTTCCAACGCTACATTCATTTTAACCACCGCACCGCTCGCCATCGGCGGGATGTTCAGCAGCAGCGGTTTTCTAGAACCTTTATTCCGCATAGAATAACGACTTGGAGGGTACTTCCCGCCGTGGCTTTTCCCATGCACTTAGACATGGGGTAATTTAATAAGGGCATCACAAAAGTTCTTCGAGGTCGGCAACGCGTTGACAACGCCTCTCGTGTTGCAAACCCATGTAGGTAGGCACCGGTGACCACTTTCCATAAATTGCAATAAAAAAAGGGCAAGTGAATGAATAAAATAATATACGAACCGGCCATAAATGACATAAGCGTAAACTTTATGATTTCATCATGTCCGTCCATCTATGAATTTAAAAGTCATTTTTCACGAAGGCTTAGCCTTGTTATGATTTTTCGAAGTCTAACGAAATCCAGCATACTTATGTATAGATTGTGGATAGCAGACTGTATTTCAATATGGATTGAATTAAAGGAAAAATGTTTTGGATATAAATACGTGCTATATTTTCTTTGATCGTTTTGACCAAAGAGTCTCCATATATTCAATGTACTCTGTGCCAAAGAGTATATTGAATGTTTTGACATAACATAAAAATACCATAACATGAAGAATCAAATCATATAAAAAGAAATATGTCCAATGAGGTTTGGACACATATCGAGCCTTATCCGCCGTTTTATCATAAGCGAAGTTTGGACCTAAATATGTTTTTTGTTGCAAAAGTTACATATATTATATATTATTATTTTGTTTTAAAAAGTTCAGTTTTTGATTCAGTAGGGTCTAATCTAAACAAAACTGAAAGTCTTAAATCAAAATAATAGTTTAAGAACCTTTTGCAACAAAAAATATATATAGATCTAAATGTCGCTTACGACAAAATAGTGGTAAAGGCCCGATATACATTTGTGCACTAAAAAATCGTCCTTTACTTTCATGTATTTTTACGGTTTTTTTCCAATATTACCACCACACGCAATACATCATTAACCAGCGGCATATAAAATATACAATTTAATAAAAGACACTTCCTACTAAATTAGATAGATAGATAGATAACACTTTATTGTACACCATTACAGAAAAAACTTACGAACTAGTATTATTATAGTAGGGTACAAAGGGCGGTCTTATCGCTAAAAAGCGATCTCTTCCAGACAACAACAACAACCCGTGGCAAGAATATTCTGATTAGAAGTGGCGATGGTGGTATACATAATTATTGTACGATTACTTCAATTTTATTAATAAATATAGAACTATACTATATATACAAATATACACATAAGTTATATACATATATAATATATGGCGATAATATGCAACTATTTAAACATAATAAACATATAGCTATATGCAATATAATATATACTAATTACATAAAATTAAATATCATTATATTGCAGATAGAATTTTCTGACTAAGTTCTTAAATATTATTAAGGATTTTGCTTGTCTGACAGCAACAGGCAATGAATTCCAAAGTTGGACAGCCTTAACCGTGAAAGAATTATTGAAGAACGTTGTACTATGAATAGGAGTAATAAGTCTATGTTGACTGGAAGGGCGTAAATTGTGAGAGCAAGAAATAAATTCGAAGCGTTCTTTAAGGTACTGTGGAGTAGTAGGGATGAATAAAATACTGTAAAGCAATGAAAGAATATGAGTATTCCGGCGAATACGGATTGGCAACCACTTGAGCTTTTTTCGAAATTCAGAAACGTGGTCATACTTGCGTAACCCAAATATGAACCTTATGGAAAAGTTTTGGAGTCGCTCAAGTTTATTAAGCTGTTCTTGAGTTAAATCTAGATAGCTGGCGTCGGCAAATCAAGTATGGGCAAAAGTAGCGACTCTGCTAGCTTAATTTTGGTGGCGATGGACAGGAAGTTTTTCAGCCGCCAGAGTGATCTGGAGGAAAGAAACAACCGCCGACTCAACTCCGTTATATGGGGTCTCCAGGACAGCTCACTATCAAATATAACTCCTAGGTTTCTGACCTTATCACTGATAGGGATAAGCTTCCCATCAAAAAGAAAACTTGGCATACAGGTCCAGTCAACTTTACACAGCATCCGCGAGCTACCGATGATAATTACTTGAGTTTTCTCAGGATTCACAAGAAGTCCGTTCGATTTACTCCATTGCAATATGCGGTCAAAGTCAGAGTTTATCGTTGCGACTGCTTGATTTAGTGTAGCAACCGGTGCCTGCGTGTAAATTTGCAGATCGTCTGCATAGAGGTGATAGGATGAAGTAAGTTTATTGGAAATTGAGTTTATAAAAATAGCTTATAATAAAGGAGATAGTACGCCGCCCTGTGGAACACCGGCAGAGAGATCACACCACGTCGAATAGTCGTCATCAACTCGAATGCGCTGCCGGCGTCCATACAGGTAACTATGAAACCAGTCGATTACTTCAGGAGATATGTTAATAGAGCGTAGGATGCCGAGTAACACTTCAAAGTCAACATTATTAAAAGCACTGCTGAAATCGAGCAGCGATAGCACAGTTAGCAAGCCATTGTTCATGCCATGCCGAATGTCATCTGTGATTTTAATGAGGGCTGTGGTGGTGCTGTGGCCAGGACGAAAATCAGACTGGTAAGGATTCAAAAGGGAATTATGGTTCAGGAGAACACTTAGCTGCTGATGAACTAAGCGTTCGAGGACTTTAGAAAGGAAAGGTAGTATGGAAATAGGACGATATTGAGAAAAGGAAGCGGGGTTGGGTTTTTTTGGTAGAGGAGTAACCTGGGCTTCCTTCCAGGCAGCTGGGAATACACAAGATGTTATGGATGTATTAAGGATATGGGTAAGGGTAGGATTAATGACATCCAGTATGGGTAGGATCATGTTGCGACTAATGCTATCACTGCCGACAGCATTAGATGTAATGGATTTTACAGCTTTCTTAACATCACTGTCAGTAAATCGACTAAAAAGAAAAGGAGAATGCTTGGGTGTTGTCTTGGACGAGATTCTTTTCAAAGTTTCAGACTTTATTACTAAATCAAAGTCAGAAGTGGTTGAGAAGTGGTGATTTAAATCATGAATATTGAATTTTCGACTGACTGAGTTTTCTGTTTGTTTGCCAATCCCCAAAGAACGTAGAAACTTCCATACTTTAGCTGGATCATCATTTTGAACTGATTCGTGAATATAACGGCGTTGAGCGTCCCTACACACTATTTTACAGCGATTACGAATGCTCACATAAGCAGCTTTGTTTGCTTCGGTTGGCTTCATTTTATATCGAGTTTTAGCTTTAGATTTCTTGTGCATCTGCGATTTAATATCATCGGTAAGCCACGATGCAGGCAAGTGTTTGACCTTGATACGGCGTAAAGGCGCATGAGTATTATACAGCTTCATCAAAGCAGCATGAAACACATGAACCTTATCATCAATAGTGAGTGCACTGACCACCCCAGACCAGTCAAGTTCCTGAGCGTCCTTAAGTAAGGCATCTAGGCTCATGCCACCAAAATTACGCTGCAGGATGATTTTGGGCTTAGCTTTCGGCGGATGTAAGTTATATGAGAGAAAAATCATGTCATGATAGAAAAAGCATCCGCCGAACATTGACTATAATGGGATACGTGAGGTAGTAATGAAACCATTATTAGGTCGAGAAGAGAAGGGGATGAATTAAGGAAACGATGAGTAGCACTCAGAGGAAGAATATGTATGTTAAGGGCTCTTGTTAAAGTTTCTAAAGCAGAAGAACGATGGTCTTGTTTAAGGAGGCAAGTGTTGAAATCACCCATGATGATACTATGCGTATATAAAGGAGAAAACTTTTCTAGTAAAGTTTCAAAAGAGGAGAAGTAATTAATGCGAACAGACGATGCGTAAAATACTCCTAGTAAAATTTTGGTATGCGCAAGTTCTACTTCTATAAATAAATACTCACCGTTATCCGGTGTTGGGGGTTGTGAGGATGCACTTAAGATTTTGTATGCTAGATGGGAGCGCAAGTATATAGCAACACCTCCACCATCAGTACCGATACGGTCATTTCTAATTAGACGATATCCTGGCAAAGAGTATGAAGTAGAGGACAGGCAAGGTTTAAGCCAAGATTCCGAAACTAATACAGCGTGCAAATTATTATGACTAAATGACGCCAGCATATCGGGGAAATGAGCTGGAATACTCTGAGCATTTATGTGTGCCACATTGAAATTACGGGAAAGGCCTGAAAATTGATTTTCAATTACGTCTTGTAGTGAAGATAAATCATGGTTGCTGCCATGTGAACTGTCAGATGAAGACAAACAGGAATGAAAATCTGAGTCAGAATCACTATAACTCTCATAATTATCCATAGAATAAAATAAATACTTTTTCAAATATATAATAATACACAAATATTGTTTATAAAAATACAAATCAGTCAGAATGTATCTGCCAGGTGTGCGGATGAGATAGCTGATATGAGTATAACAACACAATAATAGCAAAAACAAAACGCAACAAAAGACACAGGGAAAAAAAGTAAATTATATGAATGACATTGACAATTATGACAGAATTACAAGAAAAAGAGACTAGATAAAAAAAGGTAAACAAACCAACATAATAAATAAATTTCTTGCCTAAAGACCGTAGAATAAATAGTCTTCGGTTGTGACATACACAAACAGTTTATCCGTGCAGGACCGGAGGAAGAATACAATTTCCTGCGGCCAGGCGGCCTGTCGTAAGTGGCGACAAAAGAACCCACAGTCAAGTGGTGGGCTTCCCCTGGTCTAGAGTATGCCGCCATAACAGCCTTAAGTTGTGTTCTGGCATTAACCAGTGACCAGGTTCCAGTCTACCTTAAGAGAGCAGCAGCGCATTTGTAGTATCTTTGGAGTTGCAAATGTCCATAGGCGATGGTAACCGCTTCCCATCAATTGAGCTATCTGCCTATCTGCTGAAATCCTACATTTTTTTTTAACAAACGTACAGACATAACGATACCTTTGACATTTCGCTACGGAACTATAACCATAATAGCAAGCGATATCCACACCTTTTTTTATCAACAATTTGGAGGGTTCGTGAAAATATTTCACAAAAAAAATTTGAACGTAAAATAAATAATACCATTCTCTGTGATTTCAAAATAAATAACAATATTTAAGTGCACACGTCTATTTTATACGATGCCTAAATTATAATAATGTCCGTTTTTAGAATATTTGTCTATCTGTATAAAACTGCTCGAACACGGAAAAACGGATTACAATGCTTTTAGGGATAAAAAATATCCAAACCTGCTTGGTCATAAACCTTTTTATAACAATTTTTCATAGCATTAAATTTTCTTTTGTTTTTTCGTTCCGACAAAATATCTTGAAAAATAACACCAAAGAGTATACAACACGCATTAATATCACAAAACATTTTCTTTCACTTTAATTTCACATTAAGTAAATATTTATACCTTAGTCCTTCAAGCCGCATAACTAATTATTAGATTTTAACTTTACTCATGCTTAATTTCGATATCTTGCAGCTTTTAGAAGATATGAATATAAATTCACGTTATGTTGTGCTCCTTGTCGATAATTTTTCTCAACCGTTTTATAAACACCACAAGATGCACTACCAAAGTATGTATGTATACGATGTACTCCCAACTATACACTAAGCACGTGTTGAGTCTTTAACTAGGCCACGCGGTCGAAAGCAGTCAATCACGGTATAATAGATATAAAAAGTTATGATGGTTTCCATAATTTTATTATTGAAAGCAATAAACACATCATAAATATAAATGTTAAACAAAATACATAAGAAACATTATTTTACTGACATATCAAACTTTATTTATTTTAAAACTTACGTAACTAATTTTAAATTGAATAATTACTTATAATATTTCGCTTTTAAATCAGTGCTATATATATATATATATATATATATATATATATATATATATATATATATATATATATATATAGTACAAAGTAAACTACTATTAGGTATCAATTTCATGTGAAAATCGGTAGCTTAATTTACAGTGTAGTAAATGTAGTACCAAGGAGTTTACTTACCATGTTTTTTACACATCAAACACATTATTTGATTTGAATCTTTAATCTATAGAATTCTAAACATGCCGTGTCTGTAAAATACGGTTACGGTTTCAATACGGTTTTCACCGAACGATGCTATTTTTTTGGGAATTATTTAAAATGGCCATATTGAAAAGAAATCGAATTCCAATGTGATTTTTTTCACTGATCGATACCAAATTTCATGTCATAAAATGTGTAATACTTTTTATCCCGGGAATTTTCCCGGTAGTGGTTTGAAGTTTTTCCTTCAGGTCATAAAAATTTGCTTATTCCGACACAGTTTTTACAATAACGAAAGCTTACATTTTTTTAATACTGCGATACTTTGTGTCCCGAGATTCCCGCGGGAATGTTAAGTCAAGCGTGGATGAAGTCGCGAGCATGTTCTAGTAAATAAATAAATGTACACTATGTATTTTCAAACAGGATTTTATTTTGAAATACAATCTAATTGTGAACTTCATTACTCGCTATGAATTAAAGCCAGCTTAAAATGTAAAACATTTACATTTATGTAAAACCTTTTAAAGTGTTTTAGTTTAGTTTTAGAAAGTTATACCCACATAATATCTCTTAAAAACCGGATTAGTTTATCGATTGAATGAAAAAAAAATAGATGCATAATAACATCGCATCGAAACACAGCATCGCGTCGTAAAATTGCCGGAAACATAGTACCGATAAGCGTAACAGCAATATAACATCAGAATCAATGCAGCGCTTTACGTGATTCGTGAATTAAAAATATTTTCTATATTCATTTTCATAGACTCCCAAATTATTTTAAGCCTAATGTCGTATGGATGCACTTTCACAACTTACAAACCATTATACCTAGATAGCTTGAAAATTGTATAATATAACATTTATGGTGAAGGAAGGTTTTACATATAAAGTACTGCTACTACATAATTTATGACGATTTTGCTACTGGAATATGTACAGGTGTACACATATGCGTATGTGTGTAAAGGTCCATATATTTTCCTAAAATATCCCCCGCATCAAAAAGGTTTCATCAAGATATATATGAGCTTAGACTAATGATCCCTTTGAAACTATTGTAATGGAAAAGGGTTCTAACGGATAAGCCTCTATACTAAAACTCTCCATATGTTACATGATACACTATATACACTATACATAACAAGTATCTTCTATGCTTTATTTAATACTACACTGACAAGTTTGTGCAGTAGTGTTTTTGTTTATTTATTGGTTTAATATTGTGTAACTCCAAAACATAAACATGAAAGTAACTTTGTTTAGATATATGTATATTCTTTACATAGTTGGGTGTTCTGAACTATACTATATACTGGCTATAAGTTTAACATAGTCTATGCTAATAAGACTTGTGACGAATATTGGGTATGTTAGGACAACTAAAGGCAAAGGAACCTCCTATATCCTCACTCTGATAACTATGTATGTTTGTGTCAAGTAAATTATTTCTTGGACTACTAAGACTAGAGATATGAAGGTTAATACGCTAAGTGTGAGTGAATTGTGAATATTTATGGAAGTTGGCAAAAAATGATAAATAAAAGTATAGCGAAAAGCCCTCTACGGACTAAGTGTTGCACGACCATATCGTCTAATATTGAATGGCGAATGGTGTTGTAATCGAGTGATTTTATAGAAAACTTTTTCCTTTCTGATTTCACTAGAGCATTTAAGTTTAATATTATGTCGTATTTTATAGAGGAAGCCTCCATTTACGAGTCCAACTTACAAACGGTTACCTGTGGTCCCTAAAATGTCAGTTTTCGTGGCAGTGGGGTCTAAAGATTAAGTGTACGAAGCTGCGTGGAAACCCATATCAGTAAAGTGAATTTGTTTGGATCCTCGTTTGTTTCCTGTGTAGGGTTTTCGAAATAATTCCCATGATATTTTATTTATACGTACATTAAAAACGGACATAAACATATAATACTTTTATCCCAGAAAATGAAATAATTCCCATGGGGTGCAAAACCGAAGCTTAGATTAGCAAAACAGTGTGGAAAGCCCTAGTTTAATATAGCAAAATGAAACAGCACATGAGAGTAGATTTATTATAATCATCAAAAGTTCTATAATTTATTCGTATGATACATGATTTACAATTACATAAGATCTAAAATAAATGGTTTGCATGTTTATTTACATCTGGCATATATCATACCATACTTATGTGTCCTGTATAAAATACTCACTACTATAAAAAAAAAATTGTTACGGTACATTACAAATCTGGAAGGTGCTTGTCAGTGCACGCACGATGAAGGTTTCCGTAGAGGTGACAAACGCACATTGTTTTCGTCGTTTGCTTATGTGACCATAGACAAGTACTTAATGAAAAAACCATATATCTCAAAAATTACTCAACGGACCTTCTAACCAAATTTCGTTGAAAGTGTTTTTTTAAACTCAATCAATCACTGTACATATTTTGCACATCATATGTGTTGGGGAAGATTTATTTCACGATTCTGGAAGCTGATATCTTCCTACCTCCAATTAGATTTAAATAAAAAAAAGTCTTAAAAGGACAGAGGAACTATAGAAATTTAAAAAATGGGTATAAAAACTTAGCTTATTCGACACAAAATCCACTTCATTGCGGTCTCAATTGAGCCGATGTTTCCATGCACGTATTCAACATTAGAAAACCCATTAACAAGCATATTCTAATCGAGCTTTTTTCCTTTTTTTGTATTATCGTTCGGCCATAGTAACAAATATAATATTGTTAGGCAGTATCTGATTGATACCTTGATATTCAAGAAATAAAGTTTACAAAGTAACTAAATCTGACATTTTAAGAGCCAGCATAGACATACACTAAATATAATAATTGAAGCGTTAACATTCTGTTAGCAATAAGATGCAAACGAGCGAAGACATCATTGCGAAAAAATGCCAAAAAAATGAACCCCACAAGGTCTTAAATACGGCAATTTCGCCACTTAACGTTTAATGAGGTTGATCAGAGTCAAATGGTGTTTTATAAGTACATATTATTAACTTTTATGACGATGCTACGTCAATGACCTCTGCATTTTTCTTTTTAACAATGCTAAGTACCCTGTCAAATAAATGCAAACGTTCAAATCTAGTTTTTACTTTCAGTACAAATGCAGCCACCGCGGTTCAGCATGCAGCCGTCTTCTTCAAACAGCATAGTCAGAGAAGGAACCACAAAAATTTTACAGTGTTCTGCAATAGGTAAAAATATATTTGAAACTTTATATATGCCTTCATAATCACTCAGTTGAATTGACAATCACGTATACCAATAGACAATACATAGAGTACTATATAATATTTTATATGATAATATATAAACGTTAAAAACTAAAAGACTAAAATGTATAAAATAACTTATTTCTAAAGCTATTATTATTAATATATATTATTAATAACATTAACATCTTAAAGTCGGTGCTTAGTAATTTTCAAAATATAGTAATTTTTATGTTTTGCTTTGCACCGACTTCAAGATGTTTTAGATAAATATATATTAATAATAATAGCTTTAGAAATAAGTTATTTATTACTTTTTAGTTTTTGAAATCGGTTTTTTTAAACGAAGTTTTTATTTTTTATTTGTCACTTTTTAACCGACTTCGAAAAACGAGGAGGTTCTCAATTCGTCGGGATCTTTGTTGTTTTTTTTTCCTTTTTTTATGTATGTTCGCCGATTACTCCGTGATTTATGATCTGATTTACGTGATTCTTTTTTGTTCGACGCGGAATAGCTTCTAATTGGTCCCCTAAAAATTTTACATAGTTTGACCCAGTAGCTTTCATTTTATGAAAATTTTTCATGAAAATAATTTTCACTCCGTTCCATATGTACACCGATTACTCTGAGATTTATGATTCGATTTACGTGATTCTCTTTTTGTTCGACGCGGAATAGCTGCCATGTGGTCCCCTAAAAATTTGACATAGTTTGGCCCAGTAGTTTTCATTTTACGAACATTTTTTTTGTTTCCAGTTCGTGGGACCTATATTTTTTAAGAAGCGCGGCACCATTCGTTGGTCCACCCATACATAGCTAGACACTAAAAAGTAACAAATAAAAAATAAAAACTTCGTTTAAAAAAACCGACTTCAAAAACTAAAAATCTAAAATGTATTAAATAACTTATTTCTAAAGCTATTATTATTAATATATTATCTAAAACATCTTAAAGTCGGTGCAAAGCAAAACATAAAAATTACTGTATTTTGAAAATTACTAAGCACCGACTTTAAGATGTTTTAGATAATATATATTAATAATAATAGCTTTAGAAATAAGTTATTTTATACATTTTAGTTTTTTAATTTTTGAAGTCGGTTTTTTTAAACAAAGTTTTTTTTATATTAGTGTCTAGCTATGTATGGGTGGACCTACGAATGGTGCCGCGCTTCTTAAAAAATATAGGTCCCACGAACCGGAAACAAAAAAATGTTCGTAAAATGAAAACTACTGGGCCAAACTATGTTAAATTTTTAGGGGACCACATGGCAGCTATTCCGCGTCGAACAAAAAAGAATCACGTAAATCGAATCATAAATCTCAGAGTAATCGGTGTACATATGGAACGGAGTGAAAATTATTTTCATGAAAAATTTTCATAAAATGAAAACTACTGGGCCAAACTATGTAAAATTTTTAGGGGACCAATTAGAAGCTATTCCGCGTCGAACAAAAAAAGAATCACGTAAATCGGATCATAAATCACGGAGTAATCGGCGAACATACATAAAAAAGCAACAAAAAAAAACAGGTCCCGACGAATTGAGAACCTCCTCCTTTTTTCGAAGTCGGTTAAAAAGACTTTGTTTGTGTATTAAATAATAATTATAAATCACCTGACAAATATAAATATTATATACCCAAGCTAAGGAAAGATACTTTTTTTAATATTTGAGGTAGGTAACTAATACACACTGGATAACCCTGAGGCTGATCCCAGTCACATAGGCCAGAAACGAGTACAACGAGAAATTAATTTACGAAAACACGACATCTGTTTTCCAGCTAATTAGGAGAGTCATCGTATAGATAACTGATAGGATGTTTGTTCTTTCTTTGCAGCGTTAGAATTGGATAGGTTATCTTGAAGTTTGATATAAAATGTTCGTTCAAATTTAAATACGAGTACAAAGTACTTGATCGAAATCGAGCAAACATTTCTAGTAGTAAATATTTAATACCTTCAGTTTAATCGAAAAATTGGATTATATTAAGTAGTAAATATTAAAGTAATAAAACAATTCCAGGTATTCCGCAACCTATATATCGATGGCTAAAAAATAGAGTTCCACTCAACGATTTTTCGTCGGAGTTATTTTATAAAATTCATAACACACAGCGTCAAGACGCAGGAGCGTACCAGTGCATAGCGAAAAATGACGTAGGAGCCATATTCAGTGAAAAAAACAACATAGTTGTAGCCTGTAAGTTTTTACTTATTAAAATAATTTAATAACCAGTTAGCATTTTGAGTGCAGAAAATTATATAAAAAACTATGGTTTCGTTAGATAACATTGACCCATATTGGTAGTGATACGGTGAAACATCAGTCCTCACCCGTGCCAAAGTAAGAGCGCGTAAGTTTCGCGCGCGTCCATCTTACTTCCAAGTGAAAGGAATTTGGTGGCAGATTAATTTTCCAGCAAAAATAGAGGAGGGCTGCCTGATATAATCATACAAGAGTTGAGTCCTGTGTTTGGCTAAGCTATTGTCCCCCTATGTCGTATTAATTATAAGATAGGTATAGGGACCTTGGAATATAAAAAAAAAATCGTATCTAAATGTATACGAGTGTTCTTTCATGAGTATTTTTTTTAGATATGGGAATTTTTGAGAATGTAGCGGAAACTGTGATCACAGTAGAGTCTGGCCGAGCCGCGCTTCTTGAATTTCCGAAAATTGAGTCGGAACCACCTCCCTCAGTCATCTGGCAAGACGAAATTGGCCCATTGCGGTACGACCAAAAATATGCAACAACAGATAAACACCACCTTGTCATACTGTGCGTCTCACATGAAGATGAAAAGGCATACAGGTTCGTACATAAACTAAAAATCTATTCAGTGTTTAATACGTTTTGATATTGGATTAATCTTATACTTTTAATAATGCACAGAGTTCGCGCAATAAACAGTCAGTTGGGAAAAGAAGAAAACAGTCAATTTATTACGTTAAACGTTTTAGGCGACGATAACAAGGAAATTCCGCCTGAAATTATCATAAAACCACAAGACACAAAAATATTTAAAGGGCAAGAATATACTAATTTATATTGTATAGCAAACGCAAGACCTCTTCATGAATTGGAGACACTCTGGTTCAAGGATGGAATAATAATTGATTTGGCCGGAATTCCCTTCGACCTAAGCGACCAGTGGAATAGAACGTTGAGCCTTATATCGGCTAATTTGACTCATACCGGTCAATACACCTGTCAAGCGAGGTTAAAATCGGGTGGATTTGCAACTGTAACAGCTTCAGCGATCGTGACCGTTTATGAAAAACCTATCTTTTTGACTAATCTCAAATCTGAAACCTTTGGTGAATTTGGTAGCACAATTGTTTTAGAATGCAATGTTCAAGGTATTCCATTACCAGGAATAACTTGGTATAAAGATGCAAGGAAAATAGCAAGCGTTGGAGCAGATGCAGGTGAATCAGATAATCCTGACGTAGATGACAGCGGAGGGCGATACCGCGTGGAAGTAGACCGTTCACTCGTTATTAGTAATTTGAAAATGGCAGACATGGGTATATACCAATGTATTGCCAACAATGAAGCGGGGGAATCTTCTATCTATACTTGGTTAAAGATTAAAAGTAAGTACATACTTTGAAATATTCAAAACTGGGCTAATTTAACAAGTATTATGGTAATATATAATATAAGTATAGTAATTCTTTACAGTTATGAATAATTAATCATGCTAGTATGATTGTTTTTTCTTGATAAGTAACTTTTATTTTCAGTTCCAAATTTCTCAGTGTTAATATGTTATATTAAACACATTTCAAAACATGTTTAAAGTAAAGAAACGCCATTTCAAACTAAATCCTTCTCGACACTTACTAATGTATGTCGTTCGTAGTTGAATTAATATTACATAATTATTAATGCCTACAGTGATTTTAATTATGTTGTTTATTCTAATTAACAAATTGTATGAAAGTGGAAAAGGGGTAACAGCAATTATTTTCCTTATATCATAACGTAGCTTTAGTATTAAACATAACGTTAATTCATTATTATTCCTACTGCGGTGTAGCGAAAGACAATAGGAGAATACCGCGCAGTCACATGAAGTTAATAAGAATGAGGACGTCAGACAAAAAGGCAAAAACATTTCAATTTGACACAGGCAGTAAGATACCGACAGAAACAATGTTTAGCTAGCACTGTTTTGTTAAGATTGTTTTTTTTTCTCTAAAGCACCGAGTGTCGATTGCTTTACGATTAATATAACGTACTATGGTTTTGGTTTTCTCACAAAAGTTATTTCATTTGCATTTTCACATGCATTTTCTTTTTATAATTTTTCTATTTTGACTTAATTCACTATATTTATATAATTTCTGTAAAAACCTTTGGGTTTTATTGAAATGGAGAGGGTTAAATTGTAGGTACTCGTATCCATATTTTTATAATTACAAAGAACAGTATAAACTGAACTTCTACAAACACGATAATATCACAAATATATTTATTTGACTCACTTTAGAATATTCAATTATAATGTATTTATAGCTTTTATACTCACAGTATAAATTCTTATTCACATAATTATAATTGCATGCAAATAAAAAATACATTTACATATAAACGAAATTACATTAGTATCGCTTGTGAATCCGTTTTGATAGAATGAATAATAACAATAAATCTGGATGTTTCTTAAATTAGTAATTTCATTAATGTCATTGTTAAATCAAGATAATTACTAAAGCTCTTTCATTTTATTAAAATTGATTCATACTCAGGTCAGTACATACTAATGTAACTGCTTACTATACATGTGAGCGAAATAAGGTTTTAATTATTATTTATTAGTGTTTGCATGCGTATACTATAGTTATAGATAAAGTACATATTTTACATATTTTTTAAAGCGTAGACATTTAGAGCAGTATGTAACTTTTCTATACTGATTGTATAGAAAAGTTTAAAAATCGTCTTAATTAGGGGATTGTACTGAAAAGATATTAGAGTTAAAATATATACGTGTGGTATTGCTAGTGGACTAACTAGTGTGCGTGTGGCTTGTAGCGTCACCGCCAATAATGCAGACTCCGCCGGCCAATCTCACCGTACTTGATGGCAAGGACGCGACTATTGCCTGCCGAGCCATTGGCGCACCCTCCCCGAATGTTACGTGGTATTTCAACGGTCAGTTACTCTTGATTTACATCTATTAAGTACTGTTTCACTTTCTTTACTATTGTCCAAAAGGTTAGCGTCTTTGTTTTTGCAGCTCACTTTGTAAATGAACTCATTGTTCAATGACTTGAAACTTAAGTCTTGATAGAAGTTTCGTTGAACCTTTTTTTACTTACATAGTAATTTGTGATCCAACAAATAATAAAATAGCACAATTAACTATCGAAAAACAGAAAGTTAAAAATCATATAACTGTATGTTAAAGCTATTTAAAAAAACAACTGGAATAGACATTTTTTTAGATTTCTTAATGTTTGTTTGGGATTTACGTGAAAACTACTGGGCCGAATTCGAGGCAGTTTTCGCGGATCGATAGCAAATTATCAGACTTAAAATCTGCGATACTATTTATACTGGGAATCAATTAAAACGGCCAGATTAAACAAAATAGAATTCCAATGTGATTTTTTCACTGATCGATATCAAATTTTATGTAATGAAATGTGTGATATTTTTTTTATCTCCACAAATTGCCCGAGAATTATCCCGGAAACAGTTCGTAGTTGCTCGGTTGCATAAAAATTAGTCACAGTTTTTAATAAAACGATAGCTTACAATCTTTTTAAAATCCTGCGGTACATAATCTCCTGGGAATTTCAAATTTAGCGTGGATGAACTCGTGGGCATGTCCTAGTTTAAAATAATATCTAGTTAGGTATATAATAAATTAACTTTAATGGTTTATTTTAGATTCCCTTATAATAAATTTATCTGGAAGACTTCAAGCTCTCGAGGAAGGTGACTTATTAATCACAAGTACCACTATAGCTGATAGTGGAAAGTATACTTGCCTACGATCAAATGACGCCGGTAATGTTTCCGGAGAAGCTTACCTCACTGTACTCGGTAAGCCAGAACTTGATACAATTAAATTCCAAAATTCTGTGCTAGTGGTATTTTAGACAGTTGTTTGCATATTGTTTTCATTATTATTACAGTTAGAACACAAATCATCGCACCTCCTGTAGACACCCGTGTTTTACTTGGCCACACTGCTACACTTCAATGCAAAGTTTCGAACGACCCCAATGTGAAATATAACATCGATTGGTTTCATAACAAACAGTAAGTACTTGTGTAATTTAAAATTCAAATAACTATAATTACATAATAGGAAGTTACGAACATCAAAATTTTATTACAGGCCTATGACAGCCGGTTCCCGTGTGTGGGTATCAGCTGATGGGGCTCTTCAAGTGCAAGCCGTACGAGCAAGTGACGCGGGGGAATATACTTGTGTGGTCACTTCTCCTGGTGGAAACCACACTCGAAGCGCCCTTTTGTCAGTCATAGAGTTGCCATTCGCTCCTACGAATGTGCGAGCAGTACGACTGGAAGCAACACCTCAGAGAGCTGTAAATGTTTCTTGGACGCCAGGCTTTGATGGGAATTCACCTATACAAAAATTTATTGTACAAAAGCGAGTCGTTCCGGAATTCGGTACGACATTATTTATTACTTTTCTTTTATTCTAGTCTTTTGAAGACTCAAGATAACTCAATATAATAATACATGATTAACTTCTGCACATGTATTTACTTATAGTTCCTCTAAACTAAGTATACTAAATATCGTATCTATCGTATAAAAAATAAAGTATATACACATAAAAGACGGAAGCAAACTTTTTACAATTCTTAAATTCATGAATAAACACGGAACAATCTATTCAGAATTATTTGCAGGTCCTACACCAGATCCTCTACTCAATTGGGTGACAGAAGCAATGAATATATCAGCAACCCAACGTTGGGTTTTATTGACGAGTTTAAAGGCAGCCACTTCTTATCAATTTCGTGTGTCTGCAGTGAATACTGTAGGAGAAGGGCCTGCTTCGGATCCTACTGACGTATTAACTCTGCCGCAAGAAGGTATTTACCTAAGCTTTACTTTGTCTTTAGTACAATCTTGCTTTTTATGACTACTATAATTGTTACAAAGTAACTTTTTAAGTAGGTTTTCTGACGAGTGAGTATAAATAAGAGTATGAAAGTCATTTATTAACATGTAACTGTATTCTTTTCGTAATCAAGCAGCTAGTGACCTAATTTGCTGCCAAGGTACGCAGATTGATATCAAATTGTTACACTTAAAAATAATTACATACAAATTAACTGCATCTTGTACGTCCATATTTTAAAGAAAGTTAAAGCTTAGTATAAACTTTACTTTCTTCGAAAATGCAAACACTGTAGTGGCTAAATTGTATGACCGGAATAAAAATTCAGACAAAGAACTTTTTGTATTAGCACTGATAAACATTAACAATAGTACACAAGATACCCTTACCAGCCTTTGCATTTTTAAAGAAAATGATCGCTTTATCAGGTTATTGATAAAAAAATCATGTTGGTATTATGAATGACTTGCCTGTAATTTCTGTGTACTTTAATGTAACATTTACTGCATTATTAACGATGCATGCTTCCAAATTTTATACCACGAATTGCTTTTTTCTTAAAAATATCATAGTAGCTTAGTGGTCAACATCTCTTAATTCAGTAGAATTTACGCCTTATGCCATAAAACATGTTTTTGGATAGGCTAATTTTTTGAACTAATTATACTATTGCCGTTGCCACGTGCTGATGCTGAAGGAAAAATCGTAAAGAAAACTACCTATAGAGATATTGATATCATTAATCTTAACGATATCTGAAGACCACTAATCCCGACCCGACCCGAGCTCAGCTATAACATGTTTATAGGGTCCTAAAAAGTTTATTTTGTGAACAAACTTTACAATAAATGTTAGGTTTATGTTATTTTTTATTTTGTAAAACCGCAAAAGATTTCAATTCAAACAGAATTGGCATGAATCCAGTCTCGCTATCATTATGCTTATGCTCAATGTTAGATTGTATTCTTATGTTTTCATTCCGCATTTATAAGAAATTATTGTTTTATTTCTTTGTTATGCATATTGAAATATTTTAATTTTTGTCTTAATGTTAATTATAATAGTATGTTACTTAAATCTTACCTAGATTAAACAAAAATATTATATTACTATTAGTAACCACATAACGTAATGGTTACCTATACCTTACATAATATTTAACAATAAGCTTAGTTAATTATTGTTCTTATATGAATATCTTCATACTCATCTCTTTTCTTTACTTTTCATTTTTATTATAGCATAGAATAAAATGTAACACTTAATAATCGAGGGTTTCATAACAAATAGGCGTATACACAAAAATGCCATTTTTTTGTTGTTTGCTAGCAACTATGCATGTTACAATTTTAGAAAGTCTTATCATTATGCAAGTGTACCTAAAAAGAAGGGTATTCCGAATGTCAGCCTGATACAATCAACTAGTTTTGTTTTATTCACAATTTTGTTCCTTGTGTAAAACTGCATTTTTGTCTGTACGCCCATTTGTTATGAAGCCCTCGATATAATAGCATGCATTGATATGGTTGTTTATTATAATATATTATTTAACCATTATTAATAAGATAACAGTCATTACAAGATTAACCTTGAGCTCTTATTGTATTTCTGTAGCGCCGTCTGGCCCCCCAGTCGGTTTCATGGGATCGGCGCGCTCATCTTCGGAAATAATAACTCAATGGCAACCGCCACTCGAAGAACATAGGAACGGACACATCTTAGGATACGTCATCAGATATAGGCTGAAAGGGTACGACAACAGCCCCTGGACTTATCAGAACATAACAAATGAAGCTCAGAGGAATTACTTAATTCAAGACTTGATTACTTGGAAGGATTACAATGTTCAAATTGCCGCCTACAACGATAAGGGAGTTGGAGTATTTTCGGGTAGTTACACTATAAAGACAAAAGAAGGGATGCCCGAAGCAGCGCCCGATAGCGTTCGATGCGAAGCGATTAACTCATCTACAATTGGAGTATGGTGGACACCTCCTAATCCTCAAAAAATTAACGGAATTAACCAGGTAATAAAATACTTTTACTTTTTTTAATTGCGGAAGTTCAGCAGACAGGCAGACGGCCCTCTTAACGGAAAGAGGTTACCGTCGCCTATGGACATTTGCAACACCAAAGTGATAAAAATGCGCTGCTGCTTTCTTAAGGGAGACTGGAACCTGGTCAATAATGCCGGAACACAATTCAAGGCTGTTATGGAGGCATACTCTAGACCAGCGATGTTAGCCATCCAGTCGGGCAGATACCCTACCACCTGACTGTGGGTTCTTTTGTCGCCTCTGACGACAGACCGCCCGGCCGCAGGAAATGGTATTCATTCTCTGTCCTGCATTGATAAAATTTTAAATTACTTCCTGCCTTTTTAAAATAATTATATATATATTCGGGCTTAATATTGCGTGTTGCTGAGGAGTTTTTGGTTTTTATTTTAACAGCGCTAACACGTCGTAACGATGTAAGTAGCAATTAAGTTTAATTGTATGTAAATATCTTAACAAAAAATACTTGTATTGTGTGATGGATGACATAAAAAGAGAATGTAACCATGGAAAAAGATTCTCCCATGGTATAACATTAAAAAAATGTTTTATCATCTGAACTTAGTTACAGTGCATATGTATGGAAGTTTCTTTATTTCACCGTGAATTCACAATCATAAGGCATACGGCATTAATCCGATTTAATTGTGAATGATACTCTCTTCGATACATTTATCAGAGTATAGGAAATAACACATAAATAAATATGAAAATTCAAATTAAAAGAAAGGCCTCCCTCCCTTATACATTTCTAAAATAATATCCGTTGTATATTTATTATATCCGTTGTATATTTAAAACGTGTAAAAAAAACAGAAATATTTTTTTAAATCTAATTTTAGCACACAAGTCCTGTTTAATACCATTACATATATAATATAACTACACATTTTGCTCGATATTGGCAACTTTTATTTGTTTTTTCTTATCTATCAACAACTATTTTACTGAGAATTTTGTTTTTTAATTTTAATAATATATTGCTACTTATCTTCGTTTAATTACACAGGGTTATAAAATGCAAGCGTGGCGATGGGACGACGGTGAAAATACAAATGTGGAACAGAAACTTGTCAGTGTACCGCCAAATTTATTAGACCCTCTCGCTGAGCAATCGGCAGTCATAGATGGCCTAGAGAAGTTCACCGATTACAATATCACTGTGCTTTGTTTCACTGAACCAGGTGATGGGCCGCGCAGTGATTATATTCTAGTTAGGACAAAAGAAGACAGTAAGTTGTTTCTTTTATTTTGTGACTTTTTTTGGGTGTTTTTATGTATCTTTTTCCTTAATAGTCTTGACAATGAATCAATCTATGTATATGTATATAATTGAAATCCTAGTATATAGTGACTCATCACGATATCTCAGGAACTATAATAACTATAGACTTGAACTATAAAATAAATACCGATAGACTTGAAATTTGGCATGGACCTTCCTTTCGCCAAGTAAAGGTCAGTCTAATTACGGTTTTTATACCACGCGAAGCTGGCTGGTATCATCTAGTTATCATATATATATAATTTAAAGAACGCCATCCTAATATTGTGGATTTCGGAGAATGGATTAGTTTGAAAAATTTTGCCTATTTAAAATCGACCTGTAGCCACACCACAACAAGGCCAAATTCAGACCATTGCACTAAAGAGATAGAAATTCCGTTTCGGTTATATTTAAGTTGATTTTTCTATCAAAATCATTTTAGGTATTATATTGGAATATCTACCTGTTGGGTAAGAGCCTACCCTTACCTTACCCATTTCAAAATTGAAAGTGGCTTTAACTTTAGTTAAGTTTATAAAAATTAGATTGGTGGGTTGCATACGTCGTAATCTCGTTATGCGATAACAATATGCACTTAACACATTATACTAATAAATACTACCAAGATTCATACACATACATACATCATTCAGCCACGGTTTGTAATAGGGGTATATAGGTAGAATGTAAATGAGTAAGGTTTTTTTATATTGGAGTAAATAAAGTTATCTGTTTCAAAATATGAAATTAGTATCAAAATATTGTTTACTGTTTTATACAGTTCCCGACGAAGTTGGAAGTTTGCAGTTCGATGATGTTTCGGATCGTGCCATAAGGGTATCATGGACACCACCAAAGAAGTCCAATGGTGTTTTAATAGGTTACAAATTATCATATCATATTGTAGCCCAAAACGAAACATCCCAAGAAGAATTACTACCACCGAATATTACGAGTATAAGAGTAGAGCATTTACAGGTATTGTACACAGTTATCTCTTAAACAGAACTTTGATATTATATAAAACAAAATAATATTAAAAGATAATCACACAAATTGTATATACCCAAACTAAGCAATTTATTTACGCTTGTACTTTTAAGTTCTTTTCTAATATATATTTTTTGCCTTTTCGACTTTGGACGCGGTATTTGTAGAACCGACTAGAAAACGACTTAAAATGTGCCTAAACAGAAAATCCGCCCAACTATTATTTATGCCAGACTTGTCAAAACTTGCCTATTTATTGTTTTTACCAAGAATGTAGTATTGAAATTATACATTATCGTAATTATTTTTTTGGTTAGCAAAAAGTTTTAAAAACATATTGTAAAACTTTTTTAATTCTAAAAAAATATACAGTACACTACCTAAATACTACTGTTTACAAACAGATACTATTTTGCCAAATTTAACGTTTACTGTAGATTAGCAAGCTAAAAAAGATATGCTGTAAGCGAATTTACATACAAAATGCCCTATTGCCCGGCCAAGTACTATTATGTGACAATCAATAAAGCTCAGCGCGGGATATATTATGTCGATGTTATTTGATGTAACATTTACAAAAGTTTGTATGTTTGTAGGCAAGCACACAGTATAAATTTTGGGTACGCGCTTTAACTGCCGTTGGGGAAGGCCCGTCTCGGGCGGCGACCATTCAGTCGGGAGTCGAGCCGGTACTACCGGATGCCCCCAGAAACTTGGCCTTGTCAAATATTGAGGCATTTTCCGTCTTACTGCAGTTCACACCTGGCTTCGATGGAAACTCATCAATATCTCTATGGACTGTACAGGTTCTTATTTTCTTTAATACAGTTATCTCCAGATCATTGGATTATATACATTTGAGTATTTTGAGACCGATCTCAGACTATTAATTTGGTAGTCTCGACGATCTCAAAATCAATCAGAAACGGAACTAAACAAGGAAACATTCATTTACAAATTATACAAATCGAACCTAAAAACTCAATGTTCTAATGAACTAAACGGACTAACGTTTAGAATGTCTTCATATTAGTGACTTGTATTAAAAAAGTCCAAATACTTGCTGTAATATATTCAAATGACAACACTTTAGTGACTGGTCATATCTTTTGATGATTTGATCATTATTATTCAAAGTAGCTTTTTGTTAATTAGAAAATGTGTTATGTGTAATTTAATTTTGTCAAGTATCTAATGTGTTATTTGTGAATTGAGAGTATTTTAATAAAGAAGATTACAAATTTAACTGGTTTCAGTATGCTTTTATAATACTTATTGTTGGTTATATCTTATACATATTTATACGTTTCATATTATATAACAGGCCCAAACAGCAAGGAATTCTTCTTGGGTAACAATCTACGAAGTGAATGCACCTGACGCCCAATCGATTTTGGTGAAAGGCCTGGTCCCTTTCACGACTTACAGGCTGCGCTTGATAGCCACCAACGTCGTGGGCTCATCGCCACCCTCGGAGCCCTGCAAAGAGTTCCAAACGATACAAGCGCCGCCGCGGCATCCACCGAGGAATGTTACAGTGCGCGCAGTCAGTGCTAACAATTTACGTGTTAGATGGATTGTAAGTTTGTTTCTCGTTTCACATTATTTTAATTTGCGTGCTAAAAATCACAAGAATACAAATAATAACAATCCCATTACTATAATTTAGATAGTTCTACTTTATTCACTAAATATTACACTGGTAACCTGAGGACACTGGTGAAGGTACAATTAAGTCACATGTATTAACTTGGTGGTTTAGCTCCACTTCGGTTCTAATATTCTGTTTAAGTATAAAGAAAATTATTAAGACGTTACTTATTCAGAATTGTGAAAGTGTTTTAGTGTTGTTTTTATATACTTGCGGATTTAGATGATTTTTAGCGTTAAATTTTTTACTGGATGAATATCATGACCCTTCGTATTCGTTACCCATGTTAAAACCATGTCGTCAATCTCACTTTTTGATACATTTTTTACAGCCACTACAACAAAGTGAATGGTACGGCAATCCTAAAGGATACAACATAACATATAAACGAAGTGGAACGAACGATTCGCTTTACAGCATAATCGAGGACCATACTGCTAACTCCCACGTGTTGGCCAATTTAGAAGAATGGTCCATTTATGAAATACGAATGACTGCTATCAATGAAGTCGGAACTTCGACAGAGAGTCCCATAGCCTCCGAAAGAACAAGAGAAGCCGGTGAGATACTTGAAATCTATAATTAGTTACTTTATTCATTTATTCCATTCAATGTCATAATAGTCTTTACATACAATACATATTACACACCTAACTTTTAAGTACAATTATATTTTGTTTCAATATAAACACAATGATCTACTATGAATAAAAGGAGAATGACAGAGAAAACAATATAAATAAATTATTATACCAAAAGAACCGTTTTGTGTGAACTTGAAATTTGGGGTAGTCCTAATGTTTTAATTTTGTTATTAAAAATGAACAAAGATTGCAGTAAATTGAATATATTTATACCAGAGTCGTCTCTCTACAACCTGACCAAAATGTTTAGAAAATGAACATTTTTTCGCCTTCTGGCAATATTCTATTTTATGTCAGTGAATAAATAAAGTTTAATTTATCCATCGTAATTTAATTTTGACTAACTGTTAAAAACTAATTAAATATGGATATAACAATGCCACGTTTCCCGTGAGCAATGATTTTAAAGTTTACCAAGGGTTACTAGTGGAATTCTAAGCAAAAATCTTTTCGTTATAATTCGACAATATTCACCAAAGAACAGCTGAAATTACAGTTTTGTACTGTCAAAATAACCATAGTTTAGGTTTAATCGAGTTTCTTTTATTTAAATAATTGTTCTGTTAATTAATAATAACAAGTTGTTAAAGCTCTTGCTTACAATTCATAATTGTTATTAAACATCAAAGGTTTTGTTGACAAATACGTATGTCGTAAATAAAGCAACTTGATACTTGCATGATGTTTGACATAGTGCTAAAAATTAGTAGTAGTATACTCTTTACATAATATTGGAGTTGCTAGAATTTAGACTTTATTTTGTTACCCTGTAAATATCTCAATTGTTTAAATTAAACAATTAGTGATGTGAAAGAATGAGCAAGACTTCTCGGATTATCACAAGCAATCCATTGTTTAGTTTAATCCAAGAAGCAGTGATGCAAATGTATGTAGGTATTAATTATTTATATATTGAAATTGACAGTGCCCGCAAGAGGACCGAATGATGTGTCTGCGAATGCAACAAGTTCAACTACAATAGTCGTACTCTGGGGTGATGTACCAGTACAGGACCAGAATGGCCTAATCGAGGGGTACAAAGTGTGCTACGCAGCGGTGTCACCGCCTCCTAGGCCTGAACACAAAAAAGTAGAATGTCAAGCCATACCATCAAACCTGACACACACAATCACCTTGACGGAACTGAGAAAATATGTACTATATCAAATACAAGTTTTGGGATACACCAGATTGGGCGATGGGGCCTTAAGTGATCCACCCGTCACAGTCAGAACGTATGAAGACAGTAAGTAATGCACCATCTTTTTTGTCCACATAATCTGCTAGGTTTTTTTAAACTTCTTGTTATAACGTTCTTTTCTTTTTTATGCCTAAAGTATAGGAAATAATTTATATTCCAAATGATATGATTTGTTCCTTAAAAGTGCTGACCAGCACTTTTAAGGAACAAAGGTAAAAAAAGTTGTACACATAAACACTATATATTTAGTGTTTATGTGTACAACTTTTTTTACCTTAAAACACTAAATATAAACAACAAAAAAATTCAAATCTTCTACAACATTTGTTCAGGGATCTTTAAAAATTATTTTGTAATTTTACAAAATGTACAAAAGGAGAAATAAAATAAAATTTAATAGTTATTTGTTGACTTGGTTTATATAGTTATACTGAAATCATTTCACCTTGAAATATTTAAGTTAGAGGACCTTATCAATTTCAAATTTGATGCGTAATGACAGTGAGAATGGGCTCTATGCTTACATTTTTTTTTTTTATTACTCGATCTACTGCTACAAAAATTATACATATAGCAATATACAAACAACAATTTGTGAATTTCAGCGCCGGGTCCACCATCTAACGTTTCTTTTCCGGACGTGACATTCACAACGGCCCGTATTATTTGGGATGTGCCTGAGGATCCTAATGGCGAAATACTGGCATATAAAGTTACCTATCACCTCAATAGTTCCACTCAACATATATTTTCAAGGGAGTTTCTACCGTCAGATCGCACATTCAGGTACTCACTATTTGTTAATAAGCAATATGATTTTCGTTTTAATTTCTGTACAGTTTTTATATATTTTTTTGTTAATTTATGGCAAGATACAGTTTGTTGTTTTCTATGGAATTTGAAAAATGAACTTATTTCCCAACTACATAGATAAACCCCTTTTGTAAATGCATTTAATTTCTTCAAATTATAATGAAATTTATCATATAAAAGGTTTTTCAATTTATAACATTCATTCACCTAAATATAATTCTTGTTGTAATAGAGTTAACTGTTGGGATTTTTTAGATACAGGTGGCCAAAACAGTGACGATTAAAAGAAAAAAATTGTTTACACGAAGGGCTACCTGAATTACCCCATATTATGTATTTATTTTTTATTTATAGGATTTTTTAAATTTTATTTTTCATACTCACTATAGGTAAACTTTACCAATAAATGATGGACATTTTGTGTTTTAGAGCAACTGAGCTGTCATCTGAGCAGTACTACTTGTTCACCGTGACGGCGCAGACGCGGCTAGGGTGGGGTGCGACTGCGCGGGCGCTCGTCCTTACCACAGCTAATCGCGCGGCTCCAGCTGCGCCTGCGCGGCCTAACATCGCCCGCTCGTTACTGCAACCCCACCATATCACTTTCTCTTGGACGCCGGGAGACGATGGATACGCGCCCTTAAGGTCAGTTAATAATGCAATAGGAATGAACTATTTGCTGTTACCCTTTTTGGCATTACAATCAAGTAACTTTGTTGTAAAATTAAATATAAAGGAGAAATATATAATAAAACTGATTTTAAATAAATTAATATATTTTGTGAATTTCTTAGATAAGATGGGTAGCCAAATGACGAGAAGCATTTCTGAGTAGGCACTCGGTATTTTATGTATGGATCTTGGGACACTATACTTATATGTGACAACATGTTTATAATTGCTAATGCGCTGGAACCTTGTCAAATTAACATTCACCTGATGTCATCCGCAACTCGATATGTACGGATACTCGCCGGCCAGTGATGCTAACAGTACTGAGTGTTCTGCTATGGTTACGTCACCAAAATGGCGGCCAGGCGCAATAGCAATTTGCGGGGATAATAGATTATAATTTAAAAATTTATTAACATGGACTATATTTCTAACAGGTACTACACAGTACAGCAAAAAGAAGATGGTGGGACTTGGCAAACCATTCCAGAACGAGTCGATCCTTTTGCTACGTCATACACCGCTGAGGGTTTAAAGCCATACACTGCGTACCAATTCAGGATACGAGCTACCAACGATATAGGACCAAGTCGCTATAGCAACGCCACAGAAATAGTGCGAACTCTGCCCGCAGGTAAAATTTTCCACTGTTCGGTGTTAACTTACCATTTTATTATATTTAACTTTATTCGAAAATATACTTGTATAATGTAAAAATATAGTTAAAGAGGCATGAAGGTTTCCTTGAATTTTTTTCTTGTGTAAAATTTATATAACACAGTCAGAGCCTAAATCCTATGTAATTGTTTTCCAAGGAATGATTTTGGGTATTATTTCTAGATTACAATCGGTCCTTCGGAATGCGTTGGTGTATTATTTAATAAACTGCTGTACTATAACTTTTTGTTAAAATATGAAGACACAATATGCTTTAATTTTATTCCAGCACCAAGTAAAGCCGTGGAAGACCTGCACATAGTTCCTATTACTCCGAATAGTGTACGTGTGAATTGGTCGCCCTTAAACGAACAACACTGGAGCGGCGACACCCAGACTGGCGGTTACAGGATATTTTACCAGCCTTTAACTGATTTTCCGACTGCTTTACAGCAAACATTGAAACTGGAGGTCCCTGGAATTAAGGTGGGTTATATGGGTTATTAGGGTATAATATTGTATTAGCTATAAAGATCTGCGTTTTTGATCTGTAATGACATTTTTTTATTATTTTTCAATGTGTGAAAAGTGACTGGCTATCTATCTATAAATGTGTTTATATATTTTCATTGAAAAACTTAACATGGTTCAGGGCTTTAAACACGTTTTTATTCTAGGAATACTCGAGTATTTTTAAAACTTTTACATTATCAGGGATAAATAACCATATGTTTAAAATATGTATGATAAAAAATATATTATAATAAAAACATCTCGTAAACAACAAAATAAAAACAAACATCAAAAATGTTTTTGTCCATCCAAAGGTTGTCTGGAAGAAATTGCTAATAGCGATAAGACCGCCTATTGTATTGTAAAATTTTGTTTCTGTTAACTGTATCTTTAAAACACAATAAAGCATATTCTTTCATTCATTCTTGGTTGATTTGACTATCAGTCATGTTTGACTTAATACATGTCTAACAATTAGTACTAAATTAGGGTGGCGTATATATACGGCTCATTTATTTATTATGAACAGATCCGAACTTTTTTTTTATTTTTTTTATAATCACTCAAGTAATAAATAAATATGCCCTGTATCTATACCGCACCCCTAAATTGCGGTGCAATATAATTATAGCACTCTCCTTACTCACTGTACAGTCTTCTACAGCTTAGAGACGAGAGCAACTTTCATTATGAAAACACCATAGTAATGGTGCAGGACATTAAGCCCATCACAGACGTAGCTATAATATATATTAATATATCGGGATATAAATTATAGTATACCAAGCTACCACACACGGGAGCTATACTATAATATATATTTTGCCCTCACTCGGTCTGCGGTCAATATGCCAAAATATACTGAGATATTAAATGTCGACATACTTTTGTGATGTCATAGAAATATGTATTATAGCTGCGTTTGCGGTCATTCGAAAATGTATATGGAAAATATGTCGTAATATGCCTTGCTATGATTCATATTAATATATATTATAGCTACGTCTGTGACGGGCTATATAGTGTAACTGAAACACGATGGTTGTTTAGAGCGAGGAGGCAGTACTGAAAGGGCTGTCGGTGGACCGCAACTACGAGATCAGCGTGTGCGCGTACAACTCGCAAGGGCCCGGGCCGACGGGCACGCCCGGCGTGGTGTGGGTCGGGGAGGCGGTGCCCACCGCGGCGCCCACCGGCGTCGCCGCGGAGCCGCGCTCGCCCACCGAGGTGGCGCTGCGCTGGCGCCCGCCGGACACCGCGCGCACCAACGGCGACCTGCTGGGGTACAAGGTGATTCATTTGTGCACACAGATCTCTTTTGAACTAGTGCTCGATCATTCATGCTAGACTCCAATTAACTGCTCAACGCTCATTATTGAAATGGAAAGATTTTTTTAAAACTATAACATTTTCAAAGAAGACGTGGTTACGGCCCATGACCCGCGCGGCGTAATGCTGGGAAATCACCCTAAAGAATTAGAACAGTTTAATGGTTTTTTCACTTGCAAGGTGTGAAAGACAATTCTTATTTTTTTTTTGTCACTGTTCTACAGCATTATTGTATAGTGTTTCATTGCCATTCATTGAGTAATATGGTTGGTAGTACATTGACTATTTATTTCCTTGCATTTGTTTAGATATTCTACTTGATGACCGAATCCCCGGAGGAACCAGAGCCCGGTCGGAAAGCCGAAGAAGAAATCGAAGTAGTTCCCGCGACTGCCACCTCACATTCCCTGGTTTTCTTGGATAAATTCACACAATATCGTATACAGGTAATAATATAAAATACTAGGATATGCCCGCGTTTTCGTCCACGCTTGACTTGAAATTCGCGCGGGATTCTCGGGACATAAACTACCACAGTATTTTAAAAAGAATATAAGCTATGTGAAAACTCGAGCAAGTACAAACCGCTCCCGGTAAAATTCCCGGGATAAAAATAATATATAAATTTGCTATTGATAAGTAAAGAAATCGCATTGCAAATTTTTTTTTTATTGAGCAATTTTAAGTCTGTCCCAGAAAATTCCCGCGAGATTCCCAGGATAAAAAATAGCGCACTCTAAGAATTAGTTGACGATCAGCGAAAACCGCATCTAAATCGGCTAAATGATTAGTTTTTACGTGAAATATGAAATGTCAAGTATTTTTTTGTCTGTAGCATTCTACCAGCCAGTATTTTTTTGATAGTAAACATTTAGCGCAATATTAATAATGTAGTGACTCAAAGTGAATGAAGTAATTTATAAGAATAAAATAATGTTACAATATTATTGTTATTTTTTATTACTATTTATGCCGCGATTTAACAGTAACTGTGAAAAAAGTTAAAATATTATAGTCGCGTTTATTATCTATGATACGCATAGTTTTTAATTATTTTGACAACAGGGAAAATCGTTTTCCAGATAGAATAAGAATACGCAGATACGAAAAGTGCTATTTTCATTTTTTATCCCTGTGATCAGACAACTCCAAGCATACTTTCAGAATATGAGAAATATAAAATTGGTTTACTGCGCAAGTACATCGAGTCCCTCTCGATTATTAATTATGTAGTACTATAATAATTATAAGTGTTTATTTTGTCAACTACGTTATTTTCAAATTTCGCTAAATGCTAATTTTCTTCAAGAATATTCTAAAATATTATACACTTTAAGTAGTTGACATTGTGTTGAACCCGTGCAGGTGTTGGCATTCAACCCAGCGGGCGACGGGCCCCGGTCGACGGCGGTGCTGGTGCGCACCCACCAGGGCCTCCCGTCGGTGCCGCGGAACATCACATTCACAGACATCACAATGAACAGCTTGGTCGTCCTCTGGGAGCCCCCGCATCGACGCAACGGCCTCATCCAGTCCTACCTGGTTACATATGAAACAGTTGAGCAGGATGAACGTACGTATTGTATATTCAACATAGGTAGCTAACATAATTCTTTTCACAAAAAAAACAACAACAAATTTGCTTAATTTTATGTTTTACTTTTATTTTTTGCTTTTTAATTTGGAGTCGGCTTATGCGACAGAAAATATTTTTTGCTTTTTATTTTGCGCAAATATTTAAATAGCTTTAGAAATAATATATTAAGCGCTGATAGAAAATGTACTACATGTACGCGTATACAAGTTTGCCATCTCACCACTCTTCGGTGTAGACGCTCTTCAACAAAGATTCCTCTCGGTTTCGCTGCGATCCAATCGTTAGATCCTGGCTTAGTGACAATGGGACTACCTCAGGAGTATAACGGTCCACAGTCGACGGAGTAATCGCGTAACAAACGATTTTAGAGTTTCTCGTTTTCCTTGGGATGCACTGATCAGATCCTGACATGGTGACTTTGGGACCAATAGTTTTCGATTTAAAAAAAATTAAAATCGGTCCATAATTGACGGAGATATCGAGTCACAAACGTACAAAACAATAAATATATGTTACAAGTGAATTGAAAACGTCCTCCTTTTGAAAGTCGATTAAAAATTCATTTTGTTTCTGATCTGTTGCATAATATTACGTTTTTAACTAACTAAACTTTCTATCATCTACTTTCAAGATTTAACAATCAATAACCTATTTGACTTTAGAATAATGACGTCATAACGCACTAGACTCATACAAAATCGAGCAGGCTGTGAAATTTTGTAAAATGATGCAAAGTATTTCAGTTCTTTTTACTGTTAATTACTAACTTACTCTGATTCCAAATACGGATGCGGACACAACACAATACATGTTAAAATAAATTCTAATGTTTCTATAAAGTGTTATTTTTACACCTGTTGTAATACAACAGCACAACGACTTTATCATATATCTTTTAAAATATCATTATATAAATATTTTTAATTACTTTTTATATAACTAATTCGCTATTTGACTCCTTTTACTTACACCTACTTATGACGCAATACTAGGTACTAGGTATGATCGCCCAAAATCTATATAGGTTGCGCCTTCCTGTATGTTTATAAAAAATATCTCAGTCGATTTTTCTATTAAGTATTTCATTCTCAATTGGCAGGTTTCAGCAAGCAAGTGAAACAGAAAGTGACTGAGCGCCGATTGGCCGTGGGCGGGCTGGAGGAGGAAGTTGAGTACCGGTTCTGGGTGCGCGCGGTGACAGTGGGTGCGGGGGGCGCGGGGAGCGCGCGCGTGCGCACCGGGCCCCAGGAAGGCTCCCCGCAAGCGCCCACCGCGCTGAAGTTGGCGCCGCACCCCGCAGCGCTGCACCTGCGGTGGGCCAACGCCCCCTCGGGCCGCGGGCCCCTGCTCGGCTACTACATCGAGGCGCGTAAAAAGGGTGAGTGAGCCCACAATCATATATTGTACACATCCACATCGCTCTTGTGTTAATGATAGTATGAAGTTTACAACAATATACCTTATGCACTATAAGCCAGTTGAGTTCTTGAAATGTGGTGTGTTGTAATAGATTTTTGTAAAGCATTAATTTTGAAAGAAAACAACATAATAAATTATATTCTATACTTTTCCGAACCTATAAATTACAGAAAGTGTTGTTTCATTGCCATGACAATTTGTGACTTTATTCTAAGATATTGATGGTTTTTAAGTAAAAATTGTGTGTTTACGTTAAAAATCTTACCAGTTTGATCAAATGTAACTATTTCACACAAGAATGATGTTGTTTTGTATCAATCAAACACTTAGGGCCTCTTGCATAAGGTTGCTTAAATTTATTTAAGAAACACAAAACATATTTATCACCCTTAAATACAATTAGCGTCTTACGTCAAACGCAAAATTTGTTTAAAGAACTGTCACAAGTTTTGTGTAAAACGTGTTTAGGCAGTTTATGCAAGCGGGCCTTAGTTTTATCTATGTACTACGCGGCCAAAGCGCAGTGACGAAAAACTGTGAAATGACAAATTTTAATAATAAGACTGCTTCAAACTTTTTGTCACTCAAAACAAGAAATAAGCAGACTCTTTTATATACCAGACGAATTCAATTAAAAGCCCGAATTTGTCGCGATGTTCGTGTCGTACTGTATGGGACTCACTTAGCCTCTTCCATTAGCGAAACAATGAATTTGATTAATTGTAGTATCTACACCTTACAACGTTTTGAAATTAACAAAGGCGGCCAAGACGACGAATGTTGATCGTTACGATCGTTGCTTTATAATATTTAGTTTATACATAGTTAACAGAAAATATGCATGTGAAGCCAGAGTATGGGTCGAAAACTTAATTATTTTTGTTTGTGTATGCTCTGCCCACTCCCTTATCATGCGGTAAGACCCTGAGGTGAAACTGACGAATTTATGTGAAATTTCTTCATGTTAATGCAGCCAAGGAAACGTGGCAGGCCCGTAAGTTCTCCGCAGTTGCGTATTTTCTTGTGAGCTGCACACAAGTATTATCTGCACTTTCACCCCTAGCTAGTAGTAGATAGTGTGGCACCGTTCTAGCCGGACATGCCACTTCAATTAGTCGCCTCTAACATATCCATAATTTCAAATTCAGATGACACGAGATGGGAGACTATCACTCGGACCAATAATGGAATACTCGAGGAGTTTACGATCTCTTACCAAAGTCTCTTACCTTCGACTGCATATTCGTTCCGGGTGATCGCATACAATCAGTACGGAATCAGCAATCCGGCCAACAGTGACAAAGTAATCGTGACTCCATCGAAATTGTACCTGGAATATGGATACCTGCAGTATCGGCCTTTCTACCGGCGCACTTGGTTCATGGTGGCGCTCGCCGCCATCTCCGTCATCATCATTATTATGGTCATCGCGATACTGTGCGTCAAGAGCAAGAGCTACAAGTATAAAAGTGAGTTGAGACTGTTTACATTTATCAATTTATAATTTTATTGCTAGAAAATTCATCTACTCCTTCCTCCTCCTTTCTTACCAATATTTAGAAATTTGCTCAGAAAACACTATTTGTCCACAAATAGGTGTCTGATTAACAGAATATAATCATGAATCAGAATGAATACATTTATCACAATAACCTATGTATTGTGTGTGTGTGTGTGTATTTAAACAATATTTTGACATAGTTTAGACCGAGCAGCGGATTCAAGGCACCGATCTTACTTCAACCCTTACTTTCAAATTCATATGCCCTGCTCTGATTGGTCGATTATTAAATTACAATATTCATAACTTTTATTAGATTAGGATCTTTAAGTTATAGAAAGATTTAACAAATCAAATATGATTTTATTTGATTTGTTTGTAAGGATTTTAAAATTAATTAAAATGTTAACAAATAATCTCTAAATTAGTTTTGAATATTTATGTATCTGTTGCAATTTTTCTGCACCACCTATTTCGCCTGATTCATATTTTTCTCATTTAGGTTGTCTGGAAGAGATCGCTTTGAGCGATAAGGCCGCCTATTGTATTGCCTAGAAAACATTGTAAATATCTTCTGTTTTTGTAGTTTTATATTTTGGTGTGCAATAAAGTGTTATCTATCTATCTATTCTTAATACTAATAAATAATATAAAACAAATTACAGAAGAAGCACAAAAGACGCTGGAGGAGTCATTGGCGGGCGAGACCGAAGAGCGCGGCTCGCTAGCAATGGACCTGTACAGGTCGCGCCAGAACTCGTTGAGTGGAGGGGGCACCGGCACCACGGGGCTGGGCACCGCGGTGGCGCGAGGCAAGGCGGCCATGGGCAAGGCGCCCCCGCGGCCCTCGCCCGCCTCCGTCGCCTACCACAGCGACGAGGAGAGCCTCCGCGCCTACGACGAAAACCCCGACGACTCGTCACTCACGGAGAAGCCCTCCGAGATGAGTTCGTCAGACTCGCAGGTGATTACTATCAAAATCAGCGTCGTCTGATCCCCGAGCCCTTGTTCACTATGGCACACGCAATCCTTATAAGTAATGCGTAATTGTAATCGTAAGCGTAATCTAATTAATTCACGTTACACTATTTCAGTATTAGTAAGGAATAATTACATTTTCTCTATAATTCTATAAGAATATTCTGATAAATTTGTATTTCTTTCAAATCCAATTGGCTCCTTGCTTCAGATAGATAACATTGTAGTGAGCAAATGCTGCTTTCTATTCTAAACTATACATTACATATTAGCTGATACAGTCCATTTTGTGACTTTATTAAACCAGTTAACTCATGAAAAAGTGTTTTGAATTTAGAATGTTTCAATTGGTGTTTATAATTGGACCTACTTATGCAAAATGGGACCAACCCACACACTGACAGTTTTGAGAAAAAGCTGTTTTTATTATAATTATGCATACAAATAATGTGTCTATATTTTGGAAAAAAAATTGAATATTGTACATTAGAATATACAATATTCTAAATATTATTTTGCAAAATTTTAATAAAACGGTTTTTCTCAAAACTGTCTATATGTGGGTTGATTCCATTTTGCATAAGTAGGTCCAATTGGCCTTCGCACATGAACCACTCAGGAACTTGCGGAATCAATATTTTAGGTCCTACTTAATATTCATACTACTTAAGTAGTAAAATAATAATAAAATTTATAATTTATACTAAAGCAAACTGGTTTGTTTATTGTGTCTTTAAATGCCCTTACTACCCTTAGGATTCAAACTTAGAATCATTCGATACTCTTGTAATTGAATTTAAGACTGCTTCTCATTCGTAAAATAAAATTACTTCGGCTCTCTTGTTACATAGCTCATGCAATTGTATTATTTTATTCCAAATTCTATTATATAGTCATGTGATGTGAATTTTTTTACTACTTACAATGTTATCTATATGAAGCAAAGAGTCGTTAGTCTTAAGTAATTTATTATGTATACTCCTAATTATACACATGGCGTATCACCTTATATTGCGGTCGCGTCTCATGTATGAATTGTCATAGCGAATGAGGGCCCTCCGAAGGTCGGCCCCTCACTAAACGATTGTCTTGTTCTGTTCCCCTTACGCCCTCGGATCTCGCCATGGTAAATATCGTTGTTAGCGATTCAATCTCGAGCTGTTTATCATTTCGTCACACGCTTAAATCGTGATTTGCACCTTTACAGGCACGTATTCTACAACCGAGCTCATGCGCAAACTGATGCTCGAGATCAGATTTTTTTACAAAATATAAAATTAATTCTAATAGTACATAATCGTCAGACAATCGCAGTCCACTGCTGGACGTAGGCCTCGTCAAGTCGACGCCACTCATCCCTGTCTTCCTAAAAATAGACAAATAATAATAATAATTTATTCACAAAAAATTATAAGGTGCATATCAATTTAGGACAGATTAGACATATTGGTCTACAAAATATGTTTAAAAATATAAAATTCGAGACTGCTTCAGCATACAAACTAAATAAAGTTGTTAAAATCTAGCGGCGGCTAAATTGTAGGTCTAATTTACGCTGAGTTCTTACGGCAACTGAAAAGCCACATTTCATTAAACAATTGAGATTTTCCATAAAACACGATTCTTGCTCAAAAACAATCGATACAAGTATTGCTCATTTTGAAAATCAATTTATATGTCTTTTGAAAGTAAACCTGCACAGAAAACATGTGTTAAGTTCCCATCAAAACCTCTCAAACATCGGTCTGCGCATGAGTATTGTTGTAGAACACGGGCTTTAGACTATTTAGTAGTCTCTCTCAATCCATTGTTGATTGGCTGTCATGATTGTGTGAGAATGGGATGAATGGTTTGGGAAATAATTTTCTTAAAATGTGCAAATGATATCAAAACATTGTTATTAGGTATATCTACATATGTTAGCTTTGATGTAATTTTCACTTTATTCTTCTCAGCAGCACATATTTTTTCTAATACTCATTCATCTAACTTTGTTATTATTATATGACATTTTATTGAAATTGGTATGAAAGTATCGGCATCCATACTAATATGTAAAAGTGAATGTTTATTCTCTCTTCACGATCTTTAATATGAACCAATTATCATGAAATCCCTAATACATGTACTTCCAATTATAACGATAAATATTAAATTCAGTTTTGTTCTGGAAAAGTTAAGATGCGCCATGGATAGATTAAAAAAATAAATCAGGCGAAATGACGTCGAAAATCATAGTATGCAGGATTTCTAGCTTTTTCTTATATCATTTTCTTTTTTAAATCTTGTATTTAATTTTATATTTTTCATTCTAATCACACTAATAACTTCTTAAGTATTGTAACTTCATCTATTATTACAATTTTGTTCAACTGATTCTTATGCCATCATCAGAATTAGTAATAGTGAGGGGACAGCTAAGACACTGTCATAACTTAAACAGTACTCATTTTGTAGGTATTACCATGATAAACAGTACATAATGGTCAGTAAGTGCAAGGCATGATTATGTGGTTGAGCAAACTGTCGATACTTTTGCAAACTTGACGCCAATTAAAGAAATTCTACCAAGCTTTCTGAATACTTTGATAGCAAATTTTAAATAAGATATTATTTTAAGTTGTTTTTGATCACCTTATATATTTCCAAAAAGTACAAAAAATGTATATAATACAAAGTTTTTTATCAGTCAGCTGTGATCTTTTTTCATTATAAGGATATGTAAGAAAAAATGTATGAATGAAATACGATAAATGATTTTTTATCCGTTGATCAGAATTCCGAGAGCGAGAACGAGAGCGTGAGATCGGAGCCCCACTCGTTCGTGAACCACTACGCGAACGTGAACGACACGCTGCGGCAGTCGTGGAAGCGGCAGCGGCCGGTGCGCAACTACTCGAGCTACACGGACTCGGAGCCGGAGGGCAGCGCCGTCGTGAGCCTGAACGGCGGCCACGTGGTCATGAGCAACATGGCGCGCTCCAGGGCGCCGCTGCCCGGCTTCTCCTCGTTCGTATGACGCCGCGCGCGCGCCGCGCCCGCGCCCGCGCTGCACATATAGCCGCCTCACACGCACTGTGCGATTCACTCTGCGGTACAAGTACGTATGAACGCTAACATGTCGCAATGCAAACGACTTGTACGTGGTGCATATTCAAAGTTGATTTTATTCTTGTACACTCCAGTTATCAAAAAGTCATATTGATTCATCAAGCAATGACGAATGTTCAAGTACTTAAATTAAACAGCTCTATTTGCGAGGGGTGCAAACCTATTTTCAGTGTTTTATGATCGATTTCGAATAATAATATATACACTTGAAGGTTACACACTTCTAAGTTCTAACATACTATTTTATAGTAATAGATACTGATGGTATACCCACCACACTTGTCGAAAACTATTTTGTCTAAATCTCTAAATCTAAATATCTTGAAAATAACAAGTATCATACTATACATTTTCAATTAAACCACACACTAGGGCGAGTGGTTGGCGTTTATTGGTTGAAATTCTTACAAAGAGCCAACCTTCAGCTTAGTGTAATGGGTAGTGATCCATTATTTATATAATTTTGTGACGCGGCTATACATTGCCGAGGTGTGTAGGCTGACCTTCAAAGGTGGAGCCTTATTTTCTCTGCCCATTCCATATATTATTTATTGTCTTAAAGATGCTTTACTTTGTACATATCGATATTGATGTAATTTACTCGTATTCTATAGCTTTAATGACATAGCAACTAATATTGCATTAAGATAATAATAATTTTCCAAATATGTTATTTACATTCGAGTATTTATACTCAAATTAGACAGTTATACATTTCCTTATGTCGACTTCTAGGCTATAAGCTCGTAATTACTATTCGGACGTACAAAAAAAATTATAACACTAATTAATGGTAAGAATAAAATTAGATTTTATTGTAATGACCTAGTAGTAATTCCTTTCAAGTTTTTCAAAATACGATTAAAAATCTCTTGTTATTATAATTCTTCGTTTTAGAGATACTTCGTAATATCATGATAAACTACTGACTGAAATTGCGATCAATATAATTTTATTAATTCTGGCAGCTTTTGTATATAAGAATAGACTGCAACAGTATTTTATAGAGTTAAGGTTTTTTTAATGCAGCTTTTTTTACATTCAGTATTTATACTAGGATACAGAAATCAATTTTACTTGTCATTTACAACATTGTAAATGAACCATAAGTTTTGAGGAATAAAAGATGGAATGACCTATTTCATATTTTCTTTTGGATGGCAGTCTCACATTGACGATTTTAACATTATAAGGTTTTACATGTTTGTTAGTAAACATTATGAAGATGACTGATAGATTTAGCATAAATATAATTTTGTAAATAGTTGTTTTACTAACAAATTATTAAGAACATGGCAGCTTTGGCACGAGTCTTATACAAAAATAAAACTGTGATCTACTCACCTTCATTCATGTTATTGTAGCATAATTCACGTTAAGATAATAGTTTAATTATATTAGTAGTATTATTAAGGGAGTATTATAACAAGATTTTATTCTTGTTTTTTGAAGCAATAACTGGAAGATGATATACTACGTAGATAATTGCGGAAAAGGACCACGTAATTAATAATGTGTCACTTTTAAAATTATAGTACCACTATTTTACTATTTAAATTCACAAAGCGTGTTAGTCTATTAAATGTTGTATATTTACGGCAATATAGTGTGAAGTTAATAAGTACTGTAAGCACATTAATTACATGGCTGTCTCCGTGAGTAATAGGAAATATGCATATAATAGAAGTAATAACCTAGATGATATATTTCCCTATAATGAAAAAACAATGAAAAATTGGCGTCAAATACCGTGTTATCTTCACACTTTTGAAATATCGTGAAGACTAATTTTAAACAGTTTGACTTTATAAAGGTATAACGTCATAGCTTACTACGCTTGTTCAAAATGAAGACTCGCCGTTTTGTAAGAGGATAAAAAGTATCTCAATTGATTTGACTGTCAACTATCTTATTTTAAATAGGTCTTTCTTGCCATAGTATTGCACCAATAATTCAATTCAGTAATAAGTGTTTAATCAAAAATCGCAAAAAGGCATTTATTGAATAGTGAATCTCTAAGCCCACATTCAGTATTATCAGTGGGACGTCTGCATCTTCTAAAAGATAGCACGCCAAGAGGTGGAGTTAAATTTGCCCAAAACTGATTGTATTTTGACGCCTTGCCTTTTTCACTTATATTTTACGGCTAACGTAAATAATTAAAAAGTAAAAAGAATACATGCATATTCCCTATTGACTTTTTCGTAGAGAACATAGATATTTTAACACCAGAGGTGTTACCTAGTATGCTGCCGACTTCTAAAATATTGTATGAACTGCTTTTTTATTGTGTTCTGGGGAAAACTTGCCAGGCAGATAAAGTCCCTCAAGCATACAAATTAAACGTTCTTGAGAACCCTTGCATAATATAATAGCGAGCTTGCGATCGATTCAAACATTTATCTTTTGAAAAAATTCAAGGTACACTTGACAAAGTAACCGTATTTATATTCGATAGAATTTTGTGTAAAATTTAGAATATCTGACCAATTATTATAAAGCTCTCTCCCTAGAATAAACACTCCGACGGATTACAAAATTGAAGTAATTCTCGAGATATTTAAACAAATTGGGTTCGTTCTAACAGATAAACACTGGATCGGTTTGGTATGACGCCAAAAGGAAAGTTTGTACTGAAAATCGACTTTGTGACGTATATAATTCCGGGACGGCAATAAGCCGAGTGCAAACCTTGTTTACTGAAATGCGGCGTACAAATTCTCAAAATAATATTTTTAAATCATAATATGTAGTAAGTACGTCGCTAGTTCTTTAAATAAAGCCTTTTCTTTTGTTTAACACAAATAAGTACCTACCTTGAAAATTATTTCAACATTTGGAATTCCTCGAAACTAGGGTTGTGTTTAGTAAAATAATTCGATTTATATTTTCATTTCACGTATTGTAGCAACACACGCCTATCCATTATTGTTCCATATTCAGCTACATATTTTTAAGATAACTAATAAAGTCTTAGAGACTGTTATAACAAAATGTACATGCACCTTCGCCTTTAATAAAATTTTATTATTCGACGTTACTTTATCAATTTACTATTTCTATATTGTAAGTATTAAAAAAAAAGTTGTATTTTTTTGACTTTAATGTAGATTTATATCGTCAAATAAAGTTAAGTACTTAATATCTAATATTTTTTAATAGAATGGATCAAATTTTAAATAATAGAGTCTAGGTGCCATCAGTAAAGAACCTGTGTTCTAAAAGATAATAATCTGTTTTGTATTTGGTTGTCTTAAGTTTACATTACGAGTATAGTAAGAAAAATAATACAGACATTTAAATGAACTATTTGTTTTATTTTTGCCTTAAGAGTATACTTTTACAAACTCACTTCAATTTTGGCATTATTTTTCTGCTCATGTCGATAGGTGAATTTTGGATTGGTGTAATAATACAGGGTTTTTTTTTCAAATCAACGGGTCGATTCCTGACTACGTTAATTGATTTTACAAAAATCTTAGTTTTCGTATCGTTAGTTTTCATCAAAAACGGGCTCGAGACTCCTGAGGGCTCACTTGAAAAATTCACTTTATACAGGGTGCGCCAGAGAAACTTACTTATTTGAAAAAATTCCCGCGCGGTGAGTTGGGCGGGTAGAGGGGCAAGAGGGGGCGCATCTGGAGGGGGAAGTTCCCAAGTTTGTTTCTCCCTCCAGTCAGTTGCCATCATGCTCTGGTCTAGAGAGCAGCGGGCCTTCGCAGTTGAGAGCTTCTTTTCTAACGGTCGCTCACTTGTTGCTACGCAACGTGCCTTCCGCGCTCGCTTTGAAATTCCTCCTCACAGACTCGTTCCTGGCCGTAATTCGATTCTGTCGTGGGTTAACTCATTTCGGGAGTGTGGAAGTGTCGCTAAACCCAGAAATGGACTTCAACGGACCATCAGAACTCCGGAAAATATCGAAAGAGTGAGGCAGTCAGTTGTGCGTTCTCCCCGGCGTTCGGCTCGCAAACACGCAGCTGCTATGGCAATTTCTGATACCACTGTTCGACGAATTCTCCATGAAGACCTTCAATTTCATCCCTATAAATTGGCTGTTGTGCAAGAATTAACTGAACGCGATTTTGTTGCCCGTCAAAATGCATGTGAAATGCTGATTGACAACCTGCCTGAAGACGCGGTCGTTTTTTTCAGTGACGAGGCCACTTCCACATTTCCGGCTGCGTCAACAAGCAAAACATGCGTTATTGGTGTGATGTAAATCCGCGTGAGCTTCACCAGAAGCCACTTAATTGTGAGCGAGTTACTGTCTGGTGTGCGGTGTCGGTAATGGGAATAATTGGTCCTTATTTTTTTGAAGAAAACGAACGCGCAGTTACCGTGAATGGAGCTCGTTACAGGAACATGATCGAGGAGTTTTTTCTTCCAAGACTCGAAGAAATGAACGTTAGGAACGTGTGGTTTCAGCAAGATGGAGCCACAGCACACACAGCACGAGACTCAATGAATTTGTTGCGACAACATTTCCCCGACCGCCTCATCTCTCTCAGAGGCGATCTCCAATGGCCGGCACGCTCTCCAGATTTGACACCATGCGATTTCTTTTTATGGGGTTATTTGAAATCCCTGGTTTATGTCGATCGACCACGGACCATAGCACACCTCAAGAACAACATTCGCGACGCCATTGCCAACATACCGATTGATATGCTGCGAAGAGTGGATACGAATTTCAAAAATCGACTTCATCAGTGTATGCGCAATGGGGGTCGCCATTTATCCGATGTCATTTTTAAGACTGCATAAAAAAAAATTGGGATATTGTATTCTCAAATAAAAAAAATTTTAAAACAATAACTGAAGTACTTTTTTTTTATTGACCTTTCAAATAAGTAAGTTTCTCTGGCGCACCCGTTATAATACAACGAGCATTTAATTTTAATTAAATTATTTTAGATAATAACTTAATATCACGAGTCCGTATTAAATTTTTATGGCTACACTTCTATGTGAATTTTCATTTAAATGCCCGGCTACAACCTTTGGCTATAAGAGTACGACGCGACGAGCAAAGCGCCCGCGTTAGATTAGAGCTGCTTTCTGGGTGTACTTAATACATGTTTCTGCCGATTTCCCCGTCTTGGCCAGTTGGGCGCTCATGACAACATATTCGTGACGAGGCCGCAAATGGCCTCAAAACTAATTAGACATTTATACATTTTATGACTAATCATAAATATAAAAGCTCCTGAAAAAAAGCCAAACAAATCAATCGGCAATAGGCTAATATATGTATAATATTATATAAGTTGAAAACTTGTTAGCGAACAATGCTTCTAGCAAATTCATAATTATGCACAATCAGAATAACAGTTCCAAATATTTGCAATTATTTATTAAAATATATATCATACAATATTATCATGATTAAAAGCACATTTTGTTGCAATTATCAAGCCATTCCTTTGGCACATGTTTACTAGTATTTCTCCATTGTTTGATAACATTGTAGGCAGCAATGTCCACAATTGTAAATTGATTTCCATAAATCCACTGTTTGCACTGTGCAAAAAGTTTATTTAAAATGGCTTCCTTGTTCTTTTCTGTTGTTCTTTCCAATATATGACAAAGGTCCAATAGGGAGTCCACATTATAGTCTTCATGATCGTACCGAATTACACTGGGGTAAGCAAACGCCAGATATCTTAAAATGTTCACATTTCCAACAATTGGAATGGATAGTGAAGAAAGTTTCAGTTCCGAATCGGCTGCAACTGAAACGAAGAAAATCAGATAATAAAAAATCAAATAAGTTCGTGGAAGTCCACCGATTATAAGCACGTTCCACTTATCACTCAGCACAACCGCGATGTTTCCCACTTGCTTGCAAATATTACAATCATAAACTCAAGTACAATGAATTATGGAGTGTTGATGTAATTAATGAAAGATACAATATCGTTGATTGATCTTTTTTAACGTCTCGATCAGTGTAATAATGTTCTGTGGTCAAGTTTCACCTCCACCCACCCGTTCAAATGGGTCATTATGACCGCTGTTTGTGCAAAAATTATGACGTCATTAATGATGTTTTCGCCGTTACGATAACGACCACACTCCACCACCACAATTGTTATAAGGAATGGCATTAGGAGAATTTTGAGCGACTAGTGAAACACGCTATATGAATGGTAGTGGTGACTAATGCCCACTGTTTTCGTAATTTGGTTGCCACATTATAAAAAAATAAATAATCTAAAGTATTTTAAATCTCTGAAAAACCATTCAATTGATATTGTTAAACTGATATTTAAAAAAGAATTTTCTAAAATCTTTACAACCTCAAATTATTACTGAATTTTTCACTTCTCACAACAACTATAAAGGCAGAACAAAATTTAAAGGCGTCACACACAGCGAAGATACTATAATATTTTATGTTAAGATGCCTGAATATAAAATATTATAGATAGATAACACTTTATTGTACACCATTACAGAAAACACAAATGAAGTTATAGCCTAAAAATATTCTATATGTGCACAATGGGCGGTCTTATCGCTAAGAAGCGATCTCTTCCAGATACCCGAGGCAGGAATAAAAACATATTAAATTGGTCAAAGGTGGTATACATAAATATTACAGGATATGCAGCTACTTACATAAATTTTATACTAAATAGACATATATAAATACTCCTATTGATGTTACATACATAAATATATACATACATAAATATATAGATACATATATTATTATATATACACATACATAAACATACGTAAAAATATCAGACATCACTAAGTTGTAGGTAGTGCTTTTTTGTCATATTCTTAAATATTGTTAGAGAGCTTGTCTAACAGTAACGGGTAACTCATTCCAGAATCGAATAGCCTGTACAGTAAAAGTATTGTTGAAAAAAGATGAATAATGTTTGGGAGTATTAACTCTGAGATTCGTAGAAGGTCGTAAATTATGAGAGGAAGAGATGAATTCAAAGCGTTCTTTGAGATAATACGGGGTTGTGGGGATAAACAATACACTGTACAGGAGTGAAAGAATATGAGTATTCCGGCGAAAGCGAATTGGCAACCACTTGAATTTATTACGAAATTCAGAAACGTGGTCATATTTGCGTAACCCAAATATGAACCTTATACAAAAATTTTGGAGGCGCTCAAGCTTATTAAGTTGCTCTTGAGTCAAATCAATATAGCTGGCGTCAGCATAATCAAGAATGGGGAGTAGTAAGGACTCTGTAAGCTTAACTTTGGTGGCTATGGGCAGGAAGTTTTTCAACCTCCCAAGGGATTTCGAAGAGAGGAAGAGACGCCGACTCAATTATAGTATCTTAAGGTATCACACATTGTTTTGTTAAGTTGCGATAATATATCCGTTCGAATCATTCTATCAAAGGCTTCACTAGGGGTTACACGTATATTTCTCCCCTGAAACTATATACAGAGCGATATAATATGAATAATACGGCCTTACTATTTAGATTTATTGGATAGCTCATCGGATTCTGACTTCGAATATGACTTAAAAATTTCTACCGCACATCCTAAGTGTCGAAAAGTCTAGATAGAAAATCATATAAAGTTTAGGAAAAACCGCGGTGAATTTAATCTTTACGAAGACCTTTCATCAAAAATGTTTAAAATATATTTTAATAAGTCAAAGAAAACTTTTCTTTAACTTTGTTTGGCTATGATTGGTTGAAAGAACATTGTGTGCCAATCACAATCAATCGATGCTAAAAGTCGTGTCGTGCTCGTTACATACATTCTAACCTCGCAGGCTACAATACAAATTAGGCATGGAACATTTCACAAGTAGCATGCGAAATTTCATATGAAATTCAATTTCATACATCGCATCTGCTACCTCTCTTCATTTGGTCTGTGAAATGTCACAGGTAATGAAATCGCGAGAGCGAACGAGTAGGGACGAATGAGCGGGCGTGATAGAATGAATAAACTATATTTTGCTGATTCGTCGCCGCTAAGTCGCTAAGTGTACGACTATGAAGTAGTATGAAGTATGAGAGTATTAAAAAATAGATTTTAAATTAAGGATTGTAAAGTATTATTTTCCTTGGAATAATCTCAAAATCAGTTGTTTAGGAGGTCAGTCATTCAATTCGAAAGTAGCATGCGTAGTGATTATAAATTATAATTCATATTTCATTTTTAATAGCATACGGAACGTGTGACGCTGTGGTAATTTTAAGCTTCAAAAATCATTGCCTGTGAAATTTCACATGTGAAATCATTGTGATTTTTTTTTAATTTCATCCAATGAATATGAATTAAAAGTAGCAATCATTTCCATGCTTAATACAAATACAATGAATGAGCGAGCGGGAACAAGACACACACGCCCCGCACCCCGCATTCTGCAACGAAAACAGTCCTTACCATCGTCACAGGCAGTGGAAAAGTGTTTTAAAGACAATGATATTTTAATATTATATATAATATTTAATACGTTATACCCCACTGACCTCTATAATACAACTACGCTGGACTGGCCATACAAAATGACAACTTGTTTTTGTGCCTATTTGATCACGTCAGACTAGACTTGCAATGAAAAGACCAAACATTTGTGTTCTCTTGTGCTGTTCCTTATCAGCGTGTTAGTAACGTATCTACCTCTTTTATATTTTATATCATTGTTTAGACACCGATTGCTTGATTCATATCTCCTGATGTTTATAAGAATAAAAATACAGCTAGAAAACTAAACCACTGTGGAAAACAGGCGAGACGATATGTATGTTTGTACGTAAAAAGCTGAACAAGTCATTTTATCAACATAATATTAACAAAAAGTACATTATCAAAAACTCAAGAAAAAAGGTAGTTGAATAAATAAAATATATTTCATCCCATTTTGCGTTGGATATTAAGTGCACACTCTGTATAAGGATCTTGCGATATATTTTTTATGTTAAGATAGTATATTAAGACATATTTCGCATGACATCGTTGCATCGCTGGGCATCTTAACATAAAATTTCCCTATCGCTCGATAGCTTAAGATAGTGTAATATGAAAATATATAGTATCTTAGCCGTGTGTTTTTACCACTGTGTAGAGTCGCGCGTCTTACAGACGACATGTTCCTGTAATCCTGTCGCATTTCATCCTTATAGATTTAAACATAATGTAGTCGTTTTTTAGAGGAATAACTGGGACATACAGCACGGCCAATTAGTCGTGACCCGTCTGAGCGTAAGCTTTGCGAATTTTCGCGCATGTACACTCGTGGTTGTACTCGAGAGAGTGATAGCAACAAGACCAATGCTGACGTGTGACTAAGACAATATACTTCGCGGTTCATTCAGAGTATTGCCGAATAAGCATGAAGCAATAAAAAGAGATGTGCAATGTCTGTTTGTTTAATGGATTATTATTCAAAACTAGTATTAATTAAGACATATATAAATACATATATTTTTTATGTTCTAATAATGTTTAAATTTTCTCTAAGCTCTTTTTATTATGCCATAACTGAAAAGAGTAATAATTTTGTATATTGATTGCAACTTTGATTGATCAGCAGAATACAACAATTAACAAGTCTATTTTAAATGGGATGGTATGGCTGACACCTCCGGAAAACGTGATTTGTAGCATTATCATAAACTTTCCTATAAAATAAATATCAAGTTTAATTCCATACCATTCCATTTAAAATGGACAATTGTAGGTTTTATCAACATAAAATAAATACTTACCACATTTAAATATCAGCCTCAAGTTTACTTTTGTTTCATTGTAATTTGAAACTTTTATCACTTTAAGGAAGTCATGGATTTTGAATACCTTCTCATTGGGCACCGAAGAATGTATGTGCCAAGACACAATCAAAGACGTTGAATAATTCTTCAAAATAAACTTGAGATACCAAGGTATGTTTTCTGGGCTAGCCACTAGAACCACTTCTTCGGGTATGGATATCTGCAACTGTGAATAGAGCATTTTAATCTAAATAATTTTTAAAAAAGAGAAAAAATTCAGTTGGACTAATTTGGGACCAGCAGATTTCGAAAATACAATTTTTGTGTCTGTTAGTGTCACATAAAAAGTACTGGATTAATTTAAATTAACCCCAACACAAAGCTAGGTAATATCCTGGGTAATGAATGGCTCAGGAAACTTTTTATAAATGACATTGTTTTTGTGTTATAGACCAGTTATATATACCAAAAAGGTGGTGCTGCAGTCACATTTTTAGTCTTGGCAACACAAAAGAAAATTCACTACAACATTTTAGTTAAGATATATACAGGAAAATGTTCTACAGTTACTTGGAAAGCCTAAAAACCATAAATGGATAATATATTTACATTTTTTTCAGCCTGTATGACAGTTTTTTCAGCAGCAGGCTTACAATAAGAACTTATTGTCATAATCCTTTCATACAAGACATCTAATTTTTTCAACAGCAGATCCTGCCTATGTGCTAATTCTGTCATTTTCCTGTTTGGTGCCTGAAAGTAAAGATATGTATTGAAACAAAAATATGTTTATCAGTTATTACGAATTTTTAAGATGATCATATTGACGGCACCTACATGTCAGTAGTTAATTCAAAATTATTTTTTTATAACTTTTTTTAGTTTAAGTACTAATTGATTCATTTCTGTATACTGTAGTTACATTAGTATATGGCACTAGGATATACCCGTGACATCTTCCACTCCAGACTTGAAATTCGGGCAGGATTCCCGGGAAGTAAAGTACCACTGCATTAGAAAAGAATTTTCCAACTAAATTATAAACTAATCTTAAATTAAATTAAAAGCAGACCTACCAGGTAAGTCTACCCCATAAGTAGCCATCCCTATTTTTTTAAATAAAACAATAAAGAAATGGTGGAGGATGACTCTCATACATCTTACCCTCTCAACACCCCACCCCCAGAATTCCAAATTCCCCAGTGCAGAATTCCAATGTATAACTATAAAATTATTTATAAAACGTTAAAAGAATATAAAAAGTTATTGGTTCTGCATTAGATTTTTCATAGGCAATAAAATGGCATAAGTGTTACCGAGAAATAAAACTCATAATGTCAAACAGTCATGTTATGTTAATATTTTTATAATTTAAAATATTTGATTTCATGATTACTATTGGTCTTTATGGTGTGAAGATTTAAAGAAATATTTCTTGGCATGCTGAAGTTATGGAGACATTTTCAAATCTCAATTCAGAGGCCGTTAAATTAAACTTGCTCCCAAAAAAACACATTTAGGCTGGTGTGCACCGAAATTTAACCGACGGTCTACCAAAAATAATCACTGTTTTTCCATATATTTTTGGCAATTATTTTATTTTAACCGTCGGTTAAAAGTCGGTGCACACCAGCCTAAGATTTGTTTTTTTTTAATCTGATCATTATAATCATACCCACAATGATGGCCAGGATAAAAAGTAGCATGAATTTTAACTCTAAGAATAAACTGTTGATCAGCGAAAACCACAGCCATATCAGCTCAGTAGTTTTACATGAATCCTGAACAAACAAAACAGACAAGAAATCTAAAAATCTGCCTTATGTTCTCTGTTGTTTATATAGTCTATTCCTGTGGGGTTTTTTTTAAATAGCTTCTATATACAGACATGGCATGTTTAGAATTTTATAAAATAATAGACATAGTATAGTGAATTATTTATGGTGAATTTAGTGACAGATAAAAGTTAAATTTTCTCATAAAATATAAGAACAAGCTGTAAATTAAGGTATTAAGTAGGATAATTAAAAGCAACATAATTGTTACGTTCCTTAATTTTTGCACATAAAATTAATTGAAAATGATAATAATTCAGTAAAAATACAAGATATTGTAGTGACAAAAACCTTTAAAAACTTGTTAACCTGATCACTGATACCAATATTGATTTCATGTACATCTTCTTTATAGGTTTTAAAAGGATTTTTGACCTGATACATGCATTTTGGCAATACGATTTCTTCTTCGTGATTAATTATACTTTTCATATGGTACATCATCTTTGGTGTGGCTCTAAAATACAGAAAATGATGTCAACCACGTTAGACAAAATAATAATACGATTAATTTAACTGAGGGAAAAACCAAGTTAAGATGTTCTGTGTGAAATGCATTTAGAAAGATTTAATAAATGAAAATCAATTTGAGAATAAAAAGAACTTACCCTAGAACACCTCCATACAAACACAAGTACGCTGGAGCTGGAGCTAGCTCTCCATATATTCAATGTACTCTGTGGAGCTAGCTATGATGCCCTACGAAATGACAGCTGCTCTATATTATTTATTTTATTATATTTATGGCTTGGCAACTAGGCCTTTAAGCCAGATCTTAGTTTATAATATACATTTAGTTTCTTCATTTTCTTAAGCCTATGTGTAGCACAGCTGAACTGTAGGTAAGCAGCTAGTGCCATTCAACGGAGTTCTTGTGACAACCAAAAGGCCACATTTGACTATACAGTTCACATTTCTCACAAAACACAATCACTACTCAAAAACTATCAATATCCTACAACTATTGTTCATTTTAGAGTAATTTTACACATTTTTAGAAAATAAAACTGCACAGCACAACATCACCTTTCAGTTCCCGCCAAAAACTACCACAGCTCTATATTGTGCCTATTTGAATGGGTGGGAAGAGAACTAAATCTGACGTAACTTGCAAATGGCCAAAAATTTAATAGTGCTATCAAAGTTACCTGTCGATAGAACTTATCGATAGTTTTCCTATCAATATCTTTTTACTTTCAAGAACGGAAATCGCCGATGACCGATTTTTATTATCAAATACATATAATTTTAAAATAATACACAGGTTTCCGACTGACAAAAGAAGACTGGAATTATGGCTGAAAAACATTGAAAAGTCTAGTTTGCGTCCGAAGAAATATGATTACATCTATTCAAAGCACTTCGCTGATGACTGGGGTTTGGTTTATATATATATGTCCGGATTATTTTAATGGTGAATGTGTTTAGGAATATATTTAGGACTTATTTATAACAACTCAAATTGGTTTTGAGTGGAAAATGAACATATTCAATTAATTATGGAAATTTAAAATTCACGACAATGATCTGTTAATTTTGACAATAATAAAGTGTGATTTAACTTTAAAAATATACTCACTTTTGGCCAGAATCGACTGGTAACCATTTACTACTTACTTTTTATGTTAAATATTTGTATTTTCATTGGATTTTGCAACTTTAGATCTATGATAAAGTGCAATATTAGTGAAAATCAGAAGTGAGGTTAGATTTACAAAAACATTAATATCTCAAGAACTATACATATTCGCCACATAGGAGTTGCATAAGGGGTAAGTTTTCCTCTACCCCCTCCCCCTTCATTACTTATAATAACCCGGACATATATGTGAATCACACCCGAACCACTTCAAGGATACTTTAGTGTCAGATAATTTTAATAGTCACTTTCATATTTTATTGAAACAAATAATCAACAAATATATAGACATCCGTCTGTAAGCAGCCGTAAAAACCATTCCCTATATATTATTGGTGTAATTTTACAAATTTTTTGTCGCGACAAATTATTTGGGCTCGCCAATGAATAGTTTGTTGCTATTGGAAATGTCTTTTATCGATGTATTTTATCTCATTGTCCCATCACTATTATTAGTTCCGTTCCCACCCACTTCTGCGATCAGCGCCAAAATGGCGAAAATCAAATCGTCTCACTATGGTTCGGCTAATCATAGGTCCAGCGTACTTGTATATATGGAGGTCAGTGCCCTAGACCCTACCACCAGACATAAAAGTTGGTAGATGATACACTATATATAGAGTTAGGTACTCTGTGCTCATGTGCTGTCTGTGCAAGGTCCAAACGAAAGAAGGTTGAAATCCTGACTTAAAGGTCTAGTTGCCAAGCCATAAATATTGAAAAAAAAAGTTGAAATCACAGACTATAAAAGTATTGGTAGAAACAATTGCTTCTACACATTCTCGTGAGTACTACGCGAGACAGAATGTAGACGCTTTCTCGTGTTCTCGCGATGCTCTCGGCGAGACAGAGCTGTGAGCACGAGCACTTAGGTTTGACAGATTCAGCAGAATTCGGTCATTTTAATGGAATTAAGCCCTGAGTTTAGAAGAGGTATATAAAAATGGGCGAACTGTTGTAAGGATTGCATAAAAGTTTTTTTACTAAAATAGCTACGGAACTATAAAAATAAACAAGTTTTTACAGTACTGTATGTCTACCAGTCATTATAAACATAAGATAGACACGAAAATCATACGCCATTAAAAACATGCTTAATTTAGCTGAAAGCTTAATAACTCTTTATAAAAATATCGATACTTACAGGTAAAAAAAGCTAAGAGAAGATGTGTTCACAACTATTACCTCAACAAACATATTTATTACTACATTATTATTACTTGTTCTATCTAGTTATTATTGAATAAAAACGTGGAATTGTTGTTTTCGCGTATTTATTTATATGCCCATACAGAAAATATTACAAGCGAAACTTCAACTGACAAGTGGAAAAACGAATCGCAACGGACAAGTTCAAAATGACTGGCAACGGATGAGTGGAAAAACGAATCGCAACGGACTAGTGGAAATCAAAATCTTCAACTGACAAAATGAATCGGAACAAAATTTTAACTTGAAGTTTTACGGGCAGGTTGTCAAATGAGACAAGTACATTAACAATCTGCATATTGTTACAATTACCACGTGCTAAGAACGGTAAAGGAAAACATCGTGATGCAATCTGCATATCGAGATAACCGATGTGTCAAATCTGTCAAGCCGCCTAGGACAAGCGTGGCGGGCATACTGTCCGTTCCCTTATAACGAGAGGCCCGAGCTCAGCAGTGGTATATTTATAGGCTATTATTATTATATTAGTATTTGCCACACTGAGAAAACTTTCGTAATGGTATAAGTATCAGACGAAATGCGAGATCGTAGTTGTGTACGAGCAGAATATGATTTGGGCGTGATAATAATCGTGAATTTGTCCAGGATCTAGAATGTTATTATCTTCTTTTTCTTCACTTGTTTTAAAACGCTTTCATATATCACGGTATTTTAGTGCCTATTCTTTTTTGGATGAATTTTTAAGTTCATTCACAATAAAATATGCGTCAAGATCATCGATCTGCGAGTTGGTGATCTAAGAAAGCATGAAATTATATAAGGACAAAAAGCACGAATAGATGTACAGATCTAACTGTGAAAATATTAGTATTAAGTAACAACCATAACATAAAATTGACATTACCGTTATTTACAACTATTTCATAAATTCAGAGCCTAAGTCTACTTATATCGCGGAATTCTACTAAATTTGTCCACCCTAAAATCTCGCGTTCTCAGCTCCATTGTCTCGCGGACAACATCACGAGAACACGAAAAGGCCTCCACATTCTCAGTTCTCGTGAGAATGTGGAAAAGCCTTAAAACATTATTCAAAATGCTTCTGCTACACGCTATGCCTGGGTAGGGCTACCAGATAAAAATCAAAATACTTGAGTAAATTCCGGACTTTTTTGCGTGTAAGTGAAGGTGTCATGGTGTCAAATTCGGAGGGCACTTTTATTAGCCAAGACTTTCAAAGATCGTATATCCGATCTACTTGTGTTATTCGAACACCTCCGCATTTTCAAGCTGCAGGCTAACTTTGATGAGTGTTCCTTTGCCCGTGAGCGACTGCAGTACCTTGGTCACGTGCTCTTAAGATGGAATATCTCCGCACGAGAATAACCTTGTTGAACCAAATTATTTCATTCTTAGGACGATTCAAGTCATTTCGCCCTTAACGTAGCTTTACTCCACGGAGAGTTATTCCTGATGAGCCTCTTATCAAATACGCTAATCGTCTTCTCACACTAGCTGAGCACATCCTCTCCACTGTCGAGCGGGAGGTGTTGGCCGTCATCTGGGCCATGAATTCGTGGGTACATCAATGGTTATCAGGTATTAGTCAAGAAGGACCATCAACCTCTAAAGTGGCTGTCCGTTGGGCCTTGATCATTGAAACTTCAGTCTTTTAATTTACGAATCAGTTCAATCCATGAAAGGCTGATATTCCAGCAGCGCTTAGCTACATAGTATTAGACAACGTTCCGTATGTATAGGTTCGTTCCTAGGCGTTATTTTTTATGTTTCTCCATTTGATAAATACGGGAAGTAGAAACCGCGACACTAATCAAAGCAAAAGTATTTTTTTAGGTAATATAGAACATATTCTTTCAATTTAAGTAGTTTAAAAAATCAATATCCTTATTTCTTTATATATTCAATGTGCTCTTTGTTACAATATACTCACAAATGTTTAGTCGATTTTAAATTTTAATTTGCACTGGTTTTGCACTCAATAAAAGAATCTTTAAATGTACAGTTGTTTTATTGGTAGTAGAATAATTTTATAAAGATATTAATTTGGTATCTAGACAGAAGATTGAAGTTAGTTTTCCAAACAAGAAGTTGCTAGGCAACGATAGATATTTTGTCAGGGACCTATATTCAATATACTCTATGTCAGGGACATTTAACACATAAAGCTTATATGAAGTTTGTATTCTTCTTCACATCAACTAATGACATTTGTGTATTTCGTCGTTTATGACATCAAAGCTCTATAATCCATTCCACTAGAGTTTATGATTCTAACGTCCGCAAACAAGTAGGACGCGAAAATTCGCGGTCGTGAACACTGCCTGCCACAAAGGCAGATTAAAGAATCAGTCCATACAGCCAATTCTGATGCGTTAATTAAATCTCCGTGTAGTTAGCGCAGTTGTATTGTAGGCTACAACCCACGCCATTCAACGGAGGTCTTGTAAAAACTCGAAAGGCCACATTTGACTATACAGTTCACATTTCTCAGCAAAACACAAAATTACTACTCAAATACTATCAATATCCTACAACTATTGATCAGTACAGAGAAATTTTACACATTTTTAGAAAATAAAACTTCACAACATCCCCTTTCAGTTCCCGGCAATAACTCCTGGTACATGTGTATTTTTCAATGTTTATTTCCCACAACACTAAAATCGATTTTAAAATGGTCAAGAATCCATAGACAACTCTAAGACAACCTAACAAAATGTACTTTTTATATCCGGAATTTAAGTTTATAATTATTTAACTTTTTCTTGATAACAAAAATAACGTATTTAACAATGAAATTATTATATTTCAATTATTTTGTATATTATCCTTAGATATCATAAACTACTATCAATGCTCCGTAATATCAGCAGTTAAACTTGACTTATTTTCTACAACTAAAATGGCTGCCTATCTTTGTGCCCTGTGCGGTGCTTGATTTTTAAAGTGATAGTTTCCGATTAAAAAAATTATGCTTCGGTTTAATCTATCGCCATTAAAGACACGTACGGATCGTGTTTTGTGCTAGTTTATCTTCATGTATGATGTTAGCTGGTCAATAAGAAAATGCATTGGCCATAAAATAATGAAAACGACATGGCGGATTGATAATCGACCAATAGGACGACAGCATCAGGCGTTTCAGAATTGCATACACTCGCATTTCGCGTCATTGCGTTTTCGGTGCCTTCTTTTCTCTGTTTAGAATTGAATAGGCAAATTGTCTCTTATCAGTGTAGTACTGGTTTTTTAATTGATTTGTAAAAGGCGCATTGGAGATTTTTGTGTACATTGTGTTAAGTGACATTATGCGTGCTGGGCGTCACAAACGCTTGTGATTATGACTACTTTAGATTTAGGATGAACTGAAATGCAGAATTATCAACTTTTTGTTTTTGTAAACAAGACTATGTTTTTACCATACACGTGTGGAAAGGCATATAATTGACAGTTCACAATTATGTCAGGAAGGGGGGCAAAGAAACGCGGGAGACCCCCGAAATCTGGAAATGTTGAAAAAAATAGGAAATTTCAATATCATTTATTGAAAAAACCTAAATATTTACAAAATCAGCAATTTACAGGATCAACTTCTATTATCAGCACCCCATCTGCATCAAGAGCATCATCCCCTCAGGGGAGTGATATTAGTAGGCGAAGTACACGAAAACAGAGAGGAGGAAAAGCTCACAAGAATAAAAGAGGTGGTCTATCGGGTGCGTATTCCCGTAGAGGATACAATCCGCACGCTGCTGATTACCATGAATCCGAATATCACTATGGATCTGATTTTGGAGATGACTATAGCGAGAAATCAGAACCTGATGAAGATCGCGGCAGCGAAAGCTCTGACGTGAGTAATGGTGATGGTGCTGCTAGTGACAGTGATTTTTCTGTCAGCAGCTACAGCACTGCTGGTGGAACACCCCGGAAAATTAACAGTAATCCACTGCGTCCTCCTAGTCCTGATCCTCTATGGCTACAACAAGAACGCCAAATACCCTATTTGACACTCCCATCCTCCTCAGATGACTTGCTGATATCTCAAAATTTAGTTTTGCAAGTTGTTGGCATATATGAAGTTTTAAGACATTTTAGACATTTGGTAAGATTGTCTCCATTCCGTATAGAAGATTTATGTGCATCTCTAAGCTGTGAAGATCAAAGCAATTTACTCGTAGAAGTGCATGTTATGCTCCTAAAAGCCTTACTTAGAGAGGAGGATGCTCAACAAACTCATTTTGGACCTCTGGACCATAAGGACAGTGTTAACATTACTTTGTTCTTATTGGATACTATGACATGGCCAGAAGTTCTACGTGTTTATGTTGAAAGTGATAAATGTTTTGATCAACGTGTGGTGAAAATTGTGAACTCATGTGAATATCCTTTTACTTCTGTAGAAGACCGTTTGGTGGTGCTGCAATTCTTATGCAATCAATTTCTTATCACCAACCCTGTTCGGGACGATCTGCTTAGTGAAGGTAAGTGTCCTGCAACTATCATTTAAACACCAACCTTTCTTAATGAATATTTGAAACATGGATAACAAAAGTACTCTTTTATTGTGTCGCTACCTTTTTACATATGTAAAAGGAAATACTTCAATGATTAATTTTTGATCTAGTATCCAGTGACAATTACCAAATCCAAGTAGTCCAGTTAAATAGGGTTTCACCTCAGAATAATAGCCAATAAATGGTTAAGCTTTAGCTTAGTGGTCACTGAATTTTAAGTAGAGGGGGGAGGAGTACTTCTCCCATCTGCAACCGTTATGTCGGGGAACATGGAGTTCTTGTGATAATATATTTTTTTAAACATAACCTTACTTTTTTCACTGATATTATACTAATATTACACATCGAAAGATGAGAAATCCAGAAGAAAACTAGTAGCCAATGTACAAAAGATCAAGACAGTTTTCAAAAACACAGACTTAAGACAAGCAGAGCGAGTGTGTAACAACAGTGGTCAGAATATGTCAACTGATTTGTAATCCTCATTTCAATAGATATTAATTAGTAAATGGTGATCAGTCTGTTTTGGAGTTCACTGCAGCTACAAATATATTTTTATAATAGAAAAATTAATATAAGTTACATAAGATTTGTTAACATGGCATCTCTATACTTTGTTTGACAAGTCATAAAGTAAAAAAGTGACAGAACTGTGATTAATTATTATTTTTATGAATAAATGTAGATTAATGCTGGACTAACTTTACTCCTAGTATAATGTCACTATTAACTAATTTCAGTATTAATAAACAGGAATCTAAGTGGGTATACTAATTCAACTTTAATTAGTATGCTAATTCAACTTAATTCTTTGATTAAAAGTTACTCCAAGCTATCTGGTAGTTTTAGGATTTGGATTAGTATATGCACTAAACAGTTCTTTTAATTAGTAGTTCTTAGAAACATTTGTTTTCTATAAGGTTTTTATAACTTTTAACCCTGCAAATCGGTACAGTACAGATTTTAAAACAGAAAACATCATAAATATATAAATAACTAGCTGTCCCAGTAGACGTCATCCTGCCTGGAAAACCTTCAATTGATATGCCGACAGCAGCACCACTTACCGGGTCCAATTGTGAACCAACTCAGAAACCTTCTTTGGATCATGCACAACAACTTTGCTAAAGATCATCACATGATCAAATGTATAGTTTACGATTCTATAACGGACATACAGACAAACATTCATTTTTATATATAAGAAGATTGGCAGAAAAACACACTTATATACAAGGGACTAATGTGGGGCCAATCCCAGACACCCAGACCATAGTAAATAACTGAGAAAATTTGTTTCCTAAATTTACCATGCCAAGAATCGAACCTGGAACCTCTGTACTGGCAGTGAGCCTGGCCAGCAAAGGCTTATCCCGCTCACAGAGGCTGTCAAATATCTATCTTATATATAAAATTCTCGTGTCACAGTGTTAGTTACCATACTCCTCCGAAACGGCTTGACCGATTCTCATGAAATTTTGTGTGCATATTGGGTAGGTCTGAGAATCGGACAACATATATTTTTCATCCCCCTAAATGTTAATAAGTCTGCCCCTAAATATATTTTTGTTAGCTTTGTAATTTTTTTTATTTTTTTATGATACAGAATAAAAAAATACATACAACCCTAAATTTTCAACCCCCTACAATCAACCCCTGTTTTTTAATAGCGATATTAGTATTTTTATAATTTTCTACTGGGATGATTTAGATTTTAACTTGAACCAGGTAGATGGCGCTGCAATCGGGTACCAGAATTTAGGTGTTGTTTTTGTTGTTGTATGTGTTGAAGTTTGTCCGGGAATGGTTTAAATAAACGATTGGAGCCAGTAGGTGGCGCCGCGATACTCCTAAATGCTGGACCTGATTTTGATGAAATTTTTTGTTTGTTCAAGTGGATATAGGCAGGACAATGTCTGCCGGGTACAGCTAGTAATATTATAAAAGTCTAAACATTCCATGTCTACATTGACAATATTTAAAAAACAACTGGAATACACTTTATGAAAAATGAAGAACACAATACAATTTTTTAAAGATTTCTTGTCTGTTTGTTTGATTCAAGTAAAAAACGACTGGGCTGATTTCTATGCGGTTTTCCCTCAACATCACATTCCTAGACTTAAGCAGGAATTTTTCCAAGAATGGTTTGAAGTTTTCGGATGCATAAAAATTAGCTTACTCCTACATAGTTTCCACTAAAATAATAGCTTACATTCCTTTTAAATTCTGCAATACTATAGTGTGTTTCGGAAATCCCAGACAAGTTTGTAGCAGTTTGTTGTGGGCATATCCTAGTTAATAATAAAATGGTACCAGGGTACCTTTTTATTAGGATATGCCCAGGACATTATATCTTTTTACTATGTGCAATATCTTGGTGGAACCTTTCACTATGCTCAACAGACAGGACACCTAGATTTTCGGGGAAAAATCTAGATGTGAATGCAAAATGTGTATTTTTAATGACATGTTACATCTGAGTTGTTGATGTGAAAAAGAAAGAAGTTCTTGTAACCATGCTTTGTTATTTTACAGAGTTATATAATACAAGTTTTGACATATTATTTTCAAAATATACCTTTTAACAAGGCCTCCTTAGTATTTATATTTGTAATGCTTTTAAATTCTAAGAACACTATTGGTTGCAATGATCAACTATGCTTGTAAGAAAAAATTGCCTGGATTAAAGTGCATTTCACAATCACAGAATGTTTTCTTTCTGGTATTTGTTTATCTTATCATACTTTATTACCATATACCTATAACTTCAATTGGTCTTGGATCTCAGAGCTATTGCACATGTCTTACAAAATTTATATGTCTTATTTCAGTTGCTATACAATATGATGACCACTGTCGGGTTTGCCACCGCCTCGGTGATCTCCTGTGCTGTGAAACATGTCCTGCTGTATACCATTTAGAATGTGTAGATCCTCCACTAGTAAATGTGCCATCTGAAGACTGGCAATGTGCTCTATGTAAACAACACAAAACTGTTGGTGTGACTGATTGTTTTTCTGATGCTGAAAAACAAGGTCTGTTGTGTCGGCATGAACACTTGGGATTTGACAGACATGGCAGAAAATATTGGTTTATAGCCAGGCGTATTTTTGTGTAAGTCTTGTTCATCTATTTAAAACATTTTACAGGATATCTAAGCTTTCTTAATAGATTTGGCATGGTTGAATAAATACATGAGCTTTGCTATTTGTCTTCTGAATTTAAAAAGATAAATTCGTGCCTTAATCATTTTTTTGTCAGCGCTTAACTAATTTAGACAATCTTTGGTTATCTTTAAACCTCCTGATACATAAAGCGGATAAATTTTTGAGGACTCCTACTTAATTATTAAAAACTAAATTATACTTAATTAAGTTTGTAGTTAATCTATGGGAGTCCCAAACTAGTTGGCAGTACAAGCCACAAAGAGCTTTACAACTACATAGGGTGATTGAGAATGATATCACTTATCATTCTCAATGGTTCGATGTACCATATCAAGCTATTAGTAGTTTCTAACATCTGAGTAAATTAGTGACAGACAGAAACAGATGTAATAATTAAACATCACACTTAAAAAGAAAAATTTTAAACAATTCTTTTACTTAGCAATTCTTTTTGTATTAGTGCTTAGAAAAATACATTTAGATCACATTATATTACTAAAATAAAAGTAATATAATTTTCTATTTCTTGGGCCAAATGTTTTAGTGAGGCAGAAAATGGGGAGGTTTGGTATTATACAACTGAACAACAATTCCAAGAACTTCTAAATGTATTAGACTCAGAAGAGATGGAGGCACCTTTAGTAAGAGAGCTTGAAGAATTAAAAAATGAAATACTAAGACAAATGGACATTACAGAAAGGTTAACTAATCAAGTCAAAGGAAATCGTAAATCATATCTTGAGGTTGAAAATTCAAATATTTTAAAACAAAGAAAACTTAAAGAGGAACAAAAGCACAGTACTCAGAATGCAGAACACAAATTTGATGAGGAGAAAGTTTTAAATGTGTCATCTTTGGACACTGATGCAGATATTGACAATGAAGTCACAATTATGAGTGAGGAGAGTACTCATGATGATAACGACCAACAAAATGGTTCAGAGGAGGATGATGGTAAAAAAATAAAAAATAATGTAAATAAAACAAAAGCTTTAATTCAAAAGAAGCATGAAGAAGGTGAGTGAATATGTTTGTATGAGATATTCATTTTTAATAACCTTTATAAAATTTAATGTATTATATGATGTTTAATTTTCTTATAGACTACTGGTGTGCTGTTTGTTAACCATACATTTTTCTTTTATAAACAGTTAATGAAAGGCTGACTAGGTTGAAATCAAATCAAATATCAAATGGAACATATTTGTTTAAACTGGGCAATGAAAACGGTTTCAAAACATATATCAACCAGTATGCTACAAATCCCCTAGCATTAAACAAACCACAACGGAATGAAGAGAGAGATAAGAAACGTTACATGTCACACAAGTTCTCTTTGTCATCTGGACAAGAATTTAAATGGGTTGGACTTTTAAATGGTATGGAATGCTTCATATTATAAAAAAATACTTGTAATATATTATTATTATTCTAAGAAATCTAAGAGGAGAGAATGTCAGTATCAGTAATAGCAGTTATAATGAGTCCCTTATATTTTGTGGTCCTTCATACAGCTGAGGGCTACAATACATACCGAGTCATGAATCGTACTTTCTTTACGGTGATACATAGTACTTTGCACTTACAAAAAAATAATTCAATACTTTGCTAGGGAAAATAATGTTAGTTTTGACAATTCAGAAAAGATTAATTACTTGTTTTATACATTTCTTGACTCCATTTTGCAATAAAAAAAAGTGATTATTCAATATTATTATTATTATATGATATTAGTCTTCATATTGGTAGGGTAAAATTTCATATATTTGTGATCTGATATGAATGATCTCTAAATTTTGATGGTTTTTGTGGAAGGAAATTGACGATTATTACATTCTCGTTGATTTCGATATCCTCTGTTTACTGTTATTATGTCAATAAGTTATTTCGAACAACAGACGCCGTTTACTGCCAAAATCATTAATTCCGGCGGCACTTTTAAAAGTTCACTATCACTACTAGACGAAATTTTGAATAGAAAATATTAGAAACGACTTAATAATATTTAGAAAAAAAAAGTATTCTCGCGCGTTCCATTTTCACCTGCTTCTTTTTTTAGTTAATATTCAGAGAATTCAAGTAGCCAGTATCATTTTGCAGACGAAACAAAATCTCTCTTTGCTTTTTGATATTGTGGTGACCGAGGGTGGAACTGCCCAGCAGCGTAAATCAGTTTTAGAACTTTTAGAAAATACTAGACATTTCTGGAAGGAAAAGACAAGGACGGATAGATGTTAGAAAGGGATAGACGATAAACGAAAGAAAGAGATAGATAGATGTTAGAAAGAGATGGACAATGAACGAAAGAAAGAGATAGATTATTGTTAGAAAGGGATAGATGTATAAACGAAAGTTCCCGAACAGAAGGTTCGGGAAAGAAGAGACAGAGACAGATATATGGTTTCTAGAAAATTCTTCCGGGTATATAAACAGCGTAAGGCGCGCCTACCGGGCAGTTTAGAGTTGAAAGTTTAAGCGTTTAAAGTTGAGTTCAGTCCAAGACGGTGAAACGACAAGTGCGATACTAAAAGGTTATCAGAGAAGGTTAATAGAGTACAGAGACGGATTAAGTGGTGAATTTAGTGACAAGTTTGGTGGACAGATACGCGAAGGAGGTGTTTAGCGTAGTTCGAAGGAGGAATCAAAAGCGAGCTACCCGCGATAATATTGGAGGTGGTCCGCGCAATATCGGCGACGGTATTGAGGGTGTGACAACTTATCGTCGGGACTGTGCATCGTTGGTCGTGCGTATAGGGGCAACCCTACAGAGAGGTACTACGTGCGGCTGTGTAAGTTAATAAAAGCTTTTAAATTAAAAACTGGTGTTTTCTTCCAATCCATAAGTGCGTACCCCCGCTCGTACGTAACATTTGGTGTCAGAAGTGGGATTGGAAGATAAAATGCCAGTAATGCCAAGAGACGGCGTTAACACTCGTGCTAGGGCCGCCGCCCAGCAACAAGAGAATTTGGCACCGGAGAGCTCTGTGGAAGAAAACCCTGGGGAGTTAATCGATCCTGTTGAAGGGACTTCAACCGATTTATCGAGCACGTAGCCCCCTAAATCGGAGTTCTGGGCATTGTTAGAGCAGATGCGAGCAATGCAAGAAGAACAGGCCCGTCGTCAAGAGGAACAACTGCGAAGAATGCAAGACGAACAAGCCCGCCGTCAAGAGGAACAGCTGCGAGCAATGCAGGACGAACAAGTTCGCCGTCAGGAGGAACAAGCTCGCCGCCAAGAGGAACAAGAGCGCCGTCAAGAGGAGCAGCTACGAGCAATGCTAGAGGAACAAGCCGTCCGCTTCAGAGAAGATCAGAGGACCAGCGAAAGCAGTATCCTAGAGGCTATCAAAGATAGTGCACGGGCAGTTGAGGAGGTACGAAATAAACTTCAAGTACATGAAGAATGTCTCGCTGGGCATGAGGAACGAATTTCGGCCATGGAAGAAGATGTGCAGAGAATTAAAGTTAGGGGTGTGACAATGCCCACAGTAACAACTTCATCTGCGTTGAACTTCAAGGCACCTCCTTATGATGGGGCATCCTCATGGGCGGCTTATAGGCGGCAGTTCAAAGCAGTAGTTCAGATGAATGGATGGGATGATGCACAAGCCAAGACTGCTCTTATCCTGGGACTTCGGGATAAGGCAATGAATGTATTGGAAGCTGTTAGCGAGGATTCCTCTTATGAACAGCTAATGGAAGCCTTGGACTCGCGGTTTGGTGACTCTCATTTGGAGCACGTGTTTCGAGCTCAACTGCGAGAGCGTTATCAACGGGCTAATGAAACTCTTCAGCAGTGGTCTCTGGAGGTGGAGAAGCTCGTACGAAAAGCATATCAGAGCTCGCCTTCAACGCTTGTTAACAGCATACTACTTCAAACGTTTGTTGATGGAATATCTGACGTTGAGATAAGAGCAGCTGTACGATTAGGCCACCATGATAACATGAGGGAGGCTTTGGCGCACGCTTTAGAGGTCGAAGCTGTTCGTCGAGATTCGAGGGGCGGACGCATACGTGAGATCACTTCAAGCGATGATTCCACGGGAGGTCGGGGGACATTTACCCTCAGATGTTATGCCTGTGGGGAGCGAGGACATTTCCGAAACAGGTGCCCAAGACGACCTTATGAGGGGCAGAGAACTGACGCTTCTGTATCAGAAATAGCAGACAAAGCTAGAGGTGCGAGAACGATACAGGCTGGCAGACAAATTACCCCGGAAATTCGGATTTATCAAAGTTCAAATGGGAACAGTTTAATGGTTAATGGGGTAGTGAATGGAGTTGCTTGTCTACTAACTATAGACACTGGAGCAACGCGTACAGTTATTGGACCGCAGTTAATGAGGAAAAATGGAAAAGTAACTAATGAAGACAACACTGTTGAGCTAACAACGGCTACTGGCCAACGGATACCGGTAAAAGGAGAGCAGAAAGTAGCTATCAAGATTGGTGAAAAGCTTTTCTGGCAACAAGCAGTTATAGCCGACATTATAGGGGAGTGCATAATCGGTCTAGATTTCCTTAGGAGTCATCGGTGTACACTTGACATAGGAAACGGCATCCTCAAGTGTGGAGAAATGGAAATCCCAATGAAAGGCGGACGTAAAGACGCGGTCTGGCTAAGAATTAGTAAAGATAATCAAAGGAAAAAGAAAGTGCACCGAAATGGGTTTCGGAAACAAGTTTTGGTAGATGCGCCGAGGCAACGACGAGATCGCCAAAAACAACGCTCTGAAGGAGTGCCGCGTGAAGTTGCAAACGATTGTTACGGGCAAACCATGAGGGTCATGTCAGAGGAACGCTGGTCTGGTCATCCAAGAACATGGAATCAGGCGGACCGAAGGAAGAAGAGGGTTAGGAGACGAGCTACAACGGCGAATACTGGGGACTTAGTCAAGGATGTCCAGAAAAGACATCGGAGGCGGTGCCCTTCAGCATTGCGATGGTGTCGTGAGGAGTCACGGGCAGATGTGGGGAGCTTTCCACGAGAGTCTTATCGGGACAGCGTTGGAGCAGCTATGTGGAGAAACGGAGTTACGAAGAGTCCTGCCGGGAAAGTCCATGTGGGTCGACCAGCGAAAATTCAATGTTCTAACGATGCTCGGGACGAGCACGTTTTAGGAGGGGGGTAGTGTGGTGACCGAGGGTGGAACTGCCCAGCAGCGTAAATCAGTTTTAGAACTTTTAGAAAATACTAGACATTTCTGGAAGGAAAAGACAAGGACGGATAGATGTTAGAAAGGGATAGACGATAAACGAAAGAAAGAGATAGATAGATGTTAGAAAGAGATGGACAATGAACGAAAGAAAGAGATAGATTATTGTTAGAAAGGGATAGATGTATAAACGAAAGTTCCCGAACAGAAGGTTCGGGAAAGAAGAGACAGAGACAGATATATGGTTTCTAGAAAATTCTTCCGGGTATATAAACAGCGTAAGGCGCGCCTACCGGGCAGTTTAGAGTTGAAAGTTTAAGCGTTTAAAGTTGAGTTCAGTCCAAGACGGTGAAACGACAAGTGCGATACTAAAGGGTTATCAGAGAAGGTTAATAGAGTACAGAGACGGATTAAGTGGTGAATTTAGTGACAAGTTTGGTGGACAGATACGCGAAGGAGGTGTTTAGCGTAGTTCGAAGGAGGAATCAAAAGCGAGCTACCCGCGGTAATATTGGAGGTGGTCCGCGCAATATCGGCGACGGTATTGAGGGTGTGACAACTTATCGTCGGGACTGTGCATCGTTGGTCGTGCGTATAGGGGCAACCCTACAGAGAGGTACTACGTGCGGCTGTGTAAGTCAATAAAAGCTTTTAAATTAAAAACTGGTGTTTTCTTCCAATCCATAAGTGCGTACCCCCGCTCGTACGTAACAATATTAATAGTGTTACGAGCGTGGGACTCGAATTAAAATGCCATTGGAATTATTATCCCCGCAAATTGCTATTGCGCCTGGCCGTCATTTTGGTGACGTAACCGTAGCCGAACACTCAGTACTGTTAGCATCACTGGCCGGCGAGTACGCGTACATATCGAGTTGCGGATGACGTCACGTGAATTTTAATTTGACAAGGTTCCAGCGCATTACCAATTTGCGGGGATAATACTATAGAGTTTATTAGAACTATACAAACACGTATAACACAGGTACAAATATAACTGAACGCAACCAATACAAACTGCACGATTCAATAACACGTGCAAAATCCGTCACTATATCGCTTTCGAATTTACGTCTTGCTCGTATCGTAATCCTCGCTTGACGGACTCACCCTTCCGTTCGGGTATTCCTTTTATCCTGTACACATACAATATGTCTCGACGCAAAACAATAATTTCCAATAATTAGTTCGACACACCTGACTAATGACTGCCATAAAACAAGTACAATAGAATGTTTTTTCTTAATTACCAAATTTAAACACAAAGTAAACAAAAGAAGTCATAAACCAGGTGTAGGGAAAGGTAATAACCCAGGTGTGTATCCACTTTGTCGGCATGTAACCATAGTAACAAATTTGTCTAAATAAGTTAGATGAACAGAATTTAAAAATTTATGAAGATCCATTATTAATGTGCTGGTACATTAACAATGAATTTTCATGCAATTTTTCATCCTGTTCAAATCTAACCTACTACCCAAAAAATTTTTAAAAAAACCAGCAGCACTTAGTAATGGATTTTCATACATTTTTCCCCGCCTAGTTCTATGACACACTGTCTCACCAATTTCTACAGAAGTTCAATGCTTTTTCCGAGTAAGTGTAGTGTATAAAAAACATTTATAGTTCTATGTACCTAGTTAATTCATTTTTTTACATTTTTAGCTACAAAACCATTGCTGGTAGCAACTCTGAGACAGACATTGTTACAATTAGAATCTAATATAGTTTTGCAATTCATGCATCCAAACTGGTCTCTGCTCAGAAAACCATGGATTCAAGCAGTGCAACTTTGCCAGGCTCCACGAGATTTCGCCAGGGCACTTTGTGTGCTTCAGGTAAAATTTATATTTAACAATATTTGTACAATACTGATTATTCCTGTTATACAGGGTGGCCGGAACAGTGACATTCAAAGGGAAAATTTAGTTAATTTTTACATGAAAGTTTACCTGAATTACTTCCATCTGTTTTACCAATTTTATGTATTTTTCAAGTTATTAATCTTTTTGCCATTTTTGGAAAATTTCGACCGTATCGGCTTTAAATATTATTTTATGTAACTACTAAACTAAATCCTTATGAATTGTACTTTTACATGTAAAATAATCAGCATTCTAGAATCAACACAAGTTAAAAAATTATACTTGAAAGTGAGAAAAATTGTTTGGAGTCAATCACTAGAATTTTTAATATTTAATTAAAAATTGAATAAGGTAATTCCGTAGTTCCCTGGTGTTTTTAAAAACTGCGCAAAAGTCGAAGTTTTCATAATAATACTTAATAGCTTTAACCGGCCTTCAAAGTGCTCAGGTGGAAATTTCACAAGTTAAAAATTCAATCAAAAAAGTTATATTACGGCTGCCTTTCTTAAGTTGATCAATATAAGAAAATGACGATATTCAACATTGTTGTTGAATAATTTAAAATGTCTAATCTTTCTGCAAGAATATAACTATTGTTAGTTATATTCTTGCAGAAACATTAGACATTTTAAATTATTTTTAGGCATAGTTTTGTTTTGAGCAGATTTATCTTGAAAATGTTAACATTTTATTGAGTTCCACGTGTTACACTTTTTACTATGAATAATCAAATAATAATATTGCTGTTTCTATGCACATGCACGATAATCGAACACTGGAGCAGGTTTTCTGACTCTACCAAAACATAGGATACTTTCACCCCAATAAATGAACGTCGTTTCCGTGCAATAGATGACTATGGCCAAAAAGATTTGCATCACTATTAAGAGTTCACTAACAAAGAAAAAGTCATTGAAATTTGTCATTACTTCAACTTGTTAGTCTTAACTAATGTTGCTAGGAAATCGAAAGTGATGTTATGCTGTGCAGTTTTATTTTACAATATAGGTGTAGTATGGATTAAAAACTAACAGAAGTTGAGATACTGACTGTTTTAAAGTTAATTTTTTATTATTAATATAGAACATATGAATTGTTTATTGCCGGTTTCTATAACTTAATATTCGTTCACTCGCCTTACCATTGATAGAAATTTGACATTGTATGGAGTTTATGTCAAATTTTAAACAGTAGGAAAGTAAATAAACGATTAGTAAGTTAGTAAGATATATGAACTGGCAGGATTTTCGTTTGGCCACAAGAACTCCGTTGTTTGTTTAATGTTTGCCTGGGCTTTCATGATCCTCGAAAAAAGTCAAACAAATATAGGAATCCATTTCAAATTAAACTGCACTTTTTTAGTTAATCATATTTACTTCTTACTTCTTGCATACATTATATTACGAAGATTCCTTACTCCCAACAATTAATTTAATGTTTAAGCATATGAAATTCCCTGGTACAACTAGTTTTATGATATTCTTTTTAAATTAACGTGTGTATAGGGAATATTTATTCGAAAAATAAAGATGTTACCTAGCAATTAAGTGGATTAAATATATGAAACATTTTCAGGCGTGTATAAAAAATGCTGTTTGGGTGCCAGCATGGCATGAACAATTAGGACATGTAAAACTTATTCGTACTACTGCAATAGAACGAGAAGAACGGAAAAAACTTGACAAAAGAGAAAAAAAAGAAAGAGATGAAGAAGAGGAACGTTACAGAACTGCCTACAATTTTGTTAAATATTCATTAGGATTACGCCATCAGGTATTCAAAATTATGTAACCTTTGCTTGTCATTAATCAACAAAGTCATTCTTGAACAAAGTGTGTTGTGTGTTTCCCAAATAAAAATTATGAGAATGATTGTTGAACACTATTACTACACTAGCTGCTGCCCGCGACTTCGTCCTCGCGAAACAGTTAAAAAAAGTTTAGTCTTAGCGTAATGATATATAGCTCATAGCCTTCCTCGATAAATGGGCTATCTAACACTGAAATCATTTTTCAAATCAGACCAGTAATTCTTGAGGTTAATGTGTTCAAGCAAACAAACAAACTCTTCAACTTTATATATTAGTATAAGATGTACATAGATAGAAGTAAGTTTTTTGTTTGTCATTTTAGGTATGGAAACAAAAAGGTGAAGAATACAGAGTTCATGGACAATGGGGTTGGTTATGGAATTCAACAACAAGAAGATACAAAAAACATAATACTAATATGAAAACAGCACTTTGTTATGGACCAGCTAAAATAACAGTTAGAGTTCGGGAAGGCAGCATTATCAAAATATTAGCAGTGGAACCAAAAACATATGAATATTTGATATCAAATGATGTTGATAATAGAGATGTAACAGATAGATGTAAGTATTTTAGTATGTAATCAAGGTACACAGGTAAATTGGCTTCAAGATATTGTTTGTTGTAGGGTCCGGCCTGCACATAAATCAACTAATACTTTTTTTATAAGCTGGTACATAATATGAAATCATAATATTAAACTAATAAATAGTAATATTAAACAATTGTAATGCTAAATTATTGTTGGTCTCTGTTCTGAAGAATGACATTTTCTTTCTGAAAGCAAGAAAGAACCTTTCTGATCAAGTCAATGCAATTTCTGTTCATTTAGCAACAAATTGAGTGGGAGTCATAATACTACTTGGATTGCTATTGCACTCATTTTTGAAATATTTGTACAAATTATACAAAACTTCTTTAGTTTCGGAAATCAAAGACTTATCTCAACCATGTTTCAACAGCAGACTCATTTTTAATTAACAACTTTAATATTACATAACAACAATTAGCAACAAATAATAACACTGAAGGTTATAAGAAGAATGAACCGCAATAAAATCAATTAATTCGTTATTGGATACAACTCCAGCACAGCAATATGCTGAGTGCAAACCTCTTAGCTGAAAATGTGTTATACAGATTCTCAAAATATGCTGTTTGTATAATAATTTATAAGTAATGCAATTATGTCGGTATTTCTTCAAATAAAGTTTTGCTTTCTAATTATCAAACTAAAACCAAATGTCAAACAAACCTCACAAAAATTAGCAATGTAAATATTTTTTATTTATTTCACTTTCACCATTGACTTTTGATTGTAAATATATTTTCTTCAAAACATAATGAACCTGTTTTCGCTGATTGTACAAGGAATTTAAAATTTCAAGTTCAGAATTACAGGAATTCTATATTATATTTACAAATACTACTAAAAACACAAAAACTTCTTGAATCTAGTTTACCTATACCAGAATTCAGATAATAGTTTAGTAATTGGAAAAGTGCCTATGAGTCTCTTAACCATTGTATCAATTGATGAGTTGTCAACAATGCTTACATTCATTTTAAATTATAAAAGTACCAATTTCTTTACTTATTACTTTTTTATGTTAATTGCCCATTAAATTTTGTGAATTTAAAATTCCAGTAGTAATCATAAATATTTTATTATATTTTTCCTCAAAATTCAAATTTTGACAGTATAAGGTTCAAATTTTCCCACAGTACCACCATCAATGCGCAACTTGAAGGTTGAGAAAGATGATGATGGATTTGAGGAGATAGATGTAGAAAAAGCTTTGAGTTCATCGACTAGACGATATTACCCCAAAATTGCAAGAAAATCTAAGCTAGACGATTTCTTAGCGCGACGAACATATTTAAAATTTATGGAAGAAAAAAAATTATCAAATTTGTTAGCTAATGTTAAAAAAGAAGAATCCGATGTTGATATAAAAAATGAAGACGATAAAAACATAGATGTTGAAAATGATGAAACAGAAACGTTTATACCATCTATCTGTGAAACAAATAATGATCACAAACAAAACTTAGTGAATAACAAAAGTATTGATACCTTAAGAGACAAATATCAGAAAATAGCACAATTAACTAAACACTACAAATGCTATTCAAGTAGCTGCAACAAAATTGATATTACAAATTTTACTTATACATCTGAAGTTCAAGTAAACTGTTACTCACCTCTATGTATTATTAAAACGAGAGTTTTAAATGAACTTGTAACCTTATTAAAAGGAAGTACTGGCAACTCTACAGTTATTTTTGGAAACTCTAAAGAAAATTCTAAGATATCAATTTTAGAACAGTGTTTATTGGGAAAAACATCAGTCTATTCTAGCGAGAATATATTAACAGATTTATTATCAGCAGTAGCATGTGCTCAAGAGTGTGATAATAAAAATAGCGACAGTTATGTCAAAAGGAAATTTAGTAGTGATAATAATGTAATTTGTAAGACAGAAAATGCTGAGAGTGATGACAATATTTCCTGTGTAAAAACTGAAAGTACTTTAGAGGAGTCGGCTGTTCCAGCTGTTGGTAATGAGATGGACATAGATATAACAAGTAATAGTAATGAAGATAATGATGTAGAAATTGGGCCTTTAAAAGAACTTACAGATGGAGAGCAACAAGAGGATAGTTCAATTATTGATTCTAGTAAAAGTCGGCCACCCATACCTAAATTAAAAATATCGAAAGGCAGACCTTCAAAAAACTCATCTCATATAGCTAATGCAGCAAACAGTGATAAAAAAGACTCATATAAATGTTCTATGTCTAGTATTAAAACTGAAAATAGTTTAAAGTATCGTGCTTTAGTAAATAGACGATTTGGCAATACAAAAGTAGTCAAAAAGGAGGAAAAAATCAAGGAAGAAGAAAAAATTGAAGGAAATATTGTGAGAGTATATTCTACTAAGAATCCATGTGGGAAAGTTTACCTTAAAAGAGTGCAGACATCTGCAACAGAAAAGAAAAAGAAAAGAACCCCAGTTAAATATCCTCCATGCTCCACATTTCACACTAGAAGTAAAGCAAAAACAATAATGGTTTTACCTCATCATGAATTGCGAAAACTTAGCAGACAAGCTGGCCACAGCATGATGTCTGGCTTCAGCCAGAGTGCCAAACCAAATCAGAGTGTGTGGCCCTACCCATGTGGACGTCCTTTATTTAAGACATGCTGGTTATACCGCACAGTAAATCTCAAGTGGTTGGCTAGTGCCGCTTTGCAGCTCCGCATAATGTGGGCCTGTTTGCGTTGGGACGACATGGCTGCCAAGCCAGCTACCGCCGACTGTAAACACCAACTTACAACTGATACAGAAATTGTCTCGTTGGAGTTACTGAAGCATCGTCATATAGGACAGTTCTCTGAACGATCTCAATACCTTCGACGCCGAGTTGTCATACCATTGGAATTGCCGAAAACAGTCCGCGAGGTAACATCCATTCGAAGCGGCTTAAGAAAAAGGAAACGCGCAGAATCTCCTCAGAACACCGAGCCACAAGTATGTATATCATCTATATTTAAAATATATTAAAGTTAGTCTGATATCTCTCGGTTATTTTAAATCAGTCAATCTTTTACTCTGTATTATAATTATTATTTGGACATTTACATTGGGGAATAATTGTAAAAATAACTGTTATTAGGTGTCGGAAGAATGGGTGGACGAGGATAAGTTAGAATTATGGGAAGTGCGTCAGTATGGTGAGCGGGCGGAACGCGTGACGCCGGTGACGCGCGCAGCCACGGGCAAGTTGCCGCAGCGCGGCTCGGCGCCGCCGCCCAACGCCGCCGACCTCAAGGATAAGATGGAGCAGCAGCTGCGTGAACAGAGGGCCGCCCACCAGCAAAAGAGGGCACTTGAGATGTCTCAAGGTTCATTGCTTGTTTATAAAATACTTATTTTGTTATAGGTTAATATTATTATTATATTATAATACCACTGAATTAAGGTCATCATTATGAAAGGAGCATCAGGACTTCAAGAGCATTCATCATTTATTAATATCTATATTTATAAGCTCTTTTTCATTCTGATGATTCAACATATAAAAACACATTGTTCACACTGACTCCAATTTCCTAATGTCCGTTTTCTTTTAGTTTGTTATTTTATTTTAACGCTAAAAGGCGATCTATTTCAGACAAACCATAGCAGGAATATTACTGATTAGGAATGGAGATGGTCGTATACATAATCGTGGTATGAATACAATTCAAAAAGGCCGTGTCTGTCCATGATTTAAAAGAAACAACTGGAATTGACTATATAAATGATCTATCAGAACAGGATGTATTTTTTTTTAGAATTCTTGTCTGTTCGGTATTCACATGAAAACTACTGGGCCGATTTCGACGCGGCTTTCGCTGATTGACAACTAATTCTTAGGCTTAACTCTGCGCTACTACTTTTTGTCCCGAATTTTCCCGGGGGCGGTTTAAAGGTGTTGGGATGTATAAGAATTAGCTTAATCCGACACAGTTTCCACTAAAACGGTAGCTTATATTCTATTCTTAATTGCTGCCATAGTTTGTGTCCCGGGAATCCCGCAAGAATTTCAAGTCAAGTGTGGACGAAGTCTCGGGCAATTCCTAGTATTAACATCAAATTACATAATATCATTACATTGCTGATAGTATTTTCTGACCATGTTCTTAAATGTTAATAGAGATTTGGCTTGTCTGAAACAACAACAATGTATATGAACAAGCAATGTATTCCAAAGTTGGGCAGCAGTTGTGAAGGATGATTGAAAAACCTTGTATTTTCAATATGACTAATAAGTCTGAGACAATTATTTGTTTCATAAAAATAATAGTTAAAAAAAAACTAAAAAAAACACGCTTTCATAAAAATCCAACTAAAAAACAGAAAATAAAATTTAATAAATTTGGTTTCTGATAAATGGGGTCTTACCGTGGAGTGCAAAAAAGAAATAATTAATCAATTTGATTAAGTACAGTGTAAAAAAAAATGAATGTACATTATTGTAAAAAAGCGTGGGTATTATAATATCTTAAAACGCGCTTTGAATACACCCCACGCTTTTTACAATAATGTACATTCATTTTTTTTATGAATTATTTGGATTTTTATGAAAGCGTGTTTTTTTTAGTTTTTTTTTAAACTATTATTTATTTTTCATTTTTTAGTTGTTTTTTTTTAATGTTTTTAAATACTAGTTTTTGAGATCCTGCATATCCTGTAGCAGCAGAGTGCTAGCCAAGACAAGTAAAACGAGCCCAAACACGACGGGTCTATCTTGTTTAGTACAGGAGTTCTTATGGCCACCTTCCGACTCCATCATCAGATCAGCTCCATGGTACCATATTATTGCACTGTCACGCGATATAAACATACGAGCCCAAACACGACGGGTCTATCTTGTTTAGTACAGGAGTTCCTATGGCCACCTTCCCACTCCATCATCAGATCAGCTCCATGGTACTATATTATTGCATTGTCATCGACCTTTGACAGGTGTGCAAAGTTTGAATTAAATCTGATCGTTCAAAGTAGGAGAAAATCGAGCTCAAAGGGGTCGGTTAGATACATACATACATACATACAGGTGTAGCTAATAAAAGCATGTTAAAAACTGTTTACTTTGTTACAGATAAACCGAAATCCACACCAAATCAAAATTCTGGAAAGAGTACTTTAACATCATTATTATCTACTAATACATCAACTCCAACTGGTCAGAAAACAGTCATAGGTACTAGGCGGATAATTATGACGAAAGGAGCTGACGGATCGACTCGTGTCATTACTCAAACTATTCCTGGAACACCAAAGTCAGGCCAAAACGATGGCGCGCTAGTAAAGGCTAATGCTACTCCACAGAAGGAAGGGCCCCAGAAAGTGCAAGTCATACGCGCGCCAGATGGAAAAATCACAGTGAGGGGATTACTCGCCGGGCAGCAGTTGATACAATTGGCAGATGGAAAACTACACATTGTGATGGCAGGCCAACAGGGCAGCGGGGGCCAGTTGGTGTCAACCACGCCGGCCCCTAAGAGCTGCGAGAGCCCAATCGCACCCGCTCCATCCTCACCGGCCGAAGCGAAGCCTGCCAAGATTGAAGAGGCGCGCACTACAGCTGTTACGCGCATCGCCGCACAAACGCCGCAACAATTAGTCGTCCAGGGAAATAGGCAGCTAGTATTACAACCGTCACCACAGATGGTCGTGCAGCCCTCTCAGCCGGTGGTACTGCAGCCCACCCAACAAGTGGTCGTGCAAGCGGGTGCGCGCGGTACTATTCAAAGTCGTGTGCCGACCTCCGGTGGACAATCCGTCCAACCGGTACAGTCTGTTCAGACAGTGGTGATGCAGGGGCAGCTGTTGCCGAGGCCGGCGGCAGTGGTACGCGCACCCCCCACCCCTGTTGCACCGCGGCCACAGCCGCAGCGCATGCGCCCCGCCGCTACGCAGCAGATAGTGGTCAACAACCCGGCGCTCGTGCAACAGATTGCGGCTGGGAAGATTCAACTGGCAACCGTGAACGGGCAGCAGGTGCTGATCCGGCCGACGGGCAACAACCAGGCGCAGATAGTGGCGCACATAGGGCAGGGGGCCGTGGCCTCGGCCGCGCCTGCTGCGCCCCCGCTGCCCTCGCCGCGCCCGCCGCCCGTCGCCCAGCCTCAGCAACAACAGCTGACGGAAGACGAGCTGGTTGAAAAACGACTTCTCGTAGGACAACCACCGGGTACTGTCATAAAGACCGTTACGGCGCAGGTAATTGTGAAAATTCAATTATTCACACATTTGCTGTTAAATAGGATAAACAGTATCTGCTTATGGGTCATGTTAACTTAATTCTGTAAATTTAATGTTGCAGGTGATGCAAACAAGTAGTGGTCCCAGTATTGTTCTCCAGGGACTACATGGATATTCATTGACACCTCAACAATTAGCCCTAGTTCAGCATCAAGTAAAGCAGCAACTGCTTAAAGGTAACTTTATTTATAAGAACAAATCAATATCAATCTTCTATTTTCTCAGGTAAATCTTCTATTTTACCACAGATTATGTGAAAATTTGATTAATAAGAATCAGTAACTAAAATTGATCAATTTAATAATTTGACACTTGCTTATTTGTTTGTGTCGAGACTTTTTCATTAATAGAGTCATAGTAGGCTATTAAGTTATTTTGAGGATTCCTGTGAGGCTCATTAAAGTCAACAAGTATTTTAAGCATTTAAAACCAATACTAAACACGGGCCTTAAACTTAATTATTATGGACCAAAGTCTGAAAATTTCTGTCTGTAATAAACAATTATTTGACACTCAGTCTATATTATCTCTGTCTACACAGCCTCAGGTGGCCAACGTAATGGCAAAATTCCGAATTATTTACCGTATCAACAATAACAGTGACACAATCCGTTAGTTAATTATATCACGCCACATGTGATGATAGTCTTGAGGTCTGGAGGATTTTATACACAGTGTGTTTCCTATGTCGCTTGCCGAACAGCCACCAATATTATAGTTCCAGCATATATAATTATACAGGACAAACAATCTCCTATGGGGCTAAACTTAGAAGTCTTAGGTGGTGAGCATATATTAGCAAAAATCGACCAGAATGGCGCTAGTGTACGAAAATTTGATCTATATCTGCAAGTCCACTCCATCTATAACCACTAATAGCCGGGTCCTATATTTATATTTCTATATTATTCATTTGTTTGCTTTACCACCGGTTCAATTTTGACATTACTTGTATGGAATTTATATCAAATTTTAACTCTCAAGGCAAATGAATGTAAGTTATAGGACCCGGTTATAAGAGAGAGAAGACAGTGAAGTTTGCAAAGTTTTCCACCCTCGCAATTATTGTATGCTCCCCAATTTAAACCCTTTTGATTATCCTCTTTGCTTCTACACCCCAAACTGCATAATATGTTGTGCCCACCCACATGCAATCTCTATAGCTATATCAGATGTGATGGCTTTTGTGCAGCGCAAGAGTCGACAGGCAAGCAGGGCATGCTGGGCCCGCGCAAGATGTACCTGGCGGTGCAGCCGGCGCCCAGCGCGCCCCCGCCGCTGGCGCCCGTGCACGTGGCGCCCGCCCCCGCCCCCCTCGCTCCCCTACAACCGATTCAAGCTCTGCAGCCTTTGCAGCCCCATCAGGTAATCTATTTCTTTTAAACGCTCCGATTACCACTTCGATCACTGAGTGTTTCGGAATTCAAGTATGCAAACAAAGGGAGAAAAGACGTTATTTTTAATTTCTGAACATATGAAAAATTTGAACAATTTCGGATTTGATTTTTCTACCTTTGTTCGTCAAACCTACTTCATGCATACATTTAACATGTCATGAGCAACTTAAATAGTTACTGCAATACAAATATGTCGACAATAGAGAAGGATAGAGAGCTTTTTAAATACATCACTAACTTATAAATATAGAATGCACCAAACCTTATGGTCTCCAATTAAGAGTAGATGATTGTGCTATACCTGTCTATATGTATAAGCGTCTATTACGTAGCATCTGTTGCCAATTAAGAGCTGTCATAAAGTTTAGCGTGGACTATTTTTAGATATTTGAACGTACGTGGGGGGGACACTCAAAAAGTTTTGCGAAAATAAAATAAAAATTATATAGGTAATATTAATAATAATAAATAATAATTTTATTAAATCTCTTCAAAGTAAGAGTACTTGGGGTGGAGAGCCACCAGTCTCTATACAAAGTTTTTTGTGTCTGAACCACTTTTCGAAACTCTTTCCAGTCCACCGCAGACACCTCTTTTACAGCTTTCTCGAACACTAACAGCGCATCTTCCGGCCAAGAAATTTGTATCCCTTTGAGCTGATTTTTAATTTTCGAATAGTATAAAAAGAAGACATGTTGCTAGGTCAGGGCTGTTAGGAGGGTAACCCAGGAATTTGACCGGCGTGCTGTCCAGAAAGTCCCTCGTTTTGAGCGTGGTATGGGCGGGCGCGTTGTCGTGGTGGAGCAGTAGCCCGCGGAGCCCTGTGTTTGGTCGTTTGTAGCTCACAACAGAGAAAACTTCTGCCAGGCATTTGGTAGCATACCGGCGTTGATGTTTCTTTGGTTCCGTAAAGGAATCAACACAAAGTAGCCAGTGAAATAGAAAAAACTCGCGATCATAAATTTTTCGCCCGTTTCTAGATCGGTTTGGTAGGCGTTGATTCATTTTGAAACACCCAAACCGTCGACTGGCGCTTCGTTTCTAGGTCGTATTGATAAATCCAGGTCTCATCACCTGTAGTGATGTCGTAAACACGCCGAGACGAGCCTGCTTCAAATTTGTTTATCATATCGTGATATGCACGGCACCATTCCCCCCCGGGGCCTGCTTCTGATCATCGGTGAGGTTGTGCGGCACCCAGTGTGAAACAATCCTCTTCACGCGAAGATGCACGTGTAGAATCCCGTGAAGGCTTCCCGATCCAATCTGCAGTACGTGCTGAATCTCTTGATACGTAACTCGCCTATTGTCTTGGATTAATTTTTCACTGCTAGCTCTAAAACGATTCTTCCGTAACAGCCGTCAAAGGGCGACCACTTCTTTCTTCATCCCCCAAAATTAGTCGACCGCGCTTGAATTGGTTGTACCAACGATACACGGTTGCCTTAGAAGAGCTTTTATCCATGAATGCCATTTGAAATCAATCGTACGATTCGTCCGGTTTCAGGCGACATTTGAAATCGTAAAAAAATCATAGCGCGAAAATGTTCCAGGCACAGATTCATTTTTCAATGAGACACGATAGTTACGTTTAAATTAGCTCACAAACAACGTGGAGGAAAATTGTGAAATTGGAACATATTTGTAGTTATAAATAATCATATTTTAAAAATAGATTATACCTGGCCAGTCTCTTATACATAAAAACTTTTTTTCGCAACACTTTCTGAGTGACCTAGTATGATTAATTTGATGGTGATGTTTATCTGCAATATTATTGCCTATTCAATTGAGTCTCAATCCTTATATTAATTGTTTGAAGTAACAATAAGTTAGGCGCACTTTAATTAGCCCACGATGAAATGAACCACATGATTATTATTTTGAAGTCTACGATTTTTAGGGTTCTCTTTACATCTTAGTATAAAGGAAACCTTATGGTCTGTCTGTCCGTCACAGCTGATTATCTCGGAAACTACTAAGAAAGTCGGTACGAAATTTGTTACAAACATTGAAGTATCGTGTGTATGCAAAAATGCCGCTTCAATTGCGTAAATCTTTATTCTTTTTAACAATATTTCAAATATTTATAGTTTTTGAGAAAATCACATATGATTTAGGCTTGAGTCAGGTAATTTCAAGGATATTTTTATATATTACCTAATATTTTTAGATTTTCACATGACCTCCAAAATAGCCACGAATGATCATTTGTGGATTGTAAGGCTTATATGCAAGATTAAAGTAAGGCATTTATGTAAAACCACAAGGGTTTTTTCCGACATAGTGTTATGGAGATCACTCATATTTGAAGGTGTCGTAACTCGTCTATCTTAAACAACTTAAATGTGTAAAATTTCGTTTACAATTAATAGACTTAAAATTTACTTATATATTTAAAACATGTGTCAAGCATTATATTTAGCGGTTATATCCAATAACAGCTAATTAGTGCCATAATTTATTGTGTAAAAAAAATGCGTCAACACGGGCTAATCAATATGCATCGTTACAATCAATTTTGAATTATTTCTTTATTAATTACTCTATAGTCATAGTGACAGTATAATATATAATTATGTTTATATGTTTGCTATTATGCTGGCACTCAGTAATAGTGTTATTTTAGGTATCAATATGATACAAATCCCTATTAATATTATAAATGCGAAAGTAACTCTGTCTGTCTGTCTGTCTGTTCCGTTTTCACGTAAAAACTACTGGACCGATTTGGCTGAAACTCAGTATATATATATTTTCGATACCGAGGATGAACATAGGATACTTTTTATCCCAAAAAATGGGATATTTTCCGGGATAAAATGATATTTGTCTGTTTGTTTGTTATGCTTTTACGGAAAAACTACTGGACCGATTTGGCTGAAATTCGGCACGTATGTAAATTAAATACTGAGGATGGACAAGGGATAATTTTCATTTCGGCCTTTTTGGTAATTTTGGCCTATTTGGTAATTTTGGCCCTTTTGGTCATTTTGGCCTTTTTGGTCATTTTGGCCTATTTGGTAATTTTTCCTTTTTGGTAATTTTGGCCTTTTTGGCCCATTTGGTAATTTTTCCTTTTTGGTTATTTTGGCCTTTTTGGTCATTTTGGCCTATTTGGTCATTATGGCCTATTTGGTCATTTTGGCCTATTTGGTCATTTTGGCCTATTTGGTCATTTTGGCCTATTTGGTCATTTTGGCCTTTTTGGTCATTTTGGCCTATTAGGTCATTTTGGCCTATTTGGTCATTTTGGCCTTTTTGATTATTTTGACCTTTTTGGTCATTTTGGCCTTTTTGGTCATTTTGGCCTATTTGGTCATTTTGGCCTTTTTGGTCATTTTGGCCTATTTGGTCACTTTGGCCTTTTTGATCATTTTGACCTTTTTGGTCATTTTGGCCTATTTGGTCATTTTGGCCATTTTGATTATTTTGGCCTTTTTGGTCGTTTTTGCCTATTCCGTCATTTTGGCCATGTCGGTCACTGTGGTCTTTTGGTCATTTAGACCATTTTGGCCTTTTTGGTCAAGTTTTGTAATTTATTTTGTTGACAGATAGACGGGGGATGGTATAATTAGCGATATAAAATGAAGTGAATGTTCCGTGGGCAAATACATAAAAATATAATATAACCTGTAGCACTTGCTCTAGAAACAAGAGACACGCTCTAGAGGTTAACCCGCGGCGCAGCCGCGGGGTAAACTCTAGTTACAAATAAATTGAAGTATTATTATATTTATTTTTCTCATTCTCTATTATTAATTAATAAACTATTATCATGATATCTCCAAATATCTTTAAGCATTACACATAATTTCATAAATAAGAATATAGTATCAATAGCATTACCCATATAATTAAATATAGAGTTTGCTTCGCATTAATAATAGAACAAATGAAAGGAAAGTAGGAGAACATTATGTACCTGTTTATACAAATCTCATACAAATGCTCTTTGACTTTACAAAAAATACTTTATCCAAACATCGCACTATAACTATTATTTTGATATTGTATTTGATAACTTATTAAAATTATTTTTATTTATCAATTAATTTTGTAATACATTGAAAACCAAAGAAATCTTCAATATTTATAAATTTGTAATATATGTGTATAAAAATTGTATTATATTAGTTATAAGTATTAATATAATTATAACTAGTTTTTTAAATATAGTGCATTGTATGCAAGGAAAGTAGGATGTAGTTGTCTCATAGGATAAATGAAACGCACGTCACTGAGCCAAAAAGGAAGTGTGTTACATGAACATAATCTAGTTTCGTGGTTTTGTGGATTTTTATATTTGTGTTTTCCCCAAAAATAAAATATTGAATTAATAAATCTGATCTGTTTGCTAGAAAATCATCACACTCCCTTCTAGGCTAATGTGTAAGTAAGAGGGGTGAGTACCACCATTCATTTCTAATGTAATAACATAGACACAATAGTATATGTGTATTTAATATGAACATTAAATAAACCTTGGTTGTAATCATACGTAGTGTATATAAATTTATATAAGCATTGGTATACATATTTATATATTTTTTGGAATTTAAACATAAAAGTGATAATGAATGGTGTTGTTCACTCTGAAGTATTGTATGAGTTCGATTTGACCATTTATTGTGTGAAATCGGCAAATAACTTTGTACCCAAATTGGGTAATAGCAATAATAGGTTGCAATATTACAAATAGAGAACTATGTAATTTTATAGATTCGTTTATGTAAATTTTGAATTTGTATTTTATGGAGATGTGTGTTTCCTGGCACAAGTAGTTTGGCTCCAGAACTTATTTGGTACCAAGTTCCATTAAAATTAAAATGTATTCATATCTAAGACTAGAAAGAATAAGCAAACAATAAAAAAGTTTACCATTTATCCATTAGAATAGATTTAACTATAAAATGTAGATGAATCAATCGTGACAGTCAAATAACAATTGAGACCATTGAAACTGGTTTTTCGGTTGCTCATACACCACCAATAAACGTGTAAATAACTAATACAAATTTGATCTTAATTTATATGAATGCTATAATCACTTGAATAAACTTTTTAAACGATGTATACAGTCTTTCATTTAATGTATCCTATTAATTTGTGAAATTTTATTTGACACCTATTATTTATTTATAAACGTTTTGTGGGGGTGTATGGGCAATTTATTGTTGATAATTAGGTCGTCATATATTAAGCTTTAATTAATGTAACTAATAGAAAGTAAAACTAATGCAGATTTATAGTATTTTTAGAATTGCACATCTATTGAACGATTGTTTGACTAATATATTCCCACAAACGAATGTAATATTTATTTTTTGTTTATTTTTGATTTTTCTTATTTTTACAAAATATCTTCCATATATATGTTGTATGACCAGTGGAAACAATTCTTTAAACTTATTCAAATGAGGTGGGTAGATATGAAACATGAATTCAATGTATCTACATATTTTATAGTTAAATGATTTTACTGAACATTATACTTTTATGGGTTTGTTTTCAGGAAGTCAATGAGGAAGTTCAAGTTAAACGTCAACCTTTGCTTAATGGTGAAGAAAACGTAGCAGAGGCAGTAAGCCACAAAGAAGCAACCCCATCTAAACCAGAGGATATTAAAGAAAATAGCACAAAAACAGATATTGTAAACTCCACCCAAGATGGAATTCAAGGCAACAAATTCATCCTGACGCCTGACTACATCCAACAGAGTGAGTAGTTTTAATCAAGAAAATTCAGATACCCATGCCTGTTTATTACATGTGAAATAAATTATTCATTATGCTTTCAAAATGTTATATATTTCAGCTATAAAAAGTGCACTGAAACAAGAGAATTTGAATCCTGAGATAGAAGAGAAACTTCTTCAGCTGCAACGTTACCAGGAGAAGCGTATGAAGCCGGAGATACAGGTGGAAAGGGAACCACGTGTGGCGGTGGTGGCGGCGCGGTCGCCGTCGCCGCCCCCGCCGCCGCGCCGGAGGCTGGCGTCCGCGCGCCACGACGACGACGACGAGTGGGTGGACACGAGCCCGCGCAAGCGGCCCAGAGGCCAGCGCGCGCCCTCGCCGCCCGACACCCCCGCGCCGGCGCCCCGGCCCGTGACGCGCGCTCCGCCGCCCGCCGCCGCGCCCCTGGCGCCCACCGCCGCGCCCCAGGCGCCCGCGCCCGCCTCGCCCTCGCCCTCGCCGCTCGACGAGCGCCGCCGCGCGGCCACCAACCACTCCCGTCTGCAAATGCTACTGTTCAAGCACAAGGAGATGCTCAAGAAAGATATCATCAAAAAGAGGGGGTTGCTCGAAAAAGAGCTCGGAGTTGAAATACAGGTTGGTACAGCATCCCATTTTTAACGTTTGTGTTATCCATAAAGATGTAAAAAAACTGACCATGAGTTTCCCATGAATTCATTATGAATAATAAATATTTTTACAATATTAATAAGTAATTGAAACAGGTAATAAATAGTTAATCCTTTATTGTATATCATTATAGAAACTTACATGTTAGTTTTACATAGTTACACTGACTAGACATTCTAATTGTGCATAAAGATAGTATTACATTGGGAATAGCGATGTAGATGTATACCCTCTGTTAAAATTATATATGCGAAAGTAACTCTGTTTGTCTATTCCGTTTTCACGGAAAAACTACGGGATCGATTTGGCTGAAACTCAGTGTATATAGTTTCGATGCTGATAATGAACATAGGATACTTTATATCCCGGTATAAAAAATATTTGTCTATTTGTTTGTTATACTTTTACCGAAAAACTATTGGACCAATTTGACTGAAATTTAGTATATATATATATGTAATTTTAATACCGAGGACAAGGGATATTTTTCATCTCGCATGATTATACCAGACGGTAGGATAAGTTTTTTTTGTGATTTGTTATTTTCGTAACGGACTGTAATTTAACTGTATAAGAAAATTTGTATGCCAGTAAATGGCGAAACATGTTCTCATTTCATTTCATTTTGTTGAGATTGAAATGGGCGCGACATGTTTTAGAAAGAGCTGTCGGCGGAGCTGGCGCTGCGCACGCGCGCTGAGCGCACCAAGCAGGAGGAGGTGCGCGGCGGGCGGCGGCGCGGCGGGCAGGCGCATGCCGCGCCCGCCACGCCCAAGCGCCAGGCCAAGAAGGAGAAGCTGCTCTGCATCTGCCGGACACCCTACGACAATACCAAGTGTGTTGCATTATTAAACATACTACTACTAATCTTCCTATTAATGTTATAAACGCGAAAGTTTGTAAGAATGGATGATGTATCTTTGTTACTCTTTCACGCAAAAACTCCTGAATGGATTTTGATGAAACTTTACAGCAATAGCTTACACATCAGAATAATACATAGGCTATAATTTATAAAGATATAGTGTGAATTATCCAAAATATAACGATTTTCCATCACCACGCGGGTGAAACCGCGGGCGCAGCTAGTCTATCTATAATATAATAAATCTATAAATGGTTCTAGTTTGTACACTGCGTTTGAGAATGGGAAATAAATCAGGGGGAATATTCAGACCACAGCTTCCAAAAATACAACTTTTAGAATTTATGTCTGTCTGTTAGAAGATCACGTGAACACTGCTGAATAAATAGATGGATACAGAGCTAGCTTATATCCCGGGTCGTAACTGTAGATAAATGACGATTTATCCGTGGGATAGATGGAACATAGTAAAAAAAATAGTGCTGCGGTTGTATCTCTTTTTGGAAACTACTGAACGGATATGAGCTTGACACAGAGCTGGCCCGGTAAATGATATCGTTGCTGTAAAATAGACTAGTAATGTAGGTGGCGTTGCAATCGCGTTTTTTTTATGTCGCTGGTGCAATTTGCTAACAAATACCTATGCTTATTGGCAACATGTCACTCCTTGTCTTCCTCTAAATCAGGATGACTTCGACTCATCTCTGTTAAGTTTCACGGAAATCTACTAGGATTATTACTGGATAGGTTTTGCTGTAATTTTGTTTAAATGTAGTTTTAATACCGAAAATGCACATAAATACTTTTCATGTTGGGAGATGGGATAGCTTGCGATATAAAATGAAATTATGTTCCGGGTGCAAATAGCACTAACATAAAAATTTATTACAATGTAACCTGTATTAACTCCTGCTCTTTTAAAAAGAAGCACGAAAACTAAACTAAACTAACTAGTAAACTCTAGACATCTATATTTAAAATAAGTAATCTTTTTCACCTTCAAAGTTAGGTTAAATAAAATTTTGTGTCTGCATTATAAAGGTCCCTAAATGCGTGAGTACTCGCACATGGCCACTTATTTGTTTGACGGCCGGTTCCTATATGTTACTGACCGTTTATTTGCCTTACTGTCAGTTAGAATTTGATATAAGTTACCATACAAGCAACGTCAAAATTTAACTAATTGTAAAGCAAGTCAATGAATAGTTTAGATATAGGAACCGGCCATTATTGAAAGATAGAAAGAACTTTAATAAAAAAAAAAATTGACATATTGTGTCAATATTACCAGGTCCCAGTTTTTTGAACGAGACGTAAAATTCGTCTCGACCAGCGTAATATGTAATTGAAACAAAAAGATATGTAACATTCTCATTAACAAATAATATTTAATTTGTTTTCAGGTTTTATGTTGGTTGTGAGCATTGTAGCAACTGGTTCCATGGTGATTGTGTGGGTGTCACTGAAGAAATGAGCAAAACTATGGAAGAGTACGTGTGTCCCGATTGTCGGCGAGCCGAAGAGACCCAAGAGCTATACTGTCTCTGTAGGCAACCTTACGACAACTCACAGTAAGTACATGCTTTCCTTCTTTCTTTAATTCTTTAATGTTCTGTTAGCTACAACTGCATGGAATCTAGAAATGGTGCTTGTAAACATATGCCGACCAAACATTTATTTAAAAAAAGATTAGATTGAGAGCACAGAAGTTGAATTAAAAAAAACTGTGCATCATGTTGCTGCGAGTTTTTTCAAAACAGACGCGTGAAAGTGATGTTCATAAAGAAGATACTATTTTTATTTTTAACCTATAGGTACCTATTATATTGTTACGAGTTGTAAAACTCGAATTATAATTCCGTTGGAATTATTATGGAGTTTATGAGAACTATAAAACACATAACACAGGTACCAATATAACTGAATACAACCAGTCCAAACGTAATGCACAAATCAATACCACGCGCAAAGTCCGTCACTAAATAGATTACCGAATGTACACACGTCTTGCTTCGCTTGTGGTTATCGCTTGACTGCCTCATCTGTCAATTAGGGCATTGCTTTATACTGTACAAATGAAATATGTCTGCTCGGCCGCGTGGACCGAATTTCCTAGAATCACACCTGGCTAATGACTACCATAAAAAAATATAATACACAATGGGCTGTTTTTCTAATCACAAATTTTAAACACAAAGTAAACAAAAGATCCAAGTGCCGAAAAGATAATAAAATGTGTTTCTACAGAGCTGCAGGTGTCAATTTGCCTTTGTCGGCACCTGGGTCGTAACAAATTTTTTTTTTACTTTGAAAAATGATCTTCAGCTGAAATTAGTTCCAACCAAATAATAAATTTGAATATTTAGGCTCCCAATGTTAATTTGATTGGAATTATCCAGTTGTTATCCAGCATGTTCATCTCTGTGTAGGTTATGTTCACACATCTTTTTTTATAAAGAAATTATTGTAATCATGCATTTTATAAACAAACTAAATATAATTAATCAGAACATTTATGGTCTGGGAAGTAATCGCAATGATATCAATATAATTTTATCCCTTATTTTCAGATTCTACATATGTTGCGATAGATGTCAGGACTGGTTCCATGGTCGATGTGTGGGAATTTTACAAACAGAAGCAGATAATATCGACGAGTATGTTTGTCCAAATTGTCAAAAAAATAACTCAGTGAATTACGCCAACATGAAAGAACTCACATCTAAAGATTTTGAAAATTTAAAAAGGCTTGTAAAACAAATTCAACTTCATAAAAATGCGTGGCCTTTTATGGAACCAGTGGACCCGAGAGAAGCTCCTACTTACTATAAAGTTATTAAGGAACCCATGGGTAAGAGAAAAGATATTTTGAAGTATTATACATATTGTAATTAAAATAATTATTAGCTCTCTGGAGGCTTGCATTAGAGCCTGGAGTTTGCTTTTCTTCTTTGTTCTCCACTTTACATAGTTTTTGGTATTCCTTATTATAAGACGATTGGTTTGCATAAAGGGTTGGAATATGTCTCAAATAATTTAGAGAAGGTAGGAAGAAAATTCTTCAATCAACATTTAAGTCGAGAGCATAGTTGAGAGTATCTCAAAAATGTTGGTATATATAGAAGTTTAAGTGCATGAATAGTTGTGGTCCGTTTATACACCATTTGTTACTTAGAATGACAAAGCTGGACTATTTCTGGCCACAATAAAAACATTAAATTTGATGACTGGCTTGCCCCCATAAAGCCCCGACACATCAATCAATGTTTTATAATTCTGCTAGAGTTAAAACTCCAGTGTGTTTTTTTTTCTGGTTCTTTGACCAAATGACTTGGTTGTTGAAAATCGTGCAGAAGGCAACATCCAATGATTTGTTTTCTTTGGAGCTGTATTTGCGCTCACGTCGAGGTTGTGCGCTCATTTTTGACGTCTTTATGTAGCAGGTTTTGGGCGAGCTCATTTGGGTGAACTATTAGACATCCTTGTATCTTGTACAGATGTTGGCAATCTCATCCTTTATTGCGGAAACTGCCGAGTAATTGTGAGCTTCGGGGTTGGTTGTGAACCAGGTTGCGCCTGGTATGGTGCTCTGGAACCATTGGAGGATTTATATTTTGAGAGTTGCTAGCACTCCTCCCAAGTTGAATGCCATAAGTCGAGGTTGGCTTTATAGCTATTGTATACAGTAATGCTGTATACAAGTTACTTATTTTTAATCAATTAGATGATCTTCCTAGGAGCCATGATAGACTTCTATATCTGTGTTTTTTTTTAAACTAATTATAGCCCTGATTATTTACGGGCAGGTTTTCAAATTGGACAAGTACATTAATAATCTGCCCGTAACACTTCAAGTTAAAATTTTGTTGCGATTCATTTTGTCACATGTCAGTTGTTGAAGATTTTCCACTTGTCTGTTGCAATTCATTTTTCCACTTGTCCATTGACATTCATTTTTCCACTTGTCCGTTGAAGTTTCACTTCTAATATGTGTCCCAGCACACATTTCGATTTTTGTATATATTATACCACTTTCATGATAAGGGTACCAAATTCTTAAAATTAACATCACTTTATATCTGGATATAAAATAGGTTGTAAATAGAGATTACTTTTACTTTAGGTGGTAATATTTTTCATTGTTGGTAACCCTGCTCGACAATATATCGTGAACGGGGTATAATCCCTATTCATATTATAAATGCGAAAGTAACTCTGTCTTTTCCGTTTTCACGGAAAAACTACGGGACCGATTTGGCTGAAACTGAGTTTATATATATATTTTCGATGCCGAGGATAAACATAAGGATAATTTTTCCCGGAAGATAGGATAGACTTATGTAAAGATTATCCCAGAAAGTAGAGTAGTAGGTTTCTTTTTAATTTCCCGTTTTGATCATTTTTGTAATTTATGTATTTTACAGAGAGATAAACGGGGGATAGATAAATAAAACTAGAATGGGTTGAAATAGAGGATGAAGGTTTGAATGAGAGAACAATCATTTCTCAAGATATAAAAAATTATCGTCTATACAAAAAATGCGATAGTAACTCGATCTATCTGTTAGCCTTCACGGAAAAACTGCTAGGAGTACTAGATCGGTTTTGCTGTAATTTATATAATTTATAATTTAATCGCATTGACATAAAAATTTAATACAATATAACCTGTATTAACGCCTGCTGTTTCAACAAGAGGCACGCACTATTGTTAACCTAGTACATAATAATACCTTCTCCCAACTAAACTGATGTTATTTTTTACAGATCTGCAAACAGTGGAAAGGAAAGTGAATGAACAAACTTATAGTATGTTAAGTGAATTTATTGGTGACATGACTAAAATATTTGATAACTGTCGATATTTCAACCCAAAAGACTCTGAATTTTACCGGTGTGCTGACGGCTTAGAGTCGTTTTTTGCACAAAAAATCAAGTACTTTCGTGAAAAGCTATTCGAAACTACGCAATGATAATGGTGCCAGATTATGAAGTGCACAATAGTGTCATGGAAGGTGTATGTAATGATACAATTTATAAAAAATATATGTATAATTTGTCAGTAAATATCTTGAGTGTGTCAAATGTTAAGTTACATGATTAACTAATTTATTGTATTTATTATACATGCTTGACTTTCATAAATTTGAAACTGACGCTCATCAGATATTATGCACTTGACAAGAACAGAATTATTATGTGTGTATACAGTTTTGTGAGATATTATGTTAGCTAATAAAACTTAGCGACTTTAGTTATTTTAGTTATATATAAATTAAGATGAAACTATTGTATGTAAGTAATAAATTTTTAATAATACACAAACATTTTCTTTCATTTAATTACATGTAGGATTTATTTATTTAGGATTTAAAAGCCTCAAATTACAAAGGAACTCTTATGGGACTTCACTCCACTGTCTGTCGGTCTGTTTGCTTATTTCAAGAGAACTATAGAATCTGAAACACGTGTAGAATAATCGATTGTCCACTAAAATGCAATCTCAAATTTAGGATAATTTTTCAACAGAAAAATAAAATACTAGCTACTGACTGAAAAGACTGTACAATTTTGACTTCTTTACATCCCTGCTTTGTCTGGAATAATGCTAATATTTACGTCATTAACATTCGCTTTACAAAATGCATTTTAAACTCATCGCCACATCTGCGTGAAACGGTCTATAACTATCATATTATGAAGCAGTAGCATTATTAATTGTTAATGACGTTACATAACGACAAATAACAACATATTACTCTGTCATAAGCCTAGTCGCACTACGCTAATAATATAGTCGAGTAACGAGTAGCTTAGTAACTAAAATACTCGGCAACTGCCCAAAAATCGTTCGATACAAGTAAGCTAATAAATTGACTGGCAATCGCTATTTTAGATAGAAGAGGTAGATAATGAAATTTATATAATAAGGGGAAAAACCTATTACTATACATATTTTAGAGAGAGTACATTCAGTACTTCAGTAGTATGCCAATGAGAAATTTTACACCATACAACAAAAGAGAATCAATAAAATGTATATATTCTTCTTATAGTCAGTTGCGATCAATCATCGTCAAGAGCGCATACAAAAATTACTGGAGTTTGTCTAAATTTACTGACTACTTTTCCAGGAAAATAATGAACAACCAAATAGGGTAAGTTCTCCATATATTCAATATACTCTTTGGGGTAAGTCGTTAAGTAAGCAACGAACCACACACGATGCCATGAACCAAAATTCATTTTTGTCATTTGATAGCGAAACTTTAAAAAATATTTAATAAAAACTTTTGTAACAAAATCGACTTTTTAACTAAATATTTAACTGACCTCTTCCTACAACATCTTGTCGGTGTCAAGTAAAACATTTAAAAAACAACAACAAAGCAAAATATAGTAGGTTTTATGTTTTACTTTATTTATTGCTTTTTAGTTGGAAGTTTGTTTTCCTTTATTAAAAATATATATTTGCTACTTTATAGTTGCTCAAACATTTGAATAGCTTTGGATATAATATATTAAGCGCCTGTAGGAATTGTATTACTGGCAAGTGTATACAAGGTTGCTATCTCACTCTTCGGGGTGGATGGTCGACCACAAGGGTTTTTTCTCGGTTTCCCTGCGATCTACTCATCAGATCCTGACTTGGTGAACATAGGACCACCTCACGTGTATATACTTACGATGAAAAAAAAATCGTTCGATAATTGCCGGAGACATCGTGTAACAAAGAAGTCGGTTAAGAATTTTCGAGAGTTTCTGTTTTGATAAAAAAATATTGAATATCAGTCCACAATTTACAAAGAAATCGAGTAACATACAAAAAAAACAGACGAATTGCCCCTAATATCACAAAAACTACATAACGATGTAAATGTACTACCAAATTTTCGTCGAAAGTTTTATGTTACCTTGATTTTCACTTCATAATTCGAAAATTTGTAGAGGGGGTCAGAAATAATGTTGACGACATTGGTACCTATAGATATCACGGTACATATAGATAACCCTGCCATTGACGGGCAGTTGCCCGCCGAGTAGAAGCCGAAGCAAAGAGGTTTTCCTCGAAGCCCCAACCTTCTCTCCGCCTCAAATGGACAAGAGGAAACAGACCACTGGGCGCAGTTTATCTCTTTAATATAGTATCAATAATATCTGTATTATATTATATATTCTCTTTAGACGACTTTAATAAGCAAAAAGGATGCCTAGACAGCTTTATTGGAATAAATTTATGGTGGTGCACTAGGCATCCACCATTTTTAACCAAATTAATCATAATCATGTTAATCCGTTCTCCATAGCAACAACTCGAAGACGGACCTGCATCAAGTACGGTCCTGCACTGCGATGATTCAACGGCATGAGCCACCTGCGTCGTCAACAACAGGCGACGCGGTATATAAGGGCGCCTTCGGCATGCAGGAGACACATTTCAAGATCAGCATCGAGGCTACACACAGCTACGTACTCGCGCCCCTTCAACGGTGTCACTCTGCCCGTTGAAGCCCTATTGTATTTCAAAGAGCCATTCTCAAAAGTACCAAATTGTATCCCTCAAATAACCTAAATAAGTACTCCGTAATACTGTATATTAATTGTAATAAATACCATATGCAATGAACCGGCGTATCTAATTCAACCTGGGACGGAGGAGTAAGAAGAGGCATTGCAAACACTGCACGCAATTGTGGATGTGACCAGAGACCACACATATATGACAACTCTGGTCACCCCCTACAAATTTTCCTGTTAGCTGAGAAATTCCCATATACACTCATAACTAAAGCTAACGGCGTTATTTTTAACACTATAACTAAGGCGCATTTGGCCACTGTCATTAACTATCAAATTTTCGCAGATGAAGCCCTGGTATAAGTTGGGGCTGCAAGAAATTAGACATCTATTTTAAAAATCTGTGTTATACTGGTCAAAAGGTCTTTGTTTCTAGTCCATATATTCCAAAAAAGTGTCATGAGTCGCGTAATCTGATTTTACAATTGAGGTTATGTTTACTGCATATTTTGTCGAGTCAGACTTCATTCCACCGCTCACATATCTGTGAAATAATAACATAATCCTTTAGAAAGTGGTTAAAAAAGTGCATCAAAATGTTACTCACGTTAAAAACATTGCAACAACTGTCTTTTCAAATAGAAATTGATCCAGAGGAAACCGTCAAAGCGTTGAAGCTTAAAATAGAAGTCGAAAAAGGGAAAGATTGGGCTGCTGATTATCAAAGACTTATTTACGCGGGTAAAATTTTACTCGATGACAATAAACTAAGTACCTACAACATAGATGAGAAAAAATTCATCGTTATTATGGTAACTAAACCGTTAACGTCGGAAACCCAAGCTTCTTCGACATCCGCACCTGAAGCTGGAGAAAGCGCATCTACTGAAAGCGGGGATGCTAAGAGCAAGCCTGCCGTAGAAGAAACACCAAAACCAACGCCAGCAGCGGAGCCAGAACGCACTCCCGAACCACCTATCAGCTCTAGTGACCTCGACTTTGAAGCCACTGTTCAGAGCATAATGGATATGGGGTACAATCGTCAACAAGTAGAACAAGCTTTACGAGCTTCTTTTAACAACAGAGAAAGAGCAGTAGAATATTTAATAACAGGCATACCTGAAGAATTACTCCAAGAACAAGAAGCTGAAGAAGGGTCAGATGATGATCCATTAGCCTTTCTTCGAGATCAACCCCAATTTCAACAAATGCGTGCTGTTATACAGCAAAATCCAAGTCTGTTAAATACAGTTCTCCAACAGATCGGTCAGTCTAATCCTGCACTACTACAAGTTATAAGTCAACACCAACAGGCATTTGTCCAAATGTTAAATGAACCTGTTAATGCATCTGCAGCTGGTGCAGCTCCAGAAGACAGTGCAGTTGAAGCACAACAGCCAACACAATCGCAAAATGTTATCCAAATTTCACCTCAAGACAAAGAAGCAATTGAACGGTTAAAAGCATTGGGCTTCCCAGAGCATATGGTGATACAAGCATATTTTGCATGTGAAAAGAATGAAAATCTTGCAGCTAACTTCTTATTGTCACAAAATTTTGATGACTAATTTTAGAAAGTTTTAAATGAAAAGATGTTTCTTTTCATCAATAAGAATGCAACAGATGTGTATTTGAACTTATTTGAAATAAAATGCCTAATATTTTAAAGCTTGTATACCATGCATATTTTTTACACATTTCCTGAATTACAAGATTCTCCAATAAATTTATTTTGGTTCACTCTTATTTTCATTATGTACCTTTTTCCTAAATTGCAAAAATATTCCACTAATATTGTGCTGGCATATTTTATATAGGTATGTCATAGATAGATGAAACACTGTTTGAGTATTCTTTACATTCAGTTAAATATTAGAGGGCCTAAAACGGTCGCTTTTGCAGTTTTGTTGGAAACACCAACAAACAATTGATTATTGACATTTGTCACATAAAAAAAATCCTCATGTAATGGTGGTACAATTTCTACTCTTTTCCTTAATAGTTTGATTTAATCAAATTTCGTACTACAAATGTGACAAGTATAGAGTGGAACTTTGTTATGCCTTCGACCTTACCTGTTTGTCTAGACACTCAATTTTTCTAACCGACTGTCCAATGGCGGCTACTTTAGGTCTTAATCTTTAGACTCTTTAGTATTGTTTGCTCAAGACTAACAGTAGTATCAAGATTAACAGTAAAAAGAAAACATCTATGCCCTAGAGTACCTACTACACGGAGAGACGCTACAATGCCTCAAGCTAGCCAGGGCGGATACACAACATTAAGGAGGGTTCATAGCATTGGAAGTTGTACATTTGGCCTATCGTCTCACAAACAATAATAATCGCGAAGTTTTTATTGTAAAAGGCGACGTTAAGATTAGCATATGCATGGGACACTCAAAAAGTTTTGCAAAAATAAAAATGTTCTATATAGGTAAATATTTTTTTATTTAATCTTTTCAAGTACCTACTCTCTACCAGCCTCTATAGAAAGACTCATGCGTCTAAACCACTTTTCGAAATATTTTGCAGTTCGCTGCAGATACTTCGTTTACAGCTTGCTCGAACGCTGACAGCGCATCTTCCGGCGACGAGAACTGTATCCCTTTGAGCTGATTTTTATTTTCAGGATTAAAAAAAAGTCACTTGGTGCTAGGTCAGGGCTGTAAGTAGGGTGACCCAGAAATTTGACCGGCTTGCTGTCCAGGAAGTCCGTTTTAAACGCGGTATGGGCGGGCGCGATGTCGTGGTGGAGCAGTAGCCCTGTTTTTGGTCACTCATTGCTCACAACAGAGAAAATTTCTGCCAAGCATTAGGTAGTATACCATTCGGCGATGATGATTCTTTGGTTCCGTAAAGGATTGGACACCAAGTAGGCAGTCAACTTGAAAATACTTGCGATTAAAATCTTCCCCTTGCTTCACTTTGGTAGGCGTTGATTGTTTATGAAACACTCAAACCGTCGACTGGCGCTTCGTTTCTGGATCGTATTGATAAATCCAGGACTCATCACCTGTAATGATGTCATAAACACACCGAGACAAGCCTGCTGCAAATTTGTTTATCATATTACGGCGCCTTTCCACCCGGGCCTGCTTCTGAGCATCGGTGAGATCGTGCGGGCACCCAGCGTGAAACTAATCTCCTCACGCGAAGATACACGTGTAGAATCTCGTGAAGGCTTCCCCATCCAATACACAGTAGGTGCTGAATCTCTTGAAAAGTAACTCGCCTATTTTCTTGGATTAATTTTTTTTACTGCTAGCAAGTTTTCTTCCGTAACGGCTGTCAATTCATTCTTCATCCCCCAAAGTTAGTCGACCGCGCTGTAATTCGTTGCACCAACGATACACGGCTGCCTTAGAAGGGCTTTCATCCAAAAATGCCATTTGAAGTCTATCGTACGATTCGTCCGGTTTCAGGCGACACTTGATCTTAATAAAAAATTCGTTTAAAAAAACCGACTTCAAAAACTAAAATGTATAAAATAACTTATTTCTAAAGCTATTAAATATTAATATATATTATCTAAAACATCTCAAAGTCGGTGCTTAGTAATTTTCAAAATATAGTAATTTTTATGTTTTGGTTTGCACTGACTTCAAGATGTTTTAGATAATATATATTAATATTTAATAGCTTTAGAAATAAGTTATTTTATACATTTTAGTTTTAGAAGTCGGTTTTTTTAAACGAAGTTTTTATTTGTTACTTTTTAGTGTCTAGCTATGTATGGGTGGACATACGAATGGTGCCGCGCTTCTTAAAAAATATAGGTCGCAAGAACCGGGAACAAAAAAATGATCGTAAAATGAAAACTACTGGGCCAAACTATGTCAAATTTTTAGGGGACCCCATGGCAGCTATTCCGCGTCGAACAAAAAAGAATCACGTAAATCGGATCATAAATGACGGAGTAATCGGCGAACATACATAAAAAAAAGCTACAAAAAAAAAAGATCCCGACGAATTGAGAACCTCCTCCTTTTTTCGAAGTTGGTTAAAAATCATAGCGCGAAAAATGCTCCCAGCGCAGATCCATTTTTCAATGAGACTGGATAATTTAAATTAGCTCGCAATGTGGAGGGAAATTTTGTAATTTATTGAAATTGAACACAGATTATACTACATATATAAAACGTATCTATTTTTAATTATAATCATATTTTCAAAATAGATTATAACTGGCCAGTCTCTCATACATAAAATCATTTTTTCGCAATACTTTCTGAGTGACCTGGTATTTAGAAAAAGGTATGTAGGTACTACAATATTATAGGAAACAATTAAATGAAACACAAAATGTTACATCAAACAGTTAATATTATTATTTATAAATAGCATAAAATTTAACATAAAGAGCTATGTTGGTATAAATTTTATCATTCTAATTTAAAGGCACTTTCCACAATTTCTATAATTAACCTTAACTTGATTGCCATGACTGTTTAAAAGTAATGAAATTGAAACATTGTAAGACTATGATATACTTTATTATCGATACGCAATCATGGCAAACTAAAAATAAATAGATATTGTATCTGTGATAAGTCAACTTATTTCACCTTTTCAAAATATAACAATGTAATTAAGTAAACACACATTTTTGTTGAATAATATACAGTGGCATGTGGTTTCACAGTTATTACCCTACATATATGTTACCTATTAGAAAAGACATAATAAAATAAAACCGTACTCTGCTCATCCACATTACTTATATAAGTCATGTACAATAATTTTATTATATACAATAGATCTTCTATACATCTTCACATTTATGATAGTCATCTGTACACAAATGTACAACGAAATGAAAACATTAATCTTTAATAAAATATTTAATTTGCAAAGAAAGTTTAAACTGTACATTGCAATATGTCTATTGCACAAAATAATTAAAAAATATTAACTTTGGCTTATCTATATAAGAACACCTGTTAGGTGTTGCAATACTAGTCAACTCATTTAATGGTACCCGATGTTTAGCATCTTTTGATTCAGACATGTGTGATGAATGCATTAGGCATATGGCTCAGACCCAAGCCTCGACAGGTAACTTCACGTCAAACACAATTGACTACATTAGCAGCAAAAGGGCGCGCAGTGACTGATTTGTTATCTAAAACCGTCTATTACGCTGCCATCCGTTGCATAAAGAGGCCCTCGAATTTGGAGTAGACAAATGCCTTTGCTATATAATATATAGCAAGAAACCAAGTAATCAATTTTTATAATTAAAAAAATAAATTTATTGATATCAATACATAATTGGCATCAATACACATTGATCTTGTCAAAGGCTCGAGTTCATTAGGGGAAAACGGCAGAGAACACGTTTACTAAAGTATACTAAGATATAAAATTGTTTTGCACACGCAAGCAACAACATAATAATCATTCCAACTCTAGAGATGGCACACAAATCGAATACTTTTCTTTAATATTCCAATTTGTAGATTTCATTTTTTAGGAATGGTTAAAATATTTTGTGTGAGAAATATCTGTTCAGATGCACGACAACAACCGTGTATAAAAAAAATCCATTTACAACTTAACTATGCAAATCAAATGTGTGAATTTATACAGATTTTTGCATAAAATCAAACAAGTGACATTTGAAACAACAACGAATCACCATAAATATTAACAATTAAACATTATGATCAAATCTAACAATACCTCAAGTAACCTTACGACTAACCGGGCCACAAAACGATTTATAATCGATGAATAACTCCTTTTAAATGTATTCAAATCTGTCATGTAATTTTAAACAGAAAAACAATCTTAGTGCTGTCGAAACAGTCAGTAAATGCGACATTAGCAGAATGGAAGAGTAAGCATAATAATTCACTGTTAAGCCGGCAGAACTTAATTAAATTACAAGAACCTGCACAACAGCAGATGTGCGATCATCCCAAACACTTGGTTTACTAAACTGGCTACTAAACTATGTTTATAAATTGCACAACTGAACTGTGCTTTATTTACTGTACTTAGCGTGATCAGCCCAATAGGTGTTCGATATTATTATTCATAACTTCATTTGGAAATTATGTGTTTTAAACAAATTGCCTCATTGCGAGACTCGCGGGAACGATGTGTTATTTCCACAAATATATTTTACAAATAATGCCTCTGACATTTTGTAAAAAAACACCACAGTTTTCTTTGAGAATAATTGATCGTAGCGGTTGATATTATTGAATAATATCATTTTCGACATTTTATGTTGTTTTCTCAGAGGTGAAATATACGATTGATTTATAAAATACGTCTCGTGCATAGTTTAATAACAGTTGATAAAATTTTGTAAAGGAGCAATAAATATACAAATGTTTTGATAAGTTCCGTTAATTCTGATGTCATGTAAAATTAACAAATCTAAAAAAATATACATTGCTCATTTAAGAAATGTGCAGCACTATTTTCTTTCCATTGGCGTCTAAGTGAAACGAACATTCCACGGGACTCAATCCGGTTTTGTAAGGAATAAATTTATAGCACAATGGCATTACTATTACAATGTAGCCTTTACAAAGTATGAAGGTATTAGAAATAAACCTGTATTCTATAGATAGATATGTCTAGTATATTCATTGACCCATTGTTCTAGTATCTTAAGTGTGTTACACTATTTTATTTACAGACTAAAGATATTACAGCAATAGGACAAAAATGTTTTAAACATTTTAAATCCAGAATATTCGTTTCCGTTGATGACGCTCAGATAAACATGCCATTAGAGTCAATAAGAAAACAATAAAAATCCGTGTCTTTAAAATAGGCGCGTAATATGTACTGATGGGAAATTTTTCTAAGAATGCAAAAATTTCACTTTAAAAAAAATTGTTGGAAAATCTCCTTTTTCGTCCGACACCGATTTGGCAATTGTAAGTAAAACATCATTTTGCTACCTACTATGCATATCAGTGAGTAAAAGTCAAATGTTGTGCCGTTGAGAGCCGAATTGAACTCGAGAATGGGACGCGGTGGCCTCCGAGCAGCACAGGCAGGCAGTGGCACACCCTGTTAGCCGGCTGGACCTCATTCTGTTTTCTGCTGACAGTATAGTTCTTTCAAAGACTTTAACTCCTCTATCAAAGCCTTATTTTGATTTTCGAGGACGGCAACCCTGTTTTCCAAGCACTTAATATATTCCTTTTTCTTACGGCGACACTCCCGGGCGGCCTCGCGGTTTTTGAGTAGGCGCAGCTCCCGTTTGCGTGTTTGGTCTTCTAGCATTGGACCTGGCGATATAACACGATTTATTCATTTTAATAGGACACAGTCAAGCCTGGATAAAGGGATCGTAAAATCCTTATTCTGTTTACTTTGCATTGGACTACGAATTCCCAAACATGTCCATATAGGAAGTATAAATATGTACAAAAAAAGATGGATAACAATACATTGCTTATCATAATAAACAATAATAAATATGCATAATTATAAAACTTTTTAGCTTGACTTTAAAATATTTACAGAACTAATAATAAATTATAATAAATATCCTGCGGAAATGCTATAAGCGCATCGATAGAAGTCCCCTCATCCAGGTTTGACTGTACACAGCTGTAAAACAATAAATCAAACAAAGGTAATTATTCGAACTAACCCGGCACATAAAACTGTCCGTCTTGATTGGCGTATTGTACGATGGCGCCGCCGCCCGCCGTCCCCGACACAGCCAAAGTGTGTAGTCCACCGTCTGTCTGCAACGCGCCAGCTGGAATTACTGATGAAAAAAAATACTTGTTAGTAAATACTGTATTCAGACTGAGTGATTACGATTGTGAGGAAGTGGTAGGATATTCCCATGTACACTAGCTCCATATACCGCTGTAATAGTATACCAGTTTTCTACATACGAATTAACAAATATACTATCATCTCTATTACTTGAGTATAATAACATATAAATAAAAGCAGTATTTGTTTAATTGAATAACATCAATATGAATTTTATATTTCTTTAGAGAGTGGAGGTCAACGTAAGGAAACTGTCTACATAACGCAAGTTTCAATTTGGATACAAAATGTGCTTAAGCGATGCCAGGAGGAAAACTCTAAAAAGTAACAATAAAGAATTTAAAAGTAGATACCAAAAACTAATCTACAAATTGAGTTTAGAGAAGATACAACAGGACATTCAGGTATGCATTAAAAAAACTCATGTGCAACGCGATTTTTGCGGTGTTGATCGATGAAATTCGAAATGAATGACGTATGATCTAAGGTGCCATTCGCACTATGCGGCAACCGCAATCCCAAAATGCGTAGCGCCGCAACGGCCGAGCCGGCAATGGGGCCGCAGCGATTCGAGCAACCGCGCGCATTCAACGCAGCCGCACTGTAGTGTAGTGCTTATAGAAGTGATTATTACATATCTTTTCCGGTAAAGTAGATGATGGAATGGACCGCGGCTATAGCAACAAGTTCGTATGGGCCCTTGTAACGGCACTAGTGTTTGAAATTTAATTTAAGGATCGTAGCGTCGGTTGTAGTTAGTTATACTATGTGAGCAACTCATAATACTTAATTGAAGAAACTAATCATTACAATTAGAATCAGCTTTAACCAAATCTCATAAACCAAAAATACGACTCAGATGTTACAACCTCATTGACTGAATTTAGTAGTGGCACAATTTTAACTATTACAGTTTGAGAAATCTCACATCTCAGGCACACATCGGCACTCATTACAATTGCACCACAAAGTGCATTCTCTAAGCCATTATCATATTTTTTGTATTACTACAGTTGAAAAACGAAGTTTTAGTTTGTGACATTGTTGCATTTAGTCAGTGATGTGTGTTGGCAGAAATAAAAAAAAACTAATACTGATACTACTTCATTTAAGTGCAGGTACAATAACATTTTTATGTCACATATTTATTTTTTATTTTTTGTCGATATACAAGTTACTTGTTCATTCATAAACATAAAATAGAAAAGCACACTTCGTTTGGATTACTTTTGAGGATCCTAAGCGGGATCGCGCTGTGCCGTCAATCCAGTTGCGCACGACGCGACTTCACTGCCCACCGATATTATTAGGTACTTTTTAGTTGTTTCTTATTTACTATGATTAAGAGTTAATTTTAGACCATAAGTTCACGTAATAGCACGCACTTGCCAGATATATATTATCTTTAAAATAAAAATACTACATTCACTTCTAACATCCTTCTACGACGCTTGATATTTAACTATAATGACGGCAATGCGAACGCACGAGTAAAAATTGGGCGAATCACTCAATCGATGTGTTTATACAGCCAAGTATTCTTCAACCGCGTTGAAAATTTATCGCAATATTAAAAATATTGAGCATTCTTAATATTTTCAATCGCATTGACCGACGGTAATCAATGGTTGACTGCATCAATTTTATGTTCACATGGATCATGTTGATCGATCCATGAATATTGAAATACACAATTAATCCCTCTAATGTGGGCTGTAGATATAAAGATTGTGCTGTCTTTCAATCGAGTGACATAAGAATACAACAAGGATACTTTTAGTAACATGTATTTAGTGTGAATATATTTCAAAATGGCATGCAGAGATCCATAATAATGCCTGGTCTAGAGAAGTTAACAATATCTACATAGCGATAGTAATTAACTAATACTATTAAATACTATTACGACCACAATAAAGGTATTTGTTTACATTAAAACCTTTTAACTAACATGATAACGATTTGGAATCTGATATCAATTATTACGTGATTGTATAACACGATCATAAATTCACACAATTTATTCCAGTAAAAACAATTAGTGCAAGCAATAATTTTTGCCCATGTTTTTACATTTTATACAAACATTACAAAGTTCATACATACATTACTTCACGCCAGGTCCCTTGCGGGGTAGGCACGAACAACAGAGCGCCATTTAGGCTTATTCTTACACACCTCACTTGCTTCTTTGACATTCATAGTTCTTATCATGCACGCTCGTCTGTTCTTAAGGCTCCTGACATCACCTTCTGCTAGTACATGATCAATTTGATCATGGAAGGTGTGTCGTGGCCTTCCGCGACTTCTGCATCCATCCACAAAGTTCAATATCTCACATTGTTGTCTTACAGCAATAAACCTTCTAAGACTTATATGTACAGCATTTATAAATGCAAACTTCGTGATGTTCTTAACATATTTTTATTATATACATTTATTATCTTTATGCGTTCTATCACGGTCGCATTCGAAACATTCTCTTCGGAACCCGGTGTTTGCTTGCCTATTTTTTGTTCTCTACTTCGCAATCCACTTTATCACGTGAGGCTATTGGCACGCATCATCTGACATGATTTAGAGTCAGATTTCTCGGGTCAACCCATTTTACCCGGACCTGGCGGAAACGGCAATGCGTAGAAGGTTCCCCCCATTACTAGCAGGCTTCCGTGAAATTTTTAACATATAATACTAGATATTCTTTATAAGGTGCGCAAAACTTAATAGATTTTCCAGATTAGCTGCAAAAGCGTGGCGTATCCTTGAACGACTCACGTAGCAGGTATGTCATGACTATGGCAGATAAACTGCAAGTTAGTGTCACTTACACTATTACAGCTAAGGCACTATTATTATCAAAATGACGCACACCGAAGGACGAGGGCAGTAGGGAAGAAAAAGTTTCAAAGCGAATGCTCGGAATTCAACCGTGATTTAACGCTTCGAATAGTTGAAAAATGCTTTACAATGACTGATTGTGTATGTAAAACCGTCTATTGCGTAGCCATCTGTTACTAAGAAGTGCCACAAAGATTCACGCGAATGATAAATCCCCAGAATAACTACAGTAACTACAACCCACATTTTACAACTTCAGGCGAAATTTATTGTATGACTCCTACTTATTCTATATTCTTGGTAATTTTATTATGATAAGCAGACACTATTCGCCATATAAAGTGAATAAAGTTTAAAGTAGTTATATTCAGAGAATCGCGTCATGGCGACTAGTCGCGCGCGATTACGTCACCGACTCGAATATTAATCACGGCCAATGACGTCACCCTATAACACTCATTTAACAAACAACATCAACATAAGAACATTATTCAACATTATTATTTGTACAAGCGTAACACGCGCACTCAATATATTCTTATAACAATAAATCGCACATTTTAAAGGTCCTCCAGCGAAATGCCTAGAGCCCTTATAAATTAGACATTTCCTCTATCTATCTATGTATGTATTTTACGGGCATTTCCCTAGAACATTATTGGGTTTCTTAGAATGATGAAAAAGCTGCAATGTTTAGTCTAAATTTCGTTGTAGTTATAGAGAAATTGCAAAAAATAAATTACCTTCATACCTACATACATATATAACAGAGATGAAAAAATCGGTCTACATAGACTCGTGCTGTATGATGCTATTTGTATCGTCACACTTTGCGACTTTTAAGAGTTCCGTAGATATCGCGCTAAAAAACTTATAAAATAGTTGTCCTTCGCTCTGTGTTGTTTAAATGTTTCACAGACATTTTTGTCCAGAACTAGTAAGTTTATGTTGAAGAAACTTGGGAGGAAGATGTATTTCTAACAACAGCTACATAAAGATATAGTGTAGTTGAAAAAAAAAGTAATAATTATGACTGGTCTCCATTTGAGGATGGCAAAACTTATTTTCGTGCACATACAATTTTAAAGTAGTAAAAAAAAGATCCCGACGAATTGAGAATTTCCTCCTTTTTCGAAGTCCGTTAAAAAGCCTATCTATTTCCTATCTAGCTTTTGAAACACAGAATGGAATATTTAGAAAACATTCAAGGTTGTAGTGCCTAGAGAAAAGTTTTAACAAAATTTTATTTCAACAAATTTCCTTCAGGAGTTTTTGAAATTTTCTAGAGTTCCTAAAACAAATGACAAATACAGAATTCATCATGTTTACGGATATCTTTACTTTGTATGGATTGACACACACTTTGAGGTTTTTTAAATACCTGTTACTTAACTTAAACAATTACATACTTGCCTCTTGACATGGATGGTGGGAATTATGCATTTTAAAGTCATAAAAGCAAGTCTCTCCTATTTTGTAAGACATGGGATGTTTCCGATTAAATGTTTCTATTAGGATTCCGTATGCAAATGACAAAAACAGTGGACTTGACATATCTACAGTATCCTTCACTACATGAGTCAATACTCACACATGGTCATTTTTTCTTAAGAATAATCGTAATTACTCTCAGAACAAATAAACAACTAAATTAATCATTAGTACTTTTTAGTAAAAAAAAACTAAGAATATTCGTTAGAATGCATTATAGAATAATTTAATGACAAAATTACTCAATAATGGTGACGGAAAACTTAAACAAACATATTCTATGTATTGTTAGCTCCAAGCACGAATCTTGAATGGTCAGCAGAAGAGAGAGGAATCCTTTGCGCACTGAGAGTAGCCAATATCTTGTGATATAGTGACAATGTTATGTTTTTGGCTTTTTACATGTATGGAACAAAAATTAAAATGTCCTACAATTGTAAATCAAACAGATTTATATTTTAAAAATATTTTCCATTTTTAGGTTCCGTTAGCTATTTTGATAAAAACAGAATTCTCATAAAAGCGTCATTGTCGTGTTCGTTCAGCCGCCTTGCCTTTGTATGAGACAGTCATTATTTTTATTTTTAGAAACTACCGAGTCTGTACCCATGGAATATCGGTAATTTTTTCCTAAAATGAAGTTAACAATTAAAAAATATTATTTATAAAAAACTCAAATTTAATAAACCTCTTTAGTTGAATTTATTACATTTCACAGGAAACCCATTGCCCAACAGGGTAGTTAAAAAGTTCACGACACGAATGGGTGTCTCGCCGACATTCTAAGATATAAGAATGGAACTAGACAGGCAGCTGTATGAAACTAAAACTATACTGCAAAATATCACCTCTCAAGTTCCCACCAAAATTTATGTCTAAGGCCGAGTGCCAATGGCTAACACCTCCCTTACACTTCGAGAATGAACCGTAATTTCACTTGTGTGCAGAACAAGGTCATCGCTCAAGAATTGTGCCGGGAATTATAATAGAGTCAAAGCTAATACTAACTTTAATAAAAACTTCGTTTAAAAAAACCGACTTCAAAAACTAAAATGTATAAAATAACTTATTTCTAAAGCTATTATTATTAATATATATTTTGAAAATTATTAAGCACCGACTTTAAGATGTTACTTTTTAGTGTCTAGCTATGTATGGGTGGACCTACGAATGGTGCCGTGCTTCTTAAAAAATATAGGTCCCAAGAAACGGGAACAAAAAATGTTCATAAAATGAAAACTACTGGGCCAAACTATGTAAAATTTTTAGGGGACCAATTGGAAGCTATTCCGCGTCGAACAAAAAAGAATCACGTAAATCGGATCATAAATCACGGAGTAATCGGCGAACATACATAAAAAAAGCAAAAAAAAAAGAAGATCCCGACGAATTGAGAACCTCCTCCTTTTTTCGATGTCGGTTAAAAAGAGATATTAATTTTGACTCTTATTAATGTAAATTAAAATGCGCATATATGAGATGGTATTTTCATAATGGCATATATCCAAAGATGTAATTATGAGTTGAAATAAGTATGAGTGGTACAGTTATGTGTTATACTCTTGATAAGGTTAGTGACACATGTCGCACACAGAAACATAAAGTGTCAACGTGGGCACATATAACTGACCTGGTGCAAATGACAAAGAAGATGACAGCGACACTTCGTTCTCGCATCCTGGTTTAGATCCCATGCGATTTTCTGCAATATCATCATTTTCTTCTTATTCTTTTAAGTTGATTAATTTTATGAAATCATGTTTTCCTCTCTTCAATACATTTGACCAAATCAATATAATATATCCTAAGCTTGCCCCAATCAATTCCATATCATGCCAGAGCCTGTTATTTTAATTATGATGCATAAATAAATTTAAGCTAGCAATGCAACTGAGAATTTATTCTGGGGGAGTAATTTTTCTTTGGTTAGTACAACCAAATATATAACCATCATAAAAATGAAATAAGCACAATCTTTATATTAGTATAATTTAATATAAAGATGTATATATGTTTTTATCTTTAAAATGCGAAGTTTATTAATGTATGCCGCACCTGCAATTTCTGCCCCTCCAAGGTCATTGAGAATTTTACGATATGAAGGTCGCCGTGTAAGCATTTCACGATATTTTCTTTTTGGGCTCTCATCGTCACTGCAGCTATCATCACTGCACGATTGTCCTTGTACACCTCCCAATGGGTTGGGTTCTGGCTTGATCTAAAAATAAATTAACACATGTTCTGTTTAACCAACCACTTCTTAATTATATACTGGTCGGTTACAATTTAACTAAAATTAATTGTACACAAACAAAAAAAATATGTACAAGTCCCGGCACGAATCATGAGCGGTCTGTCGAAAAATAGAGATCACTTGGTATATTGAGCGTAGGTAATGTGATTTGATATACCACCATATCAATATTATATTTTTGTCCATTTACTCAAAGAATACTACAATAGCAATATTTAACCATCAGGCACCTGTAGACAAAAAGATGTATATTTAAACCTTGTACTATGCCATATATGACATGTGAATGCGAAACATGGTCTCTAATCTCTCTAAACAAGTCACAAAGATCAACTAAGGTATTGCCAACGGGCCATGGCACTAGGATGAAACTGTTAGATAAAGTAAACAATGAAAACATATGAGCTGAAACAAAACCAACAGATACTATCAAAAATTTATTCCCAGAAATTAAGACGAACAGAGTGCACAGGAGCAAGTTTCAAAAGTGGAGCAAGCTTGTGACTGGCATACAAGGCATGGCATGCAAGATTGGCATACAAGGGTAAAAGGAGTAGGGGAAGGCACAGAAGCCCTAGGAGGACGAGATCAGGTTTGCTGGCGAAGTGCACACTGGCATGAGCTTAAGGAGGCGTTTCCCATGAAGCACGAAGCAGAAGAAGTGAGACTTGGTCTAGAGGAAACATTTAAAAATATCTCATGTCAGCTTGAAGGCTATACAACAATGTTTTACACATTTGTATAAGTATTTATTTTTAGGGTCCTTTACTGAAAGAACCCTATTATATAATTCTGATGTCTGTCTGTGTGATAGAGATTATATCAGCAACTTCTAAGATTATTATGAAATTTCAATCTTGTGATATTACAAAAATATTTATTTAATCTTTAATGTGTCATCTACAAACTCAAGTTGATTTGTGATTTGATGACAATAGATGTAAAGATGTATACAAAAAGTATGTGGCTGATTCTCAGAAAAATGGAATATTAAGTAATTTCATTCAATTTTTTTAAATATAAAGGATTATATTCATATAATATATATATATATATATATATATATATATATATATATATATATATATATATATTATAAGTTCTATAGTACACGTCTTAGAGAACTAAAACATCATAATGGGTCCCAATTCATCAACATGAACAGAGTGCCCTCACATGAATTGCCATTGATGAAAATTATTTCATCATTTTCTCAAAATGATGAAATGAAACAGCCTTAAAGAAGGAAACATTACTTTTCCATACCAATTAAAAGCAATATAATACTTTTAGAAACACAGAAATAGTACATAAATAAGCACTTACCTATTTATAACAAAATTCAAGGATGTAAGTTAAAAATGTATAGAAAACATTTTTCTTTTTACTTTTAATAACACCTCCAAAACCTACATCAGACTATGTTTTCAATATTGTTGATACTAAATTTTAAAAAACTATAAGGTTGGTTCAGAATGGCCCTAAGTTCCATCAACCATTATACAGAGATAAGAGAATGTTAAAGGAGACAGGGACTTTCAGGCCAAAGAAATATAATGAATTTAGATATAGCTTAAAAAAGCATCATATTTTTCTATTAGAAACTGGAAAACATCAGCCCTAAATTTTATGTGGAAGACAAGAAATAAGGCCACAAATAAAATAGATTATTGATTACCATAATCAATTTACATGAATGAATTTCGATAATTTATGGTATGAAAGCACTTCACCACACTTCAAGATAACTAAACCCACTATAATTATAAAAAATATCAACATAATAAATCAATCTTAAAATCACTCATCTTTTTACAATATGGGCTCAAGAATGTATGAAAGCATATCACCTTTTCAAGGTCAAACTTATAGGCATTTAGCAGTTGGGATATATTGAGGGAATGTTTTTGAGGCATTTATTTCCACTTATGTTTTCTATTTATGTCATGCTGGGTCTTCATCTGCTTAGTGTTAAAGATTTAGACTGTGGCGGAATGGGTCTTATTAAGGCATTAAAAAATAATGTTGTTAACACATAGCCACATTGGAGTATATAATGTCATTAACAAAGGTCGCATCTCAAATTGTGAAGCCACATTATTAAAAGAAATAACTTTTTTCATATGTACCAAACATGTAGTGAGTAGCTTAAATACTTTATAATTGACAATCCCTTTTCAAAAGCTTGAGCCTTGAGGCTTGTGTTAGTGTTAAAATTTAGGATATGGCTGAATGCATCATATTTAAAGAGTTAAAACATAATGTTGTTAACACAGCCACATTATATATGTATTATTATGTTATCTGTCAATATTTAACATCATTAAGAATGGTATATCTCAAATAACACATTAAAGCCGTCACCATATCTGCTTGAAACTACCTAAATAATAAACATTAATGCAGATGTAAGCCCACCTATAGATATCAATAACAAAATATTTTTTTGTTGAAAACCAGCCAAGTATGTATTTTTAATAAAAAATGTAAAATTTGTGAAAATATAATTTTGGACATTGAAATGGGACCCAAAAGTGAAAGTTGCACCCAAAGTTACTGAACTAATTAGACATTTTTAATTAAACATTTATTATAACATGTTCATTAATAATTAATTTAGTAAAGCATCCACCTCACCTGTAATGTTTGCAATGTTCCCTGTGTGGTGTGTATAACTGAATTTGGTTTACTAACAAGTATCACATTTCCTTTTGGCAATTGCACTGGTTGGATATTTGATGCTGTTTGAATAACTGATTGTTGGTTTGGTTGGATCACAGACTGCACCTGTAAACAAAACATTATCACATATCAACAAGTAACAACAGTAGAATTTAGCACTAAGATAATAACAGTCCACACAATACTTTAGATTGAAGTTAACATGTTTACATCAAAACAATTGCTTTATGTAACTATTTCATTACTTATCACAGCATAGATTTGAATTACAAATGACATGTAACCTAAAATCAACATCAAAATAAACACCTGTGCAGATGGAGCCTGAGTAGGTAGTGTGAGTTGCACAATGCTTGTGACGGCCACGACGTGAGGGGCGGCGGCGGCGGAGGAGCTGGCGTTCGCCATTGAGTCAGAGGAGCCTGCGGCGCCAGAGGTGCCGTTCTCTTCCACCAAACCATCCATGCCCACTAAGGTCACCTAAAATTCAAGGTCAACATTCTGTGCACTTCTTCATCTTCAATTGCGGTCAATTTAAAGCATAATCACTAGTAATGCCACTTGTTTCTATTGCCAGCGATCACTGTTGACAGAGAAATCCTAAATCGGAATCATCACGTCATAGTCGGGATGCAGAATTTCTTATTGCGTTGAAATGTAGGAAACATATTTTTTCCTTCATATGTTTGTTCTCGTGTATTCCCATATCATATGTAACATCATTATTAGTAAATCCCAATATAAGAGAATGTGACAGGTCGCAAGTTTTGTCTTCACAAGCACTCACCAGTTACGTATTCCTCGTCACCGTCTATGCTGCGTCCGGAGTGGGCGAACGGGATGGTACGTAGTAGCCACGTCAACTGCGAGAAGACTCGTCACTGGCGGAGACCTATGATCTTGTATGCGTCATCACAATATGGCCGAAAATTTTCAGACGCATGCGTTCCGCCCGCAGTTTCCCTCTTCCCACCCAGCCAAGATTATGGAAAGCACAACATAGGAAAATATTTTCCTTATCAAACAGTTTGACAGTAGGCAGGAAGTAGATTAATAAAAAAATAATTCATTTCCTAATTGTTAAATGTGTTGATATTCAATATTACTATTTATATGGCTAGTATTGTTCTCAGATTTCAACTTTAGAAAATTAAATGCAACTAAGTGTGACCAAAATGAAATTGAAAACCTTCCAAAATGCATATTATCTAGATAAAAGTTTAAAAGTTTGAATTTCCAGTAAATAAAAGTTCTCTGTGATCTTGAACTTCTGAAACAAAATGTATACCATTTTTTTGGACATGGTTTTACCACAGATTAGTTAGAGATTACTTGTGTTTAGACAGAGATTTCTCTGTCTACGGGTTTTTAGGATTCTCTGTCTACGGGTTTTATAGAGCCCTAGTAGTTCACAAAATAAAAAGTTCGATTTGACACTTATGAATGTTTTATTTTATTACTAGCTTCTGCCCGCGACTTCGTCCGCGTGGAAAGTTCTTTTGACTATCCCACGGGAACTCTTTAATTTTTCGGGATTAAAAGTATCCTAAGTTACTTCTAAAACCTCCACGAATATGTGTGCAAAGTTTTATGATGATCGGTCGAGTAGTTTTCGCGTGAAAGCGTAACAAACAAACTTACAATGGTCTAAGTTACGTACACATTTATAATATTAGTAGGGATTTATTTAGGTTTATGGCTTGGCAGCTAGGCCTTTAAGCCAGATCTTAGATTACAATATACTTTCTTCATTTTCTTAAGCCTACAGTTAACTGTAGTACTGTAGTTAACTGTAGGCTATCAACAAAAGCCATTCAATTCAACGGAGTTCTTGTGACAACTCGAAAGGCCATTTTTGACTATACAGTTTCATTTCTCACAAAAACATATAATCACTAGTCAAAAACTATCAATATCCTACAACTATTGTTCATTCTATAGTAATTTTACACATTTTTAGCATATAAAACTGCACAGCACAACATCTCCTTTCAGTTCCCGCCAAAAACACCCTTATTAAGTTATTATTAGGAGTGCACGATATATATCGATATTGAATAAAATATCGATATATGTACACGATATATCGATTCCTCCCGATATTATCGAATAATCTAGTATCGATATGTACAATCGATACATTTTATCCGATACATCAAATATCGGTAGAAATTATAGAATAAACTTTTACTTTTTTAAACTGATTTATGGTTGGTAACTTTAGTAAAAATAAAACGTAAAACCCTGAATTATTGAATAACTAGCCTTCCCAGTAACGAAAGTTTCGTGGTTAACAAAATAGGTACTCTAAATGACTTCAAATTAAACTCCACTACATACCTAACCTACAATGTATATTCGTCTCAACAGCTAAAGAGCGATTTCTGAGTTTCTCCAATAAACTCTCAGTTTTATTTTTTGTAGTTTTTCAACGCTGGTCGATTATGAGATATACTAATGAAATGATTCGATTATAAAATAAGTAAGCTACTGATTTCATAATCGATTTTCAATATTAATATTCGAAAATAATTCGATTATGACATTAGTCATAATCGCCCCCCGCTAAACAACTTACTACTCCTACTCTTAGTAAGGGCAGCACTAGTATTAAAAATGGTATAATCTGTATCTGTGGGTACTCGTTTCGGTCTCAGTACAGAATAACTTACAAATAAAAGCTATCTGGTTTGATTGTTTTGTTTGATACATTTTACGAAATGTAAATACAGTTATATAAAATCTAACTAATATAAATAAATAGCACAATATATAAAAGCGGCTACAATTCAATTGTATAGAAGAAGCAAGCTGTGGCAATAAATTGATTACCTGTTTTATATATTACATTTTAATTAAAACTTTGTTTGAGCAAGGTCTCGACAAAAAATATTGGGAATTATAAATAATTAAACTTGATTTGTTTCTTATTCCTAGCTATTTTCACTTATATCAACCTGATCCCTATCAAATACTTAATATTAAAAACTAACTAAATAAAAAAATTACATTTTGTTACGATATATCGAAGATATCGATATATTTCTACGATATATCGCAAAGTATCGATACAACATTACGATATATTATATCGAAAATAATATCGATATTTTTTTTGTATGAACATCCCTAGTTATTATGAATGTTTATAGCTTTTTTAAAGTATTTATGGCTTGGCAACTAGGCCTTTAAGCCAGATCTTAGTTTATAATATACATTTGGTTTCTTCATTTTCTTAAGCCTATGTGTAGCACAGCTGAACTGTAGGTAATCAGCTAGTGCCATTCAACGGAGTTCTTGTGACAACTCAAAAGGCCACATTTGACTATGCAGTTCACATTTCTCACAAAACACATAATCACTACTCAAAAACTATCAATATCCTACAACTATTGTTCATTTTAGAGTAATTTTACACATTTCTAGAAAATAAAACTGCACAGCACAACATCACCTTTCAGTTCCCGCCAAAAACTCCATGTTTATTATGTTTATAGTTTATAGAACGTAACCACAGACTACTATGGATACTACGTAAGCTTAACTACGAACGAAATCAACATAACCGAAAACCGGAGTTTTTGGCGGGAACTGAAAGGAGATGTTGTTCTGTGCAGTTTTATTTTCTAAAAATGTGTAAAATTACTCTAAAATGAACAATAGTTGTAGGATATTGATAGTTTTGAGTAGTAATTATGTGTTTTGTTAGAAATGTGAACTGTATAGTCAAATGTGGCCTTTTGAGTTGTCACAAGAACTCCGTTGAATGACACTAGCTGATTACCTACAGTTCAGCTGTGCTACAGACTACAGTATAGGCTTAAGAAAATGAAGAAACTATATTATAAACTAAGATCTGGCTTAAAGGCCTAGCTGCCAAGCCATTAACCTAAATAAAATAAAAATAACCGAAAACCAATAACATGTAATTTATTTAGTTGATAATATACTTATTTTTTAAAGTGAAACTTCTATATAGACGGGGTCTTATGATGTTTCGCTTACGAAAATTTGTCTCGGTCACGTGGTCTAATTCTTACATTTTTAAACTCGTGATATCTTTCGAATGGAATGTCCAAATTGAATAATTCAAAAAGTTATATAAAGGTATTGAAGCAGTCTTTATTATGAAGTAATTTATTTTGATAAGGCTTAATACCAAGATACAATCATACAAATAAAGAGCCTTTTCTAGCCATTTTAATTAAAATTTTAAAATAAAAGAACACATTGTGGCATAACTATAATAGTTAGATATATAGTGTCGCGACACTTTTTGTAAATAATGATGTGTTCTGCAAAGTCGTAGTACATTATTTTATTCTATCATCAATAGTTTTCGCAGCGCACGCGATTTTAGGTATTTTATACACCTTGGGTTATTGGAGTTTTAGTAAGGACCCCTAATTTATTTGTAAATATAATATACCCTATGTCACCTGGGAATAGTGTAGCTTGCCAACAGTGAGGAATTTTTCAAATCGGTTCAGTAATTTCGGAGCCTCTTCATCAAAACATGAGCAAACGAAATTTAATTGAGTTATTTTTTTGGAAATATTTTTCTGTTAATATAATTTGATGTCCGAATGAAGTTGATGACGAAAGATGCGCATTTGCCAATGTTCCGTTGTATGTGTATAATTTTAGAGTAGACTGAATGTTTTTTTTGGTTCCGGACCGAATTCAGTTTTTTGTTTGATAAAATAAAATGTTTAAATAAAAAATGCATTCATTAAAATGTACCTAACCTAACCAAATCATAATTTGCAGTAAACCTGCGAAAAATCGAAATATGCGCTGGGACACATATTAGAAGTGAAACTTCAACGGTCAAGTTGAAAAACGAATCGCAACGGACAAGTGGAAAAACTAATAGCAACGGATAAGTGGTATAACGAATCGCAACGGAAAAGTTGAAAAACGAATCGTAACGGACAAGTGGAAAATCTTCAACTGATAAGTGACAAAATGAATCGCAACAAAATTTCAACTTGAAGTGTTACGGGCAGATTGTTAATATACTTGTCCAGTTTGAAAACTTGCCCGTAAAACTTCAAGTTAAAATTTTGTTGCGATTCATTTTGTCACTTATCAGTTGAAGATTTTCCACTTGTCCGTTACGATTCGTTTTTCCGCAAAAGCTAAAGCCGATATGAGGCAAAACTTTACCGCAGCCCATTCCAATTTTGTGAGATATTTGTGAGATATTTGTGTGATGCAAAAAGTAATTAACCTAAAATAAATGAAAAGATTACAAAGTCGTATAATTTTAGATCGGTTCCTCGGAACAATATATTTAGTTTTGGCGATATTTACCAAAGAATAACTGACACGGCGGGTTTGAAAAGGTTCGCTTAGCTTCTTTTAGTAAAATTATTAGTCTTTTAATTATCACCAGGTATTAAAGCTCTCGCTTACAGAATTATAGTCCTTAATAGTAAAATAAACATTATAGGTTATGTAAAAAAATACACGCATGTCGTAAATGAAGCAAACTAATCCTGGTATGATTACGTAGTATCTCCTCTGGGATAACGTTACAGATATAGGCCGTTTCATGCAGATGTGGCTATGGATTGTAATGCGTTATTTGCGATCTAATTGGGTCACAATAAATATCTTTGACATTATCGGAGGTGAGGCCCCCTGCATAAAAATTGGAGTTGCTAGAGTTTAGAGTTAGACAAAGCGAAAGTGGTGCCCCTATTATTTACTAAAATTACAGTGCAGTGTGCACAGTATATAAAATTTTAAAATTTCAAATGATATCTAAGTTAATCAATTAAATTTAAATTACAAATTGAGAAAAAGCAGAAAAACAATGTAAATATAAATAAGAAGTTTTACAAAATCTAACTGATTACGTTTTATGTACAAACAGACTATTAAGGAGAGGAATACAAATTTAAGCATGTCCGCAAAGGGATCTTTTGAAAACCAGTATGAAGATTATTCACCAGAACATTCCTGCAACATTTTAAATGACTCTAAAGATGCGGTGTGTACCATTTTTTTTATTGTGAAAGAATGTAATTTTATATAATCAGTGATTAAAATTAAGACTTTATTTCAATAATTACACATATACCTATTTATATTCTACATTATGTTTGTGCACTAAAATATTTTTTATTATTCACTGTTTCTAAAGCTCTTGTATATTTTAAAATTTATATTTCACAGATATCTGCTGCATTTGGTAATAAATTACAAAATTTTAGTATGTCCAAATTAGATCAATTGTTAAAAATGGAAAAAGATATATTCTATGATGGAACTGTATACACAGGATCAGCTGGATTAGCCTTTTATTATCTTATCAACTCATTAAAAAGTGAAAACTCCCATGAAATATTAAATGTAAGAATTTTTAAACTATTTTATGTTTTGTTTTGATCATTATTTTATGCAAGTAATATCAATTGATGATTAGCTGGCTGGGAAATATTCTATATGTACCTAGCAATAATAAATATAAATAGACATTTCGGGTCGAGTTTAGAATTTTGCATCCTCCCAGTATTAACGGGTGAAGGGGAGTGTACGGAAGTCACCCCCACCATTTCCAGTAGCCAAAAACACAATATTTTTTTTATTTAAAAAACATGGGGGAGCTCTGGGAATAGGTTTGGTAAAAATTTCATAGTAACTCGCCTTGATAAAGTAGAATTAAGGGTTGGGGATCACTCCCTATCATTTTTGGCTGTCAGAGATGCATGTTTATTTATTTTAAAAATAGAGGTAGGCTACTTATGTAGACTTGGTGGGAGATTCACTTTTACAGCAGATCCAAATTTTGTACCCAAATGTGTTCTTGATTATTGTTTTAACCATCCGGAAATCACTGTTCTCATCTCTCATTTTTTAACAAAATTCCAAATTGTCCCCTTAATTTATTTAAATTTTAAAATTTATCTTAAATTATTTTATTTTTATTCATCTGGGACCTGGAATTAGCGGCTTTGATTCCCCCAACCCTTAATTCTACCTTGTTAAGGCAAATTCCTATGATATTTTTACCAAATTCCTCTGGGGTTCCTGTATGTTTTTTTAAATAATAAAACTACATATCTTCAGCAGCCGAAGTATGAAAATGATCTTTTATGGAAAAATGGAGTACACATTATGTGCTATTATATTTTATTGTAAATTAATTGTGTTTACAATGACTGACAAAAATTAAATTTGTTAAGGTTTGTCAATAAAAATAATTTAATTTAATTGTAAGTAGAAAACTTTTCTAGTATACACATACATAAAATGGGATAGTAATAAAATTATAATTATGTTTAGGTCATAAACTAGTCCAAAAATTCTTGTGCTGATTTAGCCATTACAATAAAGATCAACATTATACCTTAACTAAAACAAAAGTATGGATAATTTTCTTATTGATTGTTTTTATAGAGGGCATTGGATTTTATAAATTTGGACAATCTTAAAGGCCGTAGGATTAGTTTCCTATGCGGTGATGCAGGTCCTTTAGCTCTGGCAACTGTTATATCATACAAGTTGGGCAAAAGGCGTCCAGAACATTTGTCTGATTATAAGAATTTGACACAAAGGTGATGTATCCATATTTATATATAGATATCTTTTTAATTGGATTTTTATTTATTTCTATCTTCAAGGCATTCAAAATGAACTAATTACACCGGCCGACATGAATAGTGCTGATAACGAAATCAGACCTCATTCATTTTATTGTATCACATCAGATTTTTCATAAAACGAACATATTCGCTATTTTTGATTATTCAGTAAAAATGAATTAAATTAATAAGTTATGGCGCTTTATTGAATTAAGCGACATCTCATGTAAAAATATATTATTTGGAACCGCGACACGCCCATTCAAAACGTGTTACATGGAAATAAGCCTTTATAGTTACTTTGTTTACAATTTTTTTACTAACTACTTGTGGAAAATACTTATAATTCTTATTTTGGCTTTAAAATTCAACTCAGATCGTGGACTCCGAGCTTTGTGTGTACTATTTGTGTTGAACTATTAAGGCAGTGGACATACCGCAAAAAAACAACTCTACCTTTTGGTAGACCGATGATATGGAGAGAGCAAGTCAATTATTTTGATGACTGTTATTTTTGCTGTACCAATGTAAAAGGTTTCAATGCTAAATTAAAAATAAAATAGTTTTTTTCCTGATAATCTTGGTGATTATAATGAAGAACAGGGTGAAAGGTTTCACCAAGACATCAAAACTATGGAAACAAAGTACCAAGGGCGATGGATTGTGAATATGATGGCTGATTACTGCTGGTCAATAAAACGTGATATTATTGACGATTCCCATAAAAAAATTACTCCCAGACGTAATTTTACAGCTAAACGCAAAAGATCTCACTCAAAATAGCTTCATAGCAACTATTGTACATTACATTTTCTGTAGAAGTTTTCAAATATATGTATTTATAATATAATGATTGATTTCTTTCTTAAAATTAAAAAGAAAAAGTATTTCTTGTTTGTAAAAAAATCTGATGTGATAGAGTAATTATGTAGGTAATTTTGTGTTTAAAATACTATAAATTAGTGATATTTATCACTCATATCAAAACAACTTTCAAAAGTCTTCATTTATCGGCCGGTGTTATCAGAATGGGTATAATTGTGTACTTACCATTACTTTAGTAAACATATCTTATGTTTACTGTAGTTTTAGTCCTGAAAAGAGGATTACTTAGTTGTATAGAAAATAATTCCACTGATTATATGAAGAAAGATTGTTTTGTGTCTTTATATCTGTAATCGAAAGCCATTTTATAACAATATTTATGTGGAAAATGGTTCTAATAAAAAGATGTTTGGTATCTATGCACTTTTAATAATAAGGACATAAAGTACAGTTTGACCTGAGAAAGGATTAGTTAGTTCAGAATGTAGATTTGAAATTTACATGAGCAACATTGTGTAGGAAGCTAATATGGTTATATATAAATTGGCATATTCTATATTGTCAGTATACGTTAGTATATTTTACTAGAAGCTACTGATATACTGGTCTTTGTATTGGTTTTAGACTAATGAACCTTATTTCATTGCTCAATGATTCACCTGATGAGCTGTTGTATGGAAAGGCAGGATATTTGTATGCTTTGTTATTTGTAAATAGACATATTAGTGGAAAAGAAGTTATCCCTGCAAATCATATCGAAAAAGTAAGTTCGAGTAACTTACATTCTTGTTATTTATTGCTTTTTTTTTTTCACCATTGTATTGTTTTTTGTGAGAGAACTTTCATGAAATTTTTACCTAAATGTTAATAGATCAGATTTTCTCTATTAAGGATTTAAAATAATACTCCTATGTATAATATATGGTCTTATATTAATTATAATTTAAATTTTGTAGGTGATTAATAGCATTTTAAAATCTGGCAAACAACTTTCTTCCCAAATGAGGTCCGAGTGTCCATTGTTGTGGCAATGGCATGATAAGATTTACTATGGCGCGGCACATGGGATGGCTGGTATCTTGTACATCCTACTACAGGTATATTAATTCTATTAATTTAGATAGAGACTTTATTTAAAGTTGAAAATACAAAATGAAAATGAAGATATTCATTTCAAAATTCAATATATAGTTATATATACTACTCTGTCAAAAAAGTACTGGGAATAGATCAATAATACACAAATTGTTAGTTATTAATTGAAACTTATTTTATCACCTTCAAAGTATGCTATCATTTTATGATCCAAATATAATAACAAAGGAAGGAAGGAATCACGGTGTACAGCTAGATAGATACACGGGATAGGTTCTGCGGGATACAGGAACTCGTGAGATATGTTGCGCAATTCTTAATATATTCAATTATAAATTGTTATTCATATTCAAAGTTTTTTATTCAAAGTAGTTCGGTTTCCTGTCAAAGCATGTTTTTTTTATTAAATAAAATTCATTATATTAATATATCAAAAACAAAATAAAAACACAGTTTTTGAAAATAACTCCAATTCTCAACTGACCAATTCGAATAACCTATTAAATATCGAAATTAAATTTCATCTTTTCTTATAGCAATTATAAGGAAAATATTAAATTTTCCAATGAAATGTTAACTTAATTTCTAAACACTAATGTCGCAGGACGGCACATTTTTTCTTCTCAAGAGGACAACACAGTTAAGTGGTCGAAACGACACTAACGTGCGGGAGGATCAAGTCTACTACTTTTAGAACACTTTGTGGCCTTTTGTGCACTTCATGCGTTATCTAGACGTTTATATGATCTAAGGATTGAATTTACTTACAACAAATCTGTATTCCGGTGCCGATTCCGATTGGTTCTTACATCTTACTAACTATTTTTTACAGGAACGAAGCATAATTGTGGATCAGAAAGAACGATTTGCCATCTACAATTCAGAAAAAAACATTTGGAGATACTATTTAATCTCATTGATAATTTTTTAATGATTGCATTGGGGCTTGAAATATCTATTTATGCACCCGATGTGCTTACCACTGCAATAACATTAATATGTATGACGTGTCTGTTTATCAATTTCAGGCCACTGTTGCTTAACCATTTCCGTGTGCTTATACAAACAATAGTGAATCTGAACAAATATATTATTTAAAATATATCTTCCTCTATTTCAGGCTCGTTTGTATATAAATATAATTGAAATTCGTAGTTTCATTAAACCAACTTTAGATTGGTTATTGACGAAACGATACTCAAGTGGTAACTTCCAATCTTCATTTGAGAGCAGTTCTGGAGACAGACTAGTGCAATGGTGTCATGGCGCGCCGGGTTTTGTTCCATTGTGCATTTTAGCTCATCAAGTAAGTCGCTTCTCCAATATACCAATTTATTTATGTTTTACTCTTTCTTCTCCACGCTAATACCAGACCCGGTACAAAAATATTTACTTTATAAGTATGTTCACTTTTATGTTATTTACTTATTCTTGAATATCTGCCAAAACCATTCCATATGAATGGGCTTTATTTGAAACTAAAGGCTAAAATATTAAACATTTCTTTGAATAAAAAAGTTAAATTACCATTGTCTAATAAGTTAACAGTAATTATTAAAATAAACAATCATAATTGCTTTGTGTAACAAAAGCTAAGACATTAATAGCTAATTTTGTTACCCAGATTTTCGAAGAAGACAAATATTTAAAAATTGCCTTGCAATGTGGAGATATAGTATGGGAGCGAGGACTGTGTACCAAGGGGTACAGCCTCTGTCATGGTGTAGGTGGAAATGCATATGCCTTTATACAGCTCTATCAAGCTACAAAGGTGAAAATTATACAGTTTTCTTGTATTAAACATACACTTACGACTAGTCATAGTAACATGTGGCTAAAATATCCGTCTCATTCTAATGAAGTGAATTCGAATCGTGCCTGGGAAGCATATATCACTTTCGTAGTTTTCCGATCTAATGTTTCACCCACATAAGGCAAACTAGACAATTCAAGACCATCACCTACACGAATCAATCCTTCCTCTCGTCAATAACTGGCATAAGCTTCCTTCCTTCCTTTTAAATTTATTTGTTGGATATCGTGTATTATTAAAAAATCGCATACAATACAACCGCTATTAATTTGGGTAACGAACTATATTTAGAAAAATAACGAAAAATCCACACTTGTCGTTACTTGTACCGCATGTGCTGTAATACATTGTTTTTGCATACCTGGTATATACCACTCACATAATCAGCAATGTTCAGTGACCAAGGTTCCGCACTGCCAAGTATGTAACCATTCTGGTGCCCACCATGAACTATGTCAGAGTAACTCATGAGCTCTACAACCACGACTTGCGACATCTGTCGGATTCAACTCCGATGGTAGATGACGCCATTCAATTTCGTATCCGCAATTTATAATCTGAGAAACCCTGTTCCCTTTAAAAGTTTGAAATAGATGGGGTGATATCCGTAACCAGGAGAGAATGATGGTGCTATCTGATCCTTAAATGTTAAATAAATATAATTTAATAATTTGACTAACAATGCTGTCCCAATCAATTGTTTAGAAAGTAGTCGTATCATAATATGCGTATATAATGCCCGTTCTTTTTAGACAAACTTTTTTAGAATGTATTATAATATGTGTCATATTATATCCAATTGTATGTGGTAATGTGTACAGAAAACGGTGTATTTGTACCGTGCTTGCTGCTTTACGGAGTGGTGTTGCGTGGAGCGAAAGGGCACGGAGCTACGCCGCCCTGACCGGCCCGCCTCGCTCTTCGAAGGGCTGCTGGGCCGCATCTGGCTAACCGACGACATCGCCCATCTTCATGACGCACGATTCCCAGCATTCTCATTGTAATCCATACTTTCCAAATTCCAATTATGTTATTAAATGTAACCTGATTGCACATTTGATACATCATCATCGAAAATTAAGTCCTGTGAAATAAATTTCTTTTTCAATAAACGCATACAGTGATCACAGCCTTATCTTTCTGTACCGTACACGGCGGGATCGGTGACACGACGGTACAAACCCACAAGGTAATTTTTAGTACTTAGGTGCTACGTATTTACCTGGTACTCCAGCCGGCGGTGCCGGGAGTAGGAACAAGGGGAACACTAATTCGTCAGTATTTTAAGGGAGGGCGCCCCTTGAGATGAAATATATAAAATATCCTACTAAGCTACTACTACAAGAGAACACTACGGGGGATGGATAAAATGTCTGTCCAAATACACCCGCGCCTCGTCCTATTTCGTCACAACCACTTTTCCCCAGACTATATCACGTTATTATCACTAATATTGTGTTCCACTCACTTGTAATTATCAATAATTCTCAATAAAATAAAATATTAAATGTATTACGCGAGAGCAATGACACCGTGCGTCTTTTAGTCGACACCCGCTTTGCGACACAATAAAAAAAGGACCGCGTAACAATCGAAAACCGGCGTTCGATATCTGTATTCCGAACAGACCCCCGCCCCAGGCAGGAGAAACCTGGCTGAATCCAAAGCCAGAGAATCAGACGGGACAAACTATTCAATTCATTCAACCTTTAAATTTTGTCACTGTATTTTTTTAAACAATATTAAATTTAGCAGCGGTTCTTTTTGCATTTTGCATTCACACATGCAAAGCTAAGGTTTGATATAGACATTAGCGCCATAGCCACTCGTGGAGTACCATCGGAACCGAAGAATAGTCATGCACTCGACGCACAAATAGCAGTGACAGTTTTCCCTCGCTCACCTGAAGTGACACCACCAACCCGCTTTTGACCTGTTTTTACTAAAATTTTACTTGGATCTTGTACAGTAGACATTCGGGTCTCATCCATATTAAATATTTGATGTGTTTTATACTTTTCCTTTACCATGACTTCTTCATGGTCATCAGATTTGTGTAGAAAATGTCTATTTCCTCTTTTTTAAATCCCTCGATTCTATTAATAGTGGTTGGTGACATTAGGTTTGCGAATGCTGATATGACGATTACTGTTTAAAAATCTTTCCAGCCAATCTGGTCCTGCACATTTACTTTCTCTATTACAAATTATGTGGCATTCCCAATTTATCAGCACCGTGTTCCCCTACCTAATTAAGATTAATAACGTGCTGTACTAGACTCGACTAGGGCTAGGAAAACGTACAATGGAAATTGATAACGACAAACAGCACACGACCGCGTAAATTCAACTATGAGATCCGCCGTATTTATAAACGGTCGACGATCGGAGTTAAGATTCAAACGAAAATGTTGTCTGGTGATAACAGACGATGGTAGTCATTTAATTAAACAATTTTCATCAAGCAATTACACCAATCAGAATTTTGAAACAACGGAACTAAAATGAGTTGCGAAACGTGGCCGAAATCGCGTCGAGCGATTGGTTTTCTGTAAGCCTAGATCTTTGAACCGCGCCGCGGCAGCGGCCGGCGAGTTTCAGAACCAACTGATATATATTTATTAACTGACTAACGTGTCCTAGCGATACTTCTTTAATTAGAAGTTCTTAAGTTTAAATACATAATTTACCTTTGAGCTGCGCTCAGCAAAGTTTTCTAAATACGCTTCTGTTTCGGCATTCGAGAACCTATTTTGGGATACCATATAGGTAACTTTAAGGTGTAAAATAAAAAATTCTAACAAAAAAGAAACTGATTTCAAGAGTAACTAAAATATTTTTTCTACATCTTGAAGTCGGTGTCAAACAAAACAACCACACATTGTAATAACAAAATTTTGCAAAATATAGTAATTTTCATGCTTTAATTAGCACTGACTTCTAAGATGTTGTAGGAAATTATTATTTTTTGCTTTTCAGGTACTCTTGAAGTTGGTTTCTTTTTGATATATATTTTTTATTCATAAAAAATTCAATGTACCAGAAACGCCCTCCCCTAAGATTATTGCTCTTAATAAATACAAACAAATAGTTTAATTATATAAAATATTTATTAAAATTAATATATCTTACATCTATTGGATTTGTGTCGTACTATTAATATCACCCAATAAAAATAATAATTATAGATTTTATACTATAAAATTAAAGAAGCCATGTCTGTACATTAAATATAGTAATTATATTACGGAATATCATTTACAAAACGAAAATGTTCTAAATGTAATATATTTGAAATGTATTTTTTATTGTTTCCCAGTGAAATCTTGTGCCTAATAAACGCTGATTATATCCCTAGACTGGTTAAGGCATTATAAATCGGGATACTATAATTATCTTACCATTCATTTATTTACCTTATTACTGGTAAACACTTAACATAGCTCCATAGTGTCAATTTCCTACCGTGAGAAGGCAAAGGAACGCATAGTATAATATAGAAACAATAAGCAATAAACATGACCAACCGACAGCATTACAAGACCCTTCTTTTTGTTTTTTTTAGCAATATATCTATTTACAGCCAGTTCCTATATCTTACTATTAATTCCCTTGCCTTACCATTGGTTGAATTGTGACAACTTTTATGGAGCTTATATCAAAATAACCGATAGACAAGTGAACAGTCCTTGAGATATAGAAACCGACTATTAAGCAATGGGCATTACTGGCAAAATGAAGTGTGGAAAAGTAAGGTTCAGCAGCATGTATCACATTTTTTATTCGCTTATGCTGGGTTTCTGTATCGTATCTAACCATTCATTTTCCTTACTTATTGTTGAATGAAAAAAACTCAATATAAGTAATGTTAATTTTCTACCAGTGATAACCTAAACGAACGAACAGTAAGATACATAAACCCAACATCAAACTCCACACATCACGTTTTCATTCATTCAACACCGACGAACTTGTAGATGTAACCCATAATAGGTACCTATAGTGTAAAAAACTGTATCGCATATTTTAATACAAACCTTTAATAAACAAAATATCCAATTTTACAGGAAATAAAATGTTTATTTCCGTTTTTTAATACTTTCTTTGTGTATTATAGGGTATCCAAATGATTAATAATTGATCATTACTACTACTTTAATATTTCATCATAATTTTTCAACTTCTTCGAAAAACGCTTCCTAGCTAGTGTACAATATTGTTTATTTAACAATAAATTTCTTATGTGTTTGTTCGGAATTCACTTAAAAACTACTGGGCTGATTTTATTAGACTTAAAATCTGCGCCACATTTTAGTCTGTTCCCAGCAGTGGTTTGTAGTCGGGTGCATAAAAATTATCTTATTCCGACACAGTTTTCACGAAAAAGATGGCTTACATTCATTTTTAAATCATGCGGTACCTTGTGTCTGGGGAATCACCCGGGACTTTCAAGTCAAGTATGGACAAATCGCGGACATATCCTAGTTAATTATATAATACTAATAATATATAAGTAAACAGTTGAATATCATGTTATTTCCTTAAACAGTGGAAGTTTAGTTTACCCAATATAAAATTAGATTTAGTCAGTTCTGCTTTCATCCTCATAGGCTCGTATTCTAGCATAATAGTCACGTGCAAACAGATGCTTGAAATTATATTTCTTATTTCCCTGCTCAACCTTTTGTTGAAATGCGTTTTATTTATAAAGTTAAAAAATAAATAATATATATATATATATATATATGTTACGGCTAATACCCGAAGTGCGGCTACACCTAGTTCTAGCCGGCTAAAACTAGGTGTAGCTGCACTTCGGTGTTTAAACCTAGGTGTAACAGATTTGTTCACGGCTAATATTACGTGTAGCCGATTTCATTTGGTTAAAACTAGGTAATAAATAATAACGTTCCTTGATTATAGCTTGTTTTATTGTAGGTTGAACCAATGCGAAGAATAGAACCTAGTTTTAACCACGTAGGATTGGCTACATCTAGTTGTAGCCAGCATAAAGAAGGCTATACCTAGTTTTAACCAAATGAAATCGGCTACACGTAATATTAGCCGTGAACAAATCTGTTACACCTAGGTTTAAACACCGAAGTGCGGCTACACCTAGTTTTAGCCGGCTAGAACTAGGTGTAGCCGCACTTCGGGTATTAGCCGTAACATATATCGTCATAACGTCACTAACAATGTCGCATCTCAAATAACGTTTTACTTTTATTAGTGAGTTAGCTAAAGGACGTACGGAAGTACGGTGGGTGTAGCGGGAGAATTCAGTTTAAAAGCAAAAATATGTACACTAATATTATTAAAAATAACCTTTATAGCGACGTTTTCGTTTTGTTTGTTAAGCAGACGCCGATAGAATACGGGCCTTAGATTGTTGAAAAATAGTTTCTTGCAAAATCTATTGTATACTTTGTCGTTCTAACTTGTGACATAATGAAATAGTTTTACTGAGACATGTTTATCGTAGTAAAGCACGATATTTTTGGGTTCTTAAGATTGCTTAATGTTAGTTAATGAACTATTTTATGGATTCCAGAATTTAAACATAAAAAAATTCAGATTAAAAGAGATCAAATACTTAAATATAAATAGAAAGGTTCAAAAACACATGGGTAAACGAATATGATTAAAGCTTTTTGCAAGATTGCAAACTTGAGATGAAAATATTTGCAAAATGTCTTATGACAAATTTGTACATGTGCACAGAAAATACTCAGTTTTGTAAAAAAAAGTTTATCCAACAAATAAAACTTAAATTTATCCCGTCTCACTTGTTTTCCTTTGTTTTAAGTTAAGAAGTTCCAGTATCTAGGGATAAAGAATGTTTCTACATTAGTCTAAGTAGGGGTATGGGTATCACACCTTTTCGTGAAATTTCATTCAAGTTGGCACAGTTTTCTATTGGTGATTTAAAAATATCACCAAGACGTGTATTACCTATCTATATATTCGCTCAGTACGTCTTAGCTTATCATGCATCACATAAAAGAGAATTTGTTCCATAAATTATGAAATGTATAGAAATTTAGTTTCTTCTCACTAATCAATAGTATGGAAGAAAAATACTAGGAACGATGATACTTTAATGTGATTCCTTGAAGATTATCTGATTGTTCGCTAAACATTATTGGTAGCAAATCATTGTAATTAAATGTACTATGTTATATTTTTGAAAACTTGGAAATTGAAAAGATATTTAATTTTTGAAAGATCTAGAAGCAAGTATTTTAAATTTAAAAAAAAACAAAAAGCAGTAGAAGTATATGAATTAGGAGCTTTTATCGTTTTATTTATGTTATTAAAAAAATAAAGGAATAATCTCCTGGTATTTCTCTTCCAAGTTAATATGTGTATAATATTTGACAATGTAATCAAGTAATCAGTAAAAACAAAAATGATTAAAAATTGGATTTATCTAACTTACAAGGTTCTATGGAGAATAAAAATCAATATATTTGTTAGTGGCAGTTCCATAATGGATGACTTTGAGTTGAACACTAACCCGGCTTCCAAGCATCATTCTTTTATCGTTCAACATACGTAAATACTACAGGCTATGTATGCCACCATCATCACCATATCGAATCTGATCAATTCCTGCCACTGGTTGTCTGGAAGAGACTGCATTTCAGTAAAATGATCGCCCAATTCACGCAATTAGAATATTACACTGATTTCCTCTGTACTGAAGTGAACTAAGCCTTTGCCTGTCTACTTCACCGCAGCGCCAAAGCCTCCAGGTTCAATTATGATAATAATAGACAGATAAACACACACATTGTATATCCTAAGTTAAGCCAGTTACACTTATGAGTAATATACAACGGAACACTCTGGGGCCGATCCCGAACACCCAGAACATAGTAAATATCGGAGTTTGTTTACGAAAAATTTACTATCTCAGGAATCGAACCCGGAGCCTCTGTGTTGCGTAGCCCGCTCAGTCAGAGAGCGTCTATTCCTGGCATGCACACTGCATTTTCTACTAGCTTCTGCCCGTGATTTCGTCCGCGTGGAATTTCTTTTTTCATAAAAATTATCCTATGTTACTTCTAATACCTCCAAGAAAATGTGTACAAAGTTTCATGATGATCGGTTGCTGTAGCTTTCGCCTGAAAGCGTAACAAACAAACTTACATTCACAATATTTATAATATTAGTTAGGATGGTCTGGGTGTTCGACACCAGATGGTCTGCTGTATCTGCAGCTGTATTCAAAGCCGTGGTTCGCGCGGGCGGCGTGGCGGGGGGCGGCGTCAGAGCAGCGCGGCGCCGGCCTCGGCGCGCGACGCGGGCAGCGGCGGCCCGGGCCGCCACTTGTCGTCGCGCGGCGAGTACAGCTCGACGGAGGCGAGCGTGGTGCGCGCGCGGTAGAAGGCGCGCTCGCCGCCGCTCTCGCTGTCGCCACCCGCCACCACCACCACGCCGTCGCCCGCGCCCGCCGCGCACCCCGCGCGCGCCTCCTTCAGCCCGGACACCTCCTCCCACGAGTCCTGAACGAGCACCGTCATACTAGCATTAGATCCCTATAATATCGGCGTCAAACAATCGTGATTTGTGCGATAAGTGAGAGTTCCGATGGTCCGATTTCCATATCCCTCCTATCTATTTGGTCTGATCCCTTTTCTTCATACCCCGATCCCATCCTAAAGGCTTCACCCCTGTTGTTGCAAACGTCTATGGGCGACCGTAGCCACTTCTCATGAACTGGGCCGTCTACTTGTTTGCCAGCTTCACAATACAAAATATTCATCATATTAGTTTTTTTTATTCTTTTTGGCCCAGGCGAACATGATATGCCCAAGTCGAGTTACAATTTTATTTATGTCTATTTACTTCTACCTTACTATCTAGGTTAATACTTGTGTGTATTAATAAATATGTGTTAGTGTATGTGTTAGGATGTGATGATTTTGGAATATCAGATTAATTAAGAATTTAGATTGCAGGCATATTATTCTTAACAACGTTAATTCATTGGGAGAGACATTTGCTCACCAAATAACTATCCTGTTTTGATAAACTACGACCGTACCAGCGTAAGCAACTTTCTTGCAGTTTGCCCGCTGTGTCACGCACATGAAGGCTGCCGCGAATGTGAGTCTCTCCCGCCCAGGCACACGCACACCGTCATATAAAATTCATTGCAATACTCACAGCCAAATAGTTTTTTTTTTACATTAAAGTACCTGAATAATATTATCTTTCATTTTTAAATCGCTTTTGTCAGCAACAAAGTAATTGTTAGTAAATTAAATTTATTTATTGTAATATAGAACGAAGGATATCGATTTGCTTCTTTATCAAAATCGATATTATCCCTCACTTGCTTCTTCCAATCAAATGCAATATCACCTAATCGGTCCAATTGTAAATTTAAATAATCTCGGGACACAAAAATTCAACAAAATCAGTCCAAAAACATTTATTCAAATTTACCATGGAGACAATGATACGCATTGTGAAAAAGGCAATGAAATATAAATAATGAAGTGCACTCACATCGTCAAAGCTGTACCTCTCTACGGAGGTGAGGACCGTGCGGCTGGGCGCGTTCCCGCCCACCACGTACAGGTAGTTGTCGAGCACGACGGCGGCGGCCTGGCTGCGCGCGCGCCGCATGGGCGCCAGCGCGCGCCACTGCCGCGCCGCCGGGTGGTACACGAGCAGGTCGCGCGTGTGCCGCCACGTGTGCGTGCACCCGCCTACCACGTATATCAGACCTGCGCGAAAACCCAAACCCTCCACATAATACGGACTTCTCCAACCACATGGAGTACGAATTGATTCTTTATTCACCCATCAACCTTCAGCTTAGTAAATAAGACATATAATCCAAACTATAGATATGTTGTAAACATCGTGGTATTTAACACATTAATTTTATAATAAATTTTAAAATGACATATATAAAAAGAGTGCTTTTAAATACCTCGTAAAATCTGACTTTGAAAATTTTACAAGCAATCAATAAACTATTTGACTTGTTAGAATTCGTCATAACTCAGTACACCCCTACAAAGTGAGAAGAAAATTGTGAAGTTTCGTATGATAATAAAAAGTACTTCCGTTCGATTTCTCAGTTGTAATGTTTTTTAATGCCAGAAGTGAATATATGGAAATGAATATATTTCAAAATGGAATCTTATTGATTACTTATTGTATAATAAGTTGAGTCTTCAACCGTTTCCAAGGGAATTTTGGTTACTTAAAGAAGAAGAAGCGGCGCAACAAACTCCAAGTAATACATCTTTACTGTGTTTTCACATTAGTGCTTTTTTTTAAATAGACCGACCCAGCTAACAAGGTTACCATCGCCTATGTATGTTTGCAACACCAGGGGCGGTGTCAACGCGTTGTCCGCCTTTATGATAGCATAGAGGGGATGCGATAAGGAGGAAGTGTGATATCTTACACCTTACGATCCACAAACAGCTCAAGGCTCACTTTGATCAATATCGGCGTCAAGTGACGCTAATATACTGTGAGAGTGTCAAATAGCTCATATGCGTACATACCTTCAAAGTTGATAACGCCCATGCCGAAGCGGGGCTCGGGCATCCGGCCGGCGGCGTGCCACTCGTCCGTGAGCGGGTCGTACACCTCGACGGAGGAGCCCATGTCGGAGCCCACCCACCCGCCGAACGCGTACAGGTTGCCGTTCCACGCGGTCAGACCGAACTCGCAGCGCGCTTCCTTCATCGGCGCTATATTCGACCATTTGTCAGTCTGAAACAAACAATTCTGATATTTATGCTGGTGTGCACCGACATTTAACCGATAGTTAAAATAAAATAATCACTGTTTATGCATACATTTTTAGCGATTATAATATTTTAACTATCAGTTAAAAGTCGGTGCACACCAGCCTTAATAGATTAAGCCGCTTACGGCTAAATTAGCTTCGAGACGTTTTAGCGATTGTATTGTATTTTTAACCGACTTCGAAAAAAGGAGGAGGTTCTCAATTCGTCGGGATCTTTTTTTTTTTTGCTTTTTTTATGTATGTTCGCCGATTACTCCGTGATTTATGATCCGATTTACGTGATTCTTTTTTTGTTCGACGCGGAATAGCTTCCAATTGGTCCCCTAAAAATTTTACCTAGTTTGGCCCAGTAGTTTTCATTTTATGAAAATTTTTCATGAAAATAATTTTCACTCCGTTCCATATGTACACCGATTACTCTGAGATTTATGATTCGATTTACGTGATTCTTTTTTTGTTCGACGCGGAATAGCTGCCATGTGGTCCCCTAAAAATTTGACATAGTTTGGCCCAGTAGTTTTCATTTTACGTACATTTTTTGTTCCCAGTTCTTGGAACCTATATTTTTAAGAAGCGCGGCACCATTCGTATGTCCTCCATACATAGCTAGACACTAAAAAGTAACAAATAAAAAATAAAACTTCGTTTAAAAAAACCGACTTCAAAAACTAAAATGTATAAAATAACTTATTTCTAAAGCTATTATTATTAATATATATTATCTAAAACATCTTGAAGTCGGTGCAAAGTAAAACATAAAAATTACTATATTTTGAAAATTACTAAGCACCAACTTTAAGATGTTTTAGATAATATATATTAATAATAATAGCTTTAGAAATAAGTTATTTTATACATTTTAGTCTTTGAAGTCGGTTTTTTTAAACGAAGTTTTATTTTTTATTTGTTATGTATATTTACAGGACTAAATTCTGATTTTCAAATTTAAAATTCCTTGAATGTTTAACATTAATATTTATTATTTTAATATCGTTTAATATTACTAGTTTCATATCAAGTACCTGCCTATAAAAATATTTTAGTTTATTTATTTATGTGCTGACGGTACACTACTACAAACGCAAGAACGTCTTGCTTCAAGACCATTTTTGCGTGTTTTTTTTTCTTATTTATCTGTACTCATCTGCAAGTTCTCACCGCTGCAGTTATTATAACCAAAAATCATACTGTGTTTGTACGATCGGCACAACTGATTTATGACCCACTTTGCTAATAATTCCTTTAAAACCGTCAAAATAGTAAGGTTTATTGTGTGTGTTGCACTTAGGACGTTATAAACATTAATAAAAATGCGTCACTAGCCTCAGAACTACGCAATTTTAAACTTTGTTATCATTGTACTAGCAGGGCGTTCCATTAGGGACTCACAACGACCACGTTCACGACCGCGATTTTTCCCGTTCCACTTGCCTCCGGACGTTATGATCATAAAAGCTAGTGGAACGGGTTATGGAGCGTTGATGTCATTCATGTCATACGCAAATGTCATTGGTTGATATGAAAATCGCGCCGTTTTCAATGTGTAGGTTTGACTAATTTATGTTAAAAGAAATATAGCTAATTATACAAAATGTCATTACAATACAATACAAAATGTCCTTACTACTTCATCGCGGTAATAATTCAGAAGAAAGCAAATTCTTCTAGCTCAGATGAAGAGTGGACGTTAAGTTTATAAAACGTAATACTAAAAAACGTGATCTCAGGCCACGTATTACACAATATAAAAATATAGTCGATCGTTATTCAGATGAAGAATTTAAAAGCCTTTCAAGAAATACATTGAATTAACTATTATCTATCTATCTATTATTCTGAATTCTGAGTTATAACTCTTTCGTATAATTCTGCAGCAAAAGCTATGTGTCTACAAACAATGAATTTCTCATTAATTACATAATTATATTCAAGTCGACGATAATGAAAACTGATTAGAAATAAATTATGTAAATAATTGCTAATAACAAATAAAGGAAAATGATAGATGGCTGTTCAAAATACATTAAAATAATTTTACAAAATTAATAAAGAAAGATATTTTTCTATTCGCCATTTTTGTTTCAAAATTCGCGCCTTTGTCAACGTATTGACAAGAGAGAATTAATGCTCTGTGGTCAACGCCCACTTCGACCCACCTGTTGACATGGGTTGTTGCGGGCGTTGTGTGATCGAAAATGATGACGTCATTAGTGACGACCGCAACGCTCGCGGTCGCCTTGTGGAACGGCTAACTGAGCATTTTGGACGTTGTGCGTTACTAGTGGAACGCCCTATAGATATGTTTTAGATAAAACAGTAATGATTTGAAATAATTTGAATCTCGAACTGAAATCTGCCTTATAATTCTAACTCTTTTCATTATAGAAAAAGTATTATAATTTTAAAAATAAAATGTCATTCTGAAAGTATGTCAGAAGTCAAGTAAAGTCAATGAGAAAAAAATTAGAACTCAATATCTAAGAATTAAATTTTTATTTAAATTGTATAATGGGTAGTCTCGCAGAACAAAGAGCTCGGATTGTAGTGCTCAGTGAGGAAGGCTATGGCATTCGAGAAATATCACGAGTGTTAAATATAAGTCGGAACACAGTGAGGACATGGATCAGACAGCACGCTGAAGAGGCATTCTTGAAGATAGACGAAAACATAATCATGGCGTTCGTCGAATAACAAACCAACAAAGTACAGATATGCAGCACCATTATGAAGAACATCCTTTTTCTCGTACCCAAGATTTCGCGGAATGTTACGACGTTTGTTTACAAACCATAAGAAATCATTTACACCGTATTGGACTGCATTACCGGCATTATGCTAAGAAAGTACACTTAACGAATGCACACAAAACTGCAATATTAAATTTTGCACGTAATTATTTAGACTTTGACTGGACTAATACCATATTTTCAGATGAAAAATCATTTAGATCTTCTCAACATGGTCGCTTAACTTTGTGGCGTTATAACAATACGCGATACACAGAGGATCACGTAGTACCCAATCAATTATCTGGTCGAATTTCAGCTAACGTGTGGGCCTGGATGGGTACCAGGGGTATAGGTGAACTTGTCCAAATTTCTCCTCGTCAAAACGCATTAAACTATGTCGATTTGTTGGAAGAATCAATGTTACCGACAGTGCGAATAGTGTACCCACTTGAAGAAGTCCCTGTATTCTCCTACGTTCACGACAATTGTCGAGTACATACCGCCAGAATTGTCTCGAACTGGCTTACCCAGCATGAAGATGAAATTACTCTAATTCCATGGCCATCTAGGTCACCAGACCTCAACCCAATAGAAAATTTATGGGGTTTGATGGTTCAAATGTGGGATAACAGAAACGAGAGGACAAAGGAAGCAAGTGAGCAGCACTGTAATGAAATTTGGAATTATATGAGGGGAAACGACATCTGCAATCGTCTAATCGGGTCGATGCGTAATCGACTATTAGACGTCATTGAAAACAATGGTGCTTATACCCGGTTTTAGGTTTAAGTAAAGTAAAATGAGTGCCATTTCTAACTTTGAAATACAACCAATTAATAAAATTTAAAAAAAAAATTTTTTCTTCCACATTAATGTTGTTAATGTTTTATTTTCTTGTGTATTTCTGCTACCTAACGTATAACGATAACCCTAATATCCAATGTTGTATATACATACAAAAGGTTTGGCCTGTGTCACCTTTGGCTTGTCGATTTATGACCGGTTCCGATATCTCACTATTCACTCCACTCCACTTCCCCTGCTTTACCGTAGGTTGAATTTTGACATTGCTTGTATAGAGATTACTTCAAATTTTAATCGTTAGTATGGCAAATAAACGGTCGGTAGGATATAGGAAACGTCACTTAATCCAACATACTTAATGACAGACATAGTAATAGCACGTAATAGTATTTGTCAGATGTTACACAAGTATAGACGAGTCTCTCCGATCTGTTTAATACAACGTAGTCAGTAACTGTCAATGTCTAATAACATGATAACAAGTTCGTTACCAAGGAAATGTATGTTCAGGCGAATTTCAACCTAATTGTATTTCACGACTGTAAGAAAATGACCTTATGGTGGGTCATGTTTCAATTTGTTTGATTGTACATGACTCGCGAGCACGAGGCGAGCGGCACGCGGCGCTATTACACATACAATACATTATAATATACATTAGAGCACGTTCCACAAATTATGTCACACGACTTTAATGATTTTTAACCCCTCCCCCGTACTTGACATAGCTAGTCATATTTGTGAGACTCCTGCCTCCCTAGTGTGACATCAAAAATAATGCAATTTTACATCAAGAAATTATTAAATTAAAACAGCAGTTCCGTAATTAGCTTAAATTATAATAGATCTTGAAATGTGACGTCAAGAACTTCAGGACCACTCCCACCCTATCTTACACTTCGGCTACTTTCCATTAGGGACTCGCAACGACCACCTTCACGACCGCGATTTTTCCCGTTATAATCGTAAACCCAAGTGGAACGTTATTCAACCCAACTTGATGACCCATCTCGTTGTGTTATGACATAAAATGATGACGTCATTAGTCACATTTTCGGCACAACCAGAACGACCGCGGTTGCCTTGTAGAACAGGCGCAGGGCATTTTAGGCGTTGTGAGCTACTAATGGAACGCGCTGTTCGTCGACCGATTCTAGATTGTTTTTAATCTGATAATACCAACAAAATAGTAAAAGTTCAAAAGGTGCTACATTTTTGTACATGCATGAAACAGTTGAATATTTATACCCATCACTTGTATTTTATTAAATTTCAAAGTAGGACATTCCTAATTTTGAAAAACAAACAAATATAATAGTAACATACAAACAAACTCACTTTCGTATTTATAATGTGCATTAGTATGAATTGAAAATAATACTGTACCGCAGGATCATACACCTCTCCATTTGCCAGAATTTGGCTACCCTGCTCGCCGCCCACTGCATAAATGCGTCCCCCTAACATTGCCACACCTGGTTGAATTCGTGCTATTCCCATTGGTGCCAACTCTTCCCATTCTCTGTAAATGATTTTTTAAAATTTTATGACATAGATAATGATATAATTTTAATAATCTATTGAACTCTTGAATTTAGAATTATAATGTCACAATGTAGTACTACTACATCCATACAAAGATAAGGAGGCTGTGTGCGTTAAATAATACTTCAGATAGCAGAGAGTAATATTCGTTTGAAAACAGAAAAAACCTATAATAATATGTACAAATCTTTACAAGTGGATTAGTGAGTGTAATACACAGCAAAATGTGTGAGCAGCACAGACAATGCGAGAGCGAAATAGAGCTACTATTAATATGTGTACTCCTGCATTGGGCTAGCCAGTTCATCATTGTCTGCTGCACACATTTAGTCAACATGAATGTATGCAGCGACAATAATGTTAAAAATATCTCTAACGCATGGACTGTCAAGTACCCTATTACCTCTTGTGTAAGTCGAACTTGAGCACGGAGGAGAGGATGTTGTCGGTGGTGAGCGGCGGGTGAGCGGCCTTGTCGCGACACGCGCCCCCCGCCACCACCAGCACGCGGCGCGCGCGCGCCCGCGGCTCCGCGCACAGCGCCACCAGTGCACCGCGCCCGCTTTTCTGCAACGAACAATACATAGCACTAATAATGCAGTACCATACTCGTAGAGCCCGAAACATAATTATTACAAAGAAAATAATGCGACTTTATGTAGATAAATTTTAATTAATCAAATTCATTTTTTTTTATTCAAAATAAGTTCCACTGGAGAACACTTTTTGAAAGTCATACATATAGGTTAAAATTCAATTTTACTTCCTAGTCTATGTACACCGCTTTGCAATGTGTTATTGCTGTTAAGGAGAAGAAGTATCAAGAAACTCCCCAGCAACATGTCTAGTTAAAAGTTGTTTTTCTTTATATTTGTTGTTCTATTTATATTTAAGTTCTTTTTTTTAAAGTTTTATACAGAATTATGTTACAGAATGACTTTTGAAGAATTAATGGAGTTGTAGCAAACAGTGCATCTTCAATAAGTCAGAGCGCAATAAAAGGATAGAAAATATTATTATAGTTATAAATATAAAGACATAACATACTTTTTTTTTGCAACATATCTCCATATATTCCTTACAAGTACGGCAAGATAAAAACTTTATACTCGTACAAAACACAGTGTTCTAGAGGTTGGAGCGAGCTGCTATGTAAATGAAGTTTTGTCATTTAAATATTCTTCAATAGTGTAGTATCCCCTTTTTTAGCAAGATACTTTTTAATTTGGTTTTGTGAAGGGCAGATCTAACATTTCACTCAGAATCGTATTGAAGAAGCGTATACCAACCCCCAAGAAATAAGACAATACTTTTTGTAATCTAAAAGATGGCAATATTAGTCTATTACAATCCATCAAGAACTTTAGAGTTTTTGGACTACAAACATATGGAAGATCAGCTTTTAAAAATACTATGATAAATAGTATTTTTTAGATTTTTATATTATTCAATTTTTTTTTAACAAAATCATAAGTGACTCCATTTAATATTACTTCTAAATAATTATCTAAATCTAACAACTATTAACAAAAACTAAAATATCCTATAAATAAACCTAACTTAAAAATATATATACATAGTATTTGATAACAAATATACATAATGGGGTGTCAGCCACATATGTATGAGCCAATGTGTTACACACTTTATTAGTTAAAAAAAAAAAGCTACTTGCCATGTCAACACGGACAGTTTTTAAGGCCACTGCTATTGAAGTATCCTGTACACTTTTAATAGCATCATCCAAAACCTGTGGTGAAATGAGTGGCAGGCGCACGTGGCCAAGCACTTCGAAACAGTGTCGCCTACGGCAGACTGGGTCGTGTTCGAGCCACCGTAAAGCTGAATATAAAACCTGAAAATTAAAATGTGTAACTGAAAAGTCAGTAACTCTTGGAAATTGCTACTTATTTCAACTACTGTTACTGTTTCGCTCTGATTAGTTAGGTAGATAATACAACACCTAATATCAAGCAATCCAAGCTTTTAATTATAAAACTATTATATCCCCATACTTAAAAATTAAGATTTTTTTAAAAGCTTTTCATGCTATAATTAATTTTTTATTGTTATTGGTCTTAAAACTAAATCAAAAGTAATAATAATAAAGGAGACACCAGTTTCAGTATAGGAAAAGTAGGAAAGCAGGGATGGAATGCGAGAGATGGGATAACAGGGATGGAATAGGTGGGGTGGGATAGAAGGATCAGACAGGAGGAATGGGATAGTGGGGATAGGATAGGGGAATGTAAAAGATGGGGAGGGGGAAATGGGCCATCAAACTCTCACACAAAACATGATTTACTCAAGGTGAACTATTTCACACAAATATTCTGTGAGAGTGTGGTATCACATTAATTGAGCTAGCCCCGAGAGCTATCTTTAATCAAGTAATGATTCCAGTATGGCTCAAACACATCAAAATCATCTATACATACATACACATGAAGTTAATAAAAAAATGTTAAATAAAAAAGAGCACCTGTGCTTCACTCTCGACTTTCAACTGTTCTGAAGATAATAGGGTCACCAGCTGGTTAAGTGGCAACTCAAGCAACTCATCTCCATTTGCCACTACATTCCAATTTGCTTGTGCATGGTCCAATGCTTCTTTGGCCAATTCTATACAGTTATGTGCTTCTGCAAACCTAGAAAAACACAATAGTTGTCATATTTATTAACAATCCACAATACAATTAACCATCATTAAATTTTAAAAGTCACATTAAATAATGGAACTTTTATAAACTTAAATATGAGGAATCTTCTACTTCTTTATAAAAATGATTTTTATAAAGAAGTAGAAGATTTGTTTGTATGTCCTTTATAGAATCGTAAACTATACATTTGATCTTGTGATGATGTTTAGCAAAGTAGTTGTGCATGAGCCAAAGCAGGTTTCTGAGTTGGTTCTCACAATTGGACCCAGTAGATGGCGCTGCTGTCGGCATATCGATTCAAGCTTTTCCGGGCAGGAGGACGCCTGCTGGGACAGCTAGTAATTAATAAATATAATTATCAAATGTAATATGTAGCTATATTTAAAAATTTAATAGCATCTAAATTGATGCACAACCTACATTGACAGATTAGCTAAGAATATCTTATAAGTAATGTAATAGGCAGACAGCCTGTCTGATAGAAAATGGTTACTGTTACTAACACATATACCTGTTTCTAAGTAATTTTCTTTCATGCAAAGCTATAGTAAAATAAAAAATGAATATTATATGAATGATGTACCTGAATATCCCAAGGGCATTTGATGGATGCAGTTCCCTCTTCAGATATTGACCACATAAAGTAACAAGTTCTCTTAGTTGGAGCATATCAGCAGCAATGAGCAAATGTTGTACAGTATGTTTATCTATAATTATTTCACCTAAAGTAAAATGAGTTTTATAAATAGTAACAAAATTAATATTCAATGAGGTTAATCTACAGATGTTTGATACACGAATTTTCAGTAGCCGGGAGACATACCCCTACTACAACCCCTATGGTTCAGATACCAGTTTTTTTTTTTAATGAACATAACCTTACTTATTTTTTTCACTAATATGGCACTTATAATATCATAGGTCCTAAGTTGAACAATCCTTTCAAAGTCCAAAAGAAAGCCAGTAATCAACAGAAAAGAACCAAAGCATAAGCTATCAAAATATAAAGAAACAACACAGCAGAGCTCATTCACATACACTTCTCGAGTAACCATGAAAATATTCAAAATGGTGACCAACAACAATGAAATTATAAATATAGAAAATAAATAGTAAATGGTTATAGGTGGTTCTCGCATTCACCAGCCAAGCTAATGTGGTACAATCACTTGGATAGTGTGTTTTGGTCTCTTCAGACAAAAGCTTAAAAATAAAGTTTGCGTCCTAACTGAAGAAATATAAGTATAACTATGTTACTGAATATCGTAAGAAGTCCAAGTGGCTATCAATCTCAGTCACTTCACCGAAATGCTCACCTCCATCATTTATTGTACAGCATATTATTTATTTATTTATTTGTTCCAATTGGACAAGTACTTCAACAATCTGCCCGTAACACTTCAAGTTAAAATTTTGTTACGATTCATTTTGTCACATGTCAGTTGAAGACTTTCCACTTGTCCGTTGCAATTCGTTTTTCCACTTGTCCGTTGCCATTCCTTTTCCACTTTTCCGTTGCGATTCATTTTTCACTCATCCGTTGCCATCCGTTTTTCAACTTGTCCATTGCGATTCGTTTTCCCACTTGTCCATTGAAGTTTCACTTCTAATATGTGTCCCAGCACACATTTCGATTTTTTTCTTTATTCCAGGTATTTGTATTGTGTAATATTTATGTATCCTATTTACATGGATTTAATTTGCATACATCTTCATACACTTATGATTCCTTTCACACAATCCACAGCCTGGAAGAAATCACTCTAAAGCAATAAGACCACCCCTGTTGAACACAACCAAAGCTAAACAAGCTGTTTTGTGGTGATGTTACACCTCTTTGTGTGTGTGACTACTTATGCTTTTTGGTAGTGATCAATTTTAAATTGATCTTTGTATAAAAGATAAAAAAAAAACTGTTATTCTGTCTTAATTAAATTTGATTCTTGTAAATCCATAAAAATTCATTTTGCTTCCAAAATATACAACTATGTGTATATTCAAGAGCCCCTTGTTCCTGCCTTTATATGAAATGACTGTAAATTTACTATATGAGTATGTTGTAAACAACAAATAATTTTCTATCTATCTAACCTAACATAACCTAAATCACTGTTCTAGTCACTGGTTGCAAACTTTCACCACCCATCACAATAATATTAGTGAAAAAATAGGTGAGCTTATATGTACCTAAAATTACTATATCAAGAATTCTGGACCATAGGAGTTGGGGAAAAAGGGTACAAATACCTTCCCCCTATCCACTACTTAAAATTCATGTACCAGATACAGGCTCAAGAGCCAGCCTTCAATAATACAATATAAAATAAATTTTAAGGAAAATAGATTAAAGTAAACATCAAAATATAGCAAATAATCAAGGGTTAGGTTAAGCATTCATAAAAAGCATCAAATATTTCTAAATAAATATATGAACTATTGTCTTCCAACAGAGGGACTCCTACTTTCAAGCAACTGATAGTCAGTAGTCTAGATGTAGAGACAAACTATGGATATCATTAACAGTATTTGTGTTTATTTTATATATAAACTATTATTACCTGTATATATAAAGTCAATAATCTTAGGAAGTATGTCTGGTGGTACACTAGGCAATGAAACATGTGATTTCTGGCTTTCTTCGAGGCCCACACTGAACATCGCGTCGAAGTAAGCACAGCTTGCAGCAAGCACCACCCGATGTGCCTGTTTTCAATACAAAATGTAACTAACATGTTTGAACAAAGTATTAGTTAATTGTATCATTGTCATCTTGATTAATCATATTAAACAAACGAAGCACTATAATATAAGAGTCTGAATCTCACACAACAGAAAAATAAGAAAGTATGACTATTATAACGAAATAGGTCAGTCATTGTATTTCATTGTCCCAGATGTAAATAATGATTAGAGTAAAATTATGATTAGCAATTACCTTGACCCTTGTTGTTCCTGATATCAAATCTATGTCACAAAACCTCCCATCTCTTTTAAAATGATTTAAATTACTAGATATTTTAGATGCATATTCGCTACATTTATAAGGATGTGCTCCATCTTTGTTTTGGCATGGTTCATAAACATTTGACGACATAGTTCGGGAAAACTAGTTTCATAAAAACATATTCTACCCCGTTAGATATTAATAAATAATTATAATACTAAAAATAAAAACAAAAAGAAAAATCTTTCAATTCATTACACAAAATTGACATGATTTTAGTGTATATTTTTTTTAAGTAGAATTCGCATCAAAGGCAGGCAAAGGAATCTTAGTCCATACAGCCAAGTCTGGTGTATAAATCTTCGTATAGTAGCGCAGTTGTATGTTGTAGGCTACAACCCACGCCATTATCAGAGTTCTTGTGAAAACTCGAAAGGACACATTTGACTATACAGTTCACATTTCTCACAAAAACACATAATTATTACTCAAAAACTATCAATATCCTACACACAACTATTGTTCATTTTAGAGTATTTTTACACATTTTTAGAAAATAAAACTGCACAGCGCAACGTCCCCTTTCAGTTCCCGCCAAAAACTCTCTTTTTTTTACTGATGGCTGCAATGCCGTTTATGCATTGAAAAACTCTCTTAGTATATATGAAATGACTCAAATGACGTACATTTTTATTAATTTGACATTGACAGCAATTATACAGTTGAAATTTTAAGTTGTGGAGTTTTAAGCGGGAAATGTTGTTTTTCTCACGACATTGGCAAAATCAATGCATAAACGGCATTGCAGCCAGCAGTTAAAAAAAAAAGCGGGAAATGAAATTCTATTTGTGTGAGAAATGTGAACTGTAGCGTTTCAAAGTCCTAGGGGAAATGTTAGAACAGCTCGTTTGGTAAACGATGCTACTGTGGATAGAGATGTTTATCCGTACAGAAATTTAAGCCATGATCTTGCTCTTTGATCACACTTTTCTTTACGACTCTTTAATTTCTCTTTCCTTTTCTATTCTTATTTTTTTACTTATGGATTGTCAATTTGATGTATTAGTGTAATAAATTAATTTATTGTAAATAATTATGTTAAAGTTTAACTTCAATTTATGTTATTTAATTATTCTGATACATCTTTTTGCACAAACCGTGCTTAGCCAAAATTGAAGAAGCAGAAAGTTAGTTACATTGGCCCAAAGAGTACATTGAATCATTGGCATTTTGGTTGTTATAAGAACTTCGTTGACTGGCGAACTGGCGTCGATCAAAGACCTACAATATGACTGTGTTAAACTAAAGACTTACGGTTTTATTCATATTAAGTTAGAATATGTTTTTTACTTCTTCAAGAACTTTATAAAAACCTACAAACTTACTCTAACTCAATATGAATAAGATTGATTGTTAAATTTAAAATAAACATCAGAATAAGCTGTATGGACAATCCTTTGCTTGCCAATAAAACAACAACAATCGCATGTCTTTTAAAGGATGTATTGTTAACGTCAATTGTCATATCATTTTTGCGAGTTTCAACTTAGTTTGGAGAGAATTGTCAGGTGTCAGATAAACTATAGACGTATTGGAAAATTTTCTTTCGGTTTTTTCCTAAATATTTCTGCTTATCTTATTTTTCTGTACTTCTTTGTCTGTTTAAGTGGTGTAGATAAGTATATTTTATTCATATTAATTTCTTTTCCATAATGTCCTCTGTTGGCGAGGATGTTCCTCCGGACAGGGGCAAATTACTTCTTGATTCTCCTATGGATGTGTCCCCAACGGTTACGGGTAATCAATCATCCGAAAAATTATCAAATAAACGTCACGCCGATTCCAGTATAAATACTCAATTTAAAAAGCCCGCGTCAGTCCCGCTTGTTACTGCTTCAACTCAGCACACTTTTGTTCGCCCAGGCTACGAACCCAACACTAGAATTACATATTCTGAGCAAGACTCTGGTCCCTTCATTGTGCATGTTGCTCGTTTGAGTAACGATGAAACCTCTACGTCAAATAACATGAGAGCTCTTAAGATTGCTCAAATAATTTACAATAGCAAGGTATCTGGTGTCGACGAAATTAAAAGTATTGGTCGGAATAAAGTGTCTGTTATTTTCAAAAATCACCTTGACGCAAATTGTTTTGTTTCTGACCCTATTCTTACCTCTCATAACCTATCCGCTTCTATTCCTCGTTTCCAGATTACGCGCATGGGCGTCGTCACTCAAATTCCTTTGGAGTGGTCACTACAAGAACTGGTTGAATCAACTGAATGTCGTTCCGGTGCTTCTCTAGTAATTAAGGCTAGGCGTCTAAATAAAAAAAACCGTATCGATGGGAACACGGTTTGGGAACCCACTGGTACCGTGGTTCTTACCCTATTAGGTCAAGTCCTGCCTGATCATGTTTATTGCTTCAATATGTCTCTGCCAATGAAATTATACACACTACCCACTATTCAGTGCCACAGATGCTGTCGGTTTGGCCATGTCCGCGACCAGTGCCGTTCCTCTCCCCGTTGCTCCCGCTGTGCTGGTTCTCACGATTCCACTGCCTGTAATACCCCCACTGAGAATGTGTCATGCTTGTTCTGCTCAGGAAGTCACTTAGCTACGGACTCCAAATGTCCCGAGCATTCTCGACAAAAAGCAATAAAACTAGCTATGTCCCAGGACAATATAAGCTATATGGAAGCAGCTAAAGGTTTTCCACGTGTACGTAGACCCTTCTCTGATATTGTTAACTCTTCTCTTCCTAGTAAACCGGTATATATTAACAGATCCTCTAATTATATTTATCCACCCTCTCCATCGTCTGATTCTTTACCTCATTCTCATTCTTTATCTCAGCCTTCTACCTCCTCTTATAAGAAATCTGTTCCTATAGTTCGCCGACCTAAACCCCTTCCTAGCAAGTCTTACGACCTCCAAGCACATAATAGCATAACATCATCCCCTCCCCCGACTCTTCCTAATGGTTGTGCTCTAAATAATAATATCTCTAGTAATAAAGTTTTTCCAAATGATGACATGGTGCATCTTATGACTAAGACTTTATTAAATATTTTTTCTAAATTTGAAAATGGTTTACCGTACAACGTCTCAGAAATGGTTCAATCCATCGTTTCGTCTTTAATTAATTTATTTCTAAATAATGGCCAAGAACATCATGCAATGGAACTGTCGTAGCATTAAAAATAAAAAACAGGATCTCATATATCTGTTCAACAGTTTTAACCCTTTGGTCTTTGGCATTTCGGAGTCATGGTTGTCTCCCGGCTCCCTGTTTAGGTTGCCGGGATATTCATGTCTTCGAGATGACAGAGATGATGGCTGGGCTGGTTCTGCCCTGCTTATGAATCGAAAGTTCTCGTTTTCCCAAATTCCTATCGTTCAACATTCTCGCGACCTGAATATTGTTGCTGCTCGCTCTATTGATATTACTTTTGTTTCGTTGTATGTTCCCTATCCTAATAATAATGTTATCTCAGAATTAACATCCATTCTATCTTCTCTTCCCAAACCCCTTATTATCCTAGGCGATTTCAACATCCGTCATACTATGTGGGGCTCACCTTTTTGCGACTCCGTTGCTTCACCCTTTCTCGACATGCTAGATGGCCTAGATTTATGTGTCTTAAATGACGGCTCCCCTACTCGCAGAGTTCCTCCCACTCAAAACGTTAGCGCCCCAGATTTATCCTTATGCTCTCCCTCTTTAACTAGGTTACTTTCTTGGTCAGTTTTGCCCCATTCTCTTGGCAGTGATCACCTTCCCATTTTAATTTCGTTTGCTAATTCTTTCTCTCCCAACCCAGTTCTCCCTCCTCTTTTAAAATTTAGAATTAAAAAGGCTAATTGGGATAAATTTTCCAATTTAGTTGAAGATAAATTACTGTCTCTCCCTTCTATCACCCTTGATAACGTTGCTTCTGTCTACAATGAATTCACCTCTATTCTAATCTCTGCTGCTAATTTATCTATCCCGTTGAAAAATTCTGCACGTAACAAACTGCCTTCCCCAGCATGGTGGGATTCCGAATGTTCAGTAGCTGTCAAGGAAAGAAAAGAAGCCGAAACAAAATTTTCTAGGGACCTTTCTTTGGAAAACTTTGTTAACTTCAAAAAAATATGTGCTCGTACTAAACGATTCCTACATTCAAAAAAGAAATCCGGTTGGCTTTCATTTTGTGAGTCTCTTTGTCCGAGAACTCCTTCCACTCTTATATGGAGAAAAATTAAAGCTTTTCGTTTCTCTCAACACGATCCTAATATTGCCTCTAATGACCCTTCGTGGCTTCCTGATTTTGTTTCAAAACTTTCTCCTCCTTCCGTTCCACATATAGATTGTATCCCCTCCCTATTGCCTTCCACTGCTGACTCAAGTGGAATGAATTCAGAATTTTCTTATGCGGAACTATGTTGCGCCTTGGATCATCTTCGGGATTCTGCTCCAGGTGTCGATGGCATCCCATATTCCTTCATTACTAGATCTTCCGAAACTTCGAAACGTTTTTTTCTCAAACTCCTTAATATTATATTCTTGTCCGGGTCTGTTCCAGATTCATGGAAAACTCAAGTAATCATTCCAATATTAAAACCGGGTAAAGACCCGTCTAATTCAGATTCCTATAGACCTATTGCTTTATCGTCTGTCCTCGCTAAAATAATGGAACATCTTATGAAAAATAGACTTGAATGGATCGTTGAAAGTAGGGGTCTTCTTGCGAGCAGCCAATTTGGCTTTAGGAGAGGTCTTGGCACTATGGATAGTTTAAGTTTACTAACCTCTGAAATCCATCTTGCTTTTTCTCGCAAGGAGCATGTGATAGGGGTATTCTTAGACGTTTGTTCCGCTTATGATAGCGTTGATCTTTCCTTACTTAGATCGAAAATGTTTCGCCTGAGTTTACCTCCAAGAATTATCAATGTCATTTGTAGCATGTTTATGGATCGTACCATATTAATACGCTCTGCTAACTGTGATATTCCTCCGAGACGTATCTGGAGAGGCTTACCTCAAGGTTCAGTACTTAGCCCTCTTCTTTACAGTTTGTTCACAGCCGATTTGGAAACGTCAGTTAATTGTTTTTGTAAAATTTTGCAATACGCTGACGATATCGCTTTATTTGCCTCCTCATCTTCTTTTTCTGATGCTTGCAACCGACTTAATTCTGCTTTATATTATTTAAATCAATGGCTCACAGATAATGGCCTCTCCCTCTCTCCTCTGAAAAGTTCGGCTGTCATTTTTTCACGTAAACGTTCTGTTCCTGCCATTGATATACACATTGATAACCAATCCATTCCTATTAATGATAATGTTAAATTCTTAGGCTTGTATTTGGACTCAAAATTATCAGGCATCCATCATCTTAATTACATTTGTGCAAAGGCGGAAAAGAATATTAATATTTTGCGGGCTCTTTCTGGCGTCAAATGGGGGTCCCACCCCTTCAATCAGAAGCTCCTTTATAATGCCATTGTAAGGAGCCATTTTGATTATGGCTGTTTTTTATTAGAACCGTGCAACAAACTTGCCCTATTGAAGCTTGACAGGATTCAAGCTAAATGTCTGCGCATTATTACAGGCTCCATGAAATCTTCTCCCACTAATGCTCTCCAGGTTGAATGCTTAGATTCCCCCCTCTTCCTGCGACGGCAACTCCTGGCCGACAGATTCTTCTTCAGAGTGGCAGAGCTAGCTAATCACCCTCTGTTAGGTCTTCTTGATAGTTTACTCCAGCTTACTTCTACGTCTCGTTATTGGAGTCACAAGTCTCCTACAAATTTGATTAAATCTTATAAGAAATTTACTGACCTCCCCTATAAACTTTTCCAAAATTCCAAAAATTTCATTTTTGAATTTAGTTTTGAATGTCTTTTGTTTCAGCCAAATATCATCTTTAATTTTGGTATAAGCAAAGAAACTTCTGGTGCTAACCAAGTTTTTAACCAAATTACTCAGGAACATTGGCCTGGCTGGCTTCATATCTTCACTGACGCTTCAAGACTGAATGACGACGGCCCTCTTGGTGCTGCAGTCTGGATCCCTAAGTTTAAAATAATCCTCAATTATAAAATTCCCCCTCTTAATTCTGTCTTTTCCAGTGAATCTATAGCCATCCTTGAAGCTGCCCTTTATATAGAATCCCATCGCCTTAATAAGTGTATTATTTTTACTGATTCTTTGAGCTGCTTACAAGATATTTCTAAATCCCCTTTTCGTTCCAATCAAATTTCCCCACTTTCCTTGCATATTAAACAGACTCTTTACAACTGTTACTCTTTGGGTTTGGAAGTAATTCTAGCCTGGATTCCTGGTCACTCGGGCATCTGTGGTAATGAAAGTGCTGACAAGTGTGCCAAACAAGCTGTCTACGCTGGTTGTGGTAAATATGCCAAGTGTTTCCCACGCGATCTTCGAGCTCTCGCTAAACCCGAGATGCTGAAATCATGGAATGACTTATGGCAAAATTCTTCTCAAACTGTTGGCAAACATTTTGCTAATCTCCAACCCCTTATCCCCTCGTCTCCCTGGTTTTTCCGCTTCCGCAACATCCCTAAAAAAATTTCATCTATCATAATTCGTTTACGACTTGGCCATGTTTGTTCCCCTGTTTTCTTAGCAAAACTCAGGATTCGTGATAGTTCTTTGTGTGAGTGTGGCCTGGGCGAAGGTTCTATAGAACATATCTTTTTCCACTGCCGTAAAATTGTTACTCCCCTTTATGACATTCTTCCTGTTAATTGCCCTCGTCCTGTTAATAGTAGTGCTCTCTTAACTTTATCGCATAAGTCATTTGTATATATTCTTTGTAAATTCTTGACTGTGAATAATATTATTTTATAATAGTTTGTATATTATATATGCATGTATATATTTATATATATATATTCGTATAATTATATCGATTGTATAGTATATATATGTTGTTGTTATAGTATATATATATTATACTTAGTTTGTAGTTAATAAGTTAAGTTAAGTTAATTTGTTTTTTATATTGTATTAGATTTGCAGAATTTTCTTTTTAATTTACCGGTCAAATTGCTTTTTATTTAGCCAATTTTTTTTTTCACCTGGCTTTTCTTTACTCTCGACATTGGCAAAATCAATGCATAAACGGCATTGCAGCCAGAAGTTAAAAAAAAAAAAAAAAAAAAAAACTTAGTTTGGGAATGTTTTGTGAAGAGAGAAATAATTAGAAATTGCCATAACAACAATTTATGAATATTATTGCTATTTTATAGTTTTCAATCTCAAAGAACATTAATATAATAGGAGATTTTCAATTCCATTAAAATCGTTGTTTTGTTTAAAATTAAAATGTTGTCTAAAGTTCTATTATCATCCGATGTAGCTTTAGTTTGTATTCAACATGCATTGTCTACAGAAAAGGAAGAAATTATGGGGTTGTTAATTGGAGAAGTGAGCTTAAGCATATGTAATTGTTTATTTTACTACAGTATATTTAAATTACGATAAACGTTGATTCCGCCCTATTGTAGGTCCATAATGATGGTAGTCTGGTATCAATTGTATCGTCAGTCATATTGCGTCGATTGGATAAAAAACCAGATCGAGTCGAAATATCTGAAGAGCAACTTGTGCAGGCTACATTGAAAGCAGAAGAGTTGGCTGCTGAAGTAGGAAGACCACTTAGAGTTGTAGGCTGGTATCATTCACACCCACATATAACTGTCTGGCCTTCTCATGTTGGTATGTATTAAGGAGGCAGTGATGATATTGCATGTTTGCAGGTAGAGCTAAAATAATGTCCTTTAATTAAATTACTCCCCTTCTGTTTATAGTGCAGTGCTGCATTTCACACAGTCATCAATATCATTGTTAGAATTAATTACATTATTCAAAGATTGAAAAAGAATTAATTTCAAAACTAATACAAAACATCAAGTAATTTCAGAAGTCTGCCGAGGGTGTTGATATGCACAAGTAGCATTTTGTTGAGGTTTTTAATAACATTATTAGTAACAAGAAATATATGTGTATGATATGCACTATATTAACACCTCATTCTAGAAATAAATTGGTAAATAGCATCATTTAAAGTTATTACAATTTGGTATTTGTGAAATTACGAAAATTCAACCATGTGTGTTTCATCCATCATAATTATGCAGATAATAAAAAAGACCAATGTTTAATTCTACCACCTTGATATTTTGCTGATTTGTGCACTCCATGGTTAATAAATTAAGAGTGAGGTCTGTACACTTAAAACTGAAAAGGACTATTTTTTTAAGAGACAATATCATTATGATTTTTAATGAACTGAATACATACACAACCGACTATGAACACTGAAATAATCCACCCCTCACTTATATATATGAGGGACCACTCATAATTTTTAATATCTTCATTTCACAACTCCATTCAGTACAGCATATTGAATACACACACATCCTTTGGTCAATTTTACTTAAATATGCATTGCAATTTTATTTAAATACTAGTTTACCCTGTGGCTGCACCGCAGCTTAACCTCTAGTCCGTGTCTCTTGTTTATAGAGCAAGCGGTACAGGTTATATTTTATTAAATTTTTATGTATTTGCTCCCGGAAGATTCACTTCATTTTATATCGCTATCTATACCATCCCCCGTCCATCTGTAAACAACATAAATTACAATACTTGACAAAAATTACAAAATAGATAACATGGACCAAGTGGATCAAGTAGACCCAGTGGACCCAGTGGTCCAAGAGGACTAAGTGGACCCAGTGGACCTAGTGAACCAAGTAGAGGCAGTGTATCTAGTGGACCAAGTGGACCCAGTTGTCTAAGCGGACCCAGTTTTCCAAGCGGAGCCAATGGTCCAAATGGTCCCTGTTGTCCAAGTGGTCCCAATGGTCCTAGTGGACCCAGTTGTCCGAGTGATCCCAGTTGTCCTAGTGGACCCAGTGGTCCAAGTGGACCCAGTTGTCCAAGTGGACCCAATTGTCCAAGTGGACCCAGTTGTCCAAGTGGACCCAGTGGTCCAAGTGGAAACTATGGTCCTAGTGGACCCAATTGACCCAGTAGACCAAGTAGACGAAATGGACAAAATCACAAACCTATTTTGGTTTCCGGGATAATCTTTACATAAATCTATCCCATTATCCGGGATGAAAAGTATCCCCATGTGTCACCCCATGGTATAAAATTTACACATATACCGAATTTCAGCCTGATCGGTCCATTAGTTCTTCCGTAAAAGCATAACAAACAAAAAGACAAATATATTTTTATCCCGGACTAGCTTCTGCCCGCGACTTCGTCCGCGTGGAATTTTGTTTTTTCATAAAAAGTATCCTATGTTACTTCTAATACCTCCAAGATGATCGGTTGAGTAGTTTTCGCGTGAAAGCATAACAAACAAACTTACATTCATATTTATAATATTAGTAGGGATGCATTTTCAATTTTGTTCAAATAGGAATTGTCAATGTCTGAAGATGATGGTTACATAAACAGCCTGTGGACAATATGATTGTATAAGGGTTCTGTCTTAGCCAGAATTGTTACAGAACTATAAAAATTAGCTTTGTTTTGGGAATGTGAAAAGTAGTCTACATTTCATTATAATTTTTGTTAAGAAGTTCCAAATGTTTTAGATCTTGCTACTCAATCTATGTATCAGAGAATGGAGTCAACATTTGTTGGCATAATTTTTGCAGTATTCCTCACAGACCAGGCTACGAAAGCACCATCGGTAAACATTTTAACCTTTTATAATGATCAATATTTTATTTGCACCTAACACTATATTGAGAATATTATAAAATCTGAATTCTATTAATAGCTACTACACCAATCTTTTGTCTATGCTAAGATTGAAAAATGACCTTATTATATTGGAAATAAGTGAGCCATAAAAACAGAAGTTAAAAAACTTTATTGCTTTCAGGTACAGATAACATGTTTTCAGTCTGTAAATGAAGGCTCCAGTCAAAGTAGAAGAGAAATACAGATGGAAATAGCAAATAATAATGATTCTTTATTAATTAGTAATTTTGAAGTAAGTACAGGTCATGAAACTAAAAAGGTTAAATAAATAATATATTGCAAAACAATAATTATCTTTCATAATCAAAATGCATATTATATATCAAAATTTGATAGAGGCAGTTTCACAATGAATATGCTGAATTACCTGTGGTTTCTAATGGAACTTAGCAGTTGTCATCCTTGTGTTGCTTGGGAATATTGATATAATATTGAGGTATAAAGGCTAGTAAGTATTATTTGATGTCTCAGGAGAACTTTCAATGTTTCAAATGACAAAAAACTATGTACCTTATTAAAATAAAGTATATTTTTTTCAATATGAAACTAAGCTTTATATTTTTTTATAGGATGAAAAAATGATTTTTTTTTAAACAAACAGCCTTTCACCGCCTATATATTTATGATTTCAGATTTTAACACAGTTGCCAGCAATATTAAAAGAAGAAGAAGATGAAGCATTTAATATGGAGGCCAGCCAAAGTGATACAGATGATATTTTAAACAAACAACATAATGTGGCAGTCAGGACAATAGCAATAGGACACATTGTGGATAAAGTAATTTTATCTAATATACAAATACTGTTTATAAAGCAGCTTTGGTTAAAATAACATTTTTTTTTGTTCTGGGACAAGTTCATGTTTAACACATTTCACCAAGATAATAATAATTCAGAAATAAAGCAACATGTCATAATTAATAATGCACATGTATTTATATAGCGGTTAAATAAAACATCCTCTAAGGCATATGTTGTGAAACAAAGTTCACTTGCAAGCCAGTACTAGAGATAATAATAAAGCAATATGTGGTGTGACAGAAGATGCATGTCAGAGTAGAGGAGTGTGGAAAGAAAAAGACATATTGTGCCGACCCCAAGTAATTGGGATATGGTGAAAAAAAGAGATCACTCATTTGGTAGAACAATGATATTATTGTTATTTTTAATATTAAAACTGTTGAACAACACAATGCCTTATTAGTCACTTGTTTTAAATGCTATTAAAACCTGCATCAATACAGCTGCTGTAGGATATATAATAAATCCTACAGCTAGTATAATCATGATCATACCAGCAGTTGCTTACGAATTCATTAAAGAACTCCAAAAAACACATAATCGCTTGTCTTTATAATTGCAAAACTGGTAATTACATTGATGTTCTGCCAAATGAGTGATATGTGAAAAATAATTTTTGTATGTATAGGTTTTTACAGTTTTAATGAATGAATGAATGCTCTTTATTGCATATATATAAGTTACATATATACAATAGGAGGTCTTATCGCCGCCGGCGATATCTTCCAGACCACCTTTACAATGGTTGAAAATTATATATTTATCATAGAACAAAGAAAAAAATAGAATTAAATTAAATGTCAAAAAAAATAATACATTAAATGTCAAAAAAAGATTAAATTAAATGGCAAAAAAAAAAAAAAAAAAATTGATACGCATACGTTTATTAATTGTTAAATATTATGATGTCAGTGCATTTATTATCCTTAGTCAGAATTATATATATATACCATCTTCATCTAATATTTTAATCATTTATTGCTACTGTCGAAGAATTCCTGTATCGAATAATATGTCTTGTCCGTTAAATATGTAAATAGCTTATATTTATATGTCTCAAATTCGCGGCACGTTTTTATGTCTAATGGTAATTTGTTATATATTTTTATGGACATCATAAATATGCTACGTGCAAACAGTGTTGTTGTGCACCTTTTATTAAATTTTAATAAGTCACATCTTCGTGAGCTTATGATGTCTTCATATTGCTCAGGGTATCTTCTGACATGAAGCGCCACTTCATAGATATATAGACAAGGTAAAGTGAGTAGTTTAAAGCTTTTAAAGTATGGTCTACAGCTATTTCGCCTTTTTAAGCCACAAATAGAGCGTATACAACCTTTCTGGGCAATAAACAAGTGTTCGATGTTAGTTGCATTCCCCCAGAATATTATAACATATTTTAATCTGTTAAGCAACCGGTTGTTGCAAGTAAACCCCATCGGCCGGCTTCACGTTCACGAAGATAATTAATAACCCTTAGACCTCTGTAGCAGGAACATTAGCTGTATTAAATTCTATTTCTTGTTATCTTCTTTACACAGTGTATATTTTCGTCTATTATTAGTCTTATTGTTGTAGTTGGGCCGTTGTAAGTACTCATTTAATATTGTTTTTTTTTCTGTTTCTTAACCTCATTACTGTTTTATTATTGCATGTTCATTTTATTTCTATTTTTAGTGGCTCCATCACCTTACTTTGATGTATTTTAATTGTTTATTATTTACATTTAGACTGTTTAAAATGTTTATACGATTTATTTAATCTACAGGAAGGTACACTGAAATATGTAGTGTAGGTAAACATCGTAAACATAAATACTACACAACCGTCAACTACTGTCAATGTTAATTGTCATTACTTGTATTGTGTATTTATGTTCCGGTAACAAGATCTTTTGGGAATAATGCGTTTTGTTAATGAATTTGTTGAAATTGTTTAATGTACTGTGTTGTTAATATTTATAACCGCTCGCTATCTCATCCACACACCTGGCAGATGAATTGCGATTTAATCGTACATTGAATTATATTTATTTGTTTATATATTTTTCAAGTACATATTTTTATTATTTTATATATACTTTTTTCTTATTGTAATATTTATACCTTATGGCTCTTCATTACGACAGCGTTAGTGATTCTGAATCAGATTTTTGTTCTTGTTCTTCTACCTCTGATAGTATATACGACAGTGTTTCCAGTTTAGTACCACTCCAAAATGTTATAGAAACTAATTTTTCGGGGTTTCCTCATAATTTCAATATAGTACACATTAATGCGCAGAGTATTCCAGCTCATTTCCCAGATATGTTGGCGTCATTTAATCAAAGTACCTTGCACGCTATATTAGTGTCAGAATCCTGGTTAAAACCCTGCCTTTCCTCTAACTCGTATACCTTACCAGGATTCCATCTTATCCGTCATGACCGTGTCGGGAGTGGAGGTGGAGGCGTTGCTATTTACCTTCGATCTCATATTCCCTACAAAATTATAAGCACGTCTCCACAACTCCCAACTTCTGATGCTGGGGAGTATTTACTCATAGAAGTAGAACTTGCTCATGCTAAAATTCTTCTTGGAGTCTTTTATATCTCTTCTCTTCGTATCAATTACTTTTCTTCTTTTGAAACACTTTTAGAAAATATTTCAACTTCATTCGCGCATACCATCATCATGGGCGACTTTAATACCTGCCTTCTGAAACGAGACCATCGGTCATCTTCCTTAGAAACTTTAGTCCGATCTTTAAATCTCAATATTCTTCCGCTGAGTGCAACGCATCGCTTTCCTAACTCGACCCCTTCTCTTCTTGACTTAATTATGGTCTCGTCACCTTCCCACGTCTCCAAACACGGCCAGTGCTCGGCGGACGCTTTTTCATATCATGATTTGATCTACCTTTCTTACAATGTGCGTCCGCCGAAAATGAAACCCAAAATTATCCTGCAGCGAAATTTTAGTGATATGAATCTGGATGCACTTCTTAAGGATGCTCGGGAATTCGACTGGTCTGAGGTAGCTAAGGCCGCTACCGTTGATGAAAAGTTGTATGTGTTTAATACTGCTTTATTGAAGCTTTATGACACACATGCACCTTTACGGCGTATAAAAATCAAACATCTGCCAGCGCCGTGGCTCACCGATGACATCAAAACATTGATGCACAAAAAGTCCAAGGCTAAAACCAAATTCAAAATTAAACCTACCGAAGTCAACCGAATGGCGTTCGTAAGAATTCGTAATCGCTGCAATAGAGTGTGTAGGGACGCTCAACGCCGCTACATTCACGAGTCAGTTGAAAGTGAAAGCCCAGCTAAAGTCTGGAAATTTCTACGATCCCTGGGAGTTGGCAAGCAAACAAATAGTGCAATTCCTAAAGAACTCAACATTGACGATTTAAATCGACATTTCTCTGCTACTTCTGACTTTGACATTGTATCTAAGTCTAATACTTTAAATACTCTTTCCGCCCTGCCAACACCCAATTATCCTACGTTTTTATTAAGTCGATTTACTGATAGTGATGTTAAGAGCGCTGTAAAATCCATTACATCGAACGCTGTCGGCAGCGATGGTATTAGTCGCAACATGATTCTGCCCATACTGGATGTCATTAATCCTCTCCTCACCCATATATTCAATGCCTCTATAGTTACTGGTACCTTTCCTGTCTCCTGGAAGGAAGCCCAGATTATTCCTCTTCCTAAAAAACCCAATCCTGTTTCTTTCTCTCAATTCCGTCCCATATCTATTCTGCCATTCCTTTCTAAAGTCCTGGAACGCCTAGTCCACCAACAATTAAGTGTTTTCCTTAATCGGCATTCTCTCCTTAATCCCTATCAATCTGGTTTCCGTCCTGGCCACAGCACAACTACTGCCCTCGTGAAAATCACCGATGACATCCGTTATGGTATGGATAATGGTTTATTGACTGTGCTATCGCTGCTGGACTTCAGCAGTGCTTTTAACAATGTTAACTTTGAAATATTACTTGGTATTCTAAGCTCTCTTAACATATCTCCTACAGTAATCGACTGGTTTCACAGTTACCTGTATGGCCGCCGGCAGCGGGTTCGCGTCGAGGATGATTATTCATCATGGTGTGAACTCACTGCTGGTGTTCCTCAGGGCGGCGTGCTTTCTCCCTTATTGTTCGCTGTTTTTATTAACTCCATCTCTAATCAACTCACTTCAACCTATCACCTCTATGCAGACGATTTACAAATTTATACACAATCACCTGTCGCCACCTTAGACAAAGCAGTTTCAATCATAAACATTGATTTTGAACGCATTCTGCAGTGGGGCAAGTCTTTTGGGCTTCATGTCAACCCTGAAAAAACTCAAGTCATCGTCATCGGTAGCTCACGGATGCTTAATAAGGTCGACTGGAGTACCATACCTAGTGTGATGTTTGACGGGGCAATCATTCCTTTTAGTGATAAGGTAAAAAACCTTGGCGTTATATTTGACAGTGAGCTGTCTTGGCGACCTCATATCACCGAATTAAGTCGGCGGCTTTATCTCTCATCCAAATCCCTCAGAAGGTTGAGGAATTTCTTACCCACTACCACCAAAATTAAGCTAGCAGAGTCCTTATTACTTCCTATCCTTGATTATGCTGACGCCAGCTATCTAAATTTAACCCAAGAACAACTCAATAAACTTGAGCGCCTCCAAAATTTTTGCATAAGGTTCATATTTGGACTACGCAAATATGACCATGTCTCTGAATTCCGAAAAAAACTCAAGTGGTTGCCAATCCGATTTCGCCGGAATACTCACATCCTTGCTCTTCTCTATAGTATTTTATTTGTCCCTAGTACTCCTGATTACCTTAAACAAAGTTTTGAATTTCTTTCGTGCTCTCATAATTTACGCCCTTCTACTAAACTTAAATTGAACACTCCTGCGCATAACTCAACTTTTTATAACAATTCTTTTACTGTTAAGGCTATACAGCTCTGGAACGCGCTTCCTGTTACAATCAGACAAGCAAAATCGCTAGCGATATTTAAAACTATGATCAAAAAATACTACCTGTCGTTGGAATATGATATTTAAATTCACTTATAAACATTTATATATTTTGTAGATATGTATTTGTATGGTATGTATATTAAGTATATATCTATGTAATATATAAAATTTATCCATATATTTATATATATATAATTTATGTATTTATTGTTAAAATGTAAGTAGTTTGTACTATATGTTACGTATACCACCATCGCCATTATCATCTAAATTTATTTCTGGGGTTGTCTGGAAGAGATCGCTTTTTAGCGATAAGACCGCCCTTTGTACATAACTAGATATAATTTTAGTCTTAAGTTCATGTTTGTATTGGTGTACAATAAAGAGTTATCTATCTATCTATCTATCTATCTTTAATCTGGATACTACATACGCATGATACGCCACAATAACCGTTTTTTGATCGACAACTTTACTAAGCATCCGTAGTGCATATGAGAACTGTATTACTTTATTGTGTATGTGGTCAATATGTGTTTTCCACTTCATGTTATTATCGATGTGTAGCCCCAGAAATTTTGTAGTGTTTGTTTCACTCAGTTCATTGTCCCCATACCGTACCCTTATATCGGAATCGCAATTTGGTCTTTGGCGAAAATTCATTAGATTTGTCTTCTTTAGGTTGATTTGTAAATTATTATGTTCAAGCCATTGAATTACTGAATTGAGACTTGTTATTATCTCATCCTCTTTCGTGCACATAATTGTGCAATCGTCTGCATACAGGATCATTGGGTTATGTATTGCTCTAGGCAGATCATTGATATAAATTAGAAAGAGCAGGGGACCTAGGATACTTCCTTGGGGCACGCCCATATTTACTGATCTTGGTGTAGATGCATAAGTACACTGCACATTGTTCTCAACACATATTTTGTTTATATGCGTTATTTGACTTCTGTTACCAAGATAAGATGTTAGAAGCTGTAGTGCCACTCCCCGTATCCCATATATTTCCAATTTAGTCAGCAAAATATCATGTTTTACATAGTCAAATGCCTTAGTCATATCAAGATATATAGCGTAAACTGGTAACCTTTTGTCAATTCGCGGATATACAACTTTTAGAAGGTCATATATTGCTGAGTCAATTGACTTATTTTTTCGGAATCCCTTTTGTTCCTCCACCAGTATATTATTTCCTTCAAAATAGTTGGTCAGGTTATTATATATTATTTTCTCAAATATTTTAGATATTATAGGGATTAAAGCTACAGGTCTATAATTTTTAATATCTGTCTTGCTTCCCTTTTTATGTATAGGCTTAATTAGTGTTACTTTTAATTTTGATGGAAATATTCCCTGTTCAATACATAGGTTAAATATATGGCTAAGCAGTGGAGCAATGGTACTACCAACATATTTAATTACTTTTGTGGATATATCATCATATCCGACACTATGCGTATTTTTTAGACCTTTTATTATAGCATATATTTCATCGGGATTTGTTGGTTTTATGAATATTGTCTTAGAATTATAATTTAATTTACATTTATCTACTTTGGTTGAATTATCCTTGTATATATTTTGTGTATTGTCTATGTAATAATCATTAAATATTTGTGCTAATTTATTTGGATCGCTAATTACTTTATCATTATGTATAATTTCCCTTACACTTTCCTTTGGATATATCTGTTTATTTTTATTTATAATTTTCCATGTTGCTTTTGACTTGTTGTTTGAATTCTGTACGTAGTAACTATTCTGTGCTTTTTGAGTAAGTTTAATAATTTTATTATATCTAATTGAGTACTCCTGAAAATGTTTCTTATCTCGTATATCATTAGATTGCCTGTATTTTGCTAGAAGTTCTTTTTTTCGTTTACTACATTTTTTTATTCCTTTTGATATCCATCTTGGCTTAAGTTTAGAGTATGTTTTTTTGCGATTTATAGGAAAGCACAAGTCAAAAAATAATTTAAATATCTCATGGAATGCATTAAAAGCAGACTCACCGTCTGTTGATTCTAAAACTTCAGTAAAAGACACACTAGTAATGTATTTTCGGAATTTGACAAGATATTCCTCACTGTATACCCGATGCCATGAATACCAGAAAGGGAAAACACATTTTTTCTTAATAGGACATGTCATAAGTTGAGCTTTATGGTCGGAGACTGCTAGTTCTATTACTTCAGATTTAGCTTCGCGCACGTTATGGATTATATTGTCCAAACAGGTACCACTATTTGGTCTTGTAACTTCACGTACAGAAAATTTAAGATTATAGCTTAAGATTATCTGCTTAAATTTTTGGCTTTGTGTGGAGGTTTCTAGTAGATTTATGTTAAAGTCTCCACAAATTATTATCTTTTTATTGTTATTGGTGGCTAAACTACAAAGAATACTTTCAAGCGTACTGAAGAATATGTCAAAATAAATCTTACTTTCTTTACTTTTGGGTATTCTATACATACATAAAATGATTATTCTTTCACAGACTAACTCTATTGCACACATTTCAATTACATTTACTATACTAAATTTAGATAAGTTGTCTAAAACTTTAAATCTTATACCATTACGTACCAGTATACATGATCCCCCATTTCTATTTTCACGCACAAAATAAGTAGCTAATTTAAAATTCGGTATTTTTAGGATAGTTACATCCTCAAATATCATGTTGTGTTCCGTAAAACATAATATGTCAAGTGGTTTACCCGTTTCTGCAATGTCATCGATCCACACTATAATAATATCTGACTTTGAAATAAGTCCATTAATGTTCTGATGTATAATATACATTTTATTAACTACGAAAAAACCGGTTATCATTAGAAGTTGTACACTTGTCATCTAAATTTGGTCCTAAAGAATTATTTGGTTTATCTTTACATATATCCGTTTGCGTACCAATATCAGCTAATACCGTAGCATTAGTTTGCACATACTCGTTTTTACAAAGAGACTTCCTGACATTTAACTTTTGTGTATACATTTTATAATCCATGTGATAAGATAATCGTAATATTTCTCTCAAAATATTTCGAGCTAAATTAACATTATAAAATCTATATTCAGAATTACAAACGTTAAGAAATATTGTATTTTTAAAATGGCTACATATCCATTTTATGTCATCGTTTAGTTTGGTTTCATTTAAATATTTATTATAAGTAGCCTCACACACTATAATATTAGTATTTTTCAAAGAAGAAAGCCAGGATGTAAATATGTATCTAATTATAAACGGGCTGTCATCATTTCTGAAACCTATTAACACAACATAATCTTCCATTGTTAAATTCATCAAATCAGATTTATACGATGACAGGACGTCAGTTATAGTTGCACCTGGTTTCCAAAAGCAGTACACCTCATATTTAGAACCTAGTTGGTTTTGCAATATTTTTTGCATGCCAATTTTTAATGATTATCTTCTGATGCACTGGTTTGCCATCTTTAGGTAGAATACAAAAGCCCGTATTATGTACATATTAAAGTCCTATGTTTGACCTTCATGTTACAAATAACACAGAACACTTCTTATAAAATATTTTTCTCATTACAGATGTCAAGACCAATGTTAGAAGCACTAGTTTCCCGAAATATAATGAATAGTGTGCGATTGAGAGCGCTAAAGATGCAGCATAAAGATATGATGTCAAAGTTGGAAAATATTTCTACTAATGTTTAGGTGGAAATTCATAAATTATATTAAAACTAAGTTATATATTGAGTTTCTATTTATACAAAACTGAAGTAAGATTTGCCCATTGCCTAAATAAATCATTGTTGTGTATTAGTTTAGAATTTTCGCCCTAAAGGTTCTATTGAGTCTTGTCTACTTTTGATGTTATAGATCATTTGTATCAATCATTTCAAAACCATCTGATGAGTCAATACTCGACACACGTTTTCTTTTACCATCCACTTCAGAGTTCATTATATTTGCCATAGCTCCTGTTAAATTCCAAATAGCATTGTAGGCACTACTACTCCATGTACTTTGTGGCTTCACAACTTTCAATGTGGATTTAAGTTGTAAAGCGTCCCTTGGCTGATCTATAACATAACATGCATTACAAATTTTAATGCACAACCCATACCATATATGATTCAATATAGTTTTCTACAAAGTTTCAGTTTCATTCATTGTTAATCTGTATATAATTTTTTTCACAATATTTCTTTCCTTTTAAATACTTTTTAATAACAGGCCAAGTAAGAGAGCCTAAGAGGTGCAAACCTCTTACAGATATCAAATCTGTAGGTAGTTTTTCCCTTACATAATTATGATGAAAACAATTGCTCTACTAATGTTAGTGATATTTGGTAAGCATATTCTAAGGTATACATAGTATATATTTTAATTGTAAATACTCGAATATAATACAGTTCATAAGGATAAATGCTTAGCTGAGTTTACATCTAGTTCTTACCCAATGGTATGTACTCATCCTCACTGGAATCTGATGTTTCAACATCTTTCTCCAAAGTATTTATTGTGTTTATAGAGAAATTTGTTACAAGGGAACTGCTGTTTTCAGAACTATCACTAGCCTCCTCTATTGGCACGTCTTCAGGCTTCCAAGATTCTATAATAATAGTAGCAAAATTGGTATTTCTAAATTTGAGATACATTAATGATTTGATTTCTAGCAGTTACATAAAATCACACACCCATGTGCAATACAAATCAATAAAAATAAATTTTATTTGATTAATACTGAGCATGCTGTGGCAGCAAATTAATATGTTAATCATAACGATAAAACAATATTGTAATTTTAATAAAATAAATTACCAAATGCCTGTTTATCATCAAGGGCTTGGTTCGTAAATTCAGATTCAATAGATAACAGGTTTAAATCTACTTCAGATACTTTAGGGATGAAATTTTCAAATTCATTGTCTGACTCTGCAAGAAAAAGTAGTATAGTTTTACACAACTATTAATTCTTCCCAATGTATCTGCCCAGTCGACCTATTTGAGTAGAACACCACAGTATATAAATCATATAAGGGGGACAGAGCTCTAACAATGCATAGCAAGCATCACTGCCTTTTGTACTCCCTAATAAAATGTAATTATAGATTATTTACATGTTGGAGACTGGTCTGGTTATTCTGCTCAACTGCCCAGCAAAATTATAATTTGTGTTGTTTATAGAGAGCCAAAGTTTTTGTAAATGTCCTGTATTTTCTATTTTAATAGATAGTAGACATGAAACAACTTACCAATATCATACTGAAAACATCTTACTAGCCTTTGGAACAGAAGAACAAGTTTTTGAGCTACACATACAAACATACAGAAACAGTATAATATTGTGTAGCCACTAAAATAATGTCCTAAAAAGAACACCATTAATAAAATGATGTTAATTATTAGAAAAGCCTGAAAAGATAAAATATTAATAAAAAAAGTTTGTTTAACACTATTGTAACATAAGTACTAGGAATAATTATTTAACAAATAAAAAACTGCCTGAAGTTTACAGAATTTATATAGATTGATAAGACTTTATTGTACACCATTATAGAAAATTTACCAACTATAATAACCTCGAAATAAAAAGCCCGATTTGACACTTAACAAATGTCTACAGAACATAACTTTGAATGAAAGCAACAATACTGAATGTTGATAACAATTAATTTATTTTTAATTTATTTGATTCATTATTTTCATTTATTAATTTCCTCCAAATAACAAATTAGCATGAATTTTTTATGAATTCTGTTATAGTCTAGGTATATATGATGAAGTACCAAAAAATGTTATGTTTAAAAATAAATTTACTTTGGTTTGATTTCTTTCACTTAACAGAAGAAGATCAGTCATTCGCTTTTTAATCCATTCCATTATTTCTGCAAATACTGCCTTAAGTCTTCTTCCATCATGTTTGGCAAGGCTCTTCAGACAACTGGTTCTGTGTTTATACTTGAGCCAAGTTTCAAATGCATCAATTATCACAAGTACAATAATGATGCTCAAAGTTAATTTTATTAATGTTATTTGTCGCTGTACACACACACTGAAACAATGTTAACACCTGCTTATCTATACTAATATTATAAAGAGGAAAGATTTGTTCGTTTGAATGGAATAGGCTCCTAAACTACTGAACTGATTTGAAAAATTCTTTCACTGTTGGCAAGCTACACTATCCCGGGTGTCATAGGCTGTATTATATTTTCAAAAACAAATTTCTGGTTTTTTTTAAATTAAATACCCGTGCGAAGCCCAGCCTGGCCGCTATATGCTTGCTTTTTTATAAATATATGCTTGATTGTACAAAGCTGATGCAATTTAAAAGTTAATTCTAAGCAAAATAAAAAGGGAGGTACTTACAAAAAAACTATATTCAATAAAAAAATAAATAACAGAGACAACCACATTTTCTTCCAAAACAGAACATCTTCAAGTATTCCAATAAAAGCTGCAAGAATCAGAGAATTTTGGTTTGTTTTGCTCTCCGTCGAACTGGTTGCGTTCCATTTAAATAGCTTTTTCAAGGAACTAAACATTGATGATATTACCGATAGTCTTTTGTACCGTTTAATTAATAATGTTATATATAAAACAGAGCGTATACACAAAGTAGAATGGTAGGTATTTAAAGAAGAAAGAATCGTAATAATTCGTAATTTTATGGCAAAAATAAAACAGAACGATTTCCTTTCTTGTGGTTTTTTAAATTTGAAAACATTTTAGTTATTTTAATGGCCTGGCTACAACATTTTTTGCATCACTGTCATCGAGGCCACACAACAAGCCTAACAAAGGTTAAAGGTGGAAACATACTTTACACACTATCGATCCGATGACACGCCCGTCCATTGGATGGCTTCACGGCGTGTTACATCTAAATATTACACCTTTGTCAGTGTTTATTAAGTCCAGTATAAAATTTTCATATTATCTTGATGTCGCAACATTTAATGAAAAATAATTTTTTAAAAAATAATTTAAAATATTTTGTCCAGGATCTTTAATATATTTTCGAATATACTAAATTTATTATAAAATAAGTTTTATTCTATTATCAGCTCGGTGAAGGTCGATGTAGGGTCGGATCTTCTACAATAGCAACATATCTAACTAGTCTGCAAGTGCGACAAAGATTATACAATATAAAATTTTACATGGTCTTCGATTCTGCTTTGACATAAATGATGTAAACAAAGGTACAAATGCTCGCAATATTTCTTTTGTTACAAACACAGAGTACATTGAATATATGGAGATAGAGACTTCAGTCGGGAGAATCGTACTACTAGCACATCTAGCGAGTATCAATTAGAGATGGGTGATAAATACTGTCACGGTGAAAAAGTCACAGCGACAAGCCGTCTAAAAGTATCACTGTGACATGCCACGAAAGAACAACGTTACAAAGTCACTTCGATTCCCGGAACGTTGGTCCTTTACGTCGCGTCAATCATTCGTTGTAATCGTGAGTCGCGAACATAGTTCGGTTAACATCGGCACTAATCGAGTTGATTTGGGTAAGGCGGTGGACGACTCGCTCAGCCGCGGTAGCGGCATAGAGCATTTAGTTGCTAGAAAGGGCATAATTATTATTGTTTGTATCACTACAGTCCTTTGGTTTTGTTTATATTAATAACTTATTAAAAATTTACAAGATTTCCAAACATTAAAAAACAGAACTGAGTTATTTATTTTTATAGAATGAAAAAATTAATTTAGGAATATGTATTTAATTATTTAACTACTAGTAATAACTATATACATATTATTTAATAAGTAGATATTTTATATATGATCAATGACAAAGATAGGCAGACATTCTTGTCAGTCAATGATGTAAAAATATTATATATTTGATAGTATAAACTTAAAATACGTACTCACCTACCTGTTGTGTATCAAATTGATACACAACAGGTAGGTGAGTACGTATTTTAAGTTATCATTGCTTACAGGTTTATGAAATATACGGTAAACAAAGCCAAATATACATAATTATCTTTAACATAACATAATAATCTAAATATGATGTATTTCTAGTATTTTTGACACCAAATCCATAAAAGTAGATTTATTAGCCAAATCTACAATATAAATGTACAGGGTTCATCATTGCATTGTTATTGGTTATTTTAGAATTTTAGATCAACGACCTAATTATCATAGAGTAAGTAAATCACCAGATACGTTATTTATACGTTGTAAATTAAAAACGTCTATTGGAACTGGAACGAAACCGATTACCGAATATTACATTCTGATGTAAGTGACTGTCGTGACAAAGTAACGTTGATTTGTCGCTGTGACTTTTTTGTAACCGGAACGTCAGTCACGGTGACTGAAAAGGAACGATTTTCCTCACGTCTAGTATCAATGGCGCTAACTCGTATATGAACGTACCTAATATATGCATGTGTATGTGTGTTCATGTGTATATGTGTGTATGTGTACGTATAGCGAGTTTGTGTATACACTTTATCTTATTCATAGAGAGAGTAAGTTTGAACGCTTATGGTGCCTAAAGAAGCGTTCAAACTTACTCTGTCTATGAATAAGACCGATATTCTATATATTGTATGCTTAGGTATGGAGATTTCTTCCACCATGAATTCCAACTAGTTACAAATTTGTAAGTGATTGCAATACGTGAAAAGTGTAAAAAATGAATAAAACTGTTTTAAGTTCTGGAATAATTTTTTTTATAAAGTTTACAGACCATATCTTGAGAAATATGAAGAAATATTCTTTCAAGCCTGAAGATGTTTGCCAAAGAACCAGTATATGAGGAGTTTTTGGGAACTGAACGAACTGAACGGGAATTTAAAAGAGACGTTGTGCTGTGCAGTTTTAATTTCTAAAAATGTGTATAATTACTCTAAAATGAACAATAGTTGCAGGATATTGATAGTTTTTGAGTAGAAATTATGTGTTTTTGTGAGAAATGTAAAACTGTGTAGTTAGATGTGGCCTTTCGAGTTTTCACAAGAACTCCATTGAATGGCGTCGGTTGTAGCCTGCAATACAACTGCGCTACTATACGAAGACCTATTAAACATCAGAATTAGCTGTATGGACTAAGAGTCCTTTGCCTGCCTTTGTGGCGAATAAATAAACAACAACAACCAGTATATGACAGATATATTTAATTTAAGTTTATAGTGTTGATTTTAGTTCAATCGTATATTACTTGATAAACGCTATTTGGGATTTCTTATATAAGATAGAAAATTTTGTATAATTATCATTGATCAGATAGGTTATGTTTATGTATGGTTTTCTACTATTTGTTTATATCGGGGTCACATCTCCGAGTATGTTATCACAATATGGCATCGTATGACATAAATGTAAGATGTAGTTTGAGTTATACGTAATCATTTCTTTAATTCTTTTACTTTTATTTTGGTCGAATTACCTTCAGGGCGTTCCACTAGCAACGCACAACGACCACGTTCACGACCGCGATTTTTTCCGTTCCACTTTCTTGCGGACGTTATAAAAGCTGGTGGAACAAATGTCATTGGTTGATATGAAAATCGCGCCTTTTTCAAAGTGTAGGGTTGACTGATTTATGTTAAAAGACATATTATTATAGCTATTTAAACAAAATGTCCTTAATTGGTTCGGCTGCGACTTAACAATCCGGTACACAAATGTTAAGTTGTGGGTGGGCGAACTGAATAGGGGGGAGGTATACTCACCCCTACGACAACCCCTAAGGTCCGGAGGGTTTAAATTTTTTTTAGTGTATAATCATAAACTCACTTATTTATGTTGTAAAATTGTGCCACTTTTGATAATAAAAAACCGTGATTTGAGTTTATGAATGTACTCACGAATTGTTTATGAATGTACTCATGAATAACATATAACCACTATAACTTTTTGTAACACTAAAACTGTTTTTAATGTAGAAATAAACTTTCAAATTTAATTGACGCATAAATACAAATTCATGTTCACTTCACTTCACTTTTTGTTTTTTTGGCAAGAGGCTTGTTCTTGGTCGAACTACCATTACTGCCAACGTCAGGTGTGGAAAAGACAATGTTTATGGCGATGACCAGATAGATAAGAAAACACAAAAAAGGGGGGAAAACAAATAAAAACTTGTTCTAGTATTAGTTCACCGCCACCATCTGAAACAATGTCAGTATATACATAAATAGGACATCACTTATTTTTAAATTTAGATACATACATAAAATTTGATAAAGGATTATAGTTTTATATTATTAACGGAAATATATTTGGTTAGAGCATTAAATATAAGACGACTACATATACGGGAAAGGAGAGTTTTAATATTAGTGGGTCTTGGGATTTTAGTTGGTAAGATATCATATAGGGATGTGGGGTAAAGGGGACAGTTAAAAAATATATGGTCAATAGAACCTTCCTCTGTATTGCATTCACACATTGGAGAGGCACGAACTCCAATCCTATAAAGATGAGCAGGGGTACACGAATGACCCAGTCGCAACCTGCAAATCACTGAGGTGAGTCTTTTGTCAGCATTGCGGAATTTATAGAACCATGGTTTGGTGGGTATCTCTGGAGAAATATCTTTATAAAATTTCCCTTTGACTAGACTGGAATTTGTCCAACTAATAAGCCATTCCCCTTTAAGGTCTTGCAGAGCTTTAGAGCAGAGGTCCTGAGGGTGTAGTCGGGAGTGATCTAGGCACCCTGAGACTATTGCACTTTTCGCTAACTCATCAGCGGTCTCATTACCGATTATACTTGAGTGACTAGGAATCCAAGCTAGGACAACATCTATACTGTTAGACTGGCACAGAACGAGATTTTCCTTGATTTTAAGAATCAAAGGGAAACGTAGGCCAATTGTTAAATCCTCTGAGAGGATAGCTTGGAGGCAGCTTAGAGAGTCTGAAAAGATTATACATTTATGTATCCTGTCTTTGTTAGCGACAACAAACTTTATTGCCTCCAAAATTGCTATTGTTTCACCAGTAAAAATGGATGTAAATATAGGACATTTATAGGTCAGTGCTAGCCTGTAGTTGGGGCACCAGACAGCAGCACCCACACAGCCTTCTACGGACAGTTTAGAGGCATCAGTATAAATTGGGCACCAGTCTGACCATTCCGATGCAAGCCGTAGGTTGAAAAAATCATTTGCTCTAGGATCGTGTTTGGAGATGCCAAAATGTAATAAAACTTTAGGGTGGAAATGTAAGACTTCGTAGGGGGTACTAAATGGGGCTAGTTTATGGGATTGGAAAAGCGGAGTATTTAATCTGTCTAATTTTCTAAAAGATTTAATAAGACATGGAAGATCTTTATGGCACCAGTAAGGGTTGTTTGTGGTAAGGGCAGAGAGGGACTTGATTTTAGAAATTAAAGGGTGAGAAGAAATCTGACAGGTTTTATATAAGAAACGATCACATAAATATTGTCGTCGAATTTGAAGAGGAGAGTCTAAGGCCTCTATCTGTAGTGCATTGGTCGGAGATGATCGCATGGCACCCAGGATCACTCTGAGACATCTATACTGTAGCTTGTCTAGTTTAACAAGAGCTGTTTTTGAACAGGGCTGAAGAACAAAAGAGCCATAATCTAAAATACTACGGATTATAGCATTGTATATTAATTTTTGGGAATATGGGTGAGCACCCCACCAGACTCCTGACAAACATCTAAGAAGATTTAAATTTGATTCCGTCTTTTTTATAATAAAATTCAAATGCTGTAGTCCTGTCATTTTTGATTCTAAAAATACACCCAAAAATTTAACACTGTCGCAGACTGGAATCACTCGGTCGTTACACACCACTCTGATTGATAAGGGGTTTCGTTTACGTGTAAAAACGACTACTTTACTCGTATCTGGTGATAAATCTAGTCCATGTTCCGTTAGCCAGTCAAACAAATAGTACAATGCGCGGTTCAACATAGATTCAGCCTGCTCTGTTGTATCAGCTGATGTATAGAGAACTATATCGTCAGCGTACTGTAATATGTTACAAAAGGACGTTACAGTATGATCTAATTCTGAGGTATAAAGATTGTAGAGCAATGGGCTCAAAACTGAGCCCTGGGGGAGGCCTTTCCATGTCCGACGTGTAGAGTGAATAGAGCCTTCTAGTCTAGTTACTACCGAACGATCCATTAGAAAATTACATATGTAGTGCGCTAACCTCGCGGGAACACTCAGCTTATGCATTTTCTGCCTGAGGTGGTGAAGAAGAACACTATCATACGCGGCAGTTATGTCGAGGAACACGGCCGCCAGGATTTGTCGGTTGGATAGAGCAATCCTAATATCGGTGGTAAGAATAGAGAGACTGTGCATGGTGCTTGAGCCTTTGCGAAACCCGTATTGAGTGCTTGAGAGCATACTGTTGGATTCTAAGTACCATTCTAACCGATTTTTCAGAAGGTGCTCCATTACCTTAGCAAGGGTAGATGATAATGCGATAGGACGGTAGGAAGAGGGCAAGGAAGGGTTTTTACCCGGTTTGAGAATGGGAATAATAAGTTGCGATTTCCAAGAGTCTGGTATAATACCTAATTCATAGGACTTATTAAGAAAATTGAGAAAAAGGGTCTTAGTGAAGGATCCAGCATTGGTAAGGAAGGAATATGGAATACCGTCCAAGCCAGGGGAAGAGTCTTTAAGTCGATTGAAAACACAGGATAATTCAGACATAGTAAAAGGTTCGTTAAATTTATGGGGAGGAAAAGATAGGGGGTAAGGAGATGGGAGAGAGTTATAATTAGGAACAGAAGGAGGGGCCAGTTGACTAACAAAGTCAGAAATCCAGACCGAATTATCGTTACAGGAGGGATTAAATGAGTGCCAGGAACCACGAAATCGTTTAAGGGTCCTCCATACTATATAAGAAGGAGTTTGTGGATTTAGGGTCTCTGTAAATCTAAACCATGACAATTTCTTTTTTTTTTTTTTAAATCTTTTAGAGGCTGCCATAGCCTTTTTATATTCTATATAATTAGATATTGACATATCTGAATTATATAGGGATTCAGCTGCCTTACGGTTTTGGAACATGGAGGTGCACTCGTCATCCCACCATGGTGGAGAATAACGTTTTTTGGTTCCGATTTTTTTAAGGGGGATGCTCAGATGAGCAGCCGTAAGCAAATCATTAATTAGTTGGTCATAGGTATGTACGAAGTTTGATTCAGAAATTTCTGGAATTGAATTAGTTTGGCGATCACTTTCTATGGCATATGTGTCCCAATTCGCCTTATTAGTGTTATATTTTAAGAGAGGTGAGAACTGGCGAACGGGAACACTTAGGTGAGGAAAAGAAATGAGAAGAGGTAAGTGATCGCTGCCATGAGAATCTTCGAGAACAGACCATGATACAACAGAACAAAGGTCTGGAGAGCAAAAAGAGAGATCGGGCGTGCTTGATTGATTGTTTGGAGCGACTCTGCGAGTTAGAGAGCCATCATTTAGGATGCATATGTTAAGATTATCCAGAATGTCCACAAGATCACACCCAAAGGAGTCATAATAAGGGCTGCCCCACAACAAATGAGCGCAGTTGAAATCTCCCAAAATAAGGTAAGGAGTAGTGAGAGTCATGAAGATGGATTCAAGTACAGGGATTAAATTGGAAGAAGGATGGGGAATATATATAGACAATATAGTTAAATTATAATTGTGAATTTTAACAGCAACAGCATTAAGAGAATTTGGTAAAGGTGGAAGAGGGAAAAGAGAATATGCAAGTGATGACTTTATCAATATAGCTGAGCCAGCATACCCATCGTCTCTGTCATCACGGAAACAAGCGTACCCAGGTATTCGAAAGTGGGAACCCGGAACAAGCCACGTCTCCGAAATAGCAAAAGCGATGGGATCATGGGCATACATCATTTGAGAAATTTCATGTTTTTTGGGGGCTATGCTACGACTATTCCACTGGATGAGGTTGAATTTTAGAAATAATATTTATTAGCTGGGTCAATTTGGACGCTACGTTGGACGGTGCTGGGTGATCATCAAATTTAGATATTATATTTATAAGCATGGTGAGCAGCCCGTCTATAAGATTGTCATTATTATCATTGTTTGTATGGCCTCTTAAGGCAACCCCGTTTTGTGAGGATGGAGGGTCATATTGGGAAATTATGGATCGGTGAGCATCCCTGTCATAACCAGGGGCCAAAGGAGCGCGGGGTCTGGGGGAGGTATAGGTGGTGCGTCTGTAGGTGGTAGTTATTGGAGAATTTTGCGAAGGGGTAAGGGAGTTATGGTCCCGTGAGGGCCTTGTAGTATAATGGGTTGGGAAGGATTTTGCTGGAGCAAACATTGTACGGGTAACATCTGAGAAAGACCGAATTGAGGGAGGGAAGAGGGTTGCCGCCTCTGAATATGAAATATTATCCTCTGACATTTTCTTTTTAATAAGTTTTTGTCTGTCCAATTCAGGGCAGTTCTTGTCGATAGCATAATGGCACCCTTTGCATAAACAACAAAAGGCATTTTCGGGAGCAACAGAACAAGTGTTACCAGAGTGTAATTGGCCACATTTATAGCATCTGGGCTTGGAGCGACATTTGTCGCTTACATGTCCAAAGCGGCAGCATGTGAAGCATTGTATTGTCGGTAACTGGTAAGGTGTGACTGGTATTGAGGTGTAGCAACAATAAATGTATTTAGGGAGGATCTGTCCGGTAAATGTAAGAACTACTGTTGTTGTTGGTGTCCAATCTATGGAGCCATCTGGCTGTCGTACCTTCCTACTGAACCTTCTAGCCTTAACAATTTGCCCGCAGTAATTCGGGAGTTCAACCTGATCTACGAACTCTTCCATGGACCAGTCCTTGGGGACTTCTTGAACCACTCCCATACGGGAGACATTAAAAGTTGGGATAATAGCCTTATATTGAGCAGCTGTTAAAGTTGGATTAACCACAAAGTTATTTGCATCTTGAGCAGAAAGAAACTCTACAGATATTCTATTTCTACCTACACTTTTGATTCCCTGTTGTACTATTTTGCTAACATTTGCGTTAACCATCATTTTACCAAATGCTATTTTATTTATAGTAGCACCAGAGCTAGGATTATTTTCTATTCTCTGTACGTGGACCAAAAACGGACCTTTATCTTCACACGAGTACTTGTAAGGTGCATTTACAGAATGATGAACCCATAAAGATTTGTCTGAGTTAGGGTCTGACGACAATGGTGCTTTTTTCGAGGGAAAGTTCGATACTTCGTCAACCGCAGGACGTTTTCTTATTTCTGCAGGTCGCGACCGAGAGCCACACGGCTCCTGTTCCATTTGTTCGTTGCATGTTTTAGAGCCCGGAGGAGGGTCTGGAGGACCGGGAGGGATCTTCGACATAGTCGAAGACCCCTAAATTGGGTATTTGAATAAATTAGTAAGGACTTACCTTATGAGGGTAGATTAAAAAAATCACTAAGAAAGAATAAATATCATTAAAGGAATGGAATAACACATATAAAACGTTAACTACATATATATAGGACACACAGAACAAATTTAAATAAGAAATTATCAATAAAACTAGGATAAACTAATATTTAAGAGTATCAAAATCGCCAACGCGTGCGTTAACCACGGCCTAAGTTTTGACAGTCCAAATTCATGTTGACTTGACTTTTGTTGGTTTTGGCTCCAACGCCACATATATAATCGATTGATTAAAAAGTGTCATTTTTTAGTGTCACTTTGTTTTTAATGGCTTGGCTATCAAGGTATGATTATAAAAATAAATTAATGAATATGTCATTAATACTTATCGATTTGTAATTAAGAAATTCGAAATCTTGTAGGTCAAGATTTACAATTAATTAACATATTGTTTTATATAATTTTCAGAAATCGATATATTTGTATGAAAAAAAATATTCATAAATATTTTTGTTTGCCGCCTCATACAAAAGCATGTTGAGGTGGGGACGACTATATATACGGACTGTTGGCGGGCATATGAGTCTTTACCAGAATTCGGATACATTCACAAGAAAGTGAACCACTCGGACCCAGATAGTCCGTTTGTTGCAAAAGATGGGACACACACCCAGAGAATTGAGTCGCAGTGGAGAGTGGTGAAAAAGTTTTTCAAAACAAAGAGTATAACAAACACAGAAAACTTTTCCGATCTTATCGTAGAGTATTTATGGAGGCGAAGCGTTTTTAAATATAAAAAAGACGCCTTTTTGGAATTAATTGAAGCAATTAAATACATTTATAAAGTAAATTAATTTATATAGACACCATGTTTTATTTAAAAAAATCCCTTACCCGATAATAGAGCCGAGCGAGCGAAGCGAGCGTGCCGCGGCTGCGGCCGGGGAGTGCCAGAACCGACTGGTAACCATTTACTATTAATTTTATGCACAAACAGTCGGTTATGTTAGGTGATATTCAGACCAAAGCGCACGAGCGTGCCGCGGCAGCGGCCGGAGAGTGCCAGATTCGACTGGTAACCATTTACTACTTATTTTATACACAAACAGTCAGTTATGTTAGGTGATATTCAGACCAAAGCGCACGAGCCGAGCGAGCGAAGCGAGCGTGCCGCGGCAGCGGCCGGCGAGTGCCAGAACCGACTGTAACCATTTACTATTTTTTGGTACATACAGACAGTTACGACACCTTGAAAGTCTCATATGAAACATTTGTTTTATGTATCAATTTAGTGGACGACTAGCAAGTTGGCTTTTAATATGACAATGAATCAATATATTAATGATATCAATTTTATTTCAATTTCAATACACTGCTGTTTTTTATATTGATTAAATATAAATTAATGCGATTACGTAAAAAAAAATCGTCTTTATTGGTCGCCATTTTGAATGGTTACTTTTGTATTGTATACAAATGTGCTCTATTGTGTTTTTTCTTCATTTTTCTCCAATTAAGCTGGTTTTTGGGTTATTTTGGCTGTTTTTATGTTGATTACTGGCTTTATTGGAACTTTGAAAGGATTTTTCGATTTCGGACCTATGATAGAAGTGCAACATTAGCGAAAAAATCAGTGAAAATAAGTGAGGTTATGTTTATTAAAAAAAGTTTATTTCAAGATCGCCGGACCTTAAAGGTTGAAGTAAAGGTAAGTATGCCTCTCCCCCTCCCCATTTCACCACCCCGCTACTTAAAATTCGTATACCGGAAAGCTATACATTTACCAACTATGCCTCTCCCCCTCCCCATTTCACCACCCCGCTACTTAAAATTCGTATACCGGAAAGCTATACAGTGTTGCCAGATGGGGGGGATTCCCTGCAAATTCGGGGGTTTTTTTGACGTCTGGGGGGAGATTCGGGGGTAAAGATTTTTTGGGGGGACTTTCGGGGGGAAATATTTTGTTGTGAGAAATTTTTGCCGATATTTTAAGTATCAATAATTCATCTACAAATACAATTCTCATCAGTTAAATGATTATATGTAAGGTATTATTATACCTTACATATAATATATTATATGTAAGGTATAATAATATTATTACTTTATCTTAGAATTATACTCTACTAGTGAATCATACTTCAATTCAATAGTTCATTTTAATAATTCAATTCATTCGTTCGTTCATGTACATCATTTATTTTATTTATTATGCCGTCTCGTATGCGTCGTATCTCATAGGCTACTTTTCCGTTAGAGACTTACAATGATCACGTTCACAACCGCGGTTTTTCCTGTTCCACTTATTTGCTGGCGTCACAATCGTAAACTCAAGTGGAACGGTTATTTAACCCACCTATAGACACGGGTCGTTATTACAACCCCCCCCCCCCCCGGTGAGCGAAAATGATGACGTCATTAGTGACGTTATCGCTACGACGGTAGTTTTGCTTTTTTATTTCTCCTTTAAAATAAGAAAAAAACTGTTTTGGGGTTTTTTTCTCAAAAAGCTCATATTTGGGGGTTTTTGAAAAAAATTTGGGGGTTAATTGACATGGTCATCTGGCAACACTGAAGCTATACATTTACCATTGGTTCAATTGGGTATCGGCTACTTCGTCGCGGTAATGATTCAGAAGAAAGCAATTCGTGTAGCTCAAATGAAGAGTGGGAGATAATTTTAGAAAAACATAATACTAAAAAACATGATCTCAGGCCACATATTACACAATATGAAAATGTAGTCGATCGTTATTCAGATGAAGAATTTAAAAGCCACTTTAGACTTTCAAGAAATACATTTAATTATCTGCACAAATTAATACAGAAAGACTTAGTTCGTCGTATTGCAGGATGTCCCACAATCCCTTCTCGCCAACAATTGATGATTGCTATTTGGAAAATGGCTACAATGGATTCTTATAGATCAGTTTGTGACCGATTTAACGTAGGACGAGCCACTGCTGTAAGAGTTGTGTGTTGAGTTTGTTACGCTTTATTTATAAGAGCCTCAAGTTTTATACAATGGCCTAAGGAAGATCGTGCTATTGATGTGATGTGTGGATTTGAAAGAGCAAGTGGCTTTCCTAAAATAATCGGAGCTATTGATGGGACTCATATTCATATAAATGCCCCAAAACTAAATCCAGCAGATTATATTAACAGGAAAGGATTCCATTCTATTCAATTACAGCTTGAAAAAGCGCGGGAAACCTTCGAAGTTGGCGGGCGCGGTTTTTAAATAATTTGGTTTTATAAATTAATTTATTAGATAATAGTGATCAGAATAGTTATATTTTGTAAATATTAGTACTTTTATATATTTTTATTAATTAGTTAGTAATCTTCTCTTCCTAGGGTAAGTTTTTAAAAAAGTTTTTATGAACGAGCCCCCGGACCCGGGGGGCTTGGTGCCCCCTGCGAGTTCTTATGTCACCGTTTCAAATGAGTCTGGAATGGATACGGACTGTTCTTCGTCGAAAAGACCACTGAAGCGTGGTCGAGTATACAAAATATGCAGGCATTGCAATAAAAAGAAGAGAAAACATAGTTCAAACACAAATCCTGCCAAGGACTCAGATTGCCACTGTCTTAGTGATAATATGCCCATAGACTCCCCAGTTTTACCAACAGTCTCTGTTTGCACAAATACTACTCTTCCTCAGCCTCCCACACAAATCGGTAGATCTCAGTATGAACCAAATGATCATGGTCCCTTTGTAATTCATGTTCAAAAGATTCAGACCTCTGCCGACGACGGAACGTCTTTAAATCCCATTGTATTTGGAAATTTTTTAAAGAAAAATTCTTTCAAGAACATTGTTAATGGCAGTTTAAAAAGAATAGGTAGAAACAAAATGTCCTTATCTTTCCAACACTTCTCCGATGCTAACAATTTTTGTCACTTCAAATACTTTAACCAATAATAATCTTAAAGCTTTTATTCCTACCTTTAATATCACAAGAATGGGGCTAGTTAGAGGAGTTCCTGCCGACTGGTCTCCTGAAGAAGTAAAGGAAAATACGAATGTACCAATAGGTTGTGGTAACATAATTAAAATTAGGCGTTTGAACTATAAAGTTATCATTGAGGGCTCTCCTACATGGAAACCATCACAGACTGTAGTCTTAACTTTTGATGGTCAAGTTTTACCCAAGCGTGTTTTATGTGTTTCAATTCTTTGCCTGTAGAGTTATATACTTACCCCACTATACAGTGTTACAACTGCTGTCGTTTTGGACACACCAAAACACAGTGCCGTTCAAAACCAAGGTGTTACAAGTGTGGTCAGGGCCACACTGGTGATAGTTGCAATGTCGAAGAGGATCGTGGATCTTGTTGCTTATGTTCTGGGCTGCATTTTGCTTCTAGCAAAAATTGTCCAGAATATTCGAGACAAAAACAAATAAAAATTACAATGGCTGAAACTAGCATATCTTACATGGAGGCTTCCAAATTACATCCTGCAGTCTCTAAGCCTTATGCAGATGTTTTATGCTCTATTCCTAACATATCTGCACAAAATGAAAACACATTAGTTCCTGGCTCACCACCTCAAAGACCAACTTCATACAAAAAATCAGTTTTTGTGAAACCACGATCTCCTCCTAGACATAGTAAAGGCTATGACCGTGAGGCTCATGATAACTTAGTTAGGAATTATAATATGCCTGCCCCATCAAATGGTTGTGCTCTACAACCATCTTCAAATGACTGTAATCAAACACTTACCGATCTAATCATGTCTCTAATAAAATTGTTATCACAAACAAACATGCCTATACCGAACAACGCAGCTACTTTAACAAATACTTTTTTGAATAATCTCAACCAAAATGGACAACATGGACCAAATAATCCAATGGAACTGCAGAAGTGCAATCAATAAAAAACACGAATTAGTTTACATTATAAATAAATTTAATCCCTTTATTCTTTCACTATCTGAAACTTGGCTTAAGCCAAATTACACATTTAAAATCCCTGGTTATTCTTGTTTAAGGGATGACAGGGCTGATGGGTATGGTGGTGTATGCCTGCTCATCAGGAATACTTATTCTATATCTCATTTTCCTCTTCCCCCACACAGCGATACCTTTTCTATTATCGCTGCTATTGTAAATAATATATGCTATGTTTCTATATATATCCCTCATCCATCTTCACAAATTTTCAATGAAATAAAAAATTTGATTTCTCTTCTTCCTAAAACTTTCTTGATTCTCGGTGATTTCAACTCTCATCATAGGTCTTGGGGTAGTTCGACATCTAACAGTCATGGTGATGAACTGTTAGATATCTTAGACTTACACAATTTATGTGTCTTAAATTCGGGCTCCCCTACTCGTCTCACAAAACCTGATGAGGCAGTCAGTGCCGTTGATTTGTCTATTTGTACTTCTGATTTAGCTTCATCTTTGTCTTGGTCTACTTTAAGCTCAACTTTCAATAGTGACCACTACCCTATAATTATTTCTTTTCCCTGTAAAAATCAAAGTAAAACAATCATACAAAATCCTCGGTTAAAATACAAAATAATTGACTCAAAGTGGGAGCAATATAAAGTGTCAGTAGAGGAAAAGCTTGCACATTCCTCTGAAATAAATTCAGATTCTTTTAAATGCATTTTATTGCAAGCTGCTGACAGTGTATTTTCTAAGAAAGCCCCGCGTAATAATAAATTGCATTCCCCACCATGGTGGGATGAAGAATGTACTAGCGCTATTAAAAAACGAAAAACAGCTGAGAAGAATTACAGTAGTAACATGTCTTCAGAAAATTACGACGCCTTGTTGGTTATACAGAAGGAGACAAGGAAATTATTCAAAAAGAAGAAATTCGAGGGTTGGAGAACTTTCTGTAGTGCTTTGACGCCTGACACTCCTTCTACTGTTATTTGGCGTAACATCAAAAGATTTAGAACTGCAACTAACTATTCTAGCACAGCTCTCCTTCCAGTTGCATTAGCTGATCAATTTCTTGACCGTTTAGCCCCCGCTTCTGCCCCACATGAAGATTTAATATGCCCTCCAATTTCTACAATAGTCAATTCTTCTTCACTTTTAAATCAGCCTTTTACATTAGTTGAGTTGAAAGGGGTCTTAGCTTATGTGAAGGATAGCGCTCCTGGTGAAGATGGGATACCCTATTCATTTTTAGCGCATCTAGGTGAAAATGGCCTAAATTATTTTCTCAATATTATAAACAAAGTCGTTATAACATGTGACATTCCCGCATCTTGGAAAAGTCAAATAGTGTTGCCATTTTTAAAACCAAATAAAACTCCGTCTGACGTTCAATCATATCGCCCAATCGTTTTATCTTCTGTTGTTACCAAAATTGCTGAACATTTGGTTAAAAATCGTCTTGAGTGGTATATAGAAAATAAAGGGCTTTTGTCCCAGACTCAGTTCGGTTTTAGAAAAAGCAAAGGTGTTGCTGATAATTTAGGAATTCTGGTTACGGATATTCGCAATGCTTTTTCAGATAACAAATCTGTAGTTGCCGCTTTTTTAGACATCAATTCCGCTTACGATAACGTTTTACTTCCTGTCCTTAAAAAAAAGTTAGATAAATTAAATGTTCCTTATCTTTTGACAAACTTTGTTATAAATTTACTTTCTGAGAGGAAAATAACTTTAGATGTAGGTGACTCCTATACGCCAAGTAGACTGATATGGAAAGGCTTACCACAAGGGTCTGTTTTGAGCCCTTTGTTATATAACATATATACCTATGACCTAGAAGACTCAGTGGATGGTGCTGTCAGTATTTTACAGTACGCGGATGACTTGGTGCTGTATGCTACTGATAAAAGCATTACCACTGCTGGTTTTCACCTTTCATCTTCTCTGAGTTTAATTAAATGTTGGATGGATGATAATGGCCTACATTTATCACCTTCTAAGAGTACAGCAGTTGTATTCACTAGGTCGCGTATTCCCTCTCCTGTAACGATAAATTATAATAACACACCTATACCAGCCAGGAGTCAAGTAAAGTTTTTAGGGACTATACTTGATTCTAAGCTGACAGGCCTTCCCCATTGCGATTATGTAGCGTCAAAATGTGAGCGAAATTTGAATATGCTCCGATGCTTACGTGGAGTCTGGTGGGGTGCGCATCCGACTACAATGAGATGGGTTTACAATGCCGTTATTAGAAGTGTCTTAGATTTTGGTACTTATTTCTTGGATCCGGGTAGTGTGGCTGGGTTTAAGAAACTAGACCTGGTACAATCACGAGCCCTTAGAATTATTTCCGGAGCTATGAAGTCCAGTCCTATAAATGCTCTTCAAATTGAATGCTGTGATCCCCCTTTACATTTAAGACGGCAGTACCTGTCTGATAGATTCATTTTCCGTATCGTACAGTTTTCAAACCATCCTCTCGTTTCTAAACTAAAACTTCTTTCACAAAAAATGTCTTCTTCTAAATATTGGTCTCACAAGTCTTCTCCCTGTCTAGTTAAAAGTATTCTTAAGTTCCAGACTATACAAGCACCTACACATTCGTTACAGTTACTTCCTTTATTTAACTGTCCATACGAATCTCTGCTTCTCTCCCCAGATATTTGCTTTTCACTTGATATTAAAAAAACTGATTCCAATGCCAACAATACTTTCAACTCTATAGTTAATAATAAATGGCAAGACTGGCATCATATTTATACCGATGCGTCAAAACATTCTACGGGATGTGTTGGCGTCGGTGTATTTCATAAACAGTACAATATAGTTCAAAAAATTAAGTTTCCTCCTGAAACATCCGTATTTACTGGAGAGTGTTTTGGTCTTTTAAGAGCCATTGAGTATGTTATTACGTTCAAATTAAGCAAAACTGTTATATTTTCTGATGCCTTAAGTTCCTTACAGGCCTTGGCTAAATTTTCAATAAAAGCTAACCCATATTTTAATACTATATTTGAATGTAAGAGAAAGCTGTTACATTGCCAATTAAGTAATTATTTAGTATCCTTTTGCTGGATACCTAGTCACTGTGGTATTAGTGGAAATGTCAGAGCTGATACTTTGGCAAGCGATGCTACTGTGAGCGGGGATGTTTATCCGTATAGGAATTTTGGCCATGATCTTGCTTCTTTGCCTAGTACATTTCTCCATGATTCATGGAACATGTGCTGGAGTGAGAGTGGTCGGATCAAGGGTCGCTTCCTCTATGGTTTGCAATCTGCCGTTCCCAAGAAGCCATGGTTTGCCAAACTCTCGTTTGGTAAAACTGTTACTTCCGTTTTAATTCGCATGCGTCTTGGACATCTCTGTGTTCCAATTCATTTACATAGGCTTGGAATTGTCTCGAGTCCTGCCTGTGAATGCGGTGAGAGTTACTGTGATATGAACCATGTCTTCCTTTCCTGTCCTATGTACGATCACACTTCTCTTTACGAATCTTTAATTTCCCTTTCCGTTCCTCTTCCAACTTGTATATCTCTATTACTTATGGATTGTAAATTTGATGTATATAGTGTATTAAATTCATTTATTGTAAATAACCAAATAAAGCTTTAATTTTAGTTGTATATATACTTACTAATTATTCTGATACATGTTTTCAAAATTTTCGCTATAATATTGTTTTTCGTGATTTGTTTCCCTCGTTTTATGTTAGTCAAATAAACATTTACTACGTGACTCTGGCCGAATGCACAAACCGTGCCTAGCCATATAATGAAGAAAAAAAAAAATTACAGCTTGTGTGTGATCATAAGACTTTGATAACACATTGTTATGTTGGCCATCCTGGATCTGTTCATGATCAAAGAGTTTTTCGGTTATCTGAAATTGCAGGTTACTTAAGTGAAGATGTTGCGTTCCCAGAAAATAGTCATATTCTAGGCGATGCCACATACGAAATACATCAGCATTTACTAACTCCTTATCGAGATAATGGACACTTAAGTGAGAGGCAAAAAAAATATAATTATCATCATTCAGCTGCTAGAGTGACCGTTGAAAAATGTATTGGTTTGTTAAAAGGACGAATGAAGAGCTTGTTACATTGTCTACCAATGACGCGGGTAGATTTAATGGCAGAGTACATTGTTGCATGTTATGTCATTCATAACATTTGTACTTTACGAGAAGATGAGATAATGGTTGTCACTGTACCTGAATCTAATCAACTAAATAATGGAAACTATTCGCGTGAAGGAAGGCAAAATACCGGAATACTTAAAAGAGATTTTGTAATGAATTCATTGTAATGCCCACTCCTTAAGGGCATATGGTATTTAAGTATTTAATGCATTATTCGGGAGGCGAAATTGTTAATCGCGACTCTACCTAATGTACTTAAAGTATTATTGTCCTATTGTTCTCGTTTACGGCCGCTCAGGAGCGTCATTAGCCATGTGTTGCGGATTATAAGTACAAGCTAATTCTAGAAAATTATGTCGACGTTGGCGGACGGGCACATTTGCATTTGTGAAGTATAAAACGATGGCTTGATTGAGAGAGGAGTCAGTTGAGCTACAACTAGGATCTAGGCGTGACGTGTGTACATTCGGGAATCTAACAGTGACGGACTTTGCGCATTTAATTTAATTACCGTCCTTATTACGTTCGGTTATAATTGTACCTGTATTATATGTGTTTGTATAGTTCTAATAAACTCTATAATACTTCTAATGGCATTTCGTAACAATACTTTGATTATTATAAAGATGTGGCTTTCTAGGAAAATAAAAATTTGATAATTAATAAAAATATTTTAATTACTTAAACCTAAAACCTACTATTTACTAAAATAAAAAATAAAACACAAAAAAATAATTATAATATCGAGACTTATTATTTATCAGCTAACTTTTCTAAAACTGCAAGTAATTTCTTATCCATGTCAATTCGCTCTTTGTGCCTTTTTATTTTATTTTGCTCGTATTCTTCTTTATGCTTTAATCTTTTTGCGAGTAAAGATGTTATGGTAGGTTTTCTCGATCCTGAAATGAGATTTAATTTTTACAGTGTTTTGGTTACTAATAAAATTATCTGATTATAACCTACCTATAACGTCTAGAGTCTAGAGCATGAAATAATTATACCTTTTGGGCAATATTCTATCTTATCCGTACCTAGTCAATTTTAGTAAATTATAAACAAAGCGAATTTATCCATGATATTTTAATATATATATATATATATATATATATATATATATATAATAATAATAATAGTAAGTTTCTTATGAGCAGTGATTTTTAAAGTTATGTACCAAGGGTGTCTAGCGGAATTTAAAGTATAAATATTCTAACCGTCGACATAACAGGTTTTTAATTGTTCGTTTAGGTTCTTTTAATCAAATAATTGTTATTTTAATATACACAAGGTGTTAAAGCACTTGGTTATAAAAATACAGTCATTACTACAGGGTGGCGCAATAGAACGTGCATATTGCATCATCTTTTTTCGCGGGGTAGAAAGTGCGCGGCCGGGGGGAGCCTGCAGCGTTGAGTAGGCGGCAGCGTGACCAGATTTAGTAGATTTCTACTTATTTGGTAGATTTTAGTAGAATTCACGCATTTCAGTTATTCTAGTGCTTTTTTGGCATATCTAGGGAGGCAACATCGTTCATAAAAAACATCGATGTTAGGATATCTATGTTTTCAAAAGTGAAACATCGATGTTAAAAATATCGATGTTTATGAACGATATATCGATGTTTATGAACGATGTTTTTAACCAACTTCAAAAAAAAGGAGGAGGTTCTCAATTCGTCGGGATCTCTTTTTTTATGTATTCACCGATTACTCCGAGATTTATGATCCGATTTACGTGTTTCTTTTTTGTTCGACGCGGAATAGCTTCCAATTGGTCCCCTAAAAATTTGACATAGTTTGGCCCCGTAGTTTTCATTTTATGAATATTTTTTATGAAAAAAATCTATTCCGTTCCATATGTACACCGATTACGCTAAGATTTATGATCCGATTTACGTGATTCTTATTTAGTCTGATGCGGAATAGTTGCCATTTGGTCCCCTAAAAATTTAACATAGTTTGGCTCAGTAGTATTCATTTTACGAACATTTTTGTTCCCGTTTCTTGGGACCTATATTTTTTAAGGAGCGCTGCACCTTTCGTAGGTCTACCCATACATATACATATCTAGACACTAAAAAGTAACAAATAAAATAAAAAAACTTCGTTTCAAAAAACCGACTTCAAAAACTAAAAAGTATAACATAACTTCTTTCTAAAGCTATTTTTAATTATAACATCTTATTTTTAATATCTACTAGCTGACCCGGCGAACTTCGTACCGCCATATTTTCTGAATTCCTAAAAGACTTTGTATCATGACACAAAAACAAAATCACCATAATCGGTCCAGGTGATTAGAAGGATTCTAGAACCCGATCTCTGCGCCACCTACCGGTTCTAATTGCGAATCTAAATCATCCGGGAACCCACTCAAACACACAAAAACAAAATCACCAAAATCGTTCCCGGTGATTAGGAGGATTCTAGAACCCGATCTAAGCGCCATCTACCGGTTCCAATTGTGGATTTAAACCATCCCGGGACCCACTCAAACACACACACAATATTTCATCAAAATAGGTAAAGTCGTTCTCAAGTTATGCGCTTACCAACACATTTTGCGATTCGTTTTTATATATAAGATAATCTTCTGACCGTGACTTCGTACACGTGGAAAGAAAGTAAAAAACACCCGCGATTTTGAAACATTCTTCATTGGTGTTCCGCTCCTATTGCTCTTAGCGTGATGGTTTATAGCCTGTAACCTTCATCAATAAATGGGCTATCTAACACTGAAAAAAATTTTCAAATCAGACCAGTAGTTCCTGAGATTAGCGCGTTCAAGCAAACAAACAAAGAAACAAACTTATCTGCTTTATATATTATATATATAAGATAAAACTCTCTCACTGACACCACACCCTGTCAAATTATCCGCTTCTATTATGTTACGTTGCAGAGAAATTACTTTTAGTACTTTTACTGTTTAAGTAATTAAAGCTTTTAACTATCCCACGGGAACTATTTAATTTTTCGGGATCAAAAGTATCCTATATGTTGACCAGGGATATAAGCTATCACCATACAAAATTTCATGTCAATCGGTCCAGTAGTTTCTGAGATTAGCCGGTACAAACAGACAGACAAAAAGAGAAACAAAAAATTCTAAAAAAATCTAAATTAGTTCTGTTTCACTTATAACGTCCACGTTCACGACCGCGATTTTTGCCGTTCCACTGGTTTGCCGGCTTTGCAATCGTAAACCCAAGTGGAACGGTTATTCGACATTCGGTTGTGTTATCGAAAATGATGACGTCATTAGTGTCGTTTTCGCCACGACCACCACGACTGCGGTCGCCTTGTGGAACGGCCAACGGAGCATTTGGGTGTTGTGAGCTACTTGTGGAACGCGCTGATGGTAGTCTCTTGGTTTAAAGGCCTAGTTGCCGAGCCATAAATATTATAAAAAAAAATATCTTTGAAATTGCATTGCAAGTGGCCCAGGGGCCTAAGTGTAGAGAGTACTTGTGTTCTGTGCCCAAGTGGTAGTTACAGGCATATACGGACAATTATCGATTTTAATTTTTAAATTTATATAGTTTTCTGACTTACCAAGTGTTGCATTGTATTCTTGCGTCTTTGTGTAAAGTATTCACTTTACAATTATTGTATTCACTTACCTTCTTATGGCTTTTTAATAAACTATCTTTTAAAAAGGAATCGCGAAAATGTTGGTCCAGTTTGTTTTAACTAAAAAATCTTTATTACCGTTAATAAGTACTGGTAAGCTATTTTATAAAGTGTAGATTATGAGGGTATGAGTGTAGATATTTAAATACGAACTTTCGCTTTAAGTTCAGCGGTCTTGGGTGGGCCGTATTTATGTTATGAACAGATCCGAACTTTCCCAATATAGATAAGAAAGCTAAGGCGAGAGCGAAGCAAAGCGAAGCTCCCGCCTTCGCCTTCGTGATGATTTTTTTTATAACCGCCCAAAATTTACTTTATATCTGAAATGATAAATGAATGCGCCCTATAACTACCGCGCCCTTGAATGAATTATAGTAAAGTTCAAGTTAAAAGTTAAAGTTAAAGTTCATAAAAATATCAACCTTTTATAATCATGGCAGGTATACCATCCATTCCTCTTAAATGTGGATGAACAAACTCAGGAATGGATTCTAGGCATTTACTGGATGATAATTAGGATTCTCTGTCTAAACTATATTAATAAATGAATTACAATTTAATATTGTTGAATTAAATGGTATTGATTGTACTGCAAACTTAACTTTAGATGTTGGTAGACTTTAAAGGAAGATTCTGTGCAAGATATTATTTAGGATATCTGAATCTGGCTATTTTAAATATTGTTTACTGTATACTGATTTCTTATAAACCATTGAGTTGTGACAGCCCTAACAATAATTTGACAAGGGCACAAAGTACTCATATTCAAACCATTTCAATCAAGGCCAATTCAATAAATCTTTATTGAAGTGTAACTGATCTATTTGCTATAGCCATTACTAATTTTATAAACATATAATATAATGTATGTACAGAAAACAAAATATAGATAAATACTTTTTGTCCTTATAATAATTACAGTGTCTGCCTACTATATACTCCCCAGCTAAGGAAGCCATGCTTGTGTTCTATGTAACTCTCATACTGAAAAATTTCTGTCTGAAATTTACTATGCCAGGAATAGAGCCCAGGACATCTATTTTCCTAGAGTGTGACTAAACCACTCAATCACAGGAAGGGTCAAACTATTGAGGCAATTATATTATATTTAGGATGTGTGGGATAGAAGTGGGTGTACAATTTTTGTTCCATGCCTGAAGTTTAGGCTTAGTTGTAAAAAAAAATGTTCAAATGACAAGTGATGATGATTCTATAACACCAGAAATGCTTCTCAGTCAAGCCATATACACCCGTATGTACATTAGGGTGGTCCAAAAAAACATATTTTTTCCTATAATCTCGAAACTTACTTTTCTGTATAAAAATATCCTGCTTAAAGCGCAGCTCGATATCTCAACTCTACGGGGTTCACAAAGAATTTTCATTTTCCCATGTAAATTTTGTTGGATTTTGTTTTTCCTTTTTACCCTATAAGTTCTAAAAAAAAATCTTGTTGCCGCTGAACATATTCTTGTAGGAAATTTAATTATCTAAAAAAGAAGTCTAACATGTTGTCTTCTTAACCTTTACAAAAAAAAATAATTATAATTTATACATATAAATAATTTATACATATTATCACACCTGTTTCCCATGGGGGTAGGCAGAGACTACAGATCTCCACTTGTGATGATACTGACAAACAACTTTTGCTTCTTCTATTTTGATTAACTTCTTCATAAATGCACACTTTTTTGACATGCTTTTTACCTATTTGATTATGGTGTGCATTTCGTGGTTTACGGTACCAACTCTACCATTTACAATACTGTCATACACTTGTTTTATTATTGTATTTTAAATTACTTTGGGATGAAAATGAATACACTGATATAAACTTGCATTTTAGTCAAACTTACTTTTAAACAAAAGTTTTGTTCCTTTATAATTTTTAACCGACTTCAAAAAGGAGGAGGTTCTCAATTTGATCGGTATGTTTTATTTTTAATTTTTTTATGTATGTACACCGATTACTCCGAGATTTATGTGATTCTTTTTTGTTCGACGCGGAATAGCTGCCATTTGGTCCCCTAAAAATTTAATATACTTTGGCCCAGTAGTTTTCATTTTATGAACATTTTTTATGAAAAAAAATTTCACTCCCTTCCATATGTACACCGATTATGCTGAGATTTATGATCCGATTTACGTGATTCTTTTTTAGTTCCATGCGGAATAGTTGCCATTTAGTCCCCTAAAAATATAATGTTATAGCGCGGAAGGTGTATACGCGCCTTACGCGCTGTAGGAAGTATATTTGTTAAAGTCTCCGTGTTACCAATGCGGCTCCCCGCTCCCCTACCGGCGCTCGACCGGCCCGCCCGCCAATCGCCATGTAGTTCAGTTAATCATGAAACCTTGTTAAGTACGTATGTATGTAGAAACTCACGCGCCGGCCTGCGCGCCGCGCGTTTCGAATAATAACCATTTAGTAGTTAAATTTAAGTATACCTATCCATGTTTATTCATTCATTATAACAAGTTTACAAATCAACCAAGTCTTCTTATTTCAAGTGCCCGCTATAATGTATAAAATAACTTATTTCTAAAGCTATTATTATTAATATACATTATCTAAAACATCTTGAAGTCCGTGCAAAGTAAAACATAAAAATTACTAGGTATATTTTGAAAATTAGTAAGAAGCTTTTTTTAGAGAAAGAAATTTCCTGCAAGAATATCCATTGGAAATATGATTTTTTTAAATAACTTTTATTCGAAAGAAAAATCTTTGTGTAATTTATATGGAAGAATGAAAAGCCATTGTGCACCATCATGTAGAGTTGCGACATTGAAATGCACTTTGAGCAGTATTTTTTATTTCTAAGGAAAATTTTTGAAATAACAAGTATTAAAAAAAAATCTATATAAGGACTATCCCATTGTAGTACATACTTAAAATTGTATCAGCAGTGAAAAACTTTGTAGCATAGTACATAACAAGAAAGTAGAAATAAATTTATTTTATTATTAAATATATTATTATTTTAAAGTATTGGAAAGAGTCTTATGAAATTATTTACACACATATAACATTTTTTTGTCTAAAACCGTTAGATCGATCCCAGCTCTCTTGTTTAAAAAGCAAGCATTAATCCATTGTATAAAATTTTTATGTTGGCGCTATTTTCCCCTGGAAGGTTCACTTATTGCAAATTCATATATTGCTAACTATTCCATCCGTTAAAACTACGTTTATGTACAAAATTACAGCAAAACAAAGTCTCATTGGACTAAAATAGCCAACATTATAAAAAAACCTATCCTACTTTCTGGGATAACATTTAAATAAATTTATCCCATTATCCGGGATGAAATGCATCCTTTGTACACCCTTGGTGTTAAAAGTATATACAGATATACCGAATTTCACCCAAATCGGTCCAATAGATTATTTGTAAAAGCATAACAAACAGAGAGACAAATATATTTTTATCCCGGAAACTATAAAAAGTACCCTAACTTGATCCTCACCATAGAAAAAATATATATGTACAGAGTTCCAAATTGGTCCAGTAGTTTCTGTTAAAGAGCAACAGAGTTACTTTCACATTTATAGTATTAATAGGGGGATATGCTCACATTAACTTCCAAATATGAGAATTATGATGATGATTGTGTACTGAATTAAGAGAGGTTTTGTAGATGTGGTTTGGCCTGGTTAATCAACAAGATTTTCTTATTCCTTAATTTCATAAGTATGGATATAATAATGTTGATAAATTACACAGGTTCCAGAGCACTATCCACGGCTAAGGCACAAGAGCCACTAAAACCATCCATCAAAACAGCACTTCCAGGGCCTAAGACAAAACAGTTGAAACAAGAATTGGAAGCATTACAGGTAATCACTAATCAGTCACAATTGAAGCATGATTCAAGAATAAGTTGGACTTTAAAGTGTTATTTGTTAATATATGTACATTTTTAAACAAATGAACCTAATTTGCACATAATAATTATAACAGAAAAAACGATTTTTATCACTCTAGAAACTCATCTGTTCAACTGACTTAGATTATAAAAATCTTTAAGAAACATTATAATTATTGTCTGAATTTTCTGCAATTTCACTACACCACTCTATACTGGTGTACAGAAGACATATTCATTCCAAATACATAGTACCAATAGTCTTTTAATATAGTGTCTCTGAAATATTATGGTTCGATGGACAGGTCGAAATTTTAATGATAGTGTTTTAGTTTTTTTGGTTATGAAATAAATATTGCTATGAAGTTTCTTTGCTTTAGATGGAAATTTTAATACCTTGGAAGCAGTATTAGTCAAGATTTTCAAATAAATTGTTTTCATTTAAAACAATTATTTGATTGGTAACTCAATAAGAACCAGTTGTAAGTGGCCTCTTTCTTGTATTATAGAATCTTGATCTGTTTATTAGGAGTATCTATTTTATCCTGAAATCGGTACTTAAACTAAATCTAAACAAATAAATTAGTATGTATGTACTATTGAGGCTTACTATATAATATCTGAAAAAGATGTTTTATTATACACTGGGCTGAGCTCGCGACTTCATCCACATGAAATTATTTTTTACGGAAACCTAAGAAAAGAAAAACGTAGTCTAAGTTTCTTCTTATAAAATCAGCTTTCTGCCAGTAAAAGTTTGAAATTTTAAAAATTGATTTTTTGGATTTAAGTAATGTATATATATACATTTATTATCAAGCTGTTATTTTGTCTTCCTTCCACCCATTTCAACTTTTTGGTAATCATTAAATCTTTTGAAATTACTTAGTGATAATTATTGTTTAACATAGATCTTTACGTCTTTGCAGCGAATGTTTAAAAAGATTGGTCATTATTTTTATGCTTTCATATTAGTCATAATTTAATTAAAAAACGTAGTCAAATTACACTTTCATAATGTTATAATAAAAAATATTTTAGAGTGGTCATTATGTCATTAAAGATCGTAATAAACTACATATAATATACTTTCACACTGTTTTCACAAAATGTATTTTATAATTAACACTAATATTAATAATGCGAAACTACAATATATCTATTAGTGTTTTGCATTTTCTATTAGCGTTTTTATTATTTACTACAAGTCCCAGCAGACGTTGTCTTGTCCTGAAAAAATATAAATCTAGGACCCGATCCCAGGGCCACCTACCGGTTTCGATTGCGAAACATAAAAATCGGTTCAGAATATTAGGAGGATCCTAGAACCCGATCCGTTGTGAGTCTAAATAATTCGGGGATCAACTCACACACACAAAAAAATTCATCAAAATCGATAGTCGTTCTCAAGTTATGCGCGTACATACGGTTCTACGATTCATTTTACTTATATAGATAGATTATAAACACAATTAACTGCCCAAACGGTTTATACTTTCTACCTTAGAATGATAGCATACATAAGTAAATTACGATGATGTGGATATGCAATGTGTGTTGCCTTAAAATCGCTTCATATTATTATTACAGACCGACAAAGACCGCACACTTGGCATGTTGTAAAAACGATTTCTTTTATTTACTTCGTGTTTAAAGTTTAAAAACATCTATTGTTATCGTACTTATTTTATGGCTGTAATTAGTGTCGAACGACTTAATCCTTGTTTTTATTGCATTGCGTCGAAGCTTGCCAGATGTGGGTGAACGGAGGCCCCTTTATCGGTGTTTACAAAACAATGCCCGAACGGAGGGGTGAGGCAGTCAAACGACGACTACGATACTAATAAGAATTTTGTAGTACTCTCATTAGCGATATAGTGAAGGACTCTGCGCGTGTTGGATTGCATTGAATCGTGCAGTGTGAACTGTTTGCACCCAGTTTTATTTGTTTTATAAGTGTTTGTACAGTTCTAATAAACTCTATAGTAATTCCAACGGCATTTATTTTAATTCGAGACCTGTAGCTCGTAACATTATACTCGAATTTTCGTTTCTTACAGCAAGCTGGCGCTGTACAGCTCTTTGCCGATTATGATAAAAGCATCGGCAATTACTTCGTGGATGTGGACGGAAATGAGTTTTTAGATGCATTTACGCAAATATCATCCGTTCCTCTTGGATATAACCATCCGGAACTATTGTCAGCATTTGATGATCAACACAATCTGGTAAAAAAATATTTTATGTTTTGTCTGTACTGTCGGTTTATGGAGTCATAGATAAAAATAAGGAACTGACGTTACGCTGTTATGATATAAAGTATGCAATGATATTTGTGATTGACGAGTTATCAAGTCTATAAGCGACTACTTTATACATTTTATTTTATCGGATGACGCAGATAAACTGGGGTCGGTCCCCTGGGCGGAAAGTGGCCACTCCCGCCTAAGAACATTTGTATCAGGGGCGACAATGAGTTCTTATCTTTTGATGCTCTTCCTAAACAATCCTATATCATATCGCAGTGAGAAAATTTCATCGGGACTTTCACTCGAGATCATCATATGCTTATGGCCTACTCTGGCTCTGATCTCACGTATTTTACGAAATTCCTCCTTTTGGAAGTTGGTGAAAAAAGTTACGAATATTTCAGAAAGCCCTAATCAACCGACCCGCACTGGGGGTATTTCCATCCGGTGATTGGCCTGATAAGCTGAAGTATGTTCTAATGCCGCATGCGCCGAAGGGCCTGAACAATATATCCACTATGATGTGCGGGTCTTGCTCTAACGAAAATGCCTATAAGGCGGTGATGATGTGGTACCGCACGAAACAACGCGGGGGATCATTGGATTTTACTCCTGAAGAATTAAATTCGTGTATGGTGAATCAACCACCAGGATCTCCTGATTTGACCATTCTGTCATTTGAGGTACCTAATTAATTTCTTTGTTGTTCTCTTCTCTCATTTATTATTGATTAAGCTGTGACCGCTACTTCATTCTTACGTTTATATTTTATATTCAAATCTTCTGAATAAAGGTATATGTGATAATAGTAATCAGCAATGATAAAAACATCTCCAAGCTGAGCAAGTTATATATGTTTGTGTAATGGATATTTCAATGGACAACTCTACGTCAAGGATTGTTTCCAGATCATATTATACTTTTTTTTTATTGCAGGAGTTCAGCAGACAGGTAGACGGCCCACTTGATTGAAAGCGGTTACCATCGCCTATGGGCATTTATATATACATAGTAATGACAGAAAGTTCGTTTACGAAATTACAATCTAAGGAATCGCCCGGGATATCTGCTTAAGCGAGCTAGGCTGGCAGGTGCTTAGATCATTCAACCACAGATACCTTCAATGTATTTATTTTTTAAGGTTAACAAACAAATTAAAAAAAAAACCCGAATGCAAATCAGAAATAAGAGGTTTACCTATTCTTATTGACATCAACAATGATTAATGATTATAATAAAAAAGTTAAATAAAATGCATACAATAATTTTGCGACATTTTTGTACACTTGAAAAGTAACATATATATACATAGATTACAGTTATTTTGCCAGTATTTTAAATTCAAAGGCTATTTTGAGAATAATGAATAATTAACTCCGAAGATTCCCATAAAAACCCGGGTTAAGTAAGTAATGGCATACAACTACATCTGTTTCAATATACTGTTTCCAACTTTTGACGTTTGCACGTCTATCAAGTTACATATTTCTTAACAGTACAGCCCACATGAAACAAATGACATATTTGTCGTACTTTATTGTTGTGGGTAACGTAATAGTGATGTTTTGTGAGTCATGTAACGCAGACTATTAAACCAACAACGCTACTTAAATAAATCAAACTAGGTAATTCATTTGAAAATAAAAAAAACATCTACTTTAAAGAAAAATAATACTGCAATTACTATAAGTGCCTTTTTATTGGCTTATTTAATATATATAAACTATGTTCATTGAAATGAGTATATTTATTACACGATATAGTATTATTAGCAAAATATATAGTTAATTATATAAGTAATATTAAATTGATTAAAACTTATTTATAAATAAATTTAATTTTTATAATAAATTGAGTCGCTAACGTATTAGGAAATTACTGATTCATTTGCCATCGAGTTGTCAAAAGTAAAATATATGCTTGGCAAGAACATAAAGATGTCTAATAGAAATATAAACTGTCATATCAAGCAAGTGGTCACGTGGTTTCGAAGTTAGGAAATCCCGGGAATATAGAAGACCCGGATTATATTGTTTTAATATCAGTTGGATCCGAATCAGATAATTTTTATGTATACTACCCACTTTAAAACACTCCAGAAATATTCCCTCAACATTCCCGGCATATAAAGTATTGCATCACTTACTATTGCTCTAGTAAAATTGTCTCTAATCAGCTAATATTTATGCAATCTAATTAATTTATATAATTCCCGGAAAAATTTGCTATTGTCGGATATCAATCAGTGAAAAAATCACATTGAAATTCGTTTTTTTTATAAGCTGGCCATTTTATATCATTTCCAAAAAAGTCTCGCGTGATTCCCGGGCATAAAGTAGTCCAGATTTTAAGTTTAATTATTTACTATCGATCAGCGGAAACCACATCTTAATCGGCGCAGTAGTTTTTACGTGAATCCCGAACAAGCAGATATGAAATGAAAAACAAATTGCATGTGTTAGGCATTAGAACCTCTTTTGTATTATTTGTATTTTACTTCTAATGTTGACACTGACTTGACATTGCTGTAATAAAGAAACCATGAAAAGAGCACGCTTTGTTTAAATCGCTTATCCAATAATTTATCAAGTTTTCATAGGTTATGGGCCCAGACGCCCTATAGGTTGTAGGGAAATGTATAAGTAAAATGTAGAGAGCAATATTATTAGAAAACTATAGTAATATATATAAAAATTCTGATATACGAAAAAAAAACAAAAGAAAATGTCGGAAGGAAAATTTCCCCTACTAAAAGAAAACTAATTTTGCCCATTGGAAATATCGAATAGACCTATTATTAGAGGAAAAGGGTATTAATTTAAAAGAGGAGATTAAGGATGATAAACAAAAACGCATATTAGATACAAAAGCTCGTGCTATTATTGTTCAATGTTTAGAAGATAAATATCTCGATATCATATCAAAATGTCAGACATCGGAAGAAATGGTAAACGTATTACAAGAAACTTTTCAAAGAAATAGTATGCAAAATAAAATGCATCTAAAGAAGAAATTACTAACTATAAAATGTCAGCCGAACGAAAAATTACAAGATTTTTTTATGAGATTCGAACAAATTATAAATGAATTAGAGGCAGTAGGATGTAAATTTACGGAAATGGACAAAGTTTGTAATCTTTTAACCGCATTACCCAAACAATACGAGAATGTGATAACGGCAATAGAAACTATGAATGATTTAAATATTTCAATGAACTTCGTGAAGGCGAGACTATTAGATACTGAATAATATAATATCTTAAAAAGCGCTTTGAATACACCCCACGCTTTTTTATATTATATTAAATTTTATTTTTTGTTTTTTTAGTTGGATTTTTTATAAAAGCGTGTTTTTTTTAGTTTTTTTAAACTATTATTTATTTTTCATTTTTTAGTTGATTTTTGTTTAAATGTTTTTAAATACAAGCTTTTGAGATCCTGCATATCATGTAGCAGCAGAGTGCTAGCCAAGACAAGTAAAACGAGCCCAAACACGACGGGTCTATCTTGTTTAGTACAGGAGTTCCTATGGCCACCTTCCGACTCCATCATCAGATCAGCTCCATGGTACCATATTATTGCACTGTCACGCGATATAAACATACGAGCCCAAACACGACGGGTCTATCTTGTTTAGTACAGGAGTTCCTATGGCCACCTTCCCACTCCATCATCAGATCAGGTCCATGGTACCATATTATTGCATTGTCACGCGATATAAACATACGGGCCCAAACACGAAGGGTCTATCTTGTTTAGTACAGGAGTTCCTATGGCCACCTTCCGACTCCATCATCAGATCAGCTCCATGGTACCATATTATTGCATTATCACGCGATATAAACATACGGGCCCAAACACGAAGGGTCTATCTTGTTTAGTACAGGAGTTCCTATGGCCACCTTCCGACTCCATCATCAGATCAGCTCCATGGTACCATATTATTGCATTGTCACGCGATATAAACATACGGGCCCAAACACGAAGGGTCTATCTTGTTTAGTACAGGAGTTCCTATGGCCACCTTCCGACTCCATCATCAGATCAGCTCCATGGTACCATATTATTGCATTGTCACGCGATATAAACATACGGGCCCAAACACGAAGGGTCTATCTTGTTTAGTACAGGAGTTCCTATGGCCACCTTCCGTCTCCATCATCAGATCAGCTCCATGGTACCATATTATTGCATTGTCACGCGATATAAACATACGGGCCCAAACACGAAGGGTCTATCTTGTTTAGTACAGGAGTTCCTATGGCCACCTTCCCACTCCATCATCAGATCAGCTCCATGATACTATATTATTGCATTGTCATCGACCTTTGACAGGTGTGCAAAGTATGAATTAAATCTGATCGTTCAAAGTAGGACAAAATCGAGCTCAAAGGGGTCGGTTACTGACATACTGACATACTGACTGACATACAAGTGAAGCTAATAAAAAGCGTGTAATTAAAAATAAAGAACAATGATGAATATAATGAACCTGAAACAGCATTTATTACGTGTTTTAAATGTCACAAGAAGGGACATATTGCGAGAAATTGTAACCGAGGAAGTGGCTCATCAGGACGAGGTCGAGCATTTCAAGGACGAGGTAGGACTTACCCAAGAAGAGGTAGAGGAGCAGGACGACAGTATTTCAATGGTAGATATGAATACCAAAATCAGTATAACAATACTGTAAATTATGCAGAAGATCCTAGTAGCTTTTTATTTTCTAGTACAGGCTATTGTAATAATGTAAACTATAAAATAAGCGAGAAAATTGAATGGGTCATAGATTCAGGATGTACGGAACAGTTAATTAATTCAAATTTTGAACAATATATGACTAACGTAAATATTTTATCTGAACCAATAAAAATTTATATTGCTAATGGGGATTCTCTTATAGCTAAAAAGAAGGGTACCATAGATGTAATTTGTCAAGGGAGGAATATAAAATTAGAAGCGCTATTAATAGATAATATCAATTTTAATATTTTGTCAGTAAAGAAAATTGTTCAAAACAACTTTGAGGTCAATTTTAATAAAGATTATGTTGGAATATTCTGCTGTCGTACAAATAGATCAATAAAAGGCACTTGTGTAGGAAAATTATATATTTTAAATACTAATGTCAATGCAAACGTGTGTAATGCAGCAAGCTGTGATGATCTATGGCATAGGCGATTGGGACATCTTAACAGAAGAAGCCTCCGCTTGATGAATTTACCTACGAGTGAGAAACCATGTGGTCCATGTATGATGGGTAAGGCAACCAGACTTCCTTTTAATTCTGTTCCCAGGCCAAGATCTCGAAACATCGGCGAGATTATTTATTCTGACATAGCAGGTCCGATGAGAACTGCTGGAATAAATGGAGAAATTTATTACCAGGTAATAATTGATGATTTTTCACATTTTTGTAACACATATCTTTTAAAACATAAAAATGAAGATGCTACAAATTTGATTAATTATATAAGAAGATTAGAAAATAACAAACAGACCAGAGTAAATAAAGTTAGATGCGACAATGGTGGAGAATTTAAAAACAGATTTTTCCAAAATTTTTTATGAGAAAGGAATTGAAATTCAATATACACGACCGTATTCTCCTCAGCAAAATGGTGTGTCAGAGAGAATGAATAGAACCTTATACAATCGAGCGAGAACTTTGTTGATAGAAACTGGACTACCAAAGAACTTATGGACTGAAGCGATTACGTGTGCAACTTACCAGCTGAATAGGTGCCCATCTTCAGCAATACAATTCAAAACACCAGCAGAGATTATGTTTGGAGATAGAGATTTATCAAAACTGAGAGCTTTCGGAAGTAAAGTGTGGGTATTAACAATGCCAAAAAGGGATAAGTTAGACGAAAGAGCTAAAGAAATGAGAATGATAGGATATGCTCCAAACGGCTACCGCTTGTGGGATCCGAGTAATAATAAAATAGTAATTTCAAGAGATTTAAAGTTTGATGAAACTGATATAAAATACATAGAAAACAAACAAGAAGAAACTCAACGGAGATACTTTGAAGAGGAAAAGAAATAAGAATATCAAAATAGAGAGACAGAACAACAGTTTGAAGAAAGGGAAGAAGTAACGAGATAACAGAGAGAAACACATATGTATGAAAGACCAGTAAGAGAGAGAAGGTTACCTAATTATTTAAAAGATTATCAAATGGAGAATGAAGGTCAAGATAATTCTTATGATGCTAACATAGCATTTTGTCTATTTAACAATAGCGAAGATCCCGAAACATTTGAAGAAGCAATTAGCAAAGGTGAAGAGTGGAAAACAGCGATTGATAGCGAAATAAGCTCATTAGAAGAGATGAACACGTGGGAAGAAGCAAAATTACCAGATGAGAAGAAGGCGATTGATACTAAATGGATATTCAGAACAAAGCAAAATGGTAAGAAGAAGGCTAGGTTAGTAGCGAAAGGTTTTCAGACAGATTCTAAATATAATGTTAACTCACCTGTTGCTAGAGTGTCAACTATCAGAATGATGCTAAGTCAAGCTGTAGAAGAAGATCTACCTATTAGGCAACTAGATGTACCAACGGCATTTTTAAATGGTTATTTAAGCGAAGCAGTATATATAGAACCTCCTGAGGGTATAAGAGTTAAAGAAGGTTATGTACTGAAACTAAGGAGATCTTTATATGGTCTGCGTGAAGCTCCAAAGTGTTGGAACGAAAGATTTAATGATTTTATTGTCAAGCAAGGATTTGAACAGTCGTATTACGATTACTGTATATGTCAATAAAGATGTATGGATTTTGATATGGATAGAACACAGTTTTGTTAAAAGTTTGGGACTTGTGTAAATATTAATATATGAATTAATACCTAATTATAGAATAAATAATTACTGTAAATATGTTAAAAGAAAGTACAGAGAGTTATGTTTTAAATATTACGTGTTACAAGGGAAAGCTATTATGTTATGTTTATAAGTGCAATCTTAAAAGAAATTTAATATTGAAGGGGGGTGTTAGGCATTAGAACCTCTTTTGTATTATTTGTATTTTACTTCTAATGTTGACACTGACTTGACATTGCTGTAATAAAGAAACCATGAAAAGAGCACGCTTTGTTTAAATCGCTTATCCAATAATTTATCAAGTTTTCATACTTCGTCATTTATATAGTCTATCCCAGTTTTTTTTAAATATCTTCAATGTATAGACACGGCATGTTTAGAATTTTATATTATAGACTAGCTATCCCGGCAGACGTCGTCCTGCCCGGAAAAGCTGCAATCGATATGTCGACAGCAGCGCCACCTACTGAGTCCAATTGTGAACCAACCCAGAAACCTCTGCCTCATGGAAAACAACTTTGCTAAAGATCATCACATGATCAAATGTATAGTTTACGATGCTTAAAAGGACATACAGACAAACATCATTTTTATATTAGGTTGGGGAAAAAGTTTCTTCGCATTTTATATAAAAATTCAAAAGGTTTTTTTATAAGGTTTATTTACATTTGACTAAGTATGTAGGTGCCATTTTGTTGGACAACTTTTTGCCATCTTGTAGGTAGGGACGTGATCCCATTGCTATAAAAAGTTTGGGGCTTCTGATCAAAAAACTGCGTCAAGTGGTTTTGGCAGTCCTCTCGTGATGTTAACCTGACACTGCCTAAGGAATTCTGCAGAGACCGAAACAGGTGAAAATCTGAAGGTGCAAGGCCAAGACTATACGGCGGATGCGTTAACACCTCCCAGCCAAACTCTCGTAATTTTTGCTGAGTGGCTAAAGATGTGTGAGGTCTAGCGTTATCATGGTGAAAAACCACACCCCTTTTGTTGTTTAATTCCGGCCGCTTTCTCAACTTTTTGCTTTAATCTCATCAGTTGTTCGCAGTACAGTTCAGAATCGATGGTCCTGCCTGGCGGTAACAGCTCATAATAAATAATGCCATTCCAATCCCACCATACATACAGCATCACCTTGTTGCGAGTTAATTCGGGTTTCGCCACAGTCTGTGAAGCCTAACCGGCCTTTGACCACGATCTTTTTCGCACGTTCTTGTCGTACGTGATCCACTTTTCATCACCAGTTATCAGCTTCTTCAAAAATGGTTCGGTTTCATTACGTCGTAATAAAGAATCACAAATAAGTACACGGTTCATTAGGTTTCTTTCAGTGAGCACATGAGGCACCCAAATATCGAGCTTTTTTTGTACCCAGCTTTTTTCAAATGCGCCAAAACCGTTTTATGGTCAATTCCCAGTTCTCCAGCTACATCGTAACTACTAATATGCCGATCTTGCTCCACCTTTTAAAAAATGCCATCAATTTTGTCCGTAACAGGGCGACCAGAGCGACGTGCATTATTGATATCAAAATTTCCGGATTGAAAACGCTTAAACCAAATTTGCGCTACTCAAACAGATACTGCATTAGGTCCATAAACATCACAAACTTTTTTCGCAGCTTGTGTTGCATTTTTTCCTTTTTTGTAGTAAAATTTTAAAATGTATCGAATTTCTTCATTAGGTTCACTCATTTTAACAATAAGAAAAACAACCACCAATCACACATTTTGAATTTGGAATGGAATGGAACTCCTTTAAAATTAAAACTTTTTAATGATACCAAAACCAGCCAGATACAAATGATATAGCCAAAGAGACCTTATGTTTCATGTTCATACATACTATATGCGAAAATACTTTTTCCCCAACCTATTATATACGAAGAAGATTGATAAATAACATTATGTTTTACATGATGCTCTAACAGACGAACGTAAATTCTAAAAGTTGCATTTTTGGAATCTGTCGCAAATTTTAGTTTTTCTCATTTTTATATTCATTATACAGTTCCTCCTATTGAGCAAGTAAATACCTGAATGAAACTGTTGTGTTCACTTATTTTCTAATTCATCTTTAAAGGGTAGTTTCCACGGGAGAACTTTCGGCGCCCTCACGACGACGAGGTCGAAGCCGATCCACAAGCTGGACTGCCCGGCCTTCGACTGGCCCGTCGCCCCGTTTCCGAGATATAAATACCCTCTCTCCGAATTCCAGAGCGAAAACCAAATTGAAGACTACAAGTAAATATACTTACTTATATTTAGACAATATTTAAATAGTAGTTAACTTTGTTTTTTATTTTTTATTACAAGAGTTTATCAGACAGGCGGACGACCCACTTGATGGAAAGCGGTTACCGTCGCCTATGAACATTTGCAACACCAAAGGTGCTACAAATGCGCTGCTGCTCTCTTAAGGGAGACTGGAACCTGGTCACTAATGCCGGAACACAACTCAAGGTTGTTGTGGCGACATACTTTAGACCAGGGGTGGTAGCCATCCAGTCGGGCAAATGCCCTACAACCTGGCTGTGGGTTGTTTTGTCGCCTCTTACGACAGGCCGCCCGGCCGCAGGAACTTGTATTCTTTCTCCGTTCCTGCACGGATAAAGTGGTAAAAATCTCTCTGAAGCCTTATTGTATGCGGTATGAACTTTCTACCAAGCTATTATGTAGTTGAGAGTGCTAATCAGCGCAAAAGATCCTATAAATGAATAAAGTTCTTTGCAGATGTCTCGAGCAGGTGGAAGATATTGTTCAACAATATACCTTGAAGGGAAAACCAGTTGCGGGGATTATTGTGGAGCCAATTCAATCTGAGGGCGGTGATTACGAAGCTTCGCCTGAATTCTTCCAATTGTTACAGGGAATATGTAAAAAGGTTAATCAGTAATATATTAGATTTTCTCAAAATTAATTATATAAATTAATTGTATGTGGTAATGCCATGCTGGAATCATTATCTCGATTACAGTTCCTAAGGCCGACTCGATCGGTATGACGCCACGCTCACAAAATATTGGCGTGAAACGGTAAACCATATTTCGTGCGATGAGTGAGAGTTCTGAGGTCCCACTTCTTCCCCCTATCCTATTTTCCCTATGCCATCCTTTTTATCGTACCCTGAAGTTTGGTAACGTGTTGTATTGGCCCTTGATGTTGCAAATATCGGCGGCGGTAACAATTTTTCACGAGCTGGGCTGTTTACTGGTTTGCCAGCTTCGAAATAAAAAAAGGATTATGTTGTAAATGAAATAGAAACTATACCTAAAGTTTAGTATATTATTGTTACGTGCGAGCGGGGTACTGGAAGAAAACACCAGTTTTTAACCAAATTCTTTTTGACTTACACAGCCCTGCGTAATACCTCTCCGCAGGGTTGCCCCTATATGCACAACTAACGATGCACTGTCCCGTCAGGACAAGTAAGTCGTCTCATTCACAATACCGTCTCCGATATTGCATAGACCACCTCCAGCTACTGCAGTGCTTACCTCCGATATTACCGCGTGTAGCTCGCTTTTGGTTCTTCTCTCGAACTACGCTACACACCTTCTTCACTTAACTGTCCACTAATCTTGTCACTAAATTCATCACTTAACTCGTCATTGTCGACTATTAACCTTCTCTTCCATCTCTTTAGTATCGCACTTGTCGCTTCGCTGTCTTGAACTAAACTCTAAACTGCCCGCTAAACGCGCCTTACGCTGCTTATATACCCGGAACAATTTTCTCGAAACGATAATTTCGATCTTCTTTTCGTTATTCTTTTATTCACTATATGTCCCTTTTTAAACATCTATCTATCTCTGTCTTTTTCTTCCCAAACCTATTCCGGAACTTTCGTTTATCATCTATACCTTTCTAACATCTATCTATCTCTTTCTTTTCCTTCCCGAACTTTCTACTCTAGATCTTTCGTTCATTGTCTATCCCTTTCTATAATATATCCGTCCTTGTCTTTTCCTTCCAGAATCTTCTACCTTTTTCTAAAAGTCTTGCGACCGGTTTACGCTGCCGGAAAATTTCTACCCTCGGTCGCCACCGTATGTATAATATACAATTACATATTTATAACAATATAACGTAGGGTAAATGGAATAAGTACGTTGTTTTATTGGCGACAGTTATCGGTTACCAATGAGTGCGTATTTTGAGGTGTAGTATGAATGAATGAATGAATGAATGAAAACACTTTACTGTTCACCAAAAATTAAAACTACGTTCTTAAAACTAAGTACAGTACATGTTGAACAAAGGGCGGCCTTATCGCTTAAAGCGATCTCTTCCAGGCAACCCCCTAAACTAAGGAAAAAATTAAGACAACAGTGGCGGTGAAAACAATGAATAATGTTACGTGCGCGCGGGGGTACGCACTTAGGGATTGGAAAAAAACACCAGTTTTTAACTAAAAACTTTTATTGACTTACTCAGCCGCACGCAATACCTCTTTGCAGGGTTACCCCCACAGAAATAATATCTAGATAGAATGGTTACGACGTCTTATTTGCTTGCATTTCGCGCGTGTCATTTTTTAACAAGCCCCGCCCACAGCGTGACGTCAATATCTTTGTGTGCGCGGGCACTAGTGAGGAGACACACTCATTAGATTATCGATAGTCATATCTGCAGCGTGTGATAAATTATTATAATAAAAATAGTGAAGCTAACTGATTTTTGAAGTGAAACTTCTTTATCGGCGTGAGAAAAAAATTTACCGTCACATTTTTCAGTTACGCGTCACTTCACATTTTTCTACAATCACCACATGGATTGTGAGACGAGCATTGTAATATTTCTTTACTTTATTGTGTTTTAATTCATATACGAGTTTGATGATTTATAATCATTTATTTAGTACCTATCCTACATATATATATATATATATATGTCGCAGAACGGCCTCGTTCTCACGACATCATCTTTAGTTATTGCAGGTTTAGTGGGCGTCATCAGGATAAAATGCGAGCATAAAACACAATAGCCACGGTTTATACACTTTTAATTTAGATTAGATCAACATTATGACATAGTTTAGACCGAGCAGCGGGTTCAGGGCCCCCGCTCATACTTTCAACTTCAATACTTTCTTTAAAACTCTCAAAGGTCCAACTCGACCTGTAGCCACCAACCAAATGCGCCACAAAAACTCCTCAGTCTACCCAAGTAGATATTACTCAAAGTATAGAGGGCGCTGACCCCGCTCTTGACATGCTCTGCTCTCATTGGTCGTTTATTAAATTACAATGTTCATAACTTTTATTAGGTTAGAACGATCTTGAAGTTATAGAAACATTAACAAATCTAATTAAATTACATTAAGAATTTTAGAAGTGATTATAATGTAAACAAATGATATTGTGCGTTATACATCCAGTCAACAATACATAGTCATATCGTCATAGTCATAGCTTCCCTTCGACACGGCCTTCCTGACGTATTACACGCCCTCGTGTAATAGGCCGCCCATTATGGATTATCTGTAAAAAGAAAGAGATATTATAGTTCGGCCACTCCTGACCAAGGACATCGTGTACATTTTATCTTCTGCGCAACAACTGCATTCTGGATTTTTTTCTGAGATCCGAGTCCTAACAGACTCCAGACTACACACCAAATCAAGTCAGCAGTATCGAAACTGCCACCTCGTCGCCCATCGAGCTATGCATTTTGGGTCAAATATCAAAACACCAATCAAAACATCAAAAACAAAAATATCCAAATAATACCCAGCTTCTCATTCTATCGATACCACTTTTCAATCGCTATCTCGCCTCTCATTCCACTGATTTCACTTTTCAATGGCCACCCCGCCTTTTATTCTACTGATTCTACTTTGCAACGGCCACGGCTCCCATTAAAAAGCCTAAATCAACCCAAATGGCCACCTCGCATCTATTTCACTTGCCACCTCGCCTCTATTTCACTTGCCACCTCGCTTCTATTTCACTTGCCACCTCGCCTCTATTTCACTGGCCACCTCGCCTCTATTTCACTGGCCACCTCGCCTCTATTTCACTGGCCACCTCGCCTCTATTTCACTGGCCACCTCGCCTCTATTTCACTGGCCACCGCGCCTGTTACAAAGGTTAAATAAACCCAAAGACTTAAGAAACGCGAACATTGTAAACCTTTATCATTTTCACTATCAGACTAAAATCTTTCACTCTATATGTACCTCTAAATTTAAAAACTACCCATTATAATAGTCGACTGCATTTACCACGTTTAATAACTATTGAAATTCCATTATTTTAACCTCAAACAAAAACCGTGTGAACGCATCAGTCATCCAATTCGCTAACAACACTTCTCAATCAGTCAAACAAACCAATACATCTAAATGAGTGATGTACTCTCAACCAACCCCCGCTGAGCGTGGCTCGGATGACACTTTTTGACCAAAGTAGGCAATCAGAGCAACGAAGGTTGTCACTCTACGGGCTCCAGGGTCGACAACTTATGAAAACACATTATAATAGAGGAACAAACAAACTCAAAATAATTTTCCGATTTACAATGCGTTCAATAACTAGGGTATTCACCCTAATTCGAATTTGAAACTATCACAAAAATAATCTTAAATAAAAAATCAACTTACCAAAGTGTCTACTAACGTAAATACCCCCTGTGTACCTTATAGTGGCTTTCAAACTTCTTCATAGCCACACTTTCTTCACGGTAAAATTATTATCATCTGAATCTAAAATGTCTTTCATATAATGCCTGTAAACTTACTTTTACAAGAAAGATAACATAGCGTAGCAATAATGTGTCATAACCACTTTCCACTATACGTTATCTAAGTAAAAAAAACTCAACAACTAGATCCGATTTTCACATAAAAATTATTGGAAGGTAAACTTGAAAAGACAATGAATACACGCACATTGTTTATAACGAACACAAATTTCTTGTAAGTAACCAACTCCCAAAAATAATGATGAAAAAGTAAACTACCTACGTAATTTGTTCCTTTTCCAATTTTTGGCAACCATATCGTAATTTTTCGTACACGAAAAATATCACTTAAATATGAGGGTAGTAAAATTGTCTACCGCAATGGATGAACTATATTTTTTTTTTAAATCTCGCTTTCTTCAGTTTCAGAATTCGCACTAAAATAATAATTAAAAATTACCATACCTCCTGTGCCAAGTAGAATAGGCACGTAATTTTTACCTTAGATTAGACTTCACGATCCATAAAACTGCCTTTCTACTCGCTGTACTAACGTGAATTTGAACCATTGCCGTGACATAGTAGGCCCAACGGTGACCAAACAATGCATAGGCCGACACACCGCCGCTCCACAGGCACTTTCAGGACGTCACCACTACGTCGCCGCTATTTCCGCCGAGGGCCCCGACATGTCAATCGTCCTCAAATGCTTTTCCTTCCACTGTGGGCATCCTTCAATCCATCAGCACGCCTTCTTATACTGGCAAGGCTTCGCAGTCATTGCTTTCATTGTGGGCACAGGCTGAGATCCCACTTCTGATGTCGCAGAACGGCCTCGTTCTCACGACATCATCTTTAGTTATTGCAGGTTTAGTGGGCGTCATCAGGATAAAATGCGAGCATAAAACACAATAGCCACGGTTTATACACTTTTAATTCCCTCCGACATATATATTACATATGTCGAAGGGAAGCTATGACTATGACGATATGACTATGTATTGTTGACTGGATGTATAACGCACAATATCATTTGTTTACATTATAATCACTTCTAAAATTCTTAATGTAATTTAATTAGATTTGTTAATGTTTCTATAACTTCAAGATCGTTCTAACCTAATAAAAGTTATGAACATTGTAATTTAATAAACGACCAATGAGAGCAGAGCATGTCAAGAGCGGGGTCAGCGCCCTCTATACTTTGAGTAATATCTACTTGGGTAGACTGAGGAGTTTTTGTGGCGCATTTGGTTGGTGGCTACAGGTCGAGTTGGACCTTTGAGAGTTTTAAAGAAAGTATTGAAGTTGAAAGTATGAGCGGGTGCCCTGAACCCGCTGCTCGGTCTAAACTATGTCATAATGTTGATCTAATCTAAATTAAAAGTGTATAAACCGTGGCTATTGTGTTTTATGCTCGCATTTTATCCTGATGACGCCCACTAAACCTGCAATAACTAAAGATGTCGTGAGAACGAGGCCGTTCTGCGACATATATATATATATATATATATATATATATATATATATATATTAAAGTGATCAGCAAAATCATAATTTAACTTTATTTAACCAATTTCTGTTAAGTTGCATATAGTAGATCATTTTAAATCATCAAGGTCATCACTTTAAGGATGTTTTGGGTTTTTAGGTATGTTTGACTTATTTGATCTTTTTAGAATTAGTAATAGCTAAATAATGAAAAATAAAATCACTAAAAAATTATATATCCGGTTATATTTTCCGTCAAGTTCCCATTAAAGCAAATATTTTATAATGAGTTTATCGATAGTAACATACAGTTTAATCAGTTATCATTTTATAAAGATACCATTAATAGTCACTGAAAAAATAACTTTTACGTAACGGGATTCAATTCCCTTACTTTATAGGGTTTAATTCTTTTATGGCTATATTAGATGAAGAACAATAACAAGAATAAGTAAGAACTCTTCACTAGGTGCCAGTGCAGTTTTCATATACTTAACGGTTAGACCTTTTAATAACTTCAGCGCTTACGAAATTCCTTCTTCATATATAAATAAAAGCATATTATAATTATATCATATATTACAATTATTATATATAATATGTTCATATATCACGAAAGAATTTATTCTGAAATTAATTTTGGTACAAAACGTCCTAAACAAATTGACTTATATATATTTTATTTTAGTTTTAGTCAAAAAATAACTTTAAGTTACGCAACAAGCTTAATAATATCGTCAGAGTAAAAAGTAGGGACAAAACAAAATATGAACTGAGACTCGAATGAAAATTTAATTAATTCATCGATAAGTCATAAGACTCAACGATGCACGTAGTGTCAATCTCTAGCATTCGATGACCAATCACAGCGATTATCTGACATTAGCAGGTGTATTGTGTATTTCGTTTGCTTCGACGTACATTGCGCTCAATCATTATGCTTCTGTATACGAGCGTTGTATGTGGACAGCAAATGATATTTATCTTAACGAAGAAATATACAACTCATGATCGTATTTAACGAACATAGTAAAAGTAGAACCATTATTTGGTTTCTCAAAAAAAAGACTTTTTACTGAATTTCTATACTAACTGATGATATGAAATATCTCCTAACTTCATATTTGCTTCACTACTTTTGTTTTTGCAGTTTGCCACAGCACAATAAGGCATATTTGTATCGATTTGTCTATTTTTTTACGTTGCGAGCGCAGGAGTAGGACTCACGTTGCGTAATGAGAGCGCGTTTACAAAAGTATGCAATATAGTACATGGTTTTGGCACGGGTGCCACGCCCACTTCGCCGTTCTATCTCGATTTATTTCTGTGGTTAACCCTATGCGCACGACTAACGATGCACAGTCCCAACGACAAGGTGTCTCGCTCACAATACCGTCGCCGATATTGCGTAGACCACCTCCTGCTACTGCAGTGCTCACCTCCGATATTGCCGCGTGTAGCTCGCTTCCGGTTCGTCTCTCGAACTACGCTACACTTCTCCTTCACTTAACTGACCACTCAACTTGTCATTAAAATCACCATTAAACTCGTCAGTGTCTTCTATTAAACTCCTCTTCCAACTCTTTAGCATCGCACTTGTCGCTTCACCGTCTTGAACTGAACTCAACTCTAAACTGCCCGGTAGGCGCGCCTTACGCTGTTTATATACCCGGAAGAATTTTCTGGAATCCATCTATTTCTGTCTCTTCCTTCCCGAACTTTCTGTTCGGGAACTTTCGTTTATACATCTATACCTTTCTAACATTTATCTATTTCTGTCTTTCGTTCATCGTCTATCCCTTTCTAACATCTATTTCTCTCTGTCTTTCGTTCATCGTCTATCCCTTTCTAAAATTATCCGTCCTTGTCTATTCCTTCCAGAATGTTCTAGGTTTTTCTAAAAGTTCCAAAACTAACCATATGGTTCCACTATCATTCGCCACAATAATAAGAAACATTCCAAGAGTAAGTAAATAAATAAATAATAATATACTTTACATACTATACAAAAATAAGATATATCAACTACATAAGAATCAGCAGCATGTGTTAGACTTGTGAGGACCAAAAATATTTAGTGACCTTCGGCTTAAAAGACAATATAGTTTTAGCTTGTCTGATGTTGAGTGGCATGGAGTTCCATAAACGGATCGTGAAAGAGTTATCAACAAAGGAAGAAGTGTGTAATGGTGTCATTAAGGAGAGATTATTATATATATAAATATAACACTATATCTCACTCGGAAGTCACTGTCTCCCGTCATAAAACAATGTACTAGTACAAAATGAATTAAAGCTTATCAGTGTATCACATTTCAGTGGGGAATGGCCCTAATAATAGACGAAGTACAGACTGGTTGTGGCCCAACTGGGAAGATGTGGTGTCACGAACATTTCGAGCTCCCCTCGCCGCCTGACGTGGTCACGTTCAGCAAGAAAATGTTAACAGGTGGTTTCTACTGCCATAGTGAATTGAGGTAAGCAAAACAACTTAATCATAACAAATGGCCATGTTTGAGTTGGATTCAAGCATAGAGCTGTACAAAGACAATGCGTATATGAATTATGCAATATTATATAAGCCATGGTAGCTTATGGCCAATTTCAATAACTATCTGACCATTCATTTTGCTTTACTATCGGTTACAGGCGACCTTACAAACGCTTTAGAACCTCGTAAGTCTCAAAAGATATGTTGGTGTTCTAAGAGTGTTCTACCTTCAGTACGATGGGCAGTGTTTGTTTTTAATAACAACACAATATTTACTTTTCTCAACATCACAATCCGAGAATTGAGAAAAAACAAATTGAAAATATTTGGGAGTTGGAAGTGAAGAGAGAAGTTGAAGTGTCCTTTCTTTACATGTCTTATAAATATGAGACGAACAGGCAAAATGGCTATTCAGAGAAAATCTAAGTCTGAAGGAAAAAAAGGTATTTTGCTGCTTTCCAACTCCCAATGATTTGAGAAATATCCAGTTTTTAGCTGAATCCCCATTTTGAACAGAATTATGAATATGGCGACGTTGAGCACCTTTAAACACCTTATTGCAGTAATTTTCGATTAAGACTTATTCTCTCTTAATTAGAGGGAGTTGGTCGACGGTTATACCTACTTTTTGCAGTGATTTTCTTCGACAGTACTAACTTGTTCTCTTCAGGAAGCCAGGTTGCAGGTAGATGTTTAATTTTGATAGCACGAATTGGTGAATTCAGTATATTTACTTTTTTATCGATACAATCGCGACCAGTAAGAGGAGTTCAATCAATATTTAAAAAGTCTTTAAGTTTCTAACTGTCCACACCACGAAAAATATCTTGCAACAGTAGGTACTTTGGGATTGACTTTAGGGAGCCGAATGTTAAAACACAGGAAGATAATAAGGTCATGGCATGAAAAAGCGTTGGCAGGATATTGTTCATTCATGATTTAGTACTAAACTAGGAGATGACATAAGGATGAGTATAAGGAGGGAAGGGGTGGAATTCGGGAAGTTATGGGTGGCATTTAAAGGAAGGATGGACAGATCACAGGAATAACACAGATTTAATGTCCAAATAATTTAATTGTTCAAATTGTTATTATGGATCTGCTTCTGAAATAAATAAATAATAATTATTATTAAAAACGGCATAAATAGATACTTAGCCTCAACGAGGTAGGCAACGCGTCGGCTCCTTCAGTGTTGCAGATGTCCATGGGTGACGGTAGCCACTTGCCATCAAATGGACCCGTTTACCAGTATGCCTACACGCAAACATAAAACAAGTAATGTTAAGACTTAATCGATGATAAGGTAAATGAATGAATAGATAGATAGATATAGGAATCGGCCATTAGTGGGTAGTACACTCTTATTTTGAACCCCAAAGGGCGCGGGTTCGAATTTTAGCCGAAAAAAATGTACCACTCAGGTAATTTTCTGATTAAATGTACTTATTGGTACAATTTCCACATACTAACGGTGAAGGACAATATTGCGATGATACTTTCACATCGATTTAACCGATCTGTCAAACCCGCCAGTCCGAATTAGACAGGCGTGACTGTCCATTTCCTTATAAATGTGAGGCCTGAGCCCAGCATTGAGACGTTTATTGACTCTTTATTATATTTAATCCAATATTAAAAAATAAGAATTTTATATAAAATTTTAGGTATCGCTTACCCGGTTACAATTCTTACCAGCTGCTGTTACGCGGCAGGGCCGTACAGCCTTCGTCGAAACTGTTTCGTCCCTGTATTTTTAGTGTCATAATTATTTTTCTAGACACCATAAATCATCTATATAAAAATGCATGTTTGTCTGTATGTCCTTTATATAATCGTAAACTATACGTTTGATCATGTGATGATTTTTTAGCAAAATTTTTGTGCATGAGCCAGAGGTTTCTGAGTTGGTTCACAATTGGACCCGGTAGGTGGCGCTGCTGTCAGCATATCGATTGAAGCTTTTCCGAGCAGGACGATGTCTGCCGGGACAGCTAGTAACTGTATAAATTTCAAACCTTTATCCAGGTTGCGTTCGAAAAATTCACTCCGTAACCGGATGGTCTGCTTTTTTACATTATCTTCTTCCCCACTTCGTGCTGTTTTCAGTATCCCATAATATTAGACCATTGATACGCATCTCATGCTCCTACTAGAGAGTAGGAGCAGAGGCTCTCTCTCTACTACTCATGCACTACGTCAAGCCATTACTATTTCTTTTGTCGGTCCCTTCTACACCTGGTTCAAGACACGCAGGGTTACCAAATTTTAAAAATTAACGTCACTTGTATCATGTTATAAAATGGATTATAAATAGAAATTATTACAAAACGTTAATAATTCTTAATTTTTATTGGCAATTTTGTAGTAATTGTTGCGATTTTAGGTGTTTTTGACTCTAGCTTTAGTTGTTAATATTTTAAATTATTGGTAACCCCGCGCGTCAAGTTATAGTGAACGGGCTATAGAGCCGGCATGCAGAGCTATAGACATTTGCTCATCACATAAGTAGCCTGTTTCTGTGAAGTTATTTTAGATAGGGTACCCTATACCATTTTTAGCACCCAGTAATTTTTTTTAACATATTAAAAAATGGTCATATTTTGTTTTATGCAGCCATACAATATATTATTAATATCATTTTATGGCTGCAAAATATAAAATAAATCTCGTATTAATATTTCTTACTAATAATAATAATAAGGTGCCAATTATTGTACTGGAGTGCCATTAATGGTATAGTTTCCCCTACTAGTCGAATATTTTTCGTTTCGCAGAGCTCCGCATCCGTATAGGATTTTCAACACCTGGATGGGTGATCCGGGCAAATTGATCCTTCTTGAGCGTGTTTTGGAGGTTATTAAGAAAGAAAACTTGATTGGTTTAGTAAATGAAACTGGCAAAGTGTTGAAATGTGGCCTCCATCAGCTAGAAAGTGAGCACTCGGCGCTCATTAACAGCGTGCGGGGCCGCGGCACGTTCCTAGCGTACAACGGGTGCAATGTCGAGGTCAGGGACAAGATTAACAATAATTTGAAGAAAAATGGTAAGCCTTATTTTCATAGTAAACCGTACAACATTGTTCCTCAACGATTTTTATATCGCGACCCACGAATAAACCAAAAGCTTAAGTAAAAAGTCTTGTGACTCCGTCTCTACAAAAATTATAATATTTTAATTAATAGTTTATTTATGCGTTTGATTTATGTATAGGTTTTTTTTAACAGACTGCGACCCCTTTAATAACAAACGTCAAACCCCCCCCCCCCCCAGGGGTCGCGTCCTCCCCATGTTGAGAAACGATGTCGTAGTCTTCAACTTCTTCTCAGTGCCAGTTTTTTAATCATCAATAAAAGTTGTTTATCGAATGAAATATAACATGAATAAATTAATAATTACAGTTGCACGAATAAAACAGTACAGCCGTTTGACTGTTCTATTCAGTCAGATTATAATTTATTCCATGGATAACCTTATCTAATTATTTAAAAATCGGCCCTTGGACTGATAATCGCGCTGTAAATACAATAATACTACTTGTATTAAGTATCATTAAATTAAATAAAAAGTTAGGTGGCTCTATATGAGTCAGCCATGAGTCTGAACTAAACAGTCTTTAAATTTAAAAATAGTTCGCCACGAATTGAGACCCTTCTTTTTGACGTCCTCTGTGGTTGTGCGGGTTAAGCCTTTGCCGGCCTACCTCACTGCAACACAGAGGTTCCGGGTTCGATTCATGGTATAGTAAATTTCGGAAACGTATTTTCTCCGTTATTTACTAGTCTGGGATCAGCCCCAGAGTAGTACGTTGTATATTACCCATAACACAAGCGTAACTTGCCTAATTTGGGCATATACAATGTGTGTTTGTCTGCCGATTATTTATTTTTGAACTCGGTTAAAATACGTTCGACGAAATCGTTCACTGTGTTCTTTTATATTTTCTTATCTGAACATGGTCTTGTAATTTTTAAGGTGTTTTGGGCGGCGTTTGTGGTGAACTCGGCATACGGCTGCGGCCATCGTTGATCTTCCAACCGAAGCACGCGGAGATATATTTGGATGCACTCAGGAAAACATTAAAGGAAATGTAATAACTTATTAATGGCTTAATGTCGAATTACTTCTACTCTTGGAATAAGTGAGTGCATAAGAGGATCACTGCTTCAATAGATGGCGTTGTAGTCAGTAATTGACATATAATTTTGTTATTAAGAATGTTTTATGGCCCTTAGACGCCAATCATTTGAAATGCAATTGTTAAACCTAATCTCACCCAAATTATAGGTATTGATTGATGCCCTCTGACTGAATTTTGTGCCAGCTCGAAAATTAATAGTGCACTAGTACTTTAGACTATTAATATAAACAAAACAGTCAATTAAAAACGAAAGTAATTAAATGTTTGAAAATCAACCCTTTCGGTCAAACCATTTCAAATTCCATTCAAAGCCTCTTCATATTTGATTCATAGTGTATGGATTTGTAAATAAAATTTTCAATCACTTTGCGATAATTTTGCTACATCCTTGAGTCGTTATCATAACAAATAGTATGAACGACATATATTTTCCAAATCTACATCGCATTTAACAATATCACACATTAATATTCGGTGAAGGTCGTTTTTTAATTGTTGTCATAAAATCAAGGATATATTGAGATAATTGTATGTATGTGTAAAATATGCATGTATTTCACACTGCAGTTTAATAAAAAGATATTACATATAAAATTACCGGACTTCAATGCCAGAATTGAACCAGATCTTATCTTACAAGCATTAGTGATGTTTCCAGTATTATCAATATTGTTTTCTATATGCTATATGCGTATAATCCGCGCCATATCTTATGTTATGGCCGATTTAATCAACAGCTGAGCAATAGACTGTTTTTATGTGAATTTGAGTGTTATTGTAGCTAATATCAAAACCCATACGAGTTGGGCGCGGATTATAATTAGAATGTGTCCTTTATCATAGAGGAAACCTAAAGAAACGATATTATCTTCCTTATTTGTTGTTTTAAAAATGTTTTATTTGGTTGCGTGCCATATTGATAAATTTTTGATATATTTATTGTTTTAAAATGTTATTTTATTGTTTTTATTGCATTTATTTTATTTTGATCATAATTTTTGACGAGATCTTAAATTAATTTAAATATTCGAAAATAAGTAAAAGTTTGAATGCATTTACTTTGTTACCACTAATAAAATAAAGTATATTGTAATTTTCTAATTATTTATATACGTATTTAGTGACGGAATTGAACGTACGAAACCATGTCTTCCAATAAACCTATAGTTATTGCTTACATTGTTTTTTATTTTACGCCAGTTAACCTTTAAATTGTACAGTTCTATTTTATTTTCTTCTTCACCTACACCTTCGCTGGTTTAGTAATGATTTTTATTTAAGTTAGGTGGCCTGAAAGAGTTATTTCTTTTGTCAAGAAGTAATTATAAAAATGCATTTTTCTTAAATTGTTTATTTTGGTGAGCAATAAAGTGTTATCTATCTACCTTGGGGGCCCTTATAAATAAGTCACGCCTGTTCGTCTGTCGCGTCTGCTTATGTGTGTCATCGCCATTTACTTCAAAAACAACAAGTTAGTTGAACATAGGCGACATTTGTCAGGAACGTGTATTTTATATTACTGAAAGAATTAAGAGTTGAAGAGAAGAAATGTTGTAAAGCGGTTTACCTTACAACGTAAGTGAGCGATTAAAAAAGATGAATTGTACATAGGCGTGTGAGATATCGTTACAATCAGAAACTTCTCCAACATTTTTAATTTTAACGATGTTAATGCCTTTTTAAATGAAACCAAAGATTGGGTGGTAAGATATAATTTACACGACTTCGAAAATCGTAGAAAGTGTGCCCCCTCTAACTTTTGATCGACGAAGTAAAAATTCAAGTCGGTAGACCTTAAATACTTAAAAGATAAATTAGTGTAACCAAAATTCGTCAAGTAATTTTTAAAATAAGGATAGTGTTCCTTTTGTTCTTAGTTTTGATTGCTTTTCATTGTTAAAATGCCACATTTGTGTAGAGTTGATAACCGCGATTTCGACCTCAAAATAATAAATATTTTTTGGGATATCATGCTGAAAATAAAAACTAGTGGACAAAGTACTCTTGGCTTTACAGTTTTGAACTAAATAAAAATAACATTTTCGCATTAATTATCAGAAAATCTAGGACTCAATAGAGGCTTAGACCAATGCTCGTCTATACAAAGAGGGTATCTACATTTACACCTACTTGGGACTTTATTAATAGCCCATAATTATTTAGACCCCTATTTTTATTTATATATTACGTCTGCAAAAAATATACACGTCTACAAAAAAAATACAAAAGCTACAAATATATAAATAGTAGCTAAATAGTTTTCATGGTTATCAAAACATTTGGTTGGGTATAAAACGAGTCTTATCTTGGTTTCAAGGCGAATGTAGATAAAGTAAATTCTTATGAATCAATTTTACTCCCACGTTGAAGGATGTCAAAAGAGAAAGCCGTAATCATCATCAAATTAATGCAATGCCCCTAAACGACTCTGGTATGATTTTGTGTGGGATGAAATTGGACTCGGGTCATTAAAACGAGCTTAATATCTACTATTAGGTATAATAATGTGACCGACACATTAGCATGATAAGTTTATTGAATACAATATAAATAATATGTGAAAAATAATAATAATATTTAAAAAATATATTTAATTAATCATAAAGAGCGGTCTCTCCCAGAGTAACACATAAATATAACAGCAAATAAGCTTTCTACTGCTGAGACAGATCTCCCCATTTCAGGGAAACACACTGTACGTCCGTCTCGTTTGTCCAAGGTCGATTGGCAGGTATCACATATCTAGAATCGTGAGGAAAAGCAGCGAAAAATGCATTTTTTTCTAGAATAGAAATTCTACGATAGTGTCGGTGTTATGTTTATTAAAATAGAAAGTTTTAAACAATAAACAGGTAATCAATGTATGATTAAGATGATAATTCGTGACGCGAGGTACATAGCAGCAAAGTCGTCACCAAAGAGTACTGGTCGTCACTAGGGATGCAACATCGCTCATAAAAAATCATCACTTTTGAAAACATCGATGTTAAAAATATCGACGTTTATGAACGATATATCGATGTTTATGAACGATGTTTTTTTATCACCATTTAGATAAACTTTTGACGCTTGTTCCTGCGATGCAAATGAATCATCGTTTTTTTTAACATCGATGCATCGCCCAAACCACTTTAGCAAACCTTTCTTAAATCTTGCTTTCACTAACATATTCCTTTTGCACCACTATCAGTCCATCTTTCAAAGAAATACCACACTCATTTCTCAATGCTCTAATTCCTACTAAATACCATGTTTATTCTATTTATATGTCTTTTGCCGTACCCAACATTCACTACCGTACTTATTATTCAACAGCGAGGGCACACACTAACACATCCTTATCACCATTTCAATTAAATGTACTACATCTGAGAAAAATGGTCATTTTTAATAGAAATGAAAGAAATAGGTATAATATTCAACTTTTACACTATTATTTTTTTTTTAGATTATGGCTGCAGTGCCATTTATGCATTGATTTTGCCAATGTCGTGTGAACAGAAAAGCCAGGTGATGATTTTTCAACTTTTATATTATAAGTTATTATTCGCAATAAGAAATATTTTGAAAAAATGATATAATGGAAATCTATGTAGATCACAGATAGAGCGCAAGACGGCGCGTTATGACTACGTAAGATAAAACATCGTTCATAAAATATCGTTCTGAAACAACGATGTATCGTCGATGTTTTGGTTTCAACATCGATGTTAAAACATCGACTTTTATGAACGATACATCGATGTTTGGAAACATCGATGTTTTATTTGCATCCCTAATCGTCACTTTTTTTTTGCTATTCGCTGGGTGATTGTGCGAGGTGAATCAGAGGCAGACAGTGCACGTAGTTTTTGTTCCGTGTCCGCCACCACTAAATAAATAAGGCAGTATACAGCTACACGCGTAGGAGCTGTTTTGCATTTTGAAGTCATTTAACAGGCGAAGTAGTCATAGTTTAACTAAACTTTAGAGCACCAATTTGATACTTGTGTCTAACTATAATTAGTACAAGGCACCTAAGTCAATATTAGGGCTATCCCCATTTCAGATTTAACTAAAACATTGCAATTCATTGTGTTGCGGAGATAACCCGTGAAATAATAGGCCTTTGTGGCTAAGTAATGTATTTAATGATAAGATGAAAATACATGCAATTTTTTACTTTGTGACAGACAGAGACTCTAATACACTATATTAATTAGTGTAATAAGCAAACTTCAAAAAATTAAAAAAGATGTTTAAACAGTTGCGAAGAAAAAGAGCACGCAACACATTGCATATCTTGATGCGTTGGTGAAAAATGTCATGACTTTTTCATCGTCGTCATCGAACAATAAAATCTGTGACTAATATGCAAGTTAGTCTAGAAAAAACTGACCCTCTGCCAGGATTTCATCTGATGTCATTGAAATGAGGCTACAGAACTACAATTACTAGTCTTGCATAATTATTCAAAAACTTAAAAAGTTTAATAATGGTATGTAGCTGTAAAGCCAGATATCTATCATTTACTAAAGTTGAGTCAAAAATCATTCTTAGTACTGTAATCCGCAAACCCGGTCACGCCGTACATGTTTATGGAAATTTACTTCCTGAAAATATCTTTTATTTGCAGATTTTCATTTGTTGGTCTCGAAGCTATTCCGGCGCCTGGACCGGTCTCATATAAATATGCAAATGCCATTGGTATTATTTATAGGTATATTATTGCGTCAGAAGCTTTTAAAATTACCATAATTATAACTATTAGGCTGAAATCAAAACAGAATACGTCATTGTGCTAAATTTAAGAAATGGTACTTACGTATATATATTTGTCTGCTTCTATTATTATACGAGTAACATCTCATGCGACGACCAGAAATAGCTCTAGTATCGCCGCGATCTGAATTGAATAATACGATAATGCTTGGAGTATCCGACTATCCCGGATTCTTTATTTTAATGATTTTATAGTAGTGAATGACCAATTAATTTGGCTGTTTAACAATTTTGGGTACTGGATCTGTTTTAGTGTTGTAAAATAATAAAATGTTACTAAACTATATAGTATTAATGAGAAGCCATGTAACGTTGTATTTTTTTCCTGGTTTTTAAATAACTAATTTACCAGGATTTAAAAATAACCAAACATAAAACAGTGAATTATAATTATATGCTGGTACCATTCTCATGGCTTTAACGTAAGTTAGTGTCTATATGCCCTGCAGACAAGTGGTATTAGCGCTAATCGAAAATAATAGAAAACGTATGGAAATTACATAATACTTAGCGTAAATGTGTGTGCCTGTTTAGTATAATTATTGACGTTATAGAATTTTTTACATATAATAATTTTATAATATCAACTCATAAATGCAGTACCGAGTTTAGGTCCCCATTTTTGGGGAAGAACGGATGTCATGGTCGCGTTTCCTTATGGCCCTTTTTTTTTCTTCAACGTTGGCACGTAGTAATTAAAAGAATATTCGAGTCTCGACCTGGGTTCGAACACACGTCATTAGAGTGTATTGGCCACTAAAGGCTTTGGCACTACCAAGGCTTATATTAAATAATATTTCGATACAAGACCTTCTTAACCACACTGGGCGCCGCGTGCCGGAGTGCTAGGGCTTTTATAATTTTTAAAATTAAAAAAAAATATGTAAAATTATGGTAATAATTTATAATAAAGGTAGAAACATTTTCAAACATCGGAATCAATTTTATGATTTATAAGTTTGCAAACTTTTTATTGATATCTTCTCTATAAAACTAACAGATGAAGCTTGGTATGTGTATGTAGGTATATGGCGATCGACTTGCACCCCCTTGCACTGCCGGGTCTTTACCCGGTCCTGTTTTGATACCATTAATTTGATTTAGTTTTCACCATGAATCAGGCTGGTGTATTAAATGTAAATTTATAAAGTGTGTTTTCTAGAATTTTTGATACTCAGAACCATGAACGTAAATAGTGTGATAAACTAGAATATCTTATGTGTAATTGAGTATAAAGTGATCACCACATTTTTAGAGTCCCGTAGATATTTTAGCAAAAGCACATATGAAATCACCATGTCTTTGAACGACTTTATTATCATAGTAATTTTTCTCAGAAACTACTGGTTCTATATAGAAGGAATTTAGTAGGAATACATATAGTACTGTAGTGAACTCGCGAAAAATAATAATTTAAGCTTGCCACTGTACAATTAACTGCAAATAAACATTTCGTAGTGTACATATTCGCGTGGTGGATCATAAGTCATATTAAAAAAAACATATTCATGATGTAAATATTGGTACTGTTATTAAAATATTTCCTCTACATACATTTGGCATGAGTCTCTTCATTATTGATTATATAGGTACCTAGAGTCTACTGACCACTACTGACGTACTGTTGTGGCCACATTTCCGTGGAAGGACCACAGTAATTAGGATCTAAATGCAACGAGGACCTAAATGCAACGCGTTATGAATTTCTACCTGTTATGTTTAATTATAAAGAATGTGACAAATACAATTATTATAATTGAAGTGCAGTAATTGCCACAATGACCATTACGATTTACGTGATTCATCAAATAAAATAAGTCAGATTGTAATTAATCGAATCAAACTTGTTATTTTAGTTTTCTAAGACCAAGATAAAATGTGTGAAGAGTGTAGAAATTATTATTATTCTTTGTGGAATATAGGTGGAGGTGGTAATCGCCCACTTCGTGCGCGGCGCTATTCGCGCACTTCAGGGTTCTAAAATAGATTTATGCCGAAATTATTTTTATACAAATATTTTCTAAAGTCCTCTTGATTTAAGTCTCATTATTTTATCACTATAGAGAACAACATTCATATACATCAACAATATATTTTAATAATAGCAAAGTAAATTGTGTTTTACGTGACATAGAAAACTGATTTCAGGTTCAACTTTACATGCGCCTGTTAACCCATTTGTCTAGAGCCAGTTTGTTGACCCCGTTGACCAGCGGCTGCCACTTGCTCGTAGTCGAAATACAATAGACACGCTTCATGTACTATTATAAAGTATGTCAGGTCAGTAAATAAAGCAGATACGGTTATCATAATAATATGTACTGTTTACAATTAATGTTTATTTCTAACGTAGACTTAGAATCAATTATTGTTAATTAGATTTCACTGGCTTTGTTCACGTCAATACAACACAATAATAATATATTAAAACTATAATATTTTCTTAAGTTTTCGCGACTTGTACACATAATAAAACTACGTTTTAATGGTTTTAAGCGCGGTAAATTTACGGAAGACCGTCCGTGACCACGGCCACTGAAAAGGGGCCGAAACGTCGGATAAACAAAAATCAAATAAATTACCGCGCTTAAAACCGTAGTTTTATTATATTAAAACTAGCTGTCCCGACAGACGTCGTCCTGCCCAGTAAAAAATAGGGGTTGATCGTAGAGGGTTAAAAATTTAGGGTTGTATGTATTTTTTAATGCTGTATCATAAAAAAAAAAAATATCAAAAAAAAATAGGACTACCCTGAACATTTAGGGGGATGAAAAATCCGATTCTCAGACCTACCCAATATGCACACAAAATTCCATGAGAATATGTCAAGCCGTTTCGGAGGAGTTTAACTACAAACACCGCGACGCGACACGAGAATTTTATATATAAGTATACTTAAACTATGTATATTATAAACTGAGTGTGTGCACTGCACCAGCAGATTTGGAAAACTATATAATTCTCTGAGATCAACGCAAAGGGATATATTACGTACAATGTCTATATTTGTCTGCTGACTATTATTATTACAAGATAAAAAATATTCATCATAATTAAAATAATACCACTTTTCAATGATTATTAAGCGTGATTTATGTTTCATTTAAAAAAAAGATAAATAAAAAATCAAATCGGCATATAAACACGTAACGTGTAAGTAAGTTAGTAAGTTAGTTAGTTAGGAAACCTGTGATAATACTAAATTAGCTACTGATCTGTGAAAAACTGAAAACAATACCTAAAGGGAACCGTATTTTGTGTGAGTCTCTACTTTGGGAAACAGGCTTGTAGTAGTTACTATTACTAATAGTATATCGATCATTAGCTATATCCATGCTTATTATTTCACTCGTCGGTTTTCTCTGCTCTTCTGTTTTCTTCCTTTCAAACGTCGGTGGCCGGTGGCATATCCGTAACATCATAGAGATGATCATCATTTATCTATAAGAGGCCGCGTCAGTACCTAGATCACAAAAATCACAATACTATTCTGCCAACCTTTTGGCAATAGAAATCATAAGTATATTTTCTTTGTTTAAGATATACGGCTAAATAATTATACTTTCACCTATCGATATGTTGTATTTTATGCAAATTTTGGTTGAAAATTGGCACGCATGATGGAACCACAGCTTGCGTGAAACTCTGCTATTAGTTGAAGTCTCAAACATGTTTTTAATTATTGATTCCGTTAGCTAATTTGAGAAACAGAATATTAACTGACACAGTTAGCGTTTTTATTTTTAGGGTTGTCTCAATTTAGACAAAAACGGTTAGGGTACATTACAAAGTTGTCATATGACGACTGTCTATATAACTTTACTCTGAACGCTACTCTTTACTCGGGCCAGTTTACTCTGCAACGACTATCTCTATGGATGTTTTGCAGTGTACTTTAAATTCCACTACATAGGGACTGCTGTAGTGAAATTGCAGAAGAATTAAAAACTAGGAGTGGCTGTCGTTTAATTGGGCGTTAAATATTGTTTCAGGGTACATTCGCGTGTTGGGTATCGTTCGATCTTGAAAAAGCATTTTCGTAGTGATTTTTTTTTATTCTTATCCTGAACTGGTGACGTAATTGTTTTCAAAGTCGTAAAAGTTGATTCCTCACCTAATCTCCTCTCTGACAATTATTATAATTAATACTTTATACTAATATTACACCAATAACTTTTGTATTATTAAGAGAATAATAGTGGATGATTTTCACTTTTATGAAACCCTTTAATGTGCGGAGTCCGATACGCATTCGTACAATATTCGTTTTATAGTTTACAAGCGTTAAAGATTCTAAATATCGGAGAAATTATCCTATTTGCCGGGATAATAGTAACCTATTTTCATTTGAGTTGGTCTATTCCCAAAATTTCGAAGAAGAATCAAATAAGGGCACTTACACATTTACATATTTTATTAGTGTGGATGTTAAAAAGAATTAAAAGTCTTATTTTCTTAAAATAGTCAACATTCTCTAAGTACTAGTCATGAAGTATAATTAGCCAATAACTCCCACAAGCCTGGTACAATTTTAGATATATTTTGGCAAAGACGAATATTAAAAAATGACTTCTCGGATGACTAATACGAGTTGTATGGAAATAAAATATTTTTTGCATTCAAATGGAGTAATAACACCTACTGCAGACTTAATATGGGCATGATGGCTACACCGTTACATCTACATTGGATTTGATAAGATTTAAAATTGGAACTAATTCAAAGATTATTTATTGCTAGGCCACGTAGGATCCTCTTCCTTGGTCGTTGGGCTGTGTCAAGAGTAGTACATTTTAAGTTGAACGCGTAAACTATGCACACACATATGGTGTATGTACCTACTCCAAAACTTACTTTTTTGGTTGTTATAATATTAAATTAAAGTATTAAAATTAATGTCATACAATACATTGGTCTCCAAAATGGTTTGCTTAGATTGGGGACATTAGAGAGTTGCAGTACAACCTTTAAGTACGTCTTGTCATTATTATAACGACAATAATATTCTTCTTTTCTTCTTCTATATATTTATAAATAAATAGAATAAAAGTTATAAAGAAAAACAGTTTTTAGCTAAACGTGTTGCTGAAGAGTTTTTTTAGCAATAACACCTTGCGAAGCGGTGTACATAGAATAGGAAGTAAAACTAAATTTTAACTTATATGGTACACTTCAAAAGGTGTTCTCCACTGGAACTTATTTTGCATAAAAACTATTGAATTTGAATAGAAATTATACACACTATAAATAGTATCAAATTTTCCAATTTCCTCCCAATCTCTCCGTTCCAAGAATAATATTTAATTTATATAAGTACACTTATGACCTATCACTACACTTAATGTCTATAAGGGACGAATGTTCTTATCAATAACATTGACGTAGCATATTTATAAAAGCTATATATACCTAATATAATAATAGTATAGAATTTCAATTGATAAATCAATCCGATGAGTATCTATTGTAAGACTGACCGCTTATTTCGGAACTAGAATGCTGCGTTTTGAATTAAAATAGCTGACCAATGACTGACTGACTCATTCACATAAAGTAAGGTGAATGAAATTCTGGCTTGCCATTTAGAGTTGATGACTGCATCAGTAGTCAGCTGTGATTGTACCTGCTACAGCAACCGGTCGTATGAAGGTCGAAGAATGCAAACATATTTTATATCGCCTACTCGCTGCGATGTTTGCAAGAGTAATAAATAAATTATAATAATTTATGGATTACGTTAAATATAATGCCTAATTAATATACCTTGAGGTGACAATTTTATAAGTAGCTTAAAATTGTATGTTTTTAATCACTTATCTCCATTATTATAAGTAATGATTTCATTTAAGTACCGGGCCACTCAGATAGTATTGCAAAAAAAGTTTTTATATATACTGGCCCGTTATCATCTATTTTGAAAATATGATTATTTATAACTAAAAATAGGTACGTTCTAATTAAAAAATTACCCTCTACATTGTTTGCGTACTAATTTAAATTATCGTGTCTCATTGAAAAACGGATCTGCGTTCGGAAAATTTTCGAGATTTTTTACGTTTCAAGTGTCGCCTGAAACCGAACGAATCGTACGATGGACTTCAAATGGCATTCATGGATGAAGGCCCTTTTAAGGCAACCGTGTGTCGCGGCCGACTAACTTTAGGCCTCGAAGAAAGAAGTGGTCGCCCTTTGACGGCTGTCAAAGCTAGCAGTAAAAAATGTAATCCAAGAAAATAGGCGAGTTACGTATCCAGAGATTCAGCACGTACTGCAGATTGGTTCGGGAAGCCTTCGCGAGATTCTACACGTGCATCTTCGCGTAGGAGGATAGTTTCACGCTAGGTGCAATACAACCTCACCGATGCTCAGAAGCAGGCCCGGGTAGAATGGTGCCGTGATATGTTAAACAAATTTGAAGCAGGCTCGTCTCGGCGTGTTTACGACATCATTACAGGCGATGAATCCTGTAATTATCAATACGATCCAGAAACGAATCGTTAGTCGACGGTTTGGGTGTTTCAAAACCAATAAACGCCTACCCTAAGTGAAGCGATCTAAAACCGGGGGGAAGATTTTGATCGACTGGCTACTTGGTGTCAATTCCTTTACGGAACCAAAAAAGCATCATCTTCGAATGATATACTACCAAATTCTTGGCAGAAGCATTCCCTGTTGTAAGCAACAAGCGACTAAACACAGTTCCGCGATTCCACGACAACGAGCCCGCCCATACCGTGCTCAAAACGAGGGACTTCCTGGACAGCACGCCGTTCAAACTCTTGGGTCACCCTCCTTACAGCCCTGACTTAGCACCGTGTGACTTCTTTTTATTCCCGAAAATAAAAAATCAGCTCAGAGGGATACAATTTTCGTCGCCGGAAGATGCGCTGTCAGGATTCAAGCAAGCTGTAAACGAGGTGTCTGCGGGGGATTGGAAAGTGTTTCAAAAACTGGTTCCATGAAACTTTGTATAGAGGCTGGTAGAGAGTACTCTGAAAAGATTTGATAAAAAAATATTCACCTTAGAACATATTTTTGTATTTTCGCAAAACTTTCTGAGTGTCCCACGTACTTACCTTTCAAATTGTTATTACTACCATTAGAAATGAGAAATACTTATATTACCTACCTTATATACTTATTGTTATATCAAGCCACGCCTGTTCTAAGCGGATCAGCACCAGGCGAGTACCGCGCGTCAGTATTCTCAATATTTCCTTACAGGTTTTTCTTCACATAAAAAATGATATTATTCAAAAATATAGTCACATGTTGTCTTTTACGTGATTTAGTTAACGGTTCCGTTTTCCGTATTAATTAACTAACTTAAAAAAGAAGCAGGTTCTCAATTCATCCGTATGTTTGTTTTTATGTTCGTAACTCAATTTCTCCGTCAATTGTGAACTGATTTTCGAATTGTTTTCTTTACTCGTAAGTATGTATACTCCCGAGGCGGTTCCATGGTCACCAAGTCAGGATTTGATGAGTGGATTCCAGAGAAATCGTGAGTACTCTTATAAAAAAAACGCTGAGAGCCTATATTTAAAAAAAAAGTTTGTATACGTGAGCTAGTATTTACATTTTACAGACGCTTAATTTTTTTTCGTGGACCGATTTTCAAATATTTTTTTTTACTCGCGAGATGGTCTCATAATCACCAAGTCAGGATCTGATTTATGGATCGCAAGGAAATCGAGAGCAACCCTTGTTGAAGATTATAAACATCGAAGAGTGAAATGGCCAATTTATGTACGTGTGGCAGTTTTACAATTTCTACCCGAGCTTAATATATTATTTCTAAAGCCATTTGTGCAAGTAAATAGCATTTTTTTAAAGAAAAACAAAACCAACTTCACACTAAAAACAAAAAATTAAATATTTAACCGACTTCTGTCTACAACATCTTGAAGGCGGTGTCAAGTAAAACATAAGGCCGCGTCGTAGTTTGTGTGTGAATCACGTTTTCTAACCTACAATTTTTATTTATTAAGTTCTTTTCTGATTTTGTTTCCTGCTTTTAACCTTACTTGTTAGTGGTGGTGGTAAGTGCTTTTGTGTCTCTTTTATTTCCCAATTTCCCAATCCATCATGAATGAACCTCCCGATAAACCTCCTGAGCCTGACCCTCCTCCTGATTTTTATCCTCGGTTCCAAACTTCTATACCCCAAGTATTTATTGACAATAACGTGCCATCTCCGGTTGACCATGAATAAATCATTACATCTGAGGTCGAAATGACTCCTCCTCGACAGAGAAAGAGATCTATCATCATTCGAACTGGTATTGGAGGCGCACCACAGAAGTTCTCACGGGTTGATTCAGAACTTTATCTGGGGAGCTCCTCTCGTCCAGATTCACTTATTAGGAGATACTCCAGTTACGACTTAGGACCTTTTTTAGTACACGTTACAAAAATTGAAGAAGATCCTGCATCTGGTACCTATATCCATCCAGTTAAATTTGGCAAATTTATCTATTTGAACCATATTAAAGATGTCAAAGCTGATGGTATAAAAAAATAGGAAGAAATAGAATCTCTGTTTGTTTTAATTCAGCCATAACCGCCAACGAATTTATAGATAACCCACTTCTCCTAGAAAAGGGCTATAAAGCATTTGTTCCGTCCTATAATGTTACGCGAATGGGAATAGTGCGAGGTATCCCCACTGAATTCTCTAATGAGGATATATTGCAATTTATCCACCTCCCTCTTGGCTATATTGAAAATGTTTGTAAAGTTAGACGCCTAATCAAAAAGATTAAAATCAATGAATCTCACGAATGGCAGCCAACTGAGACAGTAGTACTAACTTTTGGTGGTAAGAAACTAGCAAAACATGTATTCTTCTATCATAATTCATTTTTGGTTGAACCGTATAAATATCCAGTGATTCAATGTTTTAAATGCTGTAGATATGGACACATACAGACCCAGTGCAGATCTCAACCCAGATGCTTCAAATATGTCCAACCTCATCAAGGGGACTCTTGTAACATAGATGATAGTGAAGCTACATCCCTGTTTTGCTTAGTCAACCACACAGCTAAAGATAAAATATGTCCTGAATACTCAAGACAACATTCAATAAAATTGGCTATGTCTGATAAGGGCATTTCTTTTCAAGAAGCAGCTCAGCTTTACCCTAAGGTTAGACGTGCCTACTCTGAAGTACTTAAAAACTCTCAAAGCTTATTGCAATTTCAATATTAGCCCCAAAATTTACGCGATGAAGTTACATTGTCTCCTACGTCATCATATAAGAAAACAGTTTTTCTAAAACCTAAGCCCAGAAGACCCCTTCCTCCAGGATATGACAAAAAAGCCCATCAGGATATTATTAACAGTTATAATCCTCCTTCCCCTGCTAATGGCTGTGCTTTAAGCCAACCTGTTTCTCAACCTAATATCCCATCTAATTCTACTGCCTACTCCTATGTAATTGACACAATTCTATCAATCCTCCAATTGCTCTCCACAAACACGCCTCTACCGTCCAACGCTGCAAATCAACTTAATACCTTAAATCTTCTATTAAACCAGACCAAAACAAATTCTGACAATGAGTGCTATACTCCACTGGAACGCGAGAAGCGTTTTACGTAAAAAATCAGATATTATGTTTTTGATAAATAGATATTCCCCAATTGTCTTTAGTATTGTTGAGACTTGGTTAAAACCAGTCTCAATTTTCTGTACCAGGATATGCTTGCCTTCGGCATGACAGGCCTGATGGCTGGGATGACTCTGCTATCCTTATTAGAAATGATATTAAATATTCAAGAATCCTCCTTTCCTCATTTCATAATCTCTATGGCGTTGCTATAAAAATTACAAACCTAACTATCTTAAGTATTTACCTACCCCATCCTGTTATAAATGTTATGAATAACCTTAGAGCTATTCTAAGCCTTCTTCCTTCTCCGGTCCTCATACTCGGCGATTTCAACTGCCATCACTATTTATGGGGCTCACTAAGCTGTGACTCAGTTGGCAATAAATTGGTTGATTTAATAGATGAAATGGATCTATGCATCCTTAATGATGGCCGTTCTACCCGGCGAGGCTCCCCTTTGCAATCCCCTTCTGCTTTAGATATATCTCTTTGCTCTTCTTCACTCGCTTCTAGTTTATATTGGGATGTGGCTCCTCTATCTTATGGTAGTGACCATATGCCCATTATTATTTCTCTGCCGCCAAAAATTTCCCCTCCTTTTTCTTTTTCGGATGCTAATTGGAATAAATACTCCGGAATTTTAGCGCAGAAAACAAATCTATTACCTACTGTATCTACAGATAACGTCCAAATATGCTATGATGGCTTTGTGGAATCATTACACTCTGCGGCCTTTGAATCTATCCCCCTTAAACGTCCTTGCCACAAATACGCTCCGCCACCTTGGTTGGACAATGAATGCTTGAAAGCAATCAAGGAGAGAAATGCTGCGGAAAAAGCTTTCACGTCACTAATGACACTAGAAAACTTCATCAAGTATCGCAAAGCTCAAGCTATATGTAAGCGCACTTTAGCTCAAAAGAAACGTTTAGGATGGTTTAAATTTTGTGAATCTGTGTCCCCTGACACACATCCCACAAAAGTGTGGAAATCCATAAAAAAAATTAAATCTAGCTATAGTGCTCCTTCATCTCCATCCTCTAATGAACCGATGTGGTTAGATAAATTTCTTGACAAAATTGCCCCGCCTTTTGTCCCAACCCTAATAGATCTCCCCGTAATATACAGTCTTTCGGAATCCTCTGATCCTCTGTCTATCCCTTTTTCTCTCCCAGAGCTTAAAATCATTCTTCAGGGCCTTTCTGATTCAGCACCTGGACATGACGGCATTCCTTATTCCTTCTTAGTCAATGCTAGTGAATCATCATTGCTATATTACTTATCGATTGTAAATTCCATGTTTTCTAACGGATATATTCCTCATTCATGGAAATCTCAAGTACTGATTCCAATCTTACAACCAGGGAAAGACCCGAAAGAGGCTAGTTCAGACCTATAGCACTGTCTTCCGTTTTATGCAAGGTCGCGGAGCATATGATCAAAAACAGGCTTGACTGGTTTGTTGAAAAAAATTATATTTTACCCCCAACGCAACATGGCTTTAAAAAGGGCAGAGGCGTTACTGATAATCACAGCATTCTTCTTACCGATATCCGTATTGCATTTTCAAACTCGACTTCAGTGGTTGCTGCCTTTCTTGACATATCCGCTGCTTATGATAATGTACTAATTTCGGTACTCAGAAACAAAATGTTTAAGCTGAGCATTTCTGACAAATTAGTACTTTTTATTTGTAATCTATTAGCTCACAGAGAGATCAAGCTAAGATTAGATGGACAAAACAAAGCAAGCAGAAACATTTGGAAGGGCCTACCACAGGGTTCTGTTTTAAGCCTAATATTGTTTAACATTTACACATATGATATTGAGTCGACAATAGACGAATCTTGTAGCCTTCTGCAGTATGCTGACGACTTGTGTATTTATAGCTCCAATAAGAGCGTTTCAACTGCAGCCGCTAAGGTCGAAAAATGCCTTCTTGCTTTGGGGGGGATGGCTTTCCGCCCATGGCTTGGATCTGTCTCCAACTAATATTATTTATAACAATCAAAAAATTCCACAGGTTACTCAAGTCAAATTTTTAGGTTTGTTTTTGGATTCTCGCCTCTCAAGTAAATCGCATATCGATTATATAGTCAAAAAGTGTGAAAAAATATAAATATGTTAAGAGCTCTCTCCGGTACATAGTGGGGTGCCCATCCATACTCACAAAAATTATTATATAATGCTTTCGTTAGAACTCACCTCGACTTTGATATGTTCTTATTAGAACCTTGTAATAAAACTTCATTATCTAGGCTAGATTCCGTACAGTCCAAAGCTTTGCGTATTGTACTTGGGGCCATGAAATCCTCTCCCATTCGCGCTCTTCAAGTGGAATGCGTAGACCCTCCACTTCGTCTGCGACGGCAATTTCTGGCTGACAGATATTTGCTTCGTATTGCTCAACTCAACTCTCATCCCCTATTAGATAAATTAAAAAATTTATCTAACCTTATTCATTCTAGTAATTACTGGCTTCATAAAAATCCTCCTCCCTTAATAAATAGCTTGAACTACTTAAATGCCCTTAAATATTTAACTCTAATCTTTTGCCCTTATACAAAATTGCCTTTGTGTCTATCTGCATAAAAGTGACTACACACACTTTAAATCTATCAAAAACTTGTTCGAATGCCGACTAAAATTTCGATAACTTCATAAAGAAAAAGTGTCCCTATTCCACTCTCATCTTTACAGACGCATCAAAGTCCTCTGGCAATGAATGCATTGGCTCTGCTTTTGTCCATACTGACACTAAGTATTCGAATATGCACAAATTACCTCCAGAAGCTTCAGTGTTCACAGGTGAATGTATTGCTATACTTAGTGCAGTAATGCCAATCAATAACCTCTCCTCTACTATAATTGTCACTGATTGTCTTAGCGCACTAAATGCTCTTTCCCAAAACCCCATTAGAAACTGCATGAAACACCCAGTAATTTCGACGATTAAAAACTTATTACATTTCTGCCAGGGTAAAAATATAAAAATAAAATTTGCTTGGGTACCTAGCCATTTAGGTATAAAAGGAAATGAAGCTGCTGACCAAGCTGCCAAGAAAGCAGTTAACGAAGGCGACTCAAAATTTTACCAACATTTTTCACGGGATTTAATGCACTGTGCTAAAAGGAGATTAAAGTCAAGCTGGGAGAGTGACTGGAAAACCGTATCTGTCCAATACTCTAAGGTGCAACCAGTAGATCCATCGATTCCCTGGTTTTTTAAATTTAGAGGATTCAGTAAGAGGGCCTCTAGCATTTTAATACGCATACGACTTGGCCACACTTGCAGCCCTGTACGTTTATTTAAACTTAAGATAAAGAATTCCCCCATATGTGACTGTAGTTTAGAAGAAGGTACCCTGGATCATATTTTTTTTAACTGTCCCCTTAACAATAACTGCCCACTTCTATATTCCTTACTTACCAAAACTAAAACTCCTCTCCCTACTAATTTGTTGTCGCTTGTATGTCTCCCATATATTTTGTAATTGTTGTTTTTTTTACTGATGGCTGCAAGTAATTGTTGTTCTTTTTTTATGTTTTACTTGGCACTGACTTCAAGATGTTGTACAACTGACGGTTAAATATTCATTTTTGGTTTTTAGAGTGAAGTCGGTTTTGTTTTTGTATTTTTTTTAATTTAAAATTCAAAATAAATAAGGTATAACATCAGTAGATGAATGTTCTCACAGATGCCTATAGACCTTCCCATTTCAGGAGAAGTAACTATATACCTACCACGCTTGTTGGAGGTGAATTCGCGGGTTTCATACAAGGATAGTCTCGATCTGCATAAGTTTCCTCACGATAATTTATTTACCTTTATCGTCAGCGCTTGATAATTAAAACTATAGTAAGAAAAACTTCTTAAACGGTGCATGCTCCTTCAGAGCCTGAGAGAGACCTGGAGACGTCCAGATCTCCAGCTAGTAAATGGTGAGGCCAGTCCGTAAAGGGACAGCCGTCCGGGCTGAAGGTGAATGCGCGAGTGAACCGCACACACCGGATAAAGGACCTTAGAGGATTGTGAGGGGGTACGCAGTGAGCTTAGACCATTGAATGGTCTAAGGCAGTGAGGGTTGGGTAACCACTTTTTAGTGGGTATCCTAAACTGCGGCGTGGCTATAGCACTTCACACGTGAGGCGCTAGTGTAACACCGACCTGACAAATCCCATACACGCGCCGCGACCTTTCCCGCTCGTGCAGCCCTATGGTTCTCAAACGGATTTCCCTTGTATAAAAAAAGGGGAGGCTACATCCAATATTGGACGATGACCCAATACTTAATAGAGATAAACCACGATTTTAATCATCGCAATGATGGTTTTTTTACTTTGTAACTGTTCTTCCAAATGGAAACATACGGCAGTACGAAGTAGAATATACCAAACAAGAGTTTAACAAAATATTTTGTTTCATCTTCCCTTATTTATAATCTATAGACAACAATATATATACAGATATGTTGAATAGGTATTTGCTGTCGTGAAGTGAACACCGATTTATTCTAAGACACATCGTGTCTGTGTCGCTATTCTGATTGTTATAATAAATATAATACAGTCCTCAACACAAGTATTATTTTATCAAAAAAATCTAAGGTCCGCCGCTTCGTCCCATGTGCTTTTTGTACCAAGCTTCTTTTTCTGTCGTTTTCGGTTAGTCCGTTGTACTGTCGGATGATCATATTCGTGAGTTCGTGACTCGTATAACTTCGTTAATGTTCGCAGTTTTGTGTGTCCAAATGTCAGTCGATGGAAAACGTGCAGTCCGACCGTTTGTACAAGGCGCGGTGCGGTTACGTTACCGCTAAAGCACCTACGCTTTATCTTAAAACTACATACTGACTGCTATCACCGAAACAGTTCTATCGATTTTGTGTGCCAGAATTTTCCATTTGTCAGTAAAATTGTACGTAATTGCTTGTTGGGATTACAGTGCTAGTGGTATAACAACGGATCGATTACATTACAGTGTCATTGACAAGATCAGTCATCCATTTAGTGCAAGTGTGTTCGACAGAAATTGGTAGTGTCATCTGTAGATTATATCGTCATTTGTTGCAACAAACTAGAATTACCAATTGAGTGAAAAGTGACGTTTCTAGATAGTGTGCAAAGTAGGTGGTGTGGCGATCATTTGTGTATTCCTGGTTGGCACCAACATAATAATAACCGGAAGAGTCAATGTTATTTTAGGTTTGTAGATGTTTTTGTATAAATTGCGTTAGTAATTTATAGTTTACATTTGCAGGAAATTAGGAAGAGTCCTATTGTAAACATCTGGAAATTACATTGTGTTGTAACAGAAATAGATCGAAATCTAAACATCTAGGTATCTTTTCGTCTTAATCTCAACTAACGAATAGTACAAATATTTAGTTTGTGATAAAGATTATATTATATTCAAGGAACTTTTTAGCTATATTTAGAGTTAATTAACGGAAAACAAGTTTTGTAGGTACCTATACTGTTTAGTGTTTTGTCTCATATAAGACGATATCCAAGTTCTTTGAGTCTTTGACACATTTAGAACACAAAAGCCAGATGTAGGTACATAAAATGTAACAGTCATATACAGAGTGATGGTCATAGCAAACAATAATAATTAAAGGTAACGGTAAATAACACGGAACGAGAAAACTACGCGTTTTTTAAAATGCAAGTCTGTAGATATGATTTGCTATAGTATAGTAACGCTATTAATATGGTCGGAAAGCTTTCATTTAGGCAAATAATTATTAAACAATACAATTAATTAGAATATATACACAGAGCCTACTATGCTAATATAATTAATAAAACTTATTGCCCACGTTATCGAACACTTGTGATTTTAAGCACAAACACAAGTCAACTTAAAAACAGTCAATATCTTACAACCTTAGTAAATTTTAAAGCAATATTATACATTTTATTAAATATAAAACTAAAAAACATTATCTTCCTAGCTCTCGTAAAAAACTCCATAGTCCAAATCTACTACTAAAAACATTTTTATTGTTGTTATTTCGTGTAGTGGCAGGCAAAATAAACGAAATCTATACAGTATGAATATAAATATTATTCAATCAGCAGAGTATCAATATTATTGATATGATACGGAATTTTAGAAACACAATAACATGCAATGCCAATGCTCAACAAAGTATAGGTGTGAGGGGCTGTCGAAGGTCGAGACACGTAACAAGGGCAGTGGGTTAGATTAGGATAGCTTCAGACCCGCCGTAGACCAGGGCGCCGAAAAAGGGACTATCACCAGTCCCTCCCGCCCTAACAGCGACCATGAATGATAAGATTCGGGGGTACTTATCGTTCAAATAGCGGTCGGGATATAGCGCTGCGTGTGGATTGCCGCACGCGCGTTTTAATGTTTTCTCCGCTGGAAGGAGGAGGAGGCTCTATAAGCGCCACCGCCGTCAGGGCCATCGGATGTATCTTTGGTTCCCGAGGACCTGAGACACGGCGTCAAGATGGCACAAAGAGGTGGTTTAGTTGGTAAGTCCGTGCCGTGCCCCGAAGAGTAGGGTGTCCATGGCAGATTACACCTCATAAAAAAAGGATAGCTTCAGACCAAAGCCCGAACCAGAACCAGAACCGACTTTAACCATTGTTTAAATGGTTAACAATGGATAAATGGTGACCAGCCGATTCTATCCCTCACACCTATACTTTGTTATGCTAACATTGGTATTTGCATATTGTCGGTAATTATATATATAAACTACAAGAATATAATAGTTATCTTATTCACAATAATGTGAAAAATCTAAAATTACGTATTTTCGTGTCAATAATATTGATATTCATGCTGTAAGGTTTAGTTCCTTTGCCTTACACTTAGCAAAATGAATAAAACTTTGTCTCTTATTATTATTAATCTGAAGTTTACTTACAAATTACAAAATGTAGTGATGATTTTATGCAATGGCGTAAAAGTTGATTTTATAATTATTACTTATTTTGGTCATGTTACATATGTTACATTTGCAGACTAATCCCGAAATTAAATAAGTAATTGTGTTGTTATTATAATTAGGGAAGTCGTGACACTAAAATTGAACAATATTTCTATTACGAGCATATCACGCACGTATTTAACGTATTAATTGTATTGTTTATAATTTTTTTGCCTAAATGATGGCTTGCCGATGAATTTAGTGTCGTTTTTATACCATAGCAAACCATTTTTAAACTCTGAATTAAAAGGCGCGTAATTTTCTTGTTCAGCCTTTATGCATATTTACCGACTTTTATTATCAAACCAGGTCTTTTAAGTTCAACAACGACAAATAAAGATAGAACAGGTAATCTTAATGTACATTTGATGTACATTACATTACTATGTTACGTAAAGATGGTGGTAGGGGCAGGATAAGGGTAGCGCAGAAGCGGGATCTGTGGCGTGAATTTAAGGTCTATTTTCAGCAGTAGATTATGATTGGTTGGTGACAACGAAGATAATTTATTAGGTTAGTTAATAAGTATAAGTTACTAGTTACGTCGGTAACTAGCAGTCGGTAATCTCAATCTAATGCTAAACATAGACTTCCCTAAGTTTGCGCCACATATCCTACTCCTGCACTTCCCTTATCCAACCCCTATCAGCATCTTTGCGTAGTCATCTACTCGTATCTACCGGGCCAAAGGTCGTCCTACACTGTGTTTAAGCTTCTGGGATTCATTTGCTTTACTGGCCATCGATCTTGCGATAGATGTGACTGACTTACCGACAGTTCAGCTTGTAAATTATAACAGCTCATTAATCTCAATAAGTTTCTCAATAAGTAATCATTGCCGATCTTTTTCTTACTACTACGGATAGCCTCGTTTCGGATATTGTCCATGTGTGAAACACTTTTTTTTAGCCAGGAACAATCCAATCGAGGACCATAGACCGCGACAAGCGCAAAGGCAAGGTGGGAGGGATAGTTCGCGGCCCATGTGTGGGATTCGCCAGGCCAGGGGCGGCACTAGCGGCTCTAAAGGTGCCATTACCACTCTCCAGTTAGGGATACCCACTAAAACCCTTGAATGTTCCGTCCTACGCCTTATGTCAGGGCAGGAAGCTTATCCAACTCCGTGTGCCAGGCAGGTGGGGGCCTCGAAGGCCGCATTAACGGCCGGGGGGACTACTTTTATCCCCGGCATCTTTCTGATCTGATTTTTGCGTGGGGCGGTTTGTTACTCGCCCCACGGGACGAGAGATGAGCGTGCACGAAACACGTCGCGCCCCTATCTCGACGGCATAACGGCGTGTGAGAAACCTATTTCTCAAGGGAAAAACCTCAAACAACCGCGCCGCCCGCTTACGGCGGCTGAAGGTGGAAGCCCTCCCTCCTGCACCGGCGTGTCCTCCTTTGGCGGGAAAAGAGCAATGAAGTCTGCTTACTCTCCCGTTCTGCCTCCTCCTTTGCAAACATGACTTGCTCCCGGAATGAGAAAAAGGCGTCACATCCGGTAGAGCACCCGAGCATCGTGCGAACCACGACCAGGAGTGAAAGGTCAAATCCAGTGAAGGCGACAAGATTTCGGCGCTGCTTAGTCCATGGAGGACACCCCTGAAGTGTCGTCGAATCGAAATTTAGCATTCATGGAAAAGACCGGAAATTGTATTACTATAACTTAATCTGCGTAAATATACTTCTATTGATTACAAACAACTATGATACATTTCTAGTCCCCCTTAACATGTGTTGAGCTCTATTAGATTTACAACATTTTTGAAAAATTTCATTGAAACAAAGTAGCTGTAGTAATGTAATCACATGACATACTTAATTTAGAGATCTACTAGGGCTAACAATTGCACTTCGATGTTACGCAGACGAACAAACACTGAACCATTTGCCTACACAAAATTCCAAAAACAAAAAAGTCGACGGGCGTTTCAATACTTGGCGTAGAGCGAATAAGTCCGCGGTGGTTTATCAGGCCAACGAGTTGACTTTTGCTGGGGCTCAGTAGAAATGTGATTTGTAACGTGTTTTATTCATTGGCTCTCATATTCATCACGAAGTTTAGTTTCTAAGGGTTAGGTACTGTAAGACGGAAGCCAATCCGCCGAACGAGACAGGGAGAGAAGTCCTACTGCGCGTGCGAATGCATCTACATGAGGTCGCCGACCTTCAGCTGGCACCCGGAGACGCAGGTACGCGCATTACTTCCCTCCCTGAAATAATACCGCTGCGGGGGGCCTTTAGCTAGCTAGGGAGCAAAGGATCCACGACCCCCGTATGACGAAGTGGGTGTGCTCTGATTCCCGGGGCACATTCAGGCACTTTTTGCGCTGGATCGGCTGGGCGTAACTATGTTCTAAGTCTCAGCCTTTCCTACACAACAAAGCGCGGGGCACATGGGAGGAGGGTGGTTTTAGTGGGTAGTAGGGCGCTGCCCGTGCAGCTTCTCTGAATCTCCACACATAGCTGAGTCGATCGCGGGTGGATCACTATTTCATGCAGTGATGCCGCCCCCGACCGACGTGAGTCTGATCTCTTGCCAGGAATACTGGGGTATTGTGCGTAAATAGCATTTCCCCCGCCTGAAAAAAAAAGACGGAAGCCAATGTTGACTTATGCTGTCGCGTTATGAACAAGAATCATCCATCCTATCCCATCCCATCCCATCCCATCCCCCCGTTTGATCTTTCTATCCCATCCCTCTTACCCTGTTCCCCCTATACCCATACTAAAGACCGGCAACTAAAAAATACAACAATGAAAAATAAAGCGTTAATCAAAACTTTTACATACCGGACGCTTTAACCGAAATCTATTCAGACTATTCATTAATTATTTTTTAAGCAAAACAATAATATAGAATTTTAATTAATGCCAAACTGTAATTCGTATCTGAGTTTTTATATAGTTTTAATAAATAAAAAAGCTTGTAGCCCTCGCCTACCTTTTTTATTTGGTCAGGTTAAAGTATTTTTTTATACTGTTGGCTTCAATGCAAATGGCACTGATTTTATTCAATTAAATATCACCATTCAACGACTTTGACATTATTGACAGTAGTTTTTAAAGTAGCTAGTGGCTTCGTTCCACCTCTCGCTCGCATCGCCCAAAATGCTCCTTCAGCCGTTCCTCATAGCGACCACGGTCGTTATGATCGCCGCGAAAACGTCACTAATGGTGTCATAATTTTCGTGCTTACAACACCCATGTCGAGAGGGTTCGCAACGAGTATTGATCACATAGTGTATTATATTATTCTCTCTATCGATACGTTCACAAAGGCGTGATTTTCAAATGAACCACACATCAACCAAGGACATTTGCGCATTTCATAGTTATGACATGACCCTGCATACTCCGTTCCACTTGAATTTATGATTATACCTGTCGCAAGCAAGTGGAACAGGAAAAATGGCGGTTGTGAGCGTGGTTCTGAGATTCATGTGGAACGCGCCCAGTATGTGCAGTGTGGAGCGCTGACAGTTGTATTCTGTGATTTCTGTGCTGACAGTTTGCTATCAGCAACAAGGTTAGTTGCAAAAAAAATAAACAATCATAGTTAAATATAGAAATTAAAATAAACCAATATCAATCCAAATTACTGTCTTCTATACAAAAAAAGTGAGTAGTTATAGAAAGTGCTTATAATAATTGAAATTATTTCAAATAGCAATAAGAATTAAGGTTTTGCAAACAAAGACAGGCTTCAATCTCAGCCTAATTATTTTAGATGTCAATGTTTTATAAAACTTTCGTTACAATTAAATTTATATATTATATTTATCTTATAATAAATATCCGCTAAAATTTGGGGATTATATATATTGATGTACCTTTAAAGAAAATATATTCCACCCCAAACTTACACTGTCCTTGGCCACAAAAGCTAGGTACAGCTTATGTTCTGAATTCAAACAGTCTCTATATATATGTAGTGGCACTAGAATCAAACCAATTTACAACTTAAACTTGGTTTGATTTGTAAAAGCAAATATGCCTTCCCATATTCATTAAATGACAGAGAGGCCTGAAATAATTGCTAGCCCAACTTTAAACATGAATGTAATAATAATAATCAGTAGGCAACACACAAGCATTGTATATTTACAACTAAGTAAATTATATATACAACCATTGCCATTATCATGTCACTTCATTCTTGGGCAGGGCCGCACTGACCCCCCACAGCGCCTGTGTGCGAAAACTATGAAGCGCCTCTTTTTTTCATGAAGCTGCATGTTTCAACTTATTTTTTTAAATTATTTGTTAACTTTAACTGAAATAAATGGTCTCCAGTTTTATATACTTAAATAATAGTTTCCTAAATAGGTATAACCAGTTTCCTTCCGCTTGCCAGTTACTGCAAAAACTCCTCTAGAAAGAATAATTATATTATTGTGTAAGAGTAACAAAAATAATTTCGACGGCGGTGCCCCTATTGTCTTGGCGCCTGTGTGTGCCGCACACTTCGCATATAGGGGCGGCGCGGCCCTGTTCTTGGGGTTGCTAGAAGAAATTGCTTTTTAGCTATAAGACCACCCTTTGTAAATAACTAGATATAATTTAAGTCTTTAAGTTCATTTTTGTATTGGTGTATAATAAAGTGTTATCTATCTATCTATCAAATTATGTTTGTGTCGTGGGTGGACAATGGACCATTCTGGAGCTGACACCCAGGCCATATAATAAATAAATAAATAATGGAAAGATGGTTTATCAAATTTTACCATGCCTGGAATAGAAACTTGCCCATTCAACCATAAAGGCCAAACCATAATGATATTATTGAAAGCTACCATCATCCCCATGGAGATTCTTTTGAACATGTATTCTGAAGTAACTTTCTCAATCAAATTTGCTTACATTACAACACTAAGGAATATACTGTGCAATATCATGAATATTTGTTTACCTATAAGGTAGTGATTTATGCTAAGTATTGGTAGCTGTAGTAGCTTAGTGTCTTATATACTCTCATATCAAAATTGTGTTTTAAATGATTAAGGCTTGAACCTAGGTGGAAAGCATGTCTACCACTTAGGCAGTTTTTGTGACCTAATGTGCATGTTGTCACAATTTTATTACCTGCTGATGTTGATTGAAATGATTGTGGAGTGAAACTTGTATATTGATATAAGCAATGTGTGAAACCCGCCAATCTGCCTTGATTATGTGTGGTTGGTATGCTATCTGTTCTCCCAAAAAATAGGGAAGCTAGCAGTGGCATGTTTATGGGCTAGTTAAAATAGTAATAGATTTATCTAATTTATCTAAATGTTCCTTCTACAACAGTGAAGGAGTTTATAGGTTGTTATTCATCATTCAGCTAGGGTTGCTATCAGTCCAGGTTTCCCCAGATTTGTTGTAGCTTAGAGGGTATCCAGGGAACGTCCGGGCAGAGTTTAATTTGTAGTCTAGGTTTAAAAATTTCAAATTGCGGGCCGCCACTGGGGCTTTCATGTACCTCGTCCTGGTTGCCAAATTTTAGAAAAGGCAACCCTAAAGCTATTCTTTAAGTTAATCATCCCAATGTGGCAAAAAACATGTGGTAGGGCATTTGCCCGACTGGATGGCTACCACCCCTGGTCTAAAGTATGTCGCCATAACGACCTTGAGTTGTGTTCCGGCATTAGTAACCAGGTACCAGTCTCCTTTAAGAGAGCAGCATTGCACTTGTAGCACCTTTGGTGTTGCAAATGTCCATAGGCGATGGTAAGCGCTTTCCATCAAGTGGGCCGTCTGCCTGTCTGCTGAACTCATGCACAAAAAAAAAAGATAGAAAAATGTTATGTTTATTACTTTTGTAACATAATTTAAGTTTTGTCAATAAACACCTTGATTATAAATGTTATTAATTGTTTGGCAAAAAAAATAAAATTCAAGTGATATATTTATGCTTTTCAGATACTTGCAGACCCCTAGAGGGATCCCAGCGATGGTGGACTACTACAGGGTATTGGGTGTTAGTAGAACTGCAACAGATGCAGAAATAAAGAAAGCGTAAGTTTCTCTACTGCTTAAACACAAAAAAACCTGTTTTGTGCCTCGTATGTTGTATACTTTCTGAGCAGGTTTGAATAGAAAGGCATTAGGTACATAGACATTAACAAATGTAAGAACTGGTTATCTGGTGCGACTCCCATATTAGGTAATGACACATTAAGCTTAAATAGTTGTAATTTAATTTCTTAGTTATTTCTATTACTTACAATAAATTTAATTACTTTATAAACATTATCTTCACTTCATGGATTTCATGTAATGGAAATGTAAATTTTCTACCGAAAATATTATTATTTACTTTCATAATCATAAAGTAAAATCAAGATTTGACATTTAAGAATGTAACTTTGAATGAAATCAACAAATCTGAAATCCTAATTAAACAAAATAATTAATTTATTTCCTTGATAATATACATAATTTTTTACTGGTACATTATGAAATGTTATAACTAGACATTGGATTATATGCACTATCAAAATGGCAAAATATGCACAATCAATAAACCATTTATTATTAGATTAATTAGAATTTAAGTTTATTTCACATTATATTTACATATTAAACATATCTTAATATTAGTTATAATAATTTACTTATTATAATTCTTGTGACAGTAAACAATAACATATTTTTCCAGGTTTTTTGCAGCAAACTTGTGACGTTTGTCACTTAATATTGATTTATAGGCTGAAAATGACCTTTCGACGTCAACTGACCTCACTGGACAGAACTTGAAATTTGGCGCCATTTCTTCAGACTTCTTCAAGTAGAGTTTATCCGGTGCCGTTGATAAATCAATTTCCTTTATTTTTTTAAGACCGGGGTTTTTATACAAAACTGCATTTAATTTGCCACAAACCTTTTGCGATAGTGAACTCTCGAAAGGGCGTTACTCTGTTCAATCATTTATTCTAATATTTTAATAGTGTCGTCGGCATAATACAAGACGCCTAACACGTATAACTACCGAAATAAGCACTGTCAATGAAAAAGTACCAAAATATGCAATAACGCTTTAAAAACAGATTTATATGCATTGGCATATGCAAACATGCAAATGCATATAATCCGATGTCTAGTTATAACACATCGAATTACTATTTTCCTCCAAATAATGAAATAACATGACATTTTTATTAATTCTGTTATGTCATATTAATCTATAAAAAAGTCCTACAAACGGTTAAGTTCTAAGGCTTCTAATTTTTAATTTTAGTGTAGCTACCAGGGGTTGCTGCAGTTCATTAACTCGCCTCTCTCCAGGATAAAACTATATACATATTTATCCATAAAATCTCACATTGTTAAAGTATTTATAGTAAAAAAAACTTCATTTAAAAAAACCGACTTCATAAACTAAAATGTATAAAATAACTTATTTCTAAAGCTATTATTATTAATATATATAATCTAAAACATCTTAAAGTCGGTGCTTAGTAATTTTCAAAATATAGTAATGTTTATGTTTTACTCTGCACCGACTTCAAGATGTTTTAGATAATATATATTAATAATAATAGCTTTAGAAATAAGTAATTTTATACATTTTAGTTTTTTAGTTTTTGAAGTCGGTTTTTTTAAACGAAGTTTTTATTTTTTATTTGTTACTTTTTAGTGTCTAGCTATGTATGGGTGCACCTACGACAGGTGCCGCGCTTCAATCACAATCAATCTTAAATTATTGCATTACAGCCTGGGGTGGAGCGGCGAAATCAATTCTCTTAAGACTTGAAAGAGCTCAACGAGCAGTTCTTAAAGTGATTTTGTTTAAACCAATACGGTTTCCAACTTCCGAACTATACTTTTTGTCTAAGGTTCTTTCTGTAAGGAAACTATTTATTATGCAGTTAGTTCTTCATAAACACCGTATTTTGCCGTTTGATCCTAGTATATATAATAAAAGAAGATACGACTTAGTTTGTACACTTGTACCATGCCGCCTGCGATTAGCTGACCGACATGCTTATTTTCTTAGTCCCAAAATTTACAACCGAGTTAATAAGTTACTAAATATATACTCTCTTACTCATCGCGAATGTAAATTAAAATTATTCAACTGGCTAATAGAACTCCCTTATGACGACATCGAGAATTTACTAAACTGACTACACCAGTTTAATAGGTCTGTAACCATACACTCACTCATTTCACTTGTACACACATCACACACATACACACACAACACACACATTCACATCACAAACATACACACCACATTCATATACACACCAAAAAAAAATATTATTACGAAAATTTCAAATGTATAAACTTTAAGATTATTTTCTTTTGAATTGTATAACAAACGAGTTGTCTGGAAGTGGGCGCTAACAACTGCAACACAGTATTATACTACAGCAGTTGTTTGCGACACCAAATTGTTACTGTATACTTTGTTATTGGTTTCGAATAAATTCTTTAATTCTTAAAAAATATAGGTCCCAAGAAACGGGAACAAAAAAATGTTCGTAAGATAAAAACTGCTGGGCCAAACTATGTCAAATTTTTAGGGGACCACATGGCAGCTATTCCGCGTCGAACAAAAAAGAATCACGTAAATCGAATCATAAATCTCAGAGTAATCGGTGTACATATGGAACTAAAGGAATTTTTTTTCATAAAAAATGTTCATAAAATGAAAACTACTGCGCCGAACTATGTAAAATTTTTATGGAACCAATTGGAAGCTATTCCGCGTCGAACAAAAAAGAATCACGTAAATCGGATCATAAATCACGGAGTAATCGGCGAACATATATAAAAAAAAGCAACAAAAAAAAAATACCGACGAATTGAGAACCTCCTCCTTTTTTCGAAGTCGGTTAACAATACTATATAAATAAGATGGGTAAAATCATAAAAAAATATAATTAATTGTTGAGCGCGATAAATGTATGCGGTACGAAAAGCCGACGTGATGCAAAACTTTCGCACTCCATATCGATTTTATGAGGTATCTGTGTGACACAAAAAGTAATTAAATAAAAAATAAAATAAATCAAAGGTTTACAAAGTAATATAATTTTAAATCGATTTGTTTTTGAGGCTTCAATTCCTAAATAATTATGTTGTAATGAGAACAGTCAAATGGGGGTTTTTTTATTTTGTGATTATTATAGAGTTCTCTCCAGGCGGTGCTACTGCTTAACTTCCCAATGCTGTTAAAAATAGTGAGTGGAAAAAATAATGTGAGTTTGCCGATTAACTATACAGATTTTATTCACCTATCTAAATAATATATATATATAACATTAGTTTAACATATGTTGAAGCACTCTTCTTTATCACATTAAAAGTATATTCCCTGCTCACTTGGCATGGTAAATAATAATATAGATTTACTGGTGTGATAATTTAATAACAATTACATACATATTATATACTAATCATGACTCTAATATATGGTGTTTACTATGTTAACAATGTCTGAGCGTACGGGACGCCACTCTTCTACAAGTATGTAGTATGTGGAGACTACATAGAGGAGTAGTACAGTTTCAACTAGGTTATTCTCAGTTTTATGCCTTTACTCTGCTGTTCAAGTTTTAGCTCTAACGACTTGTACTTTATATCAACCAGTTGAAGTCAGCATGGCAGTTAACCTGAATTGGACGAATGGGTCGTAGGCCCAAGTCTACCAGTAGAATTTTACTAGCTAGTATATAGTGTGATATATAGAACATTTAAAATACAAAAATCAAAAGTGAATTTATGACTACAAACATTCCTATTATGAATATTATAAATGTGAATGTATCTTTGTCTGTCTATTATGATTTCACTGAAAAACTGCTGGACCGATTTGGCTGAATTTATATATATGTCGGAGAAGGCCTCGTTCTAGTGATATGCTCCCCATAGATTGCAGCTTTGGTGGGCGTCATCAGGATAAAATGCGAGCATAAAACATAATGGCCACGGTTTATACACTTTTAATTTAGATTAAAACATTAATTCGACATAGTTTAGACCGAGCAGCGGGTTCAGGGCACCGCTCATACTTCCAACTTCAATACCTTCCCCAAAATTCTCAATGGTGCAACTCGACCTGTTGCCACCAACCAAATGTGCCACAAAAACTCCTCCGTCTACGAAGGTAGATACTACTCAAGTATAGAGGGCGTCTGACCCCGCTCGGAGCCATATGCTCTGCTCTGATTGGTCGTTTATTAAATTACAATATTCATAAATTTTATTAGGTTAGAACGATCTTTAAGTTATAGAAACATTTAACAAATCAAATTAAATTAAATTAAGAATTTTAGAAGTAATTAAAATGTAAACAAATGATATTATGCGTTATACATCCAAACAACAATCCATCCAATTATAGCTTCCCTCCGACATATATATGAAATTTTAATACTGAGGCTGGACAAGGTATACTGTTTATCCCAAATGGTGGATGGAATAGATTTATGTAAAGATTATCCCAGAAAATAGGATAGGTTTTTTTGATTTGTCATTTTATTTTACTCATTTTGCTTTTTATGTCATTTTTGTAGTTTACAGATAGATTATAGATAGACCGGACTTGACACACAGGCTACTACTTTTTATCCCAAAAATAAAATTAGAATGCGTTGAAATAGGGGATGAAAGTTTGTATGGGAAACCAATCATTTCTCAAGTAGATAAAAAGACATATAAATAAAAATTCATCATCTATAAATGATATCATTATCATCATCTAAATATGATAGTAACTCAATCTGTCTAATCCGTTTAACTTTCACTGAAAAGCTTCTGGAGTCCTGGATCGGTTTTGCTGTAATTTTGTACATAATATAATTTGTATTTTTAATACCGGAAATGGGCATGCATACTTTTCTCATTGGTTAGTTTGCGATATAAAATGAAGTGAATCTTTCGAGGGGGAAATAACATTAAATTTAATACAATGTAATTTGTATTAATGCTTGCTCTTTAAACATGAGACACGACTTAGGGTTTGAACCGCGGCGTTACCGCGGGGAAAACTCTAGTAGGTATTAAATATGTGGCCTGAATTGTTAACAGACTTCCAAAAGGAGGAGGTTCTCAACTTGGCCGGGGTTTTTTTTTATGTACACCGATTACTCTGAGATTTATGATCCGATTTACGTAATTCTTTTTTAGTTCGATGCGGAATAGTTGCCATTTGGTCCCGTAAAAATTTAACATACTTTAGCCCAGTAGTTTTCATTTAATGATATTTTTTTTTACACTTAATATTTATTATTGTTTTCAGTTACAGAAAACTAGCACTCAAATGGCACCCTGACAAGAATCCAGACAATGCCGATGAAGCTAATAGAAGGTTCAAAGAGATATCAGAGGCATATGAAGTACTTTCAGATGGTGAGTGAAAAATATTGAATTACACCTACTTTGCATTTATTTTCTGTTACTTAGAAATACTGTGTGGGAATATTAAACCCACGCAGTGATTCTTGGTTTTACAACACATAAGGAAACTGAGACATGTATTCTTTAACAATACTCATGTGTAAACTGATGCTTTGTATTATAACTAGATCTTTTACTTTACATGTAAGTTTGCTTGTTTGTATTTTTCCTTTATATTGGGATACTAGTAGATGCGCCCGCGTTTTCACCCGCGTTGTGATCGAAAATCGTTATATTTTATATAAGTCACACTGTATCTTTATCAATTATGGCCTATGTGTTATTCTGATGCGTATACTACATTATTGTAAAGTTTAATCAAAATTCATTCAGTAGTTTTTTGTGTGAAAGAGTAACAAACATACATTCTCACAAACTTTATAATATTAGTAAGGATAATTAACAACGGGATAAATTAATCAATCAATATCGAGAAGTACTCTTTCTCTCTCTCTCACACATGCACACACACACTTACATACACACACCTATTACTAAATATATCAACAGTAATTTTAAGGTCACGACGCGAAACAAACACCCGAATGTCCATTTTACATTTATGGATAGTTAAAATTTCAATGAGGGCAGGGACAACATAGGGATGTTGCACGTGTATTTTTGTAAACACTTCTCAATTTTCATGGATTATCCTTTCATGAGTCAGTTTATATATGAGTATTCTAAAGTACGACCTTGAAGTCTTACAGTCTTATTCATGTTAGTTAGAGTAAGTTTGTAGGCTTCTTTAAATTTTTTAAAGAATCCTACAAACTTACTTTAACACAATATGAATAACACTGTTGAATGTTTCTAGCTCATGTTCTATGTTATATTTTTTTTAGAAACTTTATGATTATATCACAGTTACTTTATGACAGAAAGTGATATAACATTGCATTTAATAGCATTTATATAATATGTTTCTTAATTGAAACATGCACTTTATTAATATTCAAGCAGTGAAACTAGTTTTATTGTATAACATTTTTAAAATAATTCAATAATATACTTATTTACCTGTATTGTAAATTAGGGTAATTAGAATTTTCTCTCTCACTGTCTACTGGTTTGAGATAGTATTTTAATATTAGCTATTATGTATAGTGTCTATAAGAGTTAAGAAAACATAATTACTTATTAATGTGGGAAATATTAATGTAATACTTGTTGCATGTCAGATCTGTTGTTATTATATATAGTGACAAAAATTATTTCTGGCCTTGATTGGAATTCAAAGGATATTTTTATTAGCATTATTATTCACAGATATTATTTTAGCTTCTTTGTATGTTTATAGGTAATATTAGGTAATGCACTTGCACTTCTAACAAATATTCTTAATCGATTATTTTTAAAGGATGTTAGGAGTGTTATGTAAATTACTATTTTGTTGTTGGGTAGAGAACAAGCGGAAAATGTATGATGCTCGGGGGTCCGGCCACCACGGTCACAGATACTCAAGCAAGAATGGAGTCAATGGCCACCGGCACTTTAGCTTCAAAGGGTTTTTTGGAGATACACCTTTTCACCGCTTTTTTGGTAGTTGACCACTTCACGTAGGGTTGGTTTGGTTTCAGATGTTATGAATATTATCACTAACGAATAAAGGATTCAGTGATACAATGAAGCATGCAGAACAGCAAATTTCCTTTGTATTTGAATAACCGACCTCATTTTTTTATAAAGTTAGCCTAATACTTGGTATAAACAGATGTTCTCTTAAAGTTTTTTTTAAATGTTTTGATACCGCTACTATAAATTTATTTTATGGTTCTCGTAAAACTCATGATAATATTCATAACGAATAAGCAGCAAATAACTTTTTTATTTTTGGTTGATTAATAACCTATAACCTAACAATTATTTAACTAACCCAGTATTTGATGCCGGCAAACTAATATTTTCCGACTATTCTGACGCTTAAATTTTACAAGTGATTTCTTTTCCTTGCAAACGTTGGTGTTATTTATGTTCGTTTTGTAATTCTGAAATGTAAGTTGAAAAGACTATAGAAGTGCCGTATTAAAACTGAGTATTATAGGTATTTATGACTTTTTTGTTAGAAACTAGAAGGGTAATAAGCTGCAGTGCAGTTTTATTTTTAAAAAGTAGTTTTGATTAAAACTAAGCAATAGTTACTGTTGATTTTTTTTAGCGTAAAATTGTAAAATTGTGTTTTTGTTGAGTCTCAATTGTTTAGTGAAATGTGGTTTTACTTTGTGTAAATCAAAGACAATAAGTAGTTACAATTTTCCTAAGGCTATAGCGTATATTCACGCATTCTGAAATTTGAATATTCATGAATAAGTTACACTAACTAGATAGACAAATCGAGTAAAGACGTATATTAAAAGAAGAATAATATATATACATTTTAATGAATTTGTAATTATATAATTTTAACGTGGTTGGGCAGGTGTTTTTTTTACTAATTCAAGGATTTACCAGCCATTTTTGTCTCTTAAACTCCGTTTGTGGATATCGCGAAAACTAATTCGTTTACGACAAACTATATGACTGCACTTGTTTAGTAAAAGGCAGCAGTATACATAGAATCCCTATTAATATTATAAATGCGAAAGTAACTCTGTCCGTCTATCTGTTACGCTTTGTTTTACGAGTGTTGGATTCTATATTATATATAATTTTGTACATATTTAGTTTTAATACCGAAAATTGACATAGATACTTTTCATCGAGATGGGATAGTTTGCGATATAAAATGAAGTGACTCTTCCGGGGGCAAATAACACTAAAATAAAAATTAAACGCCATGAAATCTGTATTAATGCTTGTTCTGTAAACTATAGGCACGCATTACTACTGCGGGAAAAGCTCTGGTTTCATATAAATCCGTTGTTACATAGGTAATGTGTGTGTCAATAACTTGGCGAGATATATTGTACTCATAGTAATTAACATTTATTCTACGTTATGGTGTATGTATCTGTGGTGATTAATTTTTATAAATGTCATTTCCTCTATAGAGTACTATAGAGGAAATAACATTTATGATAACTGCAATGGCCTAGCTCCAAAAGTATAACACGGTTTAAAATAATAAAAGAATAAATAGGGTTAAAAGTATCTCAAATTAGCAACAGTTAATTTTTATTAAAAATAATACACAGAATTCAAAACATTTTTTTATTATTATTATAAGTCGTGGTAGCGTAATGGCAATGGCTACCGCACGCGTCCTAATACTCAAAGGGCGCGGGTTTGATCCTTTTTTTTTAACCAGGGGAAATCCGATTGAGGACTAAGCCGCGACAAGGGCAGAACCTTGGGGGGATAATTCGCGACCTAGTGTGGGATTCGCCAGATCGGGGGTGGCACTAGCATGCCCAGTCATAACTGGTGCCATGCTATTGCCACTCCCCGGTTAGGGATACCCACTAAAACCCCTGGGTGGTCCGTCCTTCGTCTTATGCCAGGGCTACGGGTATATGACCTAGCCTCTCCGCAGCCCTGGCAGGCGTGGGCCCCCCTCACGAGGCCTCTTCCATTGCCGGGGAACTCATCCCCCGGCATCGTCATGCTCTCTTTGGGCGGTCTGTAACGCGCTCCACGGAAGGAGAGATGAGCGCGCGCGGAACACACGCGCTCACATTTGCGGGTTCGATCATGCCGGAACGCATGCACCACTTAGTCAGTTTTTTGATCTAATGTGCATATTGTTACAATTACCACGTACTAACAACGGTGAAGGAAAACATCGTGATGCAACCTGCACACATCGAGATAACCGATGTGTCAAACCTACCAAGCCGCCTTGGACAAGCGTGACGGGTATACTGACCGTTCCCCTATAATGGGAGGCCCGAGCCAAGCAATGGGACATTTATGGGCTCATATTATTAATATATATATTTATTCGAAACAAATTTATTAAGGAAAATGGCAAAACAGTTACTTTTGACAAATATTTTTTTAAAATTATTCTTATCATTTTGTGGTGTAAACAAGTTAGTTTCTGCGTGAAACAATGATTTACCAATATAGCTAGTTGCGGAAAAGTACCTCCTTATGTGACTATTATAATAATTTAAATTAACAATGATTCACTAGAGTATGAGAATTATACTGAAAAATTAATTTACGTTACTTGTTATTTGTCATATGTACGTATGTGTCCTGTTATTTATATATGTAACATGTTAAAACAAATTGTATGATAACGAGGTTATATAATGATCTGGAGTCAGAAATTATTTTATACTCTATATATTAAATCCACGTGGATCCTAAGCTGTGATAGTTTGATGGCTAACACGTCCGCATCTTATTAAGACAATGTAGATTCAAATCCTGTCAGATTTCGAAGTTTCAACGGATTTTTTTATTTAATTTGCATGTACTTACTATTACTACTGCCGATGGTGATAGAATATATTCCCATCAAGATGTGTGAAATTCACCTTGGACAAGCATGGTGGATATACCGGCCGCTACCTTAAAATGGGCAGCTAAGAAGTGGGACAAGGGTAGTTATATCGAAACCTTCACGTATTCGTAGATAAAAATACTACATATTCAAATTTATTTCTTGATGCATTTTATTTTAACAGATGGTAAATTCAGTAAATATAATAGTATGTATTTAAATGTACTGAATTGTATAAAAACATGTTCAGCTCGCTAAAAAAACAAACATGGTCTCGTATAAAATTAATATTAGCAAAGCAATATGCAGCATTTTTTTATATTATACAAATTTAGATGACATATAATATTACCTAAATTTTATTCCAGGGACAAATAATATCTCAGCGAAGTTACATATTAAAAATGAAACTATGCATGTATTGCGTGTACATTGTCGTCTACATAATTATTACAGTTTTTATAAATATTACTAATACATTATATTATAATTAGTCATAAAATTGGTTTCCTTATTTTCTGACTTCTGTTGGTTTGCTTGCATACCTTATTTATATATTAATATTCAACTACACGTCTGCAATAAATTGGAATAAATAAATGTAAGTTGTGAAAGCATTAGTAAGGTACTAATTTCTTTAAATGAAATCCCTATATATGATATATCCCTATCTCCATGTAATATATAATTACATGGAGTTGTTTGCTTGTAATTATGATGCTGCCATCGCTTAAATCTTAGCTTTATTTATTGCCTTACTTTTTTAATATGTTGTTTTCGTTTTTTAAGCTTGAGATTGAGTTTTATTTTACTAAAATCTTTATTTATACCCGTTGTTTATTTTATTAACTAATATCCCAGGCAGGCGAATAATTGTATTTGATATTTTCGTAAGTTTGCAGTGATCTTGTAAATTTTAATTTTGAGTAGCTACTCTAATGACCTCACGAATTAGCCCTTAATCTAATGTCTAAACATAAATACAGAAATCACATAATTAAAAAAATTACATCCACCCTAAAAATTTCAGTTGCTGTTTAGAGTGCCAATACCTAAAACAAATAAAAACGTTTTTCCAAAAACTTTGCTTTTACTATCAAATATTATTAATTTTTGGGAACAGTTTTAAATAAGCTTTGTGTTTCTAAATATTTTCGGTCTTATTCATATTGAGTTAGCTTAAGAAAATTAAAGAAACCTACTAACTAACTCTAACTCAATATGAATAAGACTGATGTGCGGCCGGTGTGCGTGCGACCTCCTTAGTTTGCGTGGATGATAATGGACCTTTCCCCACAGGCACTCTATGCCATATCCCGACCCGAGATTATAACCTATAGCTATGCCAAGTTAAAATAAAATTCTAACAGAATTTTTCGTGTGTTGTATGCATAAATAGATAATGCCATCCATAATTTACGTCATACGTTAGAGGTGGAGAGGGGGTCGACGGAGTGTGACAAGGGGCGGGAGGGGGGTCCTAAGTTTCGTTCCATTACATTTCAGAATATAATCTAGCTGTGACATGGACAGGGGAAGGGTAAAAAAATGCATACTAGTAAAATTCGTGAGACATAATTTGTGGATGGCCCCTAAACTCAAAGTAAAACTTCGATTATTTCTAAATTTTTAAATTAGTGTCTGAAATATTTTCTTAATTACATTTAACGTTCACATGGCCCTTGTATACTTTAAATACTAACTTTATTTTTTTTTAACGATCACTTGTGCGACGACTTTTTTTCGTTTGGAGGGTTTTTAATTTTTATTGATGCTTGTGACATATTTTACTTTTTTTATAATTTTAATTTATTACTGATTTACCTTCACGAAAATGGCTTTTCACTATAGTCAATTATCCCTGCTCGCTTCTTTTGAGTTTGTGTAGTATAAATTTGAGAACGGTGTGCTCCGCAACAACTAATTCACGTGCGTATAAAAATGCCTATCGAGTGCAACGCCAAACTTTGTGTGATATGTTTGTTCTAATCTTTTCTTTGTATTCTTTTTCCTACATTAAATGGAGAAAAAGGATATGAGTCACAAAAGTTCAATTATTTTGTAGGACACATCTTAATTTTTGTTTTGTAACTAAGCAAAGCTTAGGCTTAACTCTATTTAAAAACATTCGAGTAGAATATCATAATGCCTCGGATACCCTCATGGTGATATAGAAATTTGATAATCATGAAATTAGGCTACAACCTTAGATGGAGGCCTGCCATTATTAGATCATATATGCTGATCATTGCTGATTTCATTGTGACTATCCTTTTTCGAACTCCAGAGAGAAAACGTCGCGTTTACGACCAATACGGAAAAGAGGGGTTGAACAATGGCAGAGGCCGGCGCTCCGCCGCGGACGAGGACTACGACTTTGGCTACTCCAGTTTCCCATTCACATTCCGAGATCCCGAGGAGGTGTTCAGAGAATTTTTCGGCGGGTCTCCTTTGGGTGATCTTTTTGCTGGTGAGTTTTTTTAAATATGGATTAACAATAAACTTGTATAAATGAGGTTTTAAATTACCATTAATTAAAACCACTTATGTAGTTTCTTTCAGTTTGGCGGATTACGCCATTTATGATTTCAAATTGACTTAGACCGTCGGTGACGCCAGTCTCATGCACAGGGATTTTTAACCAAACATTTTCCGTAATTAACAGTCTATTCTGGGTTTCATTGATTTATTTTTAAAAACACGTATTTAATTGACTATAAAACATAAGTATTAATGAAATAAAAAAATCGTTTATTAGTTCCAGTACAGATAAACTTATACCACTGAAATTTAGCATAATATGCTAAATAAAAGAATATTATTCAGATATTATATAATAATATAATATCTGAATAATATTCTTTTATTTAGCTTTATATTATTATATTATTATTTATTATAAAAAAAAGAATATTATTGTTTAATCTATGTTATTCAAAAATTCAAAAGCTCAACGATATATTTGTTTGTAACTGTATTAACTTTTATTGATCTTATCAAAGTAAGAATTTTTATAAAATAAATAAAAAGTGACTTTCTTTTTAACAGAAAAATACGAAAAAATGTGCTTGATTTATGAATGCTAAAATTCTTCTTCAACAGCCAAGCAGGTTCTGTAAATAAGCTCTGAATGATCAAGCATTCTTTTTTACATTTATGGCAAGTAAATTTCTGGTCTTGAAGCTTTTGCTCTCAACAGTCATAACATCAACAATTTTTTTTTGAAAAATCATCCCACGCACTTCAACTAAGCCAAAAGTTGTGTGCAAATTTCAATTGGATCTTTTTCACTTGCAACTTGGTTACTTAGTTATTATATAGAAACTTCTTGTGCGAAGATACTGGTGATAAGGATAGTTTTAATAAACATAAGTATATAATAATATACTCCTTTGTAACATGAAGAGTTCTGGCCCAGATATTCCCGGCCACTCAAATCTTTTTCACTATCTTGTTCCGAGTTCACCATCACTTCTAGCAATGACTGCCTGTGGTTTTCTACAATCTGTCTACATCAAAAACAAATGTTTCTTGTAAAAAGCTTCGAAACGTGTTTACTTTCGTATGGCATGCTTATAAACAATTGTTAATATGTAAAACAAATGCATAAGTATTTTTGTCGAATATCGTTAAATCCATGTTAAATCTATTCTGATCATAATATAGCAATACAATAATGCAACAGTTGACAATAATAAAATATACATATTTGGATGAAGAAATAAAAATTGAACATCCGAATATGTTTATTTCACTTACCTAGTTGGTAATCCCGCTCTCACGCACCAGGTTGGCAACAAAACTACAAGAGTGTAAAGTTTGGAAGCTACTCGAAATCATTTCGCAAATTGGTAACGGCTTAAAAAGTTATTCCACTTTTTCGCACCACCCGGTCTCAGACAGGTACGTCACAAATGGCGTGTTAAATAACAAAAATGTATTTATTATTATTATTATTTTTATAAAATAGATACTAGCTAAACTCGGCAACGCTTCGCTGTTGCTCAATCTAAAATCAGTTATTATAATAGTCGGCTACTTTTCGAGTTTTGTGGACATGCGGATACTGAATTTTATATATAAAAAACTAGGTGTTGCCTCTGATTATAATAAGTTACGTGTTTCTTAAAAATGGAATAAACTCAACAGTGCTTTCGTTCATGTCAAGATTATAGATACAAAATATTTTTTTATAATAAGATATAGAAAACCAGCAGACGTTATCCTGCCCTAAAAAAATTAAATTTAGTACCCGATTGCAGCGCCACCTACCGGGTCTAACTGTGAATCTAAGCCAACTCGAAACTCGTTGAACATACACAAAAAATGACATCATAATCAGTCCAACTGTTTAGAAGAAGTGCAATGACATACACGTTAACATTAGAATTTTATATATAAACATTGTTTACGGCTTAAATAAATATCAATTTCATTATCAGTCCAATATAAGTCTGCTGTTAGACATGGCCGGTGTCACGACATGTCTTTGAGCTTAGGTGTGGGCGTAACTACGTTCTAAGTCTCATGCCTTTCCTATCATAAAGCGCGGAGCACATGGGAGGAGGGTGGTTTTAGTGGAGTATCGAGTTTTCAAGTCTCCACACAAGCCGGCGATTTGACTCTGGTGCCCATTCGTGGTGTCACCTCTCGTCGCTTTGGTTTAATCCCTAGTAAAGGACCCGGTAGTGTGCGAAATGAATTTCCTCCGCCTCAAAAAAAAAACATGTATCCTGACGATAGAATCGTGTCGATTGCAGAGATAAACGGGCACGGGCACAGGCACGGGGGCCACGGACGGCGGAGCCACCCGAGCACCTCGCTGACGTCGTCGCTGTTCAACCCGTTCGGGTTCGGCATGCACGGGCTGGACGACATATTCGCGCACGCGGCGGCCACCAACGGGAACGCGTTCACCTCCTTCTCGACGTTCAACAGCTCGCTGGCGGGGCCCGGCAGCGCGAACATGAGGAGCACCACCACCACCACGCGCGTCGTCAACGGAAAGAAGATAACCACCAAGAAGTCAGTTCCCATAATTCTTATCCTATAATTCTGCATACGAACATAGACACATCGTTTAGTGTATGTGGGTAGTTGTGAAAATATTCGTCTTCAGCGTATATGTTATAATCGACACAGAATAAGTTCATTCACAAACGCCTGTTTCGAAAGCACGTAGTGGTGTGTCGATCCAAGTAAGACCGGTATAAAGATAGGATAGTAAACAGACTACTTAAATCATATTATCTTTTGTTGCCAAATAATGGTAGTTGAATAGCCCATGTGATAAAAAGTATATACGAACTAAAACAAATTACATGTGTGTTATGAATAATATATAATAATGAATGTAATTAATAATTCTGGATCCGATTCCAAACACCCAGTGTTTGCTAAAAAAAAATTTAATCAGTCTTATGAATACTTTTTTCTAATTTCAGAAGTTGTTAAACTTGGCCTGAGTCAAATTGTAGGTTTTGAATTAGGATAAATGACAGAATTCTTGTGACAGCTCGAAGTCAAATTTTCTTTGTACTGTTATAATTTTCCACAGAAGGATACAATTCACAATTTTTACTTAAGAATAAATTATTCTAAAGTTAAATTTATCTAATGTTATACAGTTTCGCATAATCTTATTACTTTCATCATTATACAATCTTGCGCTCACCAGAGGGCCTAAAGCGGTCGATTTTGGAGAATCACATAGTGAAATTGACATGTGTAGATATTTTGGTAGTTGTAAGACATATCATAAATTCCCACTTTATGTTGATACTTCTCCTGTTCATCATACGAGTCTGCGAAAACGACCTCTTTAGGCCCACAGTTATATCTAGATACCAAGTAAAATTCACAACACTACTCGGCAAGTGATTGCTTTTATCTTGTAATTTGATTGATGTATGAATTTAATTTTACAGGGTAACAGAAAATGGTCGCGAAACAGTGATGTCGTACGAGAACGGAGTCCTTAAATCAAAGACTGTCAATGGAGTGTCTCAATCACTAACGTACAGTTAAATTAAATTGAAATATCACAATTAACTTGATCCAAATGTTAATTTTACTCACCACGATGCGACTTATAGGTTTCCAACACATTAATTTATAGTTTGCTTTATATTATACATGTAGTTCCAGTTACTGTAAATTTTAGTGGTGGATACTTTTAAACTAAACAGAAAATACCTGCCTAATTTTAGCTGTAATAGGTTTAATGTGCTTTCATATTTTGTTTAACTTTTAACATTAATGTTTTCGGGCGGAGTATTTGGAGCAGGTGAACTGCTCGAGCTTTTTTGCCCAATTATGACGTTGTGTTCAGTCGTCGTTTCGTCGCATCTGTGATCTTTACTCTAAGGAGCCCTCTGGGTCTAGTTTCTTTGACACGGAGTGATTCTGCGCACTTGACTGGAATCGAATGCAAAGTGCCATTATTAATCCTGTGAAAATTTACGCAATGCTTAAAAAAACTTATCAATTTTTTTAACGCATAGCAACTGATATTTTGTAAACTTAATATAGTTAGGGCAACTCATGGCTGCGCAGTAGACGTTTTTCTTATATAAAATAAGGCATTGCGCAGCTTTCTGTAGCTATTCTTGAGATACATTGAAACCTTTTTTATTTGTTAACTGAAAGTACATCACTATTTCTTTCCTTGTCTCATTCAAGTTTCTACTAATTTCGATTATATGGTGCTTAGTTTTAAATCCAAGGAGGATAATTACAATCACAAAATATATTAGAATTCTATATTTTGGCAAATGTAATCACACTGGTGCAGTCATGGTAATAAAATCACTCTGTTTCGAAGTCACTTAAATCTAATATTCTAGAATAGTACTTAGTTGTGAAACGAAGCTTGAGATAGTTTACGACCGAAATTAAATTAAAGCTGGTTTTCTTAATTTTTGACTATGGAAGAAGAACAAATATTAGGAATAACAATGCCTTTTTGAAAAATTTAATCGGAAGAAGCCCCGATACATTTTCATTCATTTTCAATTTTCACATTTCTACTATTGACCAGTGAAAACTATAAACCATTGTCTCACACTTATTGATAATTATAAAAAAGCGGAACTAGACATACTTTCAATTAACGTTAAATATTTTTGTTTTTTTTTATTAAATTATTCGGTAATTAGAGACTTAGTATGTTTCATTTCAATTACATATTTAAACAGAATAGGATATTAGACAGTCGATCAATAGAGATTATTTTGTTAGTACTATATAAAACGTCAGTTTCCTTGATTCTGTATGGATGTAATGCGTTATCACGTTATAACTCTAATTAGTCAAATAGTTCATTAATTATAATTTAAACAGTAATAAAATTCATGAAATTTTGAAAGTAACTTAATTGAAAGTATTTAAACATATGCTCTTTTATATACTTTATTTTGAATTTATTGTCAAGTGCCAAAAATCCAATTACTATGCGTCGTGGTAATGACATTTAGTGAACAAAGTGGCACTAGAAATAAAGGCAAGATAATAAAATATTGGGATTGTTTATTCCTAATAGCCTTCCATGGTTTTGACTGCCATTCTAGAATACAGATATTGCTTTTGTTGCGACGACAACTTAGTATTTCGCTGCCAACTTTGTAAGTCTATTTTTTAGTAAATAGCTCATAGTTATGTAATCACTTTTATCTTTAATTTGAGAATAATGGAACAATTAATTTTATTTCAAAGCAATTTTTAGTTAGATCTGTTTCAGAATGTAAATTAAAGTATTTGACAATGCTCTAAGTTTTGAATGCAAGGTCAATTCCAACACAATTACAAACCATCACAAAACTATAAGCATACCCAGTAGTTTCTTTAAACGGAATATTTTTATGACGTAGGTATGCGTCTGTTTTGGTATTAGTTGGAACAGACCTGTAATAATAATAACACACAATTGGACATTATATTGAATATGCTATTTTTGATAAACTATTGCTTGGTACATTTTAGAGTTAAATAAATTTGAAATATGGGATCTAGCTTAGAGGGTCCAAATTCGTTTAATATTTTATGATGATTCTTTGATGTTGAATAACTAATTTCATTTACGTGTACCATAATGTTTTTCTACAGACTTCTTTAACTAGACTTGTGCTTGAATGCATGTGTTTTAAAGAAAATCGTTTATTATAAAACATCGTCCCCCCAACAGAAATGAAATTTCATTCATGATCAAATCGAAACCAATTTAAGTTTTATCTCTCTATCACTGTTGGGGAAAGAATCACTATCATTCCTTGAGATCTTTATAGAAAGTTTGTCTTTAAGGTTTTTTTCTTAATTTTGCCAAATATAGCTGTTTAAGTTACCAAATTGCGGTCATGGTTGTTAATCTGGTTTTGTTTTTTTTTTTCACACAGTGTTGTGCTAAATTAAAGTGTAATTTAGTTTTTAGAATGCTGATAATTCCGCTATGTATGTTAACATAATAAGTACTTAATATTTTCATGTCGAAATTGTTTTATTTACTTCACATCGGGCCATCTCCCTAAAGCTCAATCAAGCAGATATCTGTAAGATTTGTATTTCTAATTTAGTAGTGCCATGAAAACTCTTGGAATTAAGAAGCCTAGCACACATTAATGTAAATAATAAAATTATCAAGATCTCGTCTTATAATTGTCGGCAACTAGCACTGCAAAAGAAATTAATAAAAAATAATAATTTGTAGATATATTGTTTTATTTTCTCTCTAACCAATTACACAAGTCATAAAATTAAAATTCCTTAAAAAGTCGAAAGAATTTATAATACATATATTCTAAACATGTCGTGTCTGTACATTGAATCTATTAAAAAAAACCCAACTGGTATAGACTATTATATAAACAACGGAAAACACAAAGCAATTTTTTAGAATTTCTTGTCTGTCGGTTTGTCTGTTAGTTCGGGATTCACGTAAAAACTACGGGACCGATTTAGATGCTTTGTCCGCCGATCGGCAACTAATTCTTAGACTTAAAATCTGTACTACTTTCTATCCCGAGAATTTTTCTTGGAATGATTTAGTGACCAGATTGAATTTCGTTTTTGGATCCTAATACGATTTTTTACTAATCGATAGCAAATTTTATTTAATAAAATGTTTCATACTTTTTGAAGTGAAACTTCTATATAGAGGGGGTCTTACGATGCTTTGCTCACGAAAAGGTGTCACGGTCACGTGGTCTAATTCTTAACATTTTTAAACTCGTGATATCTTTTGAATGGAATATCCAAATTGAATAATTCAAAAAGTTATATAAAGGTATTGAAGCAGTCTTGAATATGAAATAATTTATTTTAATAAGGATTAATACCAAGATACAAATAAAGAGCCTTTTCTAGCGGCGGCATTTTAATTAAAATTTTAAAATAAAAACATTTATTGTGGTATAACTATAATAGTTAGATATATAGCGTCGCGACACTTTTTGTAAATAATGATATGTTCTGCAAAGTCCTAGTACGTTATTTTATTCTATCATCAATAGTTTTCGCAGCGCACGCGATTTTAGGTATTTTTTTACACCTTGGGTTACATTATTGGAGTTTTAGTAAGGATCCCAAATTTTTTTGTAAATATAATATACCCTATGTCACCCGGGAATAGTGTAGTTTGCCAACAGTGAAAGAATTTTTCAAATCGGTTCAGTAGTTTCGGAGCCTCTTAATCAAAACTGAGCAAACGAAATATTATTGATTTTTTTTTTTTTGAAATATTTTTCTGTTACCAGAATTTGACATCCGAATGAAGATTGATGACGAAAGATGCGCATTTGTTAATGTTCCGTTGTATGTGTATAATTTTAGAGTAGACTGTGAATGTTTTTTTTGGTTCCGGATCGAATTCAGTTTTTGTTTGATAAAATAAAATATGTTTAAATAAAAATTGCATTCATTAAAACGTACCCAACCTAACCAAATCATAATTTGCAGTAAACATGCGAAAAATCGAAATGTGTGCTGGGACACATATTAGAAGTGAAACTTCAACGGACAAGTTGAAAAACGAATCGCAACGGACAAGTGAAACAACGAATGGCAACGGATAAGTGGAAAAATGAATCGCAACGTACAAGTGGAAAAACGAATCGCAACGTAAAAGTTCGAAAACTTCAACTGACAAAATGAATCGCAACAAAATTTTAACTTGAAGTTTTACGGGTAGATTGTTAACGTACTTGTCCAATTTGAAAACCTGCCCGTAAAACTTCAAGTTAAAATTTTGTTGCGATTCGTTTTGTCACTTGTCAGTTGAAGTTTTTCCACTTTTACGTTGCGATTCGTTTTTCCACTTGTCCGTTGCGATTCATTTTTCCACTTATCCGTTGCCATTCGTTTTTCCACTTGTCCGTTGCGATTCGTTTTTCAACTTGTCCGTTTTATTTCCCAAAATTACACAGGATTTTTCCCGGAATTATATCTTACATTCGTTTTTAAATGCTTGAATACTTTGTGTCCCGAGAATGGCGCGGGAATTTTCCAGGGTATGTTACAAATTAGATTGCATGAATATTACTTGATTTCGGTATTTCACTAGAACGATAGCATTAGACAAAGTCCTTTTTCAAGTGATCCGATAACTTATATTCTGGGAATTTTCTTGGGAGTGTTTTAAATTGGGATTATACTACATAAAAGTCAGCCGATTCGGATCCGTTCGATACTAAAACAATTCAATCCGGGACTTTTTATATTCCCGGATTTTTTTCGAAACCATGTGATATTAGGACTTACCACCTACTTGATATGACCGTTGTTATGTTTATTAGAAATCTTTAGTAGATTTAGATATGTGTGCCTTACCTATTCCGGGTTTTACGGGAATCTCTGGAATTCATGTATTTTCATACTAAAAATCCGTTGCCCTGTTGAAAACACCCTTTGATTTTAAATACTGACGAAATAACTGTAATCTATTTATCTGTCAAACGTGGACAAAATCGTGGGCATATCCCTAATCCTAATATAAAATAAAATCACAATGCCTTCTTGTACCTGGCGTAGCTACCGCAGTGTCATTATTTTGTTTAAGTCGTAAAATATTATACACAACTTCAAATTCTTACTGTTAAGAGATACTCGTAATGGTGCAGCTTCATCTACGATAATGTTTATTTATTTTTATTTATTAACTAACAAACATCGCTATCATCACAGCTATCACCAATACGATAGCGTAGTACACATAATATATTATAGATATAATATATAAACATAGTCATAACATATAATACGCAGATACATTTATGCTTGCGGAGTATAAATTAAAATCTCCTATCACAATACCATCCTCTTATTTTGCACATAATTGTTCTAAGACCCTGAACATCGCTAATAATTATTTCCATTACTGTTAGGTGGGATGTACAGTACGGAACATAAAAATAAATTGTTCATATGTACGGTGGCGCAAACTAATTCGAACAGATATTCGTTTACATTGAAGTCCGTCGGTAACGACACGCTCGTAGTTCAAGCCGGTGTATGGCTACGAGAAGCGCGCCTCCTTGCATTCTTCAGTACATTGTATGACATCCGAATATGTGATAACTAGGTGGTGCGATTTCCGCATCTGGTATTGATGGATTACATCCAGTTTCAGTAGTAGCAAATAAATCTGCCCCCAATGATTATTGTTGTAAAATACATTTAATCTCGAATGCAAACCTCACATTTTGGTAAAATATGTGTATTGATTTGTTTTCCCCGCTTTGATTTTTCGGAGATCTCCGAAGTCATATCCATTCACTAAATTCCGCATTCACTGGCCATATTTCAGGCTGTAATAACTTATCATAAATAGTCTCTGGTACGCCTATAATAAAAGACGCATCATTTCTTTAAGTCTTATGCTTAATTTTATCTATTTTAAATTCAATATCAGTTCCACATATTTTTTTTAATAAGAGTTACTACAGATATATAGGGCGTTTCACGCAGACATGACGATAGCTTTAATGCGTTATATGTATGCGAAATTGTTAATGATGTTAAATATGGACTATCTGTCTATATTTGACGTCATTAACAATTAACGGAGATGTAAACGACATTATAGCAGATCCCGCCATAATCAATATTCATAAAAATAAAAAATCTTCAATATTCAATTTGTTTTTTTTAATAAACACTACATAAATATTTAAAATTGATACAATAAAAATACCGTGCGCTGATTGGCTACTGGTCAGTACGTCAGCGCCCCCAGTGGCAAAAAAGCAACTTCGTCGCTCTGTGTACTCTTGTTCAGGCTAACATACATCAACAGTTGTGTAATAATCTGTTCCCTAAATGCGAATGAATGAATCTTTATTTGTAGAAATACAAATAAGTAAGGTCTCAGTGTGATAAATGTACATATTTATTTACTATAAACATCGATAACTTAAATAAAATAATAACATAAATTAGGTTAAAAACAATGTCACGAGTTCGTGTTATTTGAACACAAACAAGCTTATACCAAATTTTGAATTTTTTGCCTCAACATGTCTGCGCGATTTTGGTACATACTAACATAGGCATCATCTTCAGGATACTCGAAGCGCTTCTCGTTGTTGGGGACATACGCGAAACCGTTAAAATGAGTAAATTCGCGGGCTATAACATCTTCCAAGTGATACAAGCGAGTTGGATGCACCACTTCTATAAGATTCTCTGAAAACAAATACATACAGAATTGGATTGATGATATTACCTACAACAAATTCTAAAATAATTTACATATTATAAAAGAGCAGGCGCTAAAATACATGATAAAAATAATTTAAATTAATGCTTAAACAAAAATTTATAAGTTTTTTGACTAGTTATTGCATTATAACTTTTCACGCTCATACAAATTGTAAGAGACTGCGACATTTTGTAAGAAGATACTAAAGCTGTTAGTCGATTTGACTATTCGTTACCCTCACTATTTTTGGTAAAAAAAATTTTTAGTTTCATCTGTAAGCATAGCTGATTTTAGTTACCTTACTGGCTTAAAGGCCTAGTTGCCAAGCCATAAATATTATTAAAAAAAAATTAGTTACCTTGGGCGACATATCTGTCGGACTGGTCGACCGCAACTACTTGGTAGAAGGGCTGCTCCCGGCCGTACTGCAGGCCGTTGAGCTCGGAGGGATGCAGCGCGGCGGGCTGCAGGTCCCACCCGCGGACCACGCACACGTACCCGGCCCGCTTTTGGTAACATATCATGCCCACTGCGTATTTCACACGACTACAACGTCTCCGCACCGTCTTCTGTGAACACGTCAATAACTAGTCTGACCGTAAGTAGTAGTAGCAGAATTCGCCACAAAGGCAGGCAAAGGAATCTTTAGTCCATACTGCCAATTCTGATGTATAAGTCTTCGTATAGTAGCGTAGTTGTATTGTAGGCTACAACTGACGCCATTCAACGGAGTTCTTGTGAAAACTCGAAAGGCACATTTTTTTTGAAAATGGAACTACACAGCACAACGTCCTCTTTCAGTCCTCGCTAAAAACTCCCTTGCCGTAAATACACAGTTAAATAGAGTCGATCGATCAAACCACCTGTCTCGATATGCAGGTGAAAGGAACAGAAATCTCATCTTTAATTATGAAAAAAAATCTCGATTGAAAAACACTACAAGGAAAATGTAGGAAGTGTATGCTCACAGTTCTAAAAAAGCTGCGTAAATGGACGCAAAGATATGGCCGTGGCGATCGTCTTACAGTGATGGTTTGGTGGGACTGTCTTATCAAGAACTTACAAAGCTACGTTTTCGTGAAAAAGGAGTGAAGGTTTCAGCCAAAGTGTATCGAGAGACCGGCTGCGATCATGTTGTAAAACCACTCAGCAATACTCTTTTTAAGAATGTGCCGTGGACTTTACAGCAGGGCTTTGCATCTGGTCATAAGGCACGAACGACCCAACTTTGGGTTGAAACCAATGTTCCGGACTTTATAAAAGCTGAAGACTGGCCCTTGTTTAGCCCAGATCTGAAACCCTTAGACTAAAAATTATAGTGGCTAATTTTTCACGAAAACAGTGCGTAAGACCATAGAATCGAGGCCAGACAAATTAAAAGCCTGGTCAAAGCCAAAGGTGGCTGTTTCGATTTTTTTTGCTGAGACTTCAATAAATATGTTCATAAAAGTTTTATTAAGAGTCCATTATTACTTCATAAAAAAATAAATCAATTTTCATTTGTAACAGAAGTCATGGCTGGACTATGTATATTGGTGCATTTTAATAATAAAAAGGGAAAGAGAACTATATTTAAGTAATTGGAATTAACTATGCTTAGGCAATAACTAAAATAAAGTATATATAAGAAACCCGTAATTGTGGATCAATTCATTAGTGATTCATATTCAAAATACTAATAATTCATAGTCAAAATACTATAATATTTTTAAATGGCAGAACTTTGTGGATGCCATGACAAAACATTTTTTCAACATCATTATTTTAGAATGCTTGTAAAATATATATTTAAGTATTTACCTGTCTTAGAAGTTGTTTGGTCGTAGTATAAGACAACACATCATATATTAACCATAAGATAACTCGTCGATTCATTTTGTGAAACTGAAAAAGTAATTCAATACTTATATCTAGTGAACTTACGTTTTGGGTAAATAACAGGCCACTCAGAAAGTATTGCGAAAAAAAGTCTTTTGTATGAGAGACTGGCCAGTTATAATCTATTTTGAAAGTATGATTATTTACAATTAAAAATAGGTAATTTGAAGTAGTATCAGATAAGCCTTGTTTATAGAAGTATATGTATTTCACATGACAGTATCGGGGGTGAACATGCGAATAATTAAAAAAAGGTATTAATTTCCCTCCACATTGTTTGCGAGCTAATTTAAATTATTATGTTTCATTGAAAAATGGATCTGCGCCGGGAACATTTTCGCGCTATGATTTTTTACGGTCGAGTGTAGCCTGAAACCGGATGAATCGTGCGATAGACTTCAAATGGCATTGATAGATGAAGGCCCTTCTGAGGAAACCGTGAATCGTTGGTACAACGAATTCAAGCGCGGGCGACTAATTTTGAGGGATAAAGAAAGAAGCGGTCGCTCTTTAACGGCTGTACCAGAAGAAAATGTGCTAGCAGTGAACAAAATAATCTAAAACAATAAGCGAGTTACGTATCAAAAGATTCAGCACGTACTGCAGATTGGTTCGGGAAGCCTTCACGATATTCTACATGTGCATCCATGAGGAGGATAGTTTTACGCTGAGTGCCGCACAACTTCACCGATGCTCAGAAGTAGGCCCAGGTGGAATGGTGCCGTGATAGGACAAACAAATTTGAAGCAGGCTCGTCTCGGCGTGTTTACGACATCATTACAGGTGATCAGTTCTGGATTTATCAATACGATCCAGAAACGAAAAACCAGTCGACGGTTTGGGTGTTTCAAAACGAATTAACGCCTACCAAAAGTGTTTCGAAAACTGGTTCAGACGGATCAAACTTTGTATAGATACTGGTGGAGCTGGAGAGTACTTTGAAAAGATTTAATAAAAAAATATTTACCTATAGAACATTTTATTTATTTTCGCAAAACTTTCCGAGTGTCCCACGTAGGTAGATTTAAAATATAGTTTAGGCATTTACGGGCGTACCCAAGCTCTTAACTTAAATAACTGTTAGTTTAAAGATAAATTGATATGGGATAAATAATTAATTGAAAATTTCATCTTGTCCAAATTCATGTAAGTAATGACCTACTTCCTTGCGAAGACTTATTTAAGCTGTCCATTTAAGACATTTTATATGTTCCGGAGTAGTGTGGGAAATTCGATTGTTTCATTTTTTATTGCGAAGCAGGCAGAGGCAAACGGCCTAGCTCATGGAAAGTGGTTATCGTCGCCTATACATGTTTGCAACACTAGAGGCGAAACTAATGCGTTGCCAGACTAGGATGGGATAGGGCGCCGAGATAGTGGGATCGGGCAGCCGGAATGGGATTGGAATACGGGGATGGGATAGGGGAGGGGAAATTCAAATTTCTCAAATTTGGGAGGAATAATGGATTATTATTGTAACTGGTCGTGTGTGTTAACCTCTTTGCGTTTTTTAATGATGTATACTTACACATTTAATATGAATAGGTGTATAGACCAAAGGTTCTTGGGCATTCTCTTGTAAAGCTTTTATGAATTTACTATACTGATTGTAATTGCCCGTATTGTTTGATGAAAATTCTATGAGATATGAAGCATTTTGTTTGTACCTGTAAAAATAGGATATTTATTAAAACAATGACAGCAGTTAGCTCCGTGACTTTGCACAGGTCGTATCTACATTAGTGTTTATTGCAACTGACAGTGAGAAGCGCGAAAAAGATGCTACGCGAGTCTGCAGGGCCGTTTTAAGCGCCATTTGTTATGATATGAAGCCCTTGAATGTTCAAAATGTGAAAGACAGAGATCTTTATAATAACAGATGGTAACCGTCTCTCTAGTGGGCTAGGGGCTCCTATTTATAGGGGAACGCACTGAAAGTATTGTTAGCATTAAATAATAATGGTAAAATAACACTGTATTGTTACATTGTTTGTTTTCATAAGTATACACGGTGTGTGGATTTGATTTCAAGTAGTTATGAAGTATTAAGTTTATAATAAAATATAAGGCTGCACTTTCATATATTCTTGGGCCAAGATTGTAAAATTGACGAGTGAGATTTTAATATTGCTTTTTATTATGTTGATATTTTTTTGTAGTTAGTTTAGTTATTTTGAATCAATTATGTGATGCAAGTGCTTTCATATTATTAATTGTTGAAATTCATTCAAATAAATTGATTGAGGTAATCGATAATTGATTTTGTTTATAACTTTCTTTTTAAATTAAATTTTGGTGTTTTGTTTTATATGAAGTGTTTTTTTAACTCATATTTCAACTTTAACATTTCTTTGGCCTAAAAATCCCCATATCCTTTTAAATTACTTACTGATATTTTTCTCGTCGAAACGTGAAAGAGAAATATTTATTCAGAGGATAAGGAGCGATTGTCATTTCTAATACTCCTTTTTCAGGATAATATATTCAAAAAGTTATTTACCAGTTGTTAATGGCTCCCATAGTGTTGTTGAATGAGGCTACAAGGGAGATCAATAGGGAATCAGGCCTATATGCGCTGAAGTTGGTGTTACGATATCCTGAGAAAGGACACAAGCTCATCTGCTGCAGCTCACCACTGCCGAGATCTATCTTATACCTCTGTTGGTTGCGAATGTCGTGCGAGTTCCGCGAGTCTCGCCACTCGAGGAAGAAATGATCCGGAAATGCGATTAAGTTGCAACATACCCCACATCGCCTAGCAACTGCCTGGTATATAGCCCCTAATGCAATTACATTGCCACATTTATTGTTTATCACCTGGAAAGGAAACCAATATTATTTATTCGATGTATATTGGACTGTTTTACAAATTTAAAATTGCTCAGTGGGCTACGACCGAGCCATTTTGAGTGTCTCATTATTAGTATTAAAATGTAAAATAGTGAGTACAAGTAATTTGACTAGAAGAGAAAAAAGAAAGACTTCTGTTTATTTACAATAAATAAGTGGCCATGACTACAATCACCTTTCCTGACGAGAAAAATAATAACAAACCTTAACAATGTCCAATGTATCTAAGTTAGCAGCGCTTGTAACCGCCATATGCGGTTGGTGGTAGATGACCTGTGTAATAGCTTCAAGAATTTTCCGTTCAGAGATATTCCCTTTTTCACACATATCCTTTACTTTGCTGCCAGACGTGCAAGTCGTAAATGGCTGTTTCAATATTATCATATCGACGTTGGTGGCTAGATTTGATATCTAAAAGTTAAGCATGCAGGTACAACATTTAACAACATTTTTTTTTGAACTAATATAGTCAATAAACAGGATAGTCAACTGATGTAGGCAAATGGTTTACCCACAAATTGCTATTCATTGATAATTACTAACATAGCTTTGAACTTTGTTAATATAATTTGGATCTAATGTCTGAAATTAAATAAATATTAACCAATATAATGGCAATTTAAAATAACAAAATTAAATTTCAATTTGTAAATAAATAAAGGAAAATCATTATTTAGGTATCCGTTTGATCAATTATCAGAAAATCTCTTATATATTTAAGTTATAATCAATAAAGGTTGCATGAGAATTGATCGCAAAAGGTATGCATGAAAGAAAAATTAATGTGAAAAAACGTAACTTAAAAAATTTCTAACAAAGAAAAAACCGATTTCAAGATTTGATAGTAAGTAAAAAGGAAAATAACAAAAACAAAACCGACTTCAAAGTAAAAAAGAAATATTTAACCAACTTCTTTCGACAACATCTTAAAGTTAGTGCCAAGTACAACATAAAAAATAACACATTACTAATATTGTATGGTTTGTACATTTCCAAAGATGCTGGGCTTAATCGTCGTTAACTATAGACCCGGTTTGAAGGGTGATTGCAAGCTAAACAACGTTGAGTTGTTGTTTATTAAGGTCGTTTCATGACCTGAGACGCACAACTTTTAATAAATTATTTGTTGCGTATTTATATGTAAAATACGCTGTACGAGCAATATTGGCTCATACAAATATAGTAAGTAAGAATGTAGACGCTTGGCTCGCTCGGTGTTCTTTAATACGAGTTACTTACTCTCAATTTCCCTGGAATACACTCACCAGATCCTGATTTGATGATTAAGGCACCATCTCAAGAGTATAGTTTACTTACAATAAAGAAAAAAAATTGAAAATCATTTCACAATTGACGAAGATATAGTGTAACAAAGAATTTGTTTAAAATATTTTCAATGGATTCTCTCGATTTCCTTGGGATCCACTCATCAGATCCTGACATGGTGACAATACAACCATTCGGGAGTATACACCTATTTGATTAAAGGAGAAATGGAGTAAGGAACATACAAAAAAGACGAAATACTCATGAGAGAAAATGTATGATTTTGTAAAGTTTTCAAAATCAATATACAATACTCACAATGTTATCCACTTCCTCTTGAAAGTGCATATTTATGGAATCAACCCACTGTACAAAGAAATTAACTACAAACTCTGGATGCAACTCATTATTCAATTGCACTTGCACCCATTTCACAGTTAAATAAGTATTTATTAAATGGCAAAGAACAGTTCTTGCATAGTAAATGTCTGTCAAAGTATAAGGCCTGGAAAAAGATAACACAATAAATCAGTAAGAAATATAAGGCATAAGTTATGAAGCAAAAATGTTTGCAACTCACTTCACTTCACAGAAGTTATTAAGATGGTGGTTTCCTTTTCTTACCAACTGTTGTAGGATATAGATCATGTAATAATAACTGGTATCATTTGTAACGGACAAGTTAAAAAATATTTCAACCCCTTCCAAATATATATCATTTATCCGCCTGCAAGAAATTTTTCAATTTTACTATAAATCTGGACAATCTATTAGTATATTTTATATATAAAATTCTCGTGTCACAATGTTACCATACTCCTCTGAAACAGTTCGACCGATTCTCATGAAATTTTGTGACCTACCCGTCTGCGAATTGGACAACATCTATTTTTCATCCCCCTAAATGTTAAGGGTAGTCCACCCCTATTTTTTATTTTTAGATATTTTTTTATGGTACAGCATTAAAAAATACATACAACCCTAAATTTTCAACCCTCTATGATCAACCCCTATTTTTTTTATTTGTTAAATATGAATTGAATCTTTTCCGGGCAGGCTGATGTCTGCCGGGACAACTAGTATAGTATAAAATGATGTAATGCTAATATTTAGCAGGCATTTAGCATTAGCAGGACCAATAGAATTAATTTTTTTTGTCCTTTCTGAAGTATGCCTATTAAATTTTTTTGTTAAAAGGTATCTTACCGAAAGGACATGATGGTATTTTATGACATTGGATGAATAAGTTTATGTTAATATAGATCCTTTTGGTTGATCAATCCAAATTGAAAGGCAGAATTATCCAATATTGTGTGGATGGATGCAGAAGTCGCGGAAGGCCACGACACACCTTCCATGATCAAATTGATCATGTAATTAGCAGAAGGTGATGTCAGAAGCCTTAAGAACAGACAAGCGTGCATGACAAGAGCTATGAATGTCAAAGAAGCAAGTGAGGTGTGTAAGAATAAGCCTGTATGGCGCTCTGTTGTTCGTGCCTACCCCGCAAGGGACCTGGCGTGAAGTTACGTATGTATGTAATTATCCAATATTGACTTAAGACATTACTATGTTAGTGTAAAAATCCTAGCTAGGTATAGAACTAATGCAAGCATCATCGGTTGCAACCAGGTGTTTTTTATATTATAGGTTTTTAAGAATCTTTCTGTTTCAACTGCTTTATTGATAACAATAATGAGCGCTAATCCATTAATTATAGTTAAACATGAATGATCTAAGTTACAAAAATCTGGTTGTGATCAATGATGTTCATTGGACAATCACCCACTAACAAGAGGAATGGCCTACATGCAGGTGAGACCTTAGATAAATCATTTAGGGATTACATGTTCTCAGGGGTTAAAACCTACTACTACCATAAATATAAATATAAAAAACCATAACAATAATATAGGTATGTAAATACTTATTACCAATAATATTTGGAGGACATTAATGCCACTTCCTTTAAAATTCGCTGTTTAAGGTTCTGAAAGTTTTTCACTTCATGAAGCCAATCTTTATCAGTATGATTTTCAATAACATCAAATATATCCTTGGGTATTCTGAAATTGAGGGAGAATTATATTCAACATAATTCTAAAGACCGAAAATTGTGCCTACAGGTTTGACAGATAATTGAACTTACACATTTTTAAGTTTATTTTTCCAAAGTAATTGCTGGTTGCACACAAGATCATAAAATTTTTTGCAAGTAGTTCCAAATCTTATTATCTCAGTGCAGTTATTATTTTGCAAAATTAGAGTTATTATTTCATCTGGTAAAGATGTAATTGAGGTACTTATTTGTTGATCCATTATGATGGATATTATCAATACACTTTATTTATTACTTTCCAGTATACTGTAATACTTTGTCAGTTTTTATTATACTGACATTTTATAATTTAGTCACAGAGCACTAATATAACAGGATAAATTTAATTTTTAGTGTTAGTTCAAAGTTTCAAAGACTATGAGATAAGAATTGATAAGGAAAAGGGTTGAACATACTATCAGGTGTGTCAGTGTCAATCATAGTTATTTACACTCGGTATCAGTAAAGTTCTGGTCAGTCAGTGCACGGTTGTGTCGGATGCGGTTTCAGTTTCAGTGCTATCAACTCACTTTGAAGAAAGTGTACTTATTTACTGAAATGTTGTCGTGTTTTGGGATTTTGCCTTGTTAAAACAAATATTTTTAGTAATTTAATCCGTATTTTATGTTTTTACTGCATAGTTATAGGTTTATTTTACATACATTTCAATTTATCGCTTTTTAGTTTACACAGCGTATTTTCTCCATAGAGAGTGTTCCAAATAGCTCGTTTAATTATCATTAGTTACTTATATTTTCGCAATTAGACAAAGAATTTATAATTTGAAATAAAACTGGTAGCACAGCTGTGGCAGAACAAAGACTATATTACAGAATTGTCATAAAATTTTAATGTAATAAGTCGATTTTATGCTGATTTCAAAACGTGTATAGGGATGCAAATAAAACATCGATGTTTCCAAACATCGATGTATCGTTCATAAAAGTCGATGTTTTAACATCGATGTTGAAACCAAAACATCGACGATACATCGTTGTTTCAGAACGATATTTTATGAACGATGTTTTATCTTACGTAGTCATAACGCGCCGTCTTACGCTCTATCTGTGATCTACATAGATTTCCATTATATCATTTTTTCAAATTATTTCTTATTGCGAATAATAACTTATAATATAAAAGTTGAAAAATCATCACCTGGCTTTTCTGTTCACACGACATTGGCAAAATCAATGCATAAATGGCATTGCAGGCATAATCTAAAAAAATAATAATAATGTAAAAGTTGAATATTATACCTATTTCTTTCATTTCTATTAAAAATGACAATTTTTCTCAGATGTAGTACATTTAATTGAAATGGTGATAAGGATGTGTTAGTGTGTGCCCTCGCTGTTGAATAATAAGTACGGTAGTGAATGTTGGGTACGGCAAAAGACATATAAATAGAATAAACATGGTATTTAGTAGGAATTAGAGCATTGAGAAATGAGTGTGGTATTTCTTTGAAAGATGGACTGATAGTGGTGCAAAAGGAATATGTTAGTGAAAGCAAGATTTAAGAAAGGTTTGCTAAAGTAGTTTGGGCGATGCATCGATGTTAAATTACCGATGATTCATTTGCATCGCAGGAACAAGCGTCAAAAGTTTATCTAAACGGTGATAAAAAAACATCGTTCATAAACATCGATATATCGTTCATAAACGTCGATATTTTTAACATCGATGTTTCACTTTTGAAAACATCGATATCCTAACATCGATGTTTTTATGAGCGATGTTGCATCCCTAAACGTGTAACGCCATCTAGTTACTTTTCACCACAACTAATGTGTATCATGAATTCAAAACTATAAATTTGAAAGAAATCAGATGACGTGATTGAACAGAGAGTTTGCAACACTGAAAGATGCAAATTTCTAACAAACATCAGACCGCTCAAGGATAACCACGGTTATGTCCACGATTTACATCCGATATTGATCAGAGGTCCGATAGTTTGTTTGCAGAGTTCAGTGTATGAATACAGTTTAATATCTCCGAATACGTATTACGCTGTGGCTAGTTCGGCCCATCCGATAGTATGTTTGATGCTTAAGAATAGTTGTTATTTAATTCGCTCCAAGTGCAGTCAAAGGGTTAAGTCCATACAACCTGAATATTTCCACATTCTATAGTCTGTTTTCCAATTCAATGGTACCTATTTATTACATTCTACTTTATACATAATCATTTTTTTCCACATTCTTGCATTTATAGTTTCTTGTATCAATAACATGACCTAACATAACACTTTATAATAGGGACTCGAAACTCCTTGTTACTCTCGTTACGTTACCCCTGTTGAAAATATATGTAAGCTTATACCGTTCAGGAAATCGTTTAGCCACACTCTTCATGCGAAACGTATAGAACATTCTCATTTCTCGGTAAAACGTCATACATAATAGCCGCACGCTTCATCTGCGATAATGATAATGATTTTGAGAGGTCGAATGTGTTTTATTTGAAGCGTTAAGAAATAACGTCGTTTTCGAATAGCCATATTAGTGTATATATACGTACGTTATCTGTTAATATTTAATGTCACTAGTATATGTATCTATGTATGTATACATTTAATTATTTATTATAACTACCATGTCACTAATAATATCGCATCTCAAGGCATATCATATGTATGGATATGGCGATCTATATACATACATATGATCTGTAGCCATATCAGCGTGAAACGGCCTATATCTGTCACATTATCGTAGATGAGGCTTCACCGCAAAAGCAGCTGCCTCCAAAAGAATAACATAGTTAGGAATTATACCTAAGATAAAATGGAAGCTCCTTAAAATTTCCTATATTCAATCACGTTCTTTATGTCTCGTTCCCAGTAAACCGATATAGTTTTAGAACAATAGGTAGGTTCTCATGAGCAAATCGCCTCTTGAGATTACTATAACATGTCCAAACTAAAAAGTGTTTGTAATGCGCTTATCAAACACAATAATATACACAGACATACCGCATTATGTATCTATTAATTTACGTATATATTACCTACTACATTAAGCATGAAAAGTACACTAATACAAATGTACTCTTTGTACTAATAGCTAATCGTTTTGAAAGCTAGCACGCAATAGAGGTTCCCTTATATATTTAATAACGTGCAATTAGTCACGCGGCACGCCTCTATATACCCCATTTACGATAACTGCGCGTCAGCAGGGTTATCACCCTAAAAATTTACCTCACATAAATCATATTATAAAATAGGTTATAAATAGACATTGTTATTTTCTGTACTTTGTTTTGTATTCATTGTACTTGAATTTAATAATAACACATGTTAGCATTTAACTTTTATTTAATTATATAACAAAATGTACAGTTGTTACAATTGGAATCAACAGAATGAATGAATTGAATGAGGACGCGCTAGTGATGTGTACATGTGCATACAGTATATCTAGTGTTGGGACACAACACCCATAAACATCCCCCCTTTTATAGCTTTTAATTACTAATATAATGAAATTTACTTATGCTAACTTAAATTTAAAGGTATCTAATTAAACACTATGTAATCATTAAATCTAACTGGTTTCCTAACAATACGGCCACTAGTAGTTTTTATCTCATCTGTTGGTACATTAGGTACACTCTGCTGCTGTTCACTATGATCAGTTGGTACATTAGGTACACTCTGCTGCTGTTCACTATGATGATCAGTTGGTACATTAGGTATACAATCATATGAACTAGACATATTATCATTATTTGAATCACAACTACTAGTTGGTAAATTAAACACATCAGGTATATGATCCATACTAAGATCTTCAGTATTTGAAGTGTTATTATTGAAAATTATATTTGAATTGAATGCAGTCTTAATGAATTTTCTATTTCTTCTATAAATATTACCTTTATCATCCTGCACCAAGAAAGAACGAGGTTCATTACATAACTTTATTATAGTTCCAGGTATCCAGTTAGAATCAAGTGTCTTTTTAAAATTAATATTTTGTCCAATTACTAAATCTGAGAGTACTTTAGAGTTTTTATCATAGTGTTTCTTAGCGGTTTCCATATGCTTATAATAATTATTTTGATAATGCATTACTCTTGGTTGTAACTGGTTTTTAGACATAGGTAAAAGTGAATTTAATGTTCTAGAATATAATAATTGTGCTGGTGAGGGCATGTATGGCTTTGGGGTGTTACGATAGTTAAGCAGACCAAGATATGGGTCTGAACCATCTTCATTACATTTCTTCATTATATTTTTAAATATTTTTACACCACTTTCAGCTTGTCCGTTAGATTGTGAATGCTTTGGACTTGTTTTAATATGAGTGAATTTATACAAACTAGAAAATAACTTGAACTTATCGGAAGTAAATTGTGTTCCAGAATCAGTTACTACATATGCTGGTATCCCATGCCTTGCAAAAATGGACTTACAATACAATATTACAGAGTCTGAAGTTAAATTGTCCAACTTGCACACTTCTATAAATTTTGAGTAATAATCCATAAATATCAGATAATCCTTATTATCTAATGTACATATATCTATTCCTACTTTATACCATGGTATTGTTTCTATACAATGATTAATTAAAGGTTCTTTCTGTAAATTCGGAATGTACTTGGAACATGGTTGACAATTTTTAACAAAACTTTCTATATCTTTATTTAAACTGGGCCAAAATACACATAAGCGAGCTCTGATCTTACATGTGCTTATTCCCACATGACCATTATGAATTGTGTGCATAATTTCGGATTTTAATGAATTTGGTATTACAATCAGATTACTTTTAAACACTATCCCATCTAAAAGTCCTAATTCATCTCTAAATGTCCAAAATGATTTTGTATCTTGGTCAATATCATTCACAGATTTTGGCCAACCGCTTTTTATATAAGAAATAACCTTCTGAAGTATAGGATCCAACTTGGTTGCATTTTGTATTTTTAATAATTGAACATTGGATATTGGCAAACTATCTCTGAGTAATCTAACATGACAAATTAGGTCTTCCATTAAGGGATTTGTTTTAGATTGTACTTTTTGTACGCAGCTTCGTGACAGTGTATCAGCTATAAATAACATTCGACCTGGTATATATCTTACTTCTAAATTATAACCTTGAACTGCTAACATCATGCGTTGCAATCGAGCTGGGACCTTGTATAAAGGTTTTTTGAATAATGCCTCTAGAGGTTTATGGTCAGTTTCAACCAAAACTTTACGACCATAAGTATATTGATGTAATTTAGTACAACCAAAAACGATTGCGAGCATTTCTTTCTCTAACTGACAGTAATTCTGTTCTGTAGTAGTCAGAGCTCGAGAAGCAAAAGCAACAGGTTGATCATTTTGTAATATTACCGCTCCCATAGCTGTTGATGAGCTATCAACAGATAATACAATATTTTGATTATTATTAAAGTATGCTAGACAGGGACTACTACACAAAGCTTTCTTTAACATATTTGCTGCATGATCTTGGTTGCTGTCCCAAATAAACACTGAATCCTTCTTTAACAATATACGAAAGGGTTCTATTAACTTAGAATAATTTGGAATAAAACGTGAAAGGTAGTTACACATGCCTAAAAATCTTTCCAGATCTTTTCTGTTTTTTGGATGTTCCATATCCATGATTGCCTGAACCTTGCTCGGATCCGGAGACACACCATTCGCTGTAAATTTGTGGCCCACAAAATTTAACTCTGTTACAAAAAATTTACATTTCGATTCATTAAATTTTATACCATTATTCAAGGCAATTTGTAAGCACTGTTGTATTCTTGAGTATAATTCCTCTACTGTATTTGCAAAGATGCACAAATCATCAATGTAAGGTATTACTCCTTCTACATTTTCAAACATCTGAGTAATTATTCGACTAAATTCTTCTGGAGCTGAACTCACACCAAATGGCAATCTACGGAATCTGTATCTTCCAAAAGGAGTTATGAAAGTGCACAGATCTGAGCTCTTTTCATTTAAATTCAACATCCAGAAGCCATTAGAGGCATCTAGTAATGCAAACACTTTTGCATTTTGCATTTTACTTTTAATTTCATCAATAGTTGGCAACTGATATTTAGGCTGAATTATGAATTTATTTAATGCCCGAGGATCTATGCAAATTCTCAACCCTCCCTTTGGTTTTCTTACAATTACCAAATTATTTACCCATCTTGTAGGTTTTTCCACTTTTTCTATAACACCTAAACACTCCATTTTATGTAGTTCCTCACGAAGTTCAGGCAACAAGGAAAAGGGAACACGTCTCGCAGCTTGTACTACAGGCACGGCATCTTCTTTTAACTGTATGTTCACGAACCCAGGTATGCAACCAAGACCTCCATCAAAAAGTTTACTGAAATCATTTTTTAATTTATGAATTAGTTGATCTACATTAGAGCTATTATATGATATATTATATACATTTACCAATTTTTTATTTGCTGAAATAAAATTATGTTTTAAAGATGTTTTACAACCTAGTAAAGTTGGTACATGTCCTTCAATTATAACAAATTTAACCTTATATTTATTATTATTTGGATGAGTTATCTCTAAATTACACACTCCTCTAACGGGTACCCTTTTACCATCAAGTTGTACAATATTTTTATTATATGGTAGTATTTGAGACTCACTTATCTTTAATTGTTTACATACCTCTGTTCCTATTACATTACATGCCGCTCCAGTATCAATTTTGATTGGAATTTTCTTCTCATCAATGACAAAGTCTTGAATAATTTCATTGCCTGCATAGCCAATAAAATAATCTGAATTCTCATCTTGACTTTCTTCAGTAATAATTTTGATTGCTTTTTGTTTTGATGCAGTTTTTATACTACGACACATTTTCCCAAAATGGTTTTCTTTCTTGCAATTAAAACATGTTTTTCCATATGCTGGGCATTTATTCAGATCATGTGTAAGCCCACAATTCCGGCAATTTTTTATAGTCTTTTTGTTCGTATTTTTATCAGACTTCACCTGATTATTGTAACATACCTCAGTTTGTCGTTCCTTTTCCACAAATAGACGTGACGCTTCTGCACTCAGTAAGTATTTCATAACATAATCCAATGTAAGTTTAGAGTCCTCTTCACTAATTAACTTAGTTTTGTAGTTTGAGAACCTACCATCTAATCCCGCAATTATCTTTGATACTGTAAGGCTTTCTCTAAGGTCCCCTAATTCACAGGAGAGTCCTAGATTTATTACTTTTTGAAAATATTCTTCCAGTAACAAGCCATTTTGAGTAACACTAAAAAATTCGTTTCTGATTATGGTTAAATTCTTCTTGGGTGAAAAATAACCTTCAAACTTTTTTACCACATTGTCTAAACTCTCAGATTCTGACACGTTAAATGAATTAAACGTTTCTAATCCTTGGTCACCAATGAAGTTAAGCAATATATTGATTTTTCTTTTGTCTGAGGCCTCATCAAGGCCATTTGCCATAAGGTATATCTTGAATTTTTGTAACCACAATTTGAAATTATCGGACAGGTTACCTCTGAACTCCATTGCTGGTAGCGGTGGAAGGTAACTGCACACACCTGACACCATGTTATTTTCTGTACTTTGTTTTGTATTCATTGTACTTGAATTTAATAATAACACATGTTAGCATTTAACTTTTATTTAATTATATAACAAAATGTACAGTTGTTACAATTGGAATCAACAGAATGAATGAATTGAATGAGGACGCGCTAGTGATGTGTACATGTGCATACAGTATATCTAGTGTTGGGACACAACACCCATAAACAGACATAATTAAACCGGAGATACTGTTGAGAGTCAACGGCAACCGTTACGAAACTCTTTTACCAGATGACACGCCTAAAAATCATTAGGCAGGTCGGCATAACCGGCCCCCACACCCAGCTGTCTACGGGGAATTTTCGAAGTAGTAGGTACTACTGAGGGCTTACTCTCAAATGTCTTTCATCACTCGTTTTCATTTTAGAACTTTTTTGTTTTTTATTTTATATTTAAGTACATTTTCCATTGTATGTAAAAAAATATTTTTACGTTATATACCTACATCGATCAATAATTAGTGATCTATGGTTATATAGACATTTTAGTTTTAAAGAAATCTTTGTCTTTCTTTCTTCTATCTAACATTTTATCTAACAATTATCCTCTTCTATCTAACAATTATCCTGAACGGTGGAGTATCTATATAACTAGTGGTCGTTTACGAGTTGGATTTGCGTTGAGAGGATTCTTATAAATGCAATACTGAAAAGAAATACTATGCGTCCAACTTAAAAATTAGATGTAAAAATTTTCTTTGTATATAAAATATCAATGATTAGGTACTCGATAACAACGCAAAGAGAAGAAGAAATTGAATAAGTAGGTTTTTTATGTTTTCAACAATACTGTCACTGTAATATCTGTACACATCCAGTGGTTTCCGCGAAACTGGCTTACATAGACGCGTGTTAATAATTTATAACGGTTTCCCTCTGCTATTTGATTACGGAACCCTAAAAAGAAAGTTTTAAACAATGCAATTGAAGCCGTCGACGTTTCGGGGTAATAGCTGTACATAATAACATAATGACCAACACGAATCAATGCCGAATGGGCAATTAAACGTGTTCATTGTGACATTTACTTTCGACGGTATGAACGTACTAAAATCACTAAACTGTGATTTTTAGATGCAAAGCCTGAGGGATAAAACGTTTCATCTTTAACACTTACAGAAAATGGCATTTGTATATAGCTGTTGCTTTTGGTTTTCGTTGCGTTTAGGCGGTATTTTAATAGGAATATTTTCCATAGTGTGTATAAATTTTTTAATATGGTAAACGCGAGATGTATGTTTCTAATATTTAAGAATTATGAAGCACACCGAAGCTAGATGCTGTGAAGATCAATTAGTCTGCACCTGTATAAAGTATTTCTTTGTGTGATCAGTGGCTATCATTGTTATTTTCTTATTGCTTGCCGCTGGTAAGCAAATAGCCCACCTAATAGAATATGGTCACTTGGTGTCTGTGAACGTCTGCAACACAAGAGTCGTCGAGTTTTATCGGCCTCGAAGAAATGTTATGACTACCTTCTTACTGTATTATCTATAATATTATAAAATTCTAAACATGTTTGTACAATGAAGCTATTAAAAAAACCCAACTGGAATAGACTATATAATGGAGAACACGATTCAATTTCTTTTCTGTTTGTTCGGGATTTATGTAAAAACTACTGGGCCGATTTCGACGCAGTTACGATTTTATTCAATGCATAGAAATTAGTTTATTCCGTCACAGCTTACACTAAAATTTGCTTTTTACGACACAATTTCCACTAAAACGATATCTTTTTTAAATGCTGCGGTATTTCGTGTCACGGGCATATCCTAGTTGAAAATAAAATTAATGCAATTGCAATTGCAAATGCAATTAAGTTAGTTTAAATGTTTGTTTTTATGTGGTCCCAAAACCAAAGTTTTTCATTAAAATATTGCTGTATTCTCAGCATTTCTAATTTCTGTCCTCAGACGAATAAATATTTTTATTGGCCTGAAATTCTACCATGCATTTACGAGCTATATAGATTAAGACTTAAGAAGAAAAAATAGTATGATCTCATTTTTAAAACAGTGTTTATCTCCATTACAGTTCCAAGCACTTTTGATTTTAATCATTTGTGGTTTAGTGCATGCCCATACGCAGCAAGTTATAGGCGAAATGAAGAGGTGGACAACTAGCCTTAATCTTCAAAGTACTACAAACTATATTGAACAGTTTCTAGAAGGTAAATTATATTGGTCGTAATGGACATTGCGCCTCGCCTCTCATCATCATTTTATATCTCATTTGCATTCAAAGCGTCCGCTTCAGTCTCGATATGCTTTCCTAGTTTTTCTTATATATTACACACAGATTTTGGATTCCCTTATTATGAGACCATTGGCACCGCATATCATCTCTTAATATTTGCACAGTTTAACATTGTTCACCAGTGAAATGTGTTAGTTGTAGGTACAATTTAGGGGTGAGTAATATACCTTTTGAGTCTCTGTCTTGGCATATGACGGAGGAGTAGGCGAATAAAAAAAAATCTCTTTTGCCGCGTATCAAATCGAAACCAAATTCTCTCTTCTTCTTTGATCTGATTTTAAAACATTTATTTCTGGATTCATATATTTGACTGATGCGATTTAATGTTTTTGGTGTTGTATTGCGAGATATAGGCATCACGATTTCATGATTTTGATATCATTAAATCGTATACGATTTTTACAGTGGATATATGATTATTGTTGCTTATCTAATCGAATCTATATTAGACAGAGTTACTTTCTTTTCATTTATAATAATAGTAGATTCAAATCTCCCGCTCATGTTGTACATCTCTACACAGCTTGTTTGTTTCCGTAAAATGTAGCTGTGGAAAGTGCTCCTCTACACTATACTAAACTATACTAAATATAATAATAATCTGCTTATTTTATAATTATTTTCAGAGCCTGACAAGTGTATCACAATATGTACTACTCTGATATGCATTTACATAGTTATTTGCCTGGCATTCATCTACGGGGCATATTCGGTATGTTAAAATTCGTTTCAACTACGTACATAACAGTGATGAGCTTACTATATAGCTATAGCATCTGAACATCGTTTCAATAACAGAAATCTCCGAAAATAGATATACGCCCATTATGCCAAATCGGATTATTGGTACAATGAGCAAATTATTACAAAACAAATACAACAAGCTGACAGTAAGAAAACCTGCAATTTGATCGACATTATTCACTTTGCGAAACTACCAGTTCGGTGTGCATTATGCCAAGTGGAGGGTAGATTATATTTTCAGTTTATATTTAGGTATATATCTACATAATTATACAAAATTAAATATTTTTAGTGCAACAACATTTGGATGGTAACTTACATCTTAGTGGAGTTGGTACGTCTTATCATGTTATCAGCGTTAATAGCCACCTGCCTACTTCTGTTGAAACTAAACACAATGGATATCGGCTTACTTATTGGAGCAAGTGTTTTAAGTGGCTTTTTTCTCTGTAAGTCACTTATGGTTTTTATTAATTAATAAATTTGAATTGCTCTTAAGTTAAGCGCTCAAGTCTCATTAAAACAATCGCTATTTAATTATTGTAATCTATAATCTGCATATTTTAACAGATACAATGTTAAATATAATACTTAAATTTTCCCTGCTGTTCTACACATTACAAAATTTGACGGCGGAGTCTTAGCCATGAACTTCGGAAACGAATTTTCTGTTATTTCCTGTGGTCTAGGTGTCTAAGATCGGACTTAGAAAGGTCCGTTGTATATTACCCATAACACAAGCGTAACTTGCTTAGCTTGGGGATATACAATGTATGTGTTTGTCTGCCGATTACTATTATTATAAAAAAACGTGACTTTATGTATCAAAATAATTTAATGTTAAGATATTGTGCATAATAATAACTCCGAGCAATAAGAACAGTTAATGGACGTCCCTCTGCTGAGCTCGGCTCTCCCATTTATCGGAGAATAGACAGTATATAAACAGCATGCTTGTATAGTAGGGCAGATTGGCGGATTTGGATTAGGTCAGGAAACAGCGTATTGCATATTTTTCGACCTTTTGAGTTTGGGTGCGCTTACCAATAAGTTAGCATCACTTGCAAGAAAATAATAACCTAATTTTCCTTTTTTTTAGTGGGTATGTTCTATTTATGGATATGTGCTGCCAATTTACCTATTTTAATTAACGAGATGGAACGAGACGAACAAAACGAAAAGATAAATAAACTACAAAAACTAATAGAAATTAATAATCGCAGTACTCATTTGGGTGGCCTGGAAGACATTCCATATCACGTTGATATTCCAAGTATTCCTGCCAGAGAGTTATTCATATCGAAAACCAAATAAGCTCATCGTTTTCAAGATTCGGGATCCTTTGACTTTTAACGTAAAATAAGTATTTATAAATACTTATATAGAAAATAGTATTGAACCTTAGACAAAATTATTGATCTAACAAGCTTTGAAGTATCGATTCCGTTTTTTATTACGAAGCTGACGACAGACGGCTCAGCTCATAGAAAGTGGTTACCATCACTTGTACGCGTTTGCAACACCAAGACCGGGATAGGAGGATGAGATAGAGGAATCAAACATGGGATATGAGATAGGAATAGGGGGAGGGCGAGAAGTAGGCCATCGGAACTCACACTCATCGCATGAACCACGACTAGCTGAAGGCTAACAGTCTTATGTCGATATCCTGTGAGGTTGTATCACACCGATCGAGCCGACGCTAAAAACAACAGCTGTGATCAAGATAGTGATTGCTACTTGGCTTTATCACGGCAGGTAATTCAACCATATACGATTTTAATATCTAAGTAATTGTTTTGGAACATTGTAATATTTGCTCGTTATTAACTTGTTATTTTTCTAATCCTGTTGCCGTTGTCGACTTATACATGTCGCTGTTAGGACAACAAACAAAAACTGAATAGCACCGTAGTGTCAATGAGAAAAGACGTGTTAGCGTGGAAGAATTTCATGGTGTTAGTAGGGTCCTATATATTTATAATTTAGGCAAGTCCAATAGTATAATACAAATAAAAAACCTTTTAGTGGAAAAGTATTTTTATTATTTTTTAATTTTAATGTTTATCTTTTAGTTCCCCTTTTTTGTTCAGGCATAAACTTCTATTTGGTAATCTAGTTTGCTACCTCTTGCGCTCTTAATCTTGATGTTGACAAATGGGTAACCAACTCCACCGGCTGTTACAATGGCGCTGGCATCTGAATGTTTGATGTCTCGTGCTATAATTGCCTGAAAATATGTATTTACATTAATCTTTAGACGTGTTAAGATCAAGTATCTGGGCGCGCTCGAACTTCGCTGGGCGGTTTACGGATAGTATTATATAGTCCCATGTCACAAAAATTTTGGTAGGTTCGGATAGGTTATCGTACATTATACGCAGTAAGCAATTGTCTTGTTTCGCGGCCCTGGATGTAGGTGAATGGAAGGAATACGGGAGTTTTAATGGATAGTTCCAGCAGTGGTAACCTACCTTCACCTGGGTAGAACTTGACCGGATAGTCTCCACACGCCCTCATCGTGATCCCCATGCTGATAATCTAAGTAGATGATAAATCCGAAAGTGGATGTATCCTCTTAAAAAAGATTACCATACATTGGCATTAATGCAAGTACCACATAAATTTTACGAGATGGCACTAATAGGTAGAATACTGTAATAATTAGTTATGAAAACGTGTATACCTATATGAAGAGATTAATGAAAGACGATGAAGCAAGTGTTTGTTAGGATCGTAGTAGGTGGAGATTCATAATTTCTGCCTAGCCCATTAAAAAACAGGCGTGGCGATATGTATGTATGTAAAAACTTAAAATACAAACCTTCCGTATATAAAATTATCAATGAGGATCTAAGTAATGAGCAAATCATGGTAGCTATGGTAATAAACTAGATACATTTTATATACCCGGTTAAAAACACGCGTATATCTTTTTTAAAATCACTATTACTAATTATTTATATAAGTACATATAAAATTACATTTGGTATCGAGAAAATCATGAAAGCAGTAATTACGTCTTTTGGAATGTTTAATATTACTCAATTAGGCATTACATCTGAGACATATTTTTGGGACATAATATTATTTTACGTTAATTTGATTATAAATAAATTTCACGAAAAAATAGCGTTAATAAGTAACAACTAAGATGATTTACCTTAATAATCCGTTGAGATGGATCAGAGTAGAAAATTTCTTTAACCCTTTTCATGAATGGAAGTGCATGGTACTTCTCATGTTGCTGCCAAACCAGATGGGCATTGTAAGTCGAACCCACTATGAGATCCCTAGCAACACACGATGAGATGGCAATAAGAATAACAAAACTAAATAACGGTATCGTCTTCATAGTAAAACTTGCACTTTACCAAATAACTTTCTATACAGAGCAGTTTCGTTTTTGATCAATTCTTATATGTATCTCAATAAGTTCTCATTGGTGAATCGTAAAAGACCCTTGAGTTCAAAGTTAATTAAGATAACAGGCACTAAATGATATTTTAACACGCCTTCCAATTATCAATCGAATAATGTGTTCTACGATTAACGTAATTTCCGGCGACCTAAAATCAATAGACTTGCGGTCATAGCTATTAATTCAGTCGTGATGCATCCATCGGTTATTTTGAAAAACCGCAATGTTTTCATGGTTTAATCATTTTAAATACAGATTAAGGAGATTTTAAATACAGATACTCCAGACTACATGAGCAATCGACGATTTTGTATGAAAAATCTCTAATGCTATTACCATGGAAGAATTCTTTTGCCATGCAGCATATATATCTATAATGAGTAGGTATAATGCATGTAGTGGACGACGTTTCTATTGTATATTTCAAAAGTGCCAACACTTACGTACAACACGGCAGGAATACGGAAAGAGCAAAATTCTGTTTAGATATTAGATGGCCTCTTCAAGTAAATTGAATGTTTATTTTTATTGTATTTTGCCAAAGTATATAAAAAACATCAAACTTAAAAATATTTTATTCACTTGCCTCTAACATATTATCGCCTACAGGCTCGTATATAAATTGTAAAAGAATTTTTGCTTGTTCCCTCCTTATGGTCTTATATATAATAAACCACTTTTTTAAATCACGAGGTAAGTTTTACTTATAAAATAAAACAAAACAAGAGTTCAATAACTATATATAATTATTATATTATAAATATTTATACAACAAGTTAAAAGACCTGTAACATATATTAACTTTAATACTTTTGATGCAATGGTTATGAGATTACAAATATTTTATGCAAATAGAAAGGAATGTTCTTTTAAAATGAAAAATGTTATTGTAAATGCCAAAATACATATTTCACTACAATAGATCATTTTTCAAAAATATAATTAAAATATGAAAAGAATCATCTGCATTTGTAAAAGTCAGCCAATCAGATTATTAAAATTAAAAAATAAGTCTTTTTCATATTGAGTTAGAGTAACTTTATAGGTTTCTTTAAAAATTATAAAGAAGCCTACAAACTTACTCTAACTCATATGAATAAGACCGGAAATGTACATAATATTAGCTTTAAATGGCTATATTACATCATTAGCCTAATTTCTTTCACATTTACAATCCAACACTGTTCCAAATAGTTTAAAACCATTTTAACATAGACAATCACAAATTCAACTCAGGTTATTTTTATTACAATAGGTAGATGATATTCGATAATACAATATTTATAGAATATATATTGTATTATATAAACCCGAAGACCGCACAAACAATAAAAAAGTTAAACAACAATAATTATTTCAACTAAATATTTAATTTTTATTACTTTTACCAAAACACAAATTAAATAAGTCAAGTGCACAAATGTTGTATTTAATGTAACAACAAATATATATCTCGTGTATTTAATTGTTACGTTCCGAAACATTTACCCATCAATCTTATAGTAAGTAGCAAATAAACATTAACGCTTTTATTTTTTTATTACAGGAGTTCAGCAGACAGGCAGACGACCCACTTGATGGAAAGCGGTTACCATCGCCTAAAGACATTTGCAAAACTAAAGATGCTACAAATGCGCTGCTCTCTTAAGGGAGATTGGAACCTGGTCACTAATGCCGAAACACAACTCAAGGTTGTTATGGCGACATACTTTAGACCAGGGGTGGTAGCTATCCAGTCGGGCAAATACCCTACCACCTGACTGTGGGTTGTTTTGTCGTCTCCTACGACAGGCCACCCGGCTGCAGGAAATTGTATTCTTTCTCCGTTCCTGCACGGATGATATGTTACAGTAAATGTGAACGCTTTTTTAAGAACCATAAAGAAGGGTTCAAACTTACTCTAACTCTCTAAAAATAAGACCGTAAGCTGATAAGTTGACAAAAATGTGAATTTGGATTATATATTATAATAAATAATATCTGCCCTAAATTGTTCACCTCGCCGCTTTAGGACGGTATTGTTGCCACACTTACGGCTGATTTTTTCAATCATCAGATAAAAGTTATGAATCAAATAAATTATAACCTGAGTGAGTTCAAAAGTGAAACCATTAACTGTTTTATTCATGCAACTCACATTTTTCAATAGTATACTTCATTCTATTTAATAAATAAATTTATTTAAATTATTACTTTTTTTTGTCTGCAATTAATTTATCTTTATCAAACTGCAGTATACTGTATATATTGTTGTTGTTATGTGTGTTGTATAGTCCACCGTGACTTCACGTTATGGTCCCAGACGGAAGGAAAGCGCTAGTCCTTCTTAGCCAGCATTATGCTGAGACTGGGTCCAATTTAGGACTTATTTTATGTTTCTATTTTTATTTATATTATCTTAGTTTTTGTCTTAAATAAAATATATATCTTTCTTTCTTTCTAGTGATTGAAAAATCGGCCCTTAGTCGACTAATCTCGATCGGTTAATTGTAACACACAAATAAACTTGCAATGTGAACTAATTGAAAATTCTAGTATACTTAAACAGAACTAACTTGCATTGCAGTGAATCTAGGTGCAACTTCATTATCCATAGAATCATTTGTGATTTGAGAACGAGTGTCCGAATTGTCAACATTATGCATCGAAGACATTGACACTTTTTCATCTTTACTACTGCCGTTCGTTTCGATGGAATTATCGATTCCACTCGATCTTTGTTGCGCGTCCACCATATCTCCACCTCCGCCGCTCAACGCGTTCCAAATGCCTTTGGAAGACTCCTTGGGAGCAGCTTTCTTATCGGTTGATGTTGAAGTCTTATCTTTGTTTTCCTTTGTCTTCTTGCCGAGTACAGGAAAAGAGCTTAGTTTCGGTTTAGAGTTACGCACGACGCTCCCCCTTTGTATTGGAGTGGTTTCCACCTCCCCTTCCTCGGTAATCGACGAGAGCATATCAGTTGATTCGGTTGGCTCTACTTGACCGGCCTGTATCGGAATGTCGTCTGGAAACAATATACAGGTCACTAAACATGCAATGAAGACCTATAAAAAAGCAAATTACAATGGAGTTTCTAACAATAACATTTTAATTTAATAAGTATTTTTAATGGTAGTATAGGTTCGCGTTTGATCATAATATAAAGATATTTAGATAGTACGGTGTATATGGTAATTTTGTCAATTAATATGCTTTTACAAGTTACATACCGACAAAGAACGCACATCTGGCTGTCGTAAAACGCAGTTTATTGCCTTCCCGGATTTAGAAATTCTTTTGTTTACTTTGTGTTTAGAATTTGTAATTAAGAAACTTGTTTTATAGCCGTCATTAGAGTCGGACCAGTAATCCTTATTGTTATTGTTTTCGACTGAGCTTGCCAGATGTGCGGATTAACGCGGCCGCTTTGTCGGTATTATACAGTTTAGTATAAAACAATGCCCGAACGGAGGGGTGGGGCAGTCAAGGGACGATTACGATACTAGCAAGACGTGTGTAGTAATTTCGATTAGCGATATAGTGGCGGACTTTGCGCGTGTTGAATTGCTTTGAATCGTGCAGTGTGAACTGGTTGCAGTTTTATTTGTACGTGTTTTATACGTGTTTGTACAGTTCTTATAAAGTCTTTAGTAATTCCAACGGCATTTATTTTAATTCGAGTCCTGTAGCTCGTAACAATAGGTTAAGTTAAATTTATGTTATTCTATTTTTTTATTGCCTGAAGCAGGCAAACAGGCAGACGGCTCACCTGATGGTAAGTGGTTGCCATCGCCTATGAACGTTAGCCTACGAACGCCTACGTTTGCAACACCAGGGATGTTGACAACGCGTTGCCGACCTCTAAGAGACTTTATATTGTATAATTCATGTTTTTTTTGTATTTGTTTAAGGTTACCTGTTATACATATTTATATCTTATAACACATGTGATTTTGGAGGTGGGCATTTAAAACGAGTGCTGTGTTTGTATGTAATATATTTTCTAATCTATAAATGGAAATAAATATTTTCTTTCTTTCTTTTATAATCTCGCCTGGTTTTGAGTAGATATATGGCCTAAGATAGAGCACGCTGTCCTAAAAGATCTTCATACGAACTTGTAGTATTGTAATTTAATAAGATTTAAACTTAAGTGAATAAGTTTCAGTTATGATATGATAGTACCGACTAGTACAATAGTACTAGTCGGTACTATCATATATGTACATAAATGTGACAGATTATTTAGGGGATATCATGTTTGGTTTTATACGAGTTTTATACTACATGTAAGTCAAATAGTTATGACTATTATTTTATTATTTTATTAATTTACATTTAATATCATTGACATAACGATCATTTGGAAAAGATTGATGTCGCGGTGAAACTAATACTTGAATCAATGGTAAACAATAGGCGGTGACTGTTCAATACAATTTTGTGCTATTTAAAATACTAAACGACACGCTATACATGATTAAACAGCAATTATCTAGATGTTTTGTAGGTTTGGCGTACCTGAATTATGGAGTTAACAAAGCATTGAATATTATGTTGTAAAAGAAGTGCACATTAAAATAATTTCTTTTGTCGACAACTATGTACACAAATTGTGAAAATAATAAAATATTTTACATGTGTTTAATACATAAAATCGTGTTTTTTTCCCGGTGAATGTATGTAAATTGACGAAATTATACTTATGAGTATCTAACAGTGGGCTTTTTCGCGTCAGCTAAAATTTAAAAGTCCATATAAAAACGATGTCAATGCGTCATTGGCATATTTTATCTGCCATGTTACCGTTTAAAAATATAAAAAAAATATCACCGATAATACCGAAGCTATCGATAGAAGTCTGTAAAATCAGGATCTTTTTTTATTTTTTATTAATTTATTCATGACCATAGAATCAAAGTCTTTCAGTCGGAAATATGTTAATTAATAGGTCTTCGTATAGTAGCGCAGTTGTATTGCAGCTACAACCGACGCCATTCAATGGAGTTCTCGTGAAAACTCGAAAGATTACATCTGACTATACAGTTCACATTACTCACAAAAACACATAATTTCTACTCAAGAACTATCAATATCCTGCAACTATTGTTCATTTCAGAGTAATTATACACATTTTTAGAAAATAAAACTGCACAGCACAACGTCTCCTTTCAGTTCCCGCCAAAAACTCATCAGAGGATCATTCTTCTAGTGTTGCAAGTATCAAAATCGTTTATTGAAATTTTCTTTAAAATCTCCTTAGAAACTGGGTTGCCTGGAAGAGATCGCTATAAGCGATAAGGCTGCCCATTGTTCTAATGCAAATGTCAATTGTTTCGATTAAAGTTTATGGTGAACAATAAAGAGTTTTCATTAATTCAAGTATTTTTGCAGGTGTTTGTGGCAAAATAACACAGTAATGTTGGAAATTATTTGCATAGTGCTCACATCACTAGGCAATGTGTGTTATAAACATATATCACATATTCCTACGACATGTTCCTACCTTAGCCCATTTTCATTGTTTTCTTATTGGTAGAAATTTTAATCATACTACTTTAACCATAGTCTATGCAATGAATATTAAATCAATATGAGAACTATCATTTAACTTAGAAATTGTTGAGTGAATCGTCTGAAGATACTTTATCATTATTCTGTGTCATATTATCATTGCAATAAATTAATTTTCTGGTCCAGGAACTACACCCTTGACTGAGTGGCGATGAGCATGCATTTGGCAAGACACAGTTGGGCTCATCTGAATACAAACCAAAAGATAAAAACAATGTGTATTTAAAAGTCATAATTAAGTCTCAAATAATGTAAATTGCTTTGTGCATCTGACTCTATAATTTCGACATATATTCCTAATTTTATTGTTTTTATTGCTTCAAGAGGGCAAATAGGCAGATAGCCCACCTGATGCAAACTGATTACTGTAGCCTATGAATCTTTGGAACATATGCTGCTAACACTGAGAGCGTCTAGGATGCGATTAGGGGATAATATAGATGGAGCGGAAGTGGGCCACAGATATCTTCACTCAACATACAGAACACCATTAGCTCAAAGGTAATTTCACACCAATATTCTGTGAGAACGTGAAATACACTCGATCATGGATCGTCGAGCCGGCCCATTCACCTAGCTGTAATCAAGATACTGTTTCCAGCAAGTCTTCCACCACATACAGATTTGTTACTGGACAAGCAGTGCTGTTTTCAAAAGCGCATATGCCTTTAAAGAGGTGAAGGCCCGATTAGTGTTAAGAATTAATTAGCCTTTAAGATATTCTCATATAAACAAATATGAATGGATGATTTTGAAATATGAATCGTACCTGGCAACTTTTTAGTGCGGAATGAAGCATTGGTGATCATGGACTTGGACATAGTAACTGTGGTGGTGGCCGGAGACAGAGCAACACTTATGCCCATTGGGCCATCCATAGGTTGTCCTGAAACAATCAAAAAGAAAGAAAATTATAGAAGATACTAGAGTTCATCCCGCAGCTGCGCCGCGGGTCGAGCTCTAGTGCCTACCTCTTGTTTGAAGAGCACGCGTTAATACAGGTTACATTGTATTAATTTTTTATTTGCCCCCTGAAGATTGACTTCAATCTGCCGGCATGAAAAGTATTTATATCCATTTTCGGTATCAATACTACATTTAAACAAAATTACAGCAAGATCGATCCAGTGCTCCTAGTAGTTTTTCGTGAAAGCTTAACAGACAGACAGATCCAGTAACTATTGCATTTTTTTATAGATGACAAATTTATATATAAAACTATAAACTTGAGAAATGATTGATCTCCGATACAAACTTTCATCCTCTATTTAAGCTGGTTCTAGTTTTATTTATCTATCCTCAGTCCGTATCTGTAAACTACATAAATTACCAAAAATAAACAAAATGACGTAAAATAAGTAAAAAACAAAACCTATCCTACTTTCTGGGATAACCTTTATATAAATCTATCCCACAATCTATCCTAGTATCCGGGATGAAAAGTATCCCTTGGCCACCCTCGGTATTAAAATTATATATATACCGAATTTCAGCCAAATCAGTCGAACAATATTTCCGTAAAAGCGTAACAAGCAGAGAGACAAATATATATATATTTTTATCTCGAAAACTATCCCATTTTCGGGATAAAAAGTATGCTATGTTCATCTTCGGCAGCGAAAATAAATATATATACTGAGTTTCAGTCAAATCGGACAGAACAGACAGACAGACAAGCAGACTGACAGAGTTACTTTCGCATTTATAATATTAATAGGACAGGGATTATAATAATAACTAGCTGACCTCACATAGTATATTGTCCTGTTTGAATTTCAAGAATCAATTATCGGTATAAAAACTATTCTATCCCTCAAGTTGTTGCAAGCAATACTCATTTACAAAATTTCATTAAAATCCGTTGAACGGTTTTGGAGATTGGCATGACCGAATATCGTGACAAGCGATTTTTATATACTAACGGCCTTATTCATAGAGTTACAATAAGTGTGAACGCTTATTTAAGAACCATAAAGAAGTGTTTAAACTTTACTCTATGAATGAAACCATATGATATAAATAATATCAGCCCGTAACTTTCCGCTGCTGGGCTTGGTCTCTCTATTTATTAAGGGGGAACGGACTGTATACTCGTCACGCTTATCCACAACGGATTAGTGGGTTTAACAGATCGGATACATCGATGTACAGGTTTCGACGCCATGATTTTCTTCAGCACTTGGAAATTGTAAGAATAAACACATTCAGTCAGAATATTATCTAAGCCGTACTTGATACTTCTTGTTGAACCCAGATCATTTCAGTCGCGAGTGCATAATTCACATGACGGCTTTTTATCAAATTGAGTACTTTACATCTAATATATATACAGGTGAATATTTCAAGTGGGCCTTCAGGACCAAATCCTAAACTATATGAAGAGCGTAAAACACTCCAAGGAGTCTCGAGGCCTATTTTAAAGACAGCTTAAGTGAGGTTATTAGATTTTTTTAAATCAATTACTGTTTTCAGGAGTCAATTCGGCTGATTTTGAAAAAGAAACAAATGTATTACTATACCAAATCACAATGTAGTAGCTTATCAGGATCAATATCTGTGAATGATAAATGGCAAACCAAGGAAAAGGATTGTTTTTCAACAAAACGTTCTATTTTCCATACATTAATAATTAAACTTCTCAAAGTGATGAAAATTATTCTATTTTTAATAGACATTTATAAACTACTATCCGAAACGTCCATTATTCTACCCCAATTAATTAAAATCAGTCAATGGGTAAACATTAATTGCGTTCAGATAAGGTGCAGTCAATTTACCAGCGCAATTTAATGTTCAATTAATGTATGGAAAATAGAACATTTTACTCAAAAACAACCCTTTCCTTTGGTTTGCCGTTTGCCATTCCTCGACAGAAATTTTTCCTTATAAGCTATTTATGATAATACAAATGTGTTTATTTTGTCAAAATCAGACAATTAGATTCCTACGCAATATTGTTTCGACGGGTGCAAACTAAAAAAAGTTATCTACAAAATGATGATTTTTAGTTTATTGTACAATCGTTTTAATAAAACAATTCTTTACAATATGACATTATTTGTTTTGCATATATCACATTATTTCAATAAATTTTCATACATAAAAAAAGCCATCTACGTATGTTCTTTCAAATACAACGAAGTTAATACAATCATCTTTTCGCTCTCCTGTAAAGTAGCTATTTTGCAGATATCTCTTTTTACCTTGCACCCGTCGGTTTTTCCTCATGATAACAAAAGGTAAATTACCATTAATGGGAAATAAGAAATATACATGTATAATAAATATTTATGTTAGGTTTTATTATGTTTCAATAGAAATAGATATATTTACCTGATGCATTGTTCTTTAATGAATTTATAACTGCACTGGTGACCAGCATTACATCTGGGAACAGTTCATACTGGGCCCTCTGATCAATATCCTTCACAGCTTGAAAGGCTAAAGTGTAAAATTCGTTGAACATGGCAAAGTAAGCACCCTCAATCATTTCTAAGAGGAAGTTCGGAGACACTGGTATCCTGGGAATAGGTTTTGAGTTTGCAGCACCAATTTTCTTAACGAAACCTTGTGTCACAATTCTGAAAAAAAAAACACCCAGAAGCATGATAGTAACGTCTAATTTCTAATGCACCAGATAAAGTTATTTATGGGACAAAAAATGAAAGTATTATGAATAATATAATAATCGGCAGTCAAATATACACATTGTATATCCCCAAGCAAGTAATGCTTATGCTATGGGTAATATACAACGGACCAACATTGAGAACAAACTCAAACTCCTAAATTTACCATACCAGAAAATGAATCTGGTACTCGAGAGTTCCAGTGTGCTATGGCGGCAAAGGCTTATCCCACTCAACCACAGAGGGCAATTAAATTAATAAAACTATTTAATTTTTGTGAAAAGATATTTTATAGTGTTTGAACTTTTAACTTGATGAGAGAAAAATGGACAAGAAAGAGAAAAAACCTAAATTAAAGATAAATTGTAACAATATGTCCATGATTGGTTCCCACTCAATTGATATAAATGATTCAAGTTTCATCCAGTTGAACGACCAATTACTCAGCAATAAGGTTATAAAAAAAATACCTGGATGCTGCAATACAGAAATGCCTTAAGGCAAGTTTAGGTAAGAGGCTCAGCTGACGGTTGTAAATGAAGATGAGCGCTGACATGACCTTGAGCCTGTTCTGCGCATTGATCACTTCCACCTGAGAGAGCGGACCCCAGCTCACTAATTTTGTGTTGCATTCCTCCCACCTTCTCAAAGCACTCTCTGTGAGGAATTGGGGACCCAGAGATAGTGGCTGAAATACATCAAGTAAGGTAAAAGCACCAGTAGATCTCTCTCTCTCTTTCTAAACATGGCTGTGCATGATTTGTGTATCAAGCCAATATCAAGCATCCATGAGTTTTCAAAAATTCGAATTTTGGAATAATCATCAAGCAAAAAGACTAAATTGTTGGTCTATTACTGACACCAAACAAGGGTGATCTTGTGGCAGCCTGATTAGATGATATAAAGAATAGTCTATCACTAAATGCTGAAACTGTCAACAGAAATGGAGAATTCTTCATTAAAAAAGCAATATCCTACAATTATTGTTCACTTTTAACTATATTAAAATTAAACATTTTCTAATACTAAAACTGCACAGCAAAATGTGTATTGTTAAGTTGCCCATGTTAATTAACTAATTAAAATAAAATGATATTGTGTATATTTTCAATAACAGAGGTAAACTAAAGATTCTTTGTACCTGAACATTACCTAATGTCTATTAGTAATTTTTTATAATATAATATGTATCTATTAAATAGAGCATTTCACACAAACACAAGCCAAAAAAACATTAAGGCGCCGTCCTATTGTCATCGCTCGCGCGATTGGTGCGATGCGATCAAAAAACGATCGTGCGACCGTGCGTTCAAACATACTGATCACTACTGAATGTCCTATTGACGGTCGCGCGATCATGCGATGCGTTCAAATTGTCTTAATTTCATCGCGCGACTATCGACGCATCGCAAACATACTGATCAGTACTGAATGTCCTATCCTATAGCGCTCGCCGCTCGCGGGATCGAATGTTTCTGTTGACATAGACTATTTGTCTATGTCAATTATTCGTAAAAATCTTCTTTTTTCCGTACGTCGAAATACTGATTGTGAAATTCACCACGCTGATTTCTGTTTTTTTATAAAGTAGATATTATGTCGTCCACGTTTTCTTTTTCTAATGTTATTTACGATTAAAGAAATATGGCCCGATAGCCAGAAACTGTGCATCTCTGTTAAAAGCCATTTCGAGTGTGATCGCATCGCTCCAAAACACGATTCTAAACCAGTTTCATCGTACGATGACAATAGGACAGCGCCTTCTAATATATATCTCTCTATCTATCTATCTTTCATATTTATTTATATATTGGGATTGATATTCAGAATCAGACAGAAAATTAATAGTAATCTATTGATATAGGATTTAGACCAGGCGATATTGATTGAATATTGATTAAGAAAGTGTTTACCTCGTGATAAATAGATGATTGGGCTAGAGATGGCAATCTAAATGATACAACTTTGGGTTTACCATTTTCATCTACAACTTCAAAATTGTATAGACCTGAAAACCAACATTGTTTTTTTTTTAATCAGAGCTGGAGAGGACATACAGTTTGGCGAGTACTAAGTACTATAATGTAATAAACCTAATTATATCATTGTAAATACAGTGGCTTCATCCAACAAAAAAATTGACCTATATCCAGTAGCAAAAATTACATTATCCTTGATTTAAATAAAATTGTATAATTTTGTAGATCTCAAGTTCCATAAGCCAAATTTTATATTAAAAAAAAACTATTACTTTTATGGATGGATGGAGTATGGTTTGTGAATATAGTGATGCATATCTACTGTTTTTGCCATTTCGCAATGGAACTCTACAAATAATGTTAATAGTCCCACTGCTGGGCTCCAACCTCCCCACTATTTTTGAGGGGACACAGGGTATACCCACTTCACTTGTCTTGGGCAAATTGGCAGATTCGATAAATTGATTACCTCTATGTATAGGTGCCATTACAATGTTATATTTCAGCACCAACATGTGGTAATTGTAACAATATCATTAAATCAGAAAGCTATTTAAGTTGTGCATGCTTGTTAGCAAGGACTCAGATCTCATATCTATTTTCAAAGGAGAGTTCATAAATAACCTTATTGTAAATAGACAAGAGAAAATCAGATTAGAGTTGCAGTTTTGAAAATCATATTACAAAATTTATAAAAAAAATGATTTACCTATGAGCAATGTCTCAATACATCTGTACATTTTTTTATTTCCCTGGGCAACTGAGCTCAGATAGTTGTAAATAAGTATAGGAACAAACTGTAGAGTAAATCTTTGAAGTTCTACTTCCTTGGATCGGTAGAAACTGAATAATTGAGTACAAACACTCTCCAGCATCTGAAAATGTTTAGACTCATCATGGTTATTAAGAAAAAAATATACTTTATTGTATTATAATACACACACACAAACCAATATATTAATCCCTATTAATATTATAAATGCGAAAGTAACTCTGTCTGTCTGTCTGTTCCGTTTTCACGTAAAAACTACTGGACCGATTTGGCTGAAACTCAGTATATATATATTTTCGATACCGAGGATGAACATAGGATACTTTTTATCACGAAAAATGGGATAGTTTCCGGGATAACATGATATTTGTCTGTTTGTTTATTATGCTTTTACGGAAAAATTACTGGACCGATTTGGCTGAAATTCGGTACGTATGTAAATTAAATACTGAGGATGGACAAGGGATAATTTTCATTTTGGCCTTTATGGTAATTTTGGCCTATTTGGTCATTATGGCCTTTTTGGTCATTTTGGCATTTTTGGTCATTTTGGCCTTTTTGGTCATTTTGGCCTATTTGGTAATTTTTCCTTTTTGGTAATTTTGGCCTATTTGGTCATTTTGGCCCTTTTGGCCTATTTGGTCATTTTGGCCTATTTGGTCATTTTGGCCTTTTTGATCATTTTGACCTTTTTGGTCATTTTCGCCTATTTGGTCATTTTGGCCTATTTGGTCATTTTTCCTATTTGGTCATTTTTCCTTTTTGGTCATTTTGGCCTATTTGGTCATTTTGGCCTATTTGGTCATTTTGGCCTTTTAGATCATTTTGACCTTTTTGGTCATTTTGGCCTATTTGGTCATTTTTCCTATTTGGTCATTTTTCCTTTTTGGTCATTTTGGCCTATTTGGTCATTTTGGCCTATTTGGTCATTTTGGCCTTTTAGATCATTTTGACCTTTTTGGTCATTTTGGCCTATTTGGTAATTTTGGCCTATTTGGTAATTTTGGCCTTTTTGATCATTTTGACCTTTTTGGTCATTTTGGCCTATTTGGTCATTTTGGCCTATTTAGTCATTTTGGCCTTTTTGATCATTTTGACCTTTTTGATCATTTTGACCTTTTTGGTCATTTTGGCCTATTTGATCATTTTTACTTTTTGGTCATTTTGGCCTACTTGGTTATTTTGGCCTATTTGGTCATTTTGGCCTTTTTGGTCATTTTGGCCTATTTGGTCATTTTGGCCTATTTGGTCATTTTGGCCTATTTGATCATTTTGACCTATTTGGTAATTTTGGCCTATTTGGTCATTTTTACTTTTTGGTCATTTTGGCCTACTTGGTTATTTTGGCCTATTTGGTCATTTTGGCCTTTTTGGTCATTTTGGCCTATTTGGTCATTTTGGCCTATTTGGTCATTTTGGCCGATTTGATCATTTTGACCTATTTGGTAATTTTGGCCTATTTGGCCATTTTGGCCTTTTTGATCAATTTGACCTTTTTGGTCATTTTGGCCTATTTGGTCATTTTGGCCTATTTGGTCATTTTGGCCTTTTAGATCATTTTGACCTTTTTGGTCATTTTGGCCTATTTGGTCATTTTGGCCTATTTGGTCATTTTGGCCTTTTTGATCATTTTGACCTTTTTGGTAATTTTGGCCTATTTGGTCATTTTGGCCTATTTGGTCATTTTGGCCTATTTGGCTATTTTGATCATTTTGACCTTTTTGGTAATTTTGGCCTATTTGGTCATTTTGGCCTATTTGGTCATTTTGGCCTTTTTGGTCATTTTGGCCTATTTGGTCATTTTGGCCTATTTGGTCATTTTGGCCTATTTGGTCATTTTGGCCTATTTGGTCATTTTTCCTTTTTGGTCATTTTGCCTATTTGGCCATTTTGGCCTATTTGGTCATTTTGGCCTATTTGGTCATTTTGGCCTTTTTGATCATTTTGACCTTTTTGGTCATTTTGGCCTATTTGGTCATTTTTCCTTTTTGGTCATTTTGGCCTATTTGGTCATTTTGGCCTTTTTGGTCATTTTGGCCTATTTGGTAATTTTTCCTTTTTGGTCATTTTGGCCTACTTGGTCATTTTGGCCTATTTGGTAATTTTGGCCTATTTGGTCATTTTGGCCTATTTGGTCATTTTGGACTTTTTGGTCATTTTGGCCTATTTGGTAATTTTGATCATTTTGACCTTTTTGGTCATTTTGGCCTATTTGGTCATTTTGGCCTATTTGGTCATTTTGGCCTTTTTGATCATTTTGACCTTTTTGGTAATTTTGGCCTATTTGGTAATTTTGGCCTATTTGGTCATTTTGGCCTATTTGGTCATTTTGGACTTTTTGGTCATTTTGGCCTATTTGGTAATTTTTCCTTTTTGGTCATTTTGGCCTATTTGGTCATTTTGGCCTTTTTGGTTATTTTGGCCTATTTGGTCGTTTTTGCCTATTCCGTCATTTTGGCCATGTCGGTCTCTGTGGCCTTTTTGACCATTTTGGCCTTTTTGGTCAAGTTTTGTCATTTATGTTGTTTACAGATAGACGGGGGATGGTATTATTAGCGATATAAAATGAAGTGAATCTTCCGTGGGCAAATACATACAAAATTAATATAATATAACCTGTAGTGCTTGCTCTATAAACAAGAGACATGCACTAGAGGTTAACCCGCGGCGCAGCCGCGGGGTAAACTCTAGTATTATAATATAATAGACCAGAAGGCTGGAGCTTACCTCGCTCAAAGGATTAGCCTCTGTATCCAGCGAGGTAATGCTGCCAGTATTCTAGGTACAATGCCCAGCGACAGTGGTCTGGTGGGGCTGGACGGGCTATGATATAGGTTTTTTATTTTTATTCGTAAGCTAGGTTTTTTTTAAGGATCGTATTATATTTATTACTTAGTTTATTTTTAATTTATGTTATTGACTTATGGCTAAATATAATAGTGTAGTTTATAAAGTCATAACAAAACATTATCTTTAATGTTTATTTGTTTAATATTAAAATAATATAATATAGTAAGTTGAAATTAAGTTCTCCCAATGAACAATAAAATGTTGTATACCATAAATGGCAGTCTATTTGTCTAAACCTTAGTATGGTAAAGAAAATGGCTTAAGAATATGAAAATAGCAAATAGTATGTGTATAAATCATAATATTAAAATCCCTCGCAAAATAATCAGCATCACTCCAGTAAATTACCTTCATCTACAACTTAGAAACTGACTATTTTTGTTAAAAAGTCTACATAAATATGCAAACATCCAAACAAAGTTACATCTACTCAGCAAACAATAAATAAATGAAAATACAGATTGACACACATTTCTATTTAAGCTGGCTAAAGAAAACCTTTTGTTATAGGTAACATAAAATAGAAAATACTTTGGTCAGTCTCACACCTGAGAAAATAAAGGAAAGTTCATTAATTATGAAATTTACCTAATCAAAATCAGAAAATCTGCACTCCAGTATACCAAGTAGGCAAATGCTTTTATACTACTAGATCAAAGAAGTCATCAAAAGGTTAATGATAATCCCTATCCCTATTAATATTATAAATGCAAAAGTAACTCTGTCTGTCTGTCTGTTCCGTTTTCACGTAAAAACTACTGGACCAATTTGGCTGAAACTCAGTATATATATGTTTTCGATGCCGAGAATGAACATAGGATACTTTTTATCCCGAAAAATGGGATAGTTTCCGGGATAAAAATATATTTGTCTTTCTGTTTGTTATGCTTTTACGGAAGAACTAATGGGCTGATTTGGCTGAAATTCGGTTCATATGTAAATTAAATACCGAGGGTGGACAAGGAATACTTTTCATTTTGGCCTTTTTGGTAGTTTTTGCCTATTCCGTCATTTTGGCCATGTCGGTCACTGTGGCCTTTTTGGTCATTTTGGCCATGTCGGTCATTTTGGCCTTTTTGGTCATTTTGACCATTATGATTAGTTGGCCTTTTTGGTAGTTTTTGGCCACGTCGGTCACTGTGGCCTTATTGGTCATTTTGATCATTTTGGCCTTTTTGGTCGTTTTTGCCTATTCCGTCATTTTGGCCATGTAGGTCATTTCGGCCTTTTTGGTCATTTTGACCATTTTGATCATTTTGGCCTTTTTGGTCATTTTTGCTATTTCGGTAATTTTGGCCTTTTTGGTAATTTTGGCCATTTTGGTCATTTTGACCATTTTGATCATTTTGGCCTTTTTGGTCATTTTGTCCTTTTTGGACGTTTTTGTCTATTCCGTCATTTTGGCCATGTCGGTCACTGTGGCCTTATTGGTCATTTTGATCATTTTGGTCGTTTTTACCTATTCCGTCATTTTGGCCATGTAGGTCATATCGGCCTTTTTGGTCATTTTGACCATTTTGATCATTTTGGCCTTTTTGGTCATTTTTGCTATTTCTGTAATTTTGGCCTTTTTGGTAATTTTGGCCATTTTGGTCATTTTGACCATTTTGATCATTTTGACCTTTTTGGTCATTTTGTCCTTTTTGGTCGTTTTTGCCTATTCCGTCATTTTAGCCATGTCGGTCACTGTGGCCTTTTTGGTCATTTTGGCCATGTCGGTCATTTTGGCCATGTCAGTCATTTTGGCCAATTCGGTCATTTTGATAATTTTGGTCATACTTTTTACTGCAAAAATAAAACTAAAATAGATGAAAGTTTGAGTGAGAGACTAATTGTTTCTCAAGTTTATAGATATAAAAATTCATAATCTATACAAAAAAGTGTGATAGTAACTCGATGTCTGTCTGAATACCGAAAATGGACATAGATACTTTTCATCCCAGGAGATGGGATAGTTTGTGATATAAATAATTTAAAAAAAAGTAAATCTTATGAGGGCAATTAGCACCAATATAAAAATATAAAACCATTTAACTTGTTTTAACAAGAGGTACACACTAGAGTTTGACCCGCGGCGGGGCCGCGGGGTAAACTCTAGTTATTAATAATCTGATAATGACAATTACCAGAAATGTTTCTGAGAGTCACAAATGTAAATGAATTAAATTTGGATAATTTTTAATCACTGTCATATTGGAAGTGTAATTAATTTCAGTTAAATTAATAATGACTGTCTCCCGTATGACTTACCTGTTCATACTGAGCTTCATTGTCCAATTTTCCATGTGTTGTAGAATCATTGTCCTCTATACTGTAGAATAGATTGAATATTGCTGTTGCAATTTCATGGTTATGCTCATGCTCTGCTGCAAAGCTTTTTATTTCATTTTCTTGTAGAGCTGCATACTCATTGAGCCACTCTGATACTAAGTGCTTCCACTCTGCCATTCTTGGAACTTTAAAACAAAAATTATTACAACATTCTGTATTGCTTTATTTAATAAGCTTTAAAAATAAGTATTAGATGGTTTCTCTTCTCCTTGGAGATGATAGAATTCTTATAGGAATGAATATAATATGATATAATTGACTTATTGATAATAATAAATAACATTGTTTATCTAACATGTTTTTCCTTTGCCATAATGTTACATTTATTTACTTGCATAGTTGATCTTGTCATGTTTCTTTTGAAGGTTAACAATTAATTTTGTTATGTACACTCTTATTTCTAAACGAGACAATAGGCAATTTCCTTAATTGAATAAGAATATTCTTATGTTTTATTTATTCTGTAATTAGTGCATGTTTTGTATAGAGTAGTTAGTTAGTTAGTTTCTATTATTTACCATAATATTATGTAACAATATTTATCTCTAATATGATGTGGTAATTGTGTAGATTATAATTCAAAATATATTAATTGTAACACTACATTTTATTTACATGTTGGCAGAAGCGATAGATTTTTACTGTTTGTTTTAATTCATTACACATAAAACTTTAAATATAATATTTTATGTAATAATATCTTAATATAAAATATTATCTATAATTTCCAAATATTAATGTAACAAATTATTGTCATTCACAAACCTTTTAATTAAAATAGTTTACCAATTACTTCAATTGACTATCGGTTGTATCCATTTTGCTAAGTTTCTTATACAGTAAAATTGTTGGAGCCATGGTGAGGTGTTCTAAAAATGTCTATCCAGTGTGTAAAATGTGTTTAAGCAGTAAGGTTGTCAGATTATAAGTATAGTGACCAGTTGCTGTTTTTGTATTACCATAAACCCTTTTGAGTTATTGGAAATATTACATCAATTAATTCAAAACTTGTTTGCAGACCCTAAAAACTTGTTTCCTGACCCCACTAATAGCTCTAGTAGCTATAAATAAATCACATGTACTTACTTACTAACTTAACTTAACTGTTATCCATACAAGAACAGAGAAAGAATTCAATTTCCTGTGGCTGAGTAGCCTGTTGTAAGAGGCGACAAAACAACATACAGCCAGGTGGTAGTGTATTTGCCCATCTGGATGACTACCATCTCTGGTCTAGAGTATGCCGCAATAACTTTGAGTTGAGTATCAGCAATAGTGGCCAGGTTCCAGTCTCCCTCAAGGTAGCAGCACATTTGTAGCAGCTTTAGTGTTGCAAATGTCCATAGGCAGAGGTAACCGCTTTCCATCAGGTGGACAGTCTACCTGTCTGATGAACTAATGAAATAAAAAAATCTATAATCACTGTTAATTTATGCCACTCTGATTCAACGTACAGCCGTACAGGCATTAGTATGGGCTATAATATAAAAAATTATTCCTATTTTGGCAAGTGTTATCATGTAAGTCAAGCAAATTATTATTATTAGGTAATAAATGACAAAAAATGATTTGCCCTTGTAAAACTTTAACTCAAATTAACATAAACTACGTGTGGCCTTTGTAAGGTAGTACATCTAAAATATTGTATATAACCTTATACCATTACAAAATTATAAAAATACAAGGCCAAAGACATTACCTGCCCAATATTATATTGAAAGTTGAATGAAATAAAGTCTTTTTCAGTTTTCGATTATCATTATAAGTCTTAACTGTTCAACATATTCGGAGTTAATATTCTTTTTTATGATTTATTTGTAACGTTTTATATAAGTGATCTAATTAATTTTTTACATTTTGTACACAAACCAGTCAGTCGACAAACTACTATAGGTTAATTTTCTTTTATAAAAACATAATTTAACAATAATTATTAATTATAACATAGGATATTTTTTTAAATTTAGGTTTATGGCTTGGTAGCTAGGCCTTTAAGCCAGATCTTAGTTTACGATATAGTTTCTTCATTTTCTTAAATGTGTAGCACTGCTGAACTGTAGGTAATCAGCTAGTGCCATTCAACGGAGTTCTTGTGACAATTCAAAAGGCCACATTTGACTATACAGTTCACAATTTTCACAAAACACATAATCACTACTCAAAAACTATCAATATCCTACAACTATTGTTCATTTTTTAATTTTAGACATTTTTTTAAATAAAACTGCACAGCATAACATCTCCTTTCAGTTCCCGCCAAAAACTCAACAGCATAGGAAAAGTTTTTTTAAAATATTTATGGCTTGGCAACTAGGCCTTTAAGCCAAACATAGGATAAGCAGCCTCATTGACGATAGATAATACTCTAATAAAAATATCATTTACCTATTCCACTAGATGGCGTTACAATTGGTATTATATTCATATTCATATATATATATATATATATATATATATATATATATATATATACATATATATATACACCAAAATCTAGATGGCACTGCATGCGATAATTTACGATAATAAAATAAATTCTACTAGCTGGTACTATAAGTTATAACTTGTTCTAAATAGTAGGAGTGGGTGAATTGACTCGTATGTACATTTATTGATGCAATATCGCTAAATCGTATATTGAGCTGTATATAAAAACTATATATTCAGATATGATGTAACTTTAAAATTTCGATGATGTTCATGTAGAAGAGAATCACAACGACCACGTGGAGCCATAATAATTTCTTCTAAAAGTGTGTGAGATTCACTAAATATGACCATCACTTGCGGTTTCATTTTTGCTCTTAAGATCACGTCAGAGCAATTTAATTATTCAATGATATTGTACAGCGCCATCTTAAGTGTAGTTACAAGCATTTAATGGAAACTACTTACAAGTTTTGATGTCGCCGGCCCTCTTGCATTTTTATATTTTTTGTTTATGTAGGAGAGATTTACTGGGATGCGTAGACTACTATGGAAATGAGTGATAATGTACTCTGTGGAATGACCGACTATCACTACCACAAACTAATATGGATACTACGTATATCACTACTGCCAAGAAGCTTATACACAACTTCTTGACTACTGCCATGGTAGTATAAAATAAAACATTTTTTAAATGTCTATGGCCTGGTAACAAATTTCTGAAAGGACCAGCCTCAGGGTTAGGGTACATTCAGATGCGCTGGATCGACTGTTGCGTAACTATGTTCTATATCTCAGTCTTTCCATCACAAACAAAGCGCAGGGTCGACAGGGAGGAGGGGGTTTTTAGTGGGTATTGAGGTTGCTCGCCCGTGCGGCATCGCTCTGAGTCTTCCACACTCCTCTGTGCCACGCCATCGCGGACGGAGCGCAAACAAAGCATACTATAGCTAGCGTTATCGCCCCCGATGGATGCGTGCCGTTTCCTAGTGACGGCCCAGAGAGTGCGTAAATCGGTCAGCATTTTCCCTCGCCTCAAAAAAAAAAGATGGGGCGCAACGAGTTCCACGCGCGCTCACGTCTCCTTCCGTGGGGCGAGTTACAAACTACCACACGCGTAAAGAGCTTGAAGTTGTCGGTGGACATGACTAATCCCCCGGCAGTGGATGAGGCCGATCAGCCTTTACCTGCCAGGGCTAGACGGGAGGCTAGGCCATGTACCCATAGCCCTGGCACAAGGCGCAAGACAGAACATCAAGGGGTTCTATTGGGTATTAACTGGGCAGTGGCAATGGCATCCCTAGTTCTGCCTAGTGGTGTTAGGGCCACCCCTGATCTGGCGAATCTCATACATGGCCTGCGAAATATTTCCCAAAGGTTCTGCCCTTGTCGTGGTCTATGGTCCTCCATCAGACTCCCAATCAACCAACAATGTTTCTTAGTTGGTGTTTGTTCAAAGTATACGACCAACGAGTACTTTCGTTTGTCTTTATTGGAGCTTTCTGTACGCACTTTTTCAATGAGCTCGTCATCGTATAAGTGCCACGTTCAATGTCAAACGTCAATGTCATAACTTCAACTTGATATGTTGGTGATAATTTGCAGAGTCGCGATTGGGATGAAATAATTTTAAAGTTCAATTATTTTATTAATTGTGCCACTAAACTAAACGTTTATAATAATTAATATATCTCAATGGGGTCTTCCCACAGTACTGAGGTACCTGGAGGAGGTTCTGAAGGCTACCATGTTTTACGGGTTTGTTTTTCTATAATTTTTATAGTTTTGGTTTTTCATGTTATCGGCGAGTTACACGTCAATATTTTGTTTAACAGGTTCAAGACGGTTCGCCGGGGCAGAAAGCTAATTTGGAAGCGTTCTTTGACTTTATAGTAGCCATAGAAAATACTAGATTGGATCAAGACAATGATACTCTAAAAGAACTATTGAAGAATAATGTTGACAAAACAATTAAAATGATGATATACAGTAGTAAAACACAGTCTGTAAGGGAAGTTATGATTACTCCAAGCGCTAACTGGGGTGGACAAGGATTGTTAGGTGTCAGTATTAGATTTTGTTCATTCGAGGGTGCAAATGAGAATGTTTGGCATGTACTAGTAAGTTTTAATTTTTTCTGTAATAGTTTTGACGTTGATTTACGCTAGTTTTTTACGCTTTAATTGATTGAACTATTGTAGTTAACAATAATCTTTGGTACATGTAATTATGGCTGTTAATTTTTATTATAGGAAGTGCATCCATCCTCACCAGCAGAAATGGCAGGCCTAAGACCATTTTCTGATTACATAATAGGTGCTGACTCTATAATGCATGAGAGTGAAGATCTGTTCACACTTATAGAAGCTCATGAAGGGAGAGCATTAAAGCTCTATGTGTACAATGCAAATGATGACACATGTCGTGAAGTTCACATTACACCTAATCACAATTGGGGTGGGGAAGGGAGCCTTGGGTGTGGTATTGGTTACGGCTATTTGCACAGAATTCCAGTTAGAAGTAATATCACACCACCAATAAAACAGTATACTCCATCAGCAATGGTATGTTCTATTTAGATGGTATTTGATTATGACCTAATACTATACAAGTTTAGTTATATTTTATAATCAATTTATTAAAGGTTTGTAATAAATTGATTATAAAATAAAAAATTAAGATTGATATTTTATGTACTTTTTTACATTTTGCATGCCTTTATAAAACATGTACCACACTATACTTTTAACTTCAATTATCTCTTTTCAAAAAATACGTAAATAAAGCTGAATTACAGACAGCTTTACATTTCTTCAAATGTTATTATACTTTTATTCCAGGTGTCTCCAGAAACTGATATTCAAAATGCAATGACAGGAGTGCAAGCACTGAACATAAATGTCAGTAATAACCCATTCCAGAATAGTCAAGTACCTACACCACAGGCAGAACCTATTCAGAGTGCTCCACCACCATTCCTGTCAGGTGTGCCCATGGTTAACCCTGGTAACTACAGCTCCAATATGTTACCTGAGCAAATGACATCTCAGCAAACATTACCTCAGCCAATACCACAACCACCAATATCTCAAACACAGTCTGTTGTGTCCAATATGGCTGCATATTCTAGCAGTAAGTATCTTTTGTCTTAACTTTTACCTTATCTCAATTATTTGGGATGTTATTGGCATATATATAGTATTAGTAACTAGTACAATAAGTACAATCATATAATTTTTGCAAAGAGCTGCAAATATAAAGTTTTGTTAACAAAAATAAAGGTCTTGTGTTTGTAGGTTTGAATATGGAGAAAGAATACAATTTCCTGCGTCCTGGCAGCCTATCATAAGAGGCGACTGTATGGCTACCACCCCTGGTCTAAAATATGTCACCATAACAACCTTGAGTTGTGTTCCGGCATTTGAGACCAGGTTCCAGTCTCCATTAAGAGAGCAGCAGCGCATTTGTAGCACCTATGGTATTAGAAATGTCCATAGGCGATGCTAACCACTTTCCATCAAGTGGGCTGTCTGCCTGTTTGTTGAAATTCTGCAATAAAAAGATTTAAAAAAATATGATAAATTTAGGACTGAATGGTCCTCTTGTCGTTTGGATAGTCTGTTCATTGATAATGATTGTAGAAGAAAATGTAGGAAAGTGGACTCTGGGCTCCAAAGTATACCATACAATTCTTATTAATTATAACAGATAACCTGGTATGTAGTTACTATAATTTATTTTTAATTGCATTAATGGCCTATGGTTACATTATATGATTATTGACATAATAAGATGAAAGTTAAACATACATATACATGTCATTAACTCTGCTTAGTTTATGTTTGCTTGTTGGCAAACTTAAAAATCCATCCATTTGTTGCTAAGTGGTTACAACAGCCCATGGATATAGCCGGTGCAATGCCCACTTTGTTGAGACAGTGGCAGACTGCAGTGTCAAGGAAGTGTGGATGAATGTCTCACTATGTTAATTAAATTAATTTATATTTTCAGATTTAGCAGAAGCAACTTTAACAAATCTGGGTAGTATACCATCTGTTTCAAGCATGCAACCGCCTGCCCCATTACCAAATTTACCAGGCATTCCAATGAACCAGCCCCAGCCATACATTCCGATGATGCCAAACTACACTCAGCCACAAGTAGCCCCACCTGTTCAGCCGGCATTACCATCCGTGACACCATTGGTGCCCACTTTCGATATGAGCACATTCAGCCAAGCTCCCATACACCCGCCGCCCGTGGTTTCCATGACACCCGTCGTACCCGGCTTGCCGGTGGTGACACCCGTTTCTCTACCTGGCATGCCCTCGATAACAGTAAGTGCCACCCTGCCAGTTGCCACCATGCAGGAAATTCACCAACAACAGACTTTACAGCAACAAGATTTGTTATCGTGAGACATTTATATATTGAAATATATTTTCTAAACAGAATTTTCTTGTTTGTCCCAAATTATATTTTATCTACATATTTTATTTGTTATTTTCAAATTATGTCATAAAAGGTAGCTGTGTCTATGTCGCGGTGTAATAATTTTATTGTTCTATAATATTGAATCATGTTGTTAGACAACGTGATTAGGTATTATAATTTTGACACATAATCGAGTTATATTTTAACTGCCTTTCTATGTTGCTAATATAAGTGTATATTATGTACTACGGAAAATAAATGATAGACACATGGTCGTTATGTTATTTTATTGTCGCAAATGTTTTATGATGGTGATATTATTATAAAAATAAGCCTAGAATATTTCTTATTCTATAATTATTAAATTCTATAAAAATTAAAATAATTTTATTCTTATTATTTCTTCACAACTTTAAATTTATTGAGTTGTGAGATTCAAATAGGTCAAACAATGTTAATCGTTAGAATTTTATGTTTGAACTACTTCAGGCTCATATTCTAATCTAGAACAATACTATTAATAGAAGAGTATTGCTCTAGATTAGAAGCTCTTTAAGAGCTCGATATGATAATCTGTTAAACGGTAATAGCTGTTTTAAAGCCATATAATACATTTATTTTTGATAGTTAATCATCGTAATAGCTGCTTCGAGCTCAAGATTGTTCTAATATATTTATACCAAGCCTTTACCGCCATTTTATCGAATGCGACATTTCAACCCAATTATATTGTTTGTTGCAAAATGTATTTAAAACTATTATTTTATTTTAAGATAGTATTACGTAGACTAGACCCTCCTGAATCAAAACCTGAAATTCATAAAACAAAATTAAATTTTAAAATACCTTTTGCAAGAAAAATTAAATTGGTTTAAATGTCGCCTACGATAAAATGGCGGAAAAGGCTGGGTAAAGGACATGCCTTACTTTATTAGTTGATTGCTCAGAATCTTAGATCTTTAAATTAAAGCCCATAAATACGACAATATCTTGAAGGGTTCGTTTGTATTTATAGGTATGAGCTGTTGTAAAAATTGTCTAATATGAACTACCTACATAAAGTATATATTCTTTATGTGTAAGTAATTATAATAACGTCATTATAATCATATTAATACATAAATATGATATTAGATTAATGATTATTTTGTGAAGATAATATACATAAGTGTTCACAAGCCAATGAATGGTCGATAGGCTCGTTCTAGAAGAGCCTTATTCATCGGGCGTGTACGATCAGCATGAAGACGTTTCAGCAATATGGCTACTAGACGTGGGCTCGAGTTTGATACTGTGTTTTTCTCCAGGCAAAGAGTTTTCAGTTTCCATGCCATAGTTATCGTGACCGTGCGTAAGGGGTGGTTCGCTGTGGAACACACCTCCGGCGATCTCCGAAAGCCTTCGTCGTCTTCTTGCATCCTTGTCGTCCGATAAGCTGGGCGGACGCACGCTTGAACTACGCCGGCGTTCTGAGCCTAACCGTGTTGGAAGTCTCAGTGCTTTCTATCCAACAAATATAATGTGTCTATTATTATATAATAGAATTATAATTAGATGTTATTATATACTATAGAAATAGGAAATTACAAAATCGCAACAAATAAAATGCCTGTTTACGTCATATTCCTGTTTAATAGGGAACATGTTTGTAGGTCCAATTTGGGCTGAAATAGAACTGATAATAATATCTTTAAGCCTTTTCTCTGAAGTTTCAGTTTACTGCGTGTGAACTGCACAGACACACGCACATTTTTCTGTCAAACTGGCGGACGTCCGAGCTCAATAAAAGAGGTTACCGTCGCGTATAGACATGACGTCACGAACACCAACGCCAATGTCCTTTTGTGCTGTTTTTGGATCTAATATGCATATTCCTACAATTACCATGATTTGACGGTTAAGAAAACATTGCGAGAAAATTCTCACATCTAGTTACCGATGTGTGAATACCGTCGATCCGCTTTGAATATCTGTAACGGGCATAATATTCGTTGCCCTATAAGTGAGAGACATGAACGCAATAGTGGGACTTTATGGGCTAATATTGTAACTTTATAGGGGAAATAGCTGAGATCAACTGTAATTTTGCCTAACATGATACGCTTGTTTGGCTTTACATTAGATAAGTATCTGTTAACACTGTAATGTGAAACCGTAACGGACGTAAATACAGGCGCCAGTCGGATGAAAGGAAATTTCATATTTGTATCCGTTATTCAATAGTGTTGAATAACCACTTGTGTACTGACCTTAAGTTTGCTAGGTAAACGGTTAAGCAAATTGATGATAGGTGGTGATATCAAGTCGATAGGCACTTGTGAGGGATCGGTGGCGCCCGTTGCGACTGATACCAAGAGGCCCGTCACCAGGGTCGAAAAACAGCCCAACGCCGAGTACCAAAGGTACGACACTCGGAACAACCAGAATACTGATTCATCTTCATTTTCCCTATAATATATTTTTTCATTATAAGATCGATATCTGCAATTTTAATTATCGTAAGAGACAAAAATATTAAGTTTTTATTCTTGTAATGCACGTGTACCTACACTACGCCGCGGTCTTTTGTTTTTGAGGCAAAATAAGAAACAGTCAATAAATCATGACTGTTTTTACAGATATTATTTCTGTGGTTTTTACAATACCACATTAACCTATATTTCGGATATAACCAAATAACACGATTTTCAGATATACTTATAGCTTGGAAGAATCTTTTTCCATGATAATAATTATAAACGCGGTTTCGAGTTTCTAAAAGCAGCAATTTCTTACGGTTCTGATGATGTCGAGCGTAAAGTGACCATGCATTGATACTAATTAGACATAATTGATTATTATTTATCGACATAGCTATTTTGAGTTATTTTAAAATATATTTTAGAAGAAATTTGACCATTTTGCCGTCATTATGTTGACAGATCTGACACAGTGAATTTAAATGCGTGAACGCAATAATAATAAACGCAATAAAGGAAAATTGTCCAAAATGTTTTTTATTGCTTACTTATTAGGTAAAATAATTGATAAATTTGATTTAAATAAGTTAAATAATAACTGGAAGTAAATGTGGCGTAATTACGGTAGATGCTTTTTAAAATTTTACCTATTACAATTGAGACTGAAAAGATTAGTCTATAAGGATATTACATATATATCCGTGCAGGAACGGAGAAAGAATACAATTTCCTGCGGCCGGGCGGCCTGTCGTAAGAGGCGACAAAATAACCCACAGCCAGGTGGTAGGGCGTTTGCCCGACTGGATGGCGACCACCCCTGGTCTAGAGTATGTCGCCATAACAACTCTGAGTTGTGTTCCGGCATTAGTGACCAGGTTCCAATTTCCCTTAAGAGAGCAGCAGCGCATTTGCAGCGCCTTTGGTGTTGCAAATGTCTATAGGCGATGGTAACCGCTTTCCATCAAGTGGGCCATCTGCCTGTCTGCTGAACTCCTGCAATAAAAAAAAATATTTTTCTGCTGTCGGCCTCCAAGGGGAAATACGGAACCTGGCCAATGATACCGGAACTTAACTCAAAGTTGTTATGGCGGCATACTCTAGCCCAGGCGTTGTAGTTATCTATTATCCACGCAAATTGCTAATGCGCTGGAACCTTGTCAAATTAAGATTCACGTGACGTCATCAGGAACTCGATATGTACGCGTACTCGCCGGCCAGTGATGCTTACGGTCTTACGGTACGGAGTGTTCGGCTACGTCACCAAAATGGCGGCCAGGCGCATTACCCATTTTGCGGGGATATTAGTCGGGCAAATGCCCTACCATCTGACTATGGATTGTTCTATTGCCTCTGACGATAGGTCGATAGGCCGCCCGGCCGCAGGAATTAGTATTCTTTTTTAATTCTCGCACGGATAAAATATATGAATTGCTGAGTTACTTAAATTATACTTTTTTTGAACTGATATAGAATACTCTTTACTTAGTATTATTATTGTATTATTTATATTATATTATTGTACGCATACAACTGTTTTCATACTTGTGTATGTCTGTCATTGAAAATACTTAATTGAAACTGTTATTTGACTTCTGTAATAAAGCACATGAGGTTTTAATCATGTATCTCGTTCCGGTATACCCGGGGTATAATAATAAGGGGAGAAGAAGGAACATTACTTTCTTTACCTAATGACATATTATTATTAAATAACATGTCATTATATTAAAATAATATATAAATTAAAACAGTATCCCTAGCACGTGCCTACTTTTTTGAAATCTATCCTCAAAGTAAAAATTGCCTTAATATTCTGTAATATGAGTCCTCTTATAGGAAGTTATCCTTAACATCCCTTAGAATATAGGTTACAATTGAAAAAGATAAAAAGAATTGTCTTTTTTGCTTAAAATTATAGTTCATCTCTTATGACAATTGAAACTGGAGGTATTAATATATTTTAGGAGCTGCTTATATACCTGGGTATATAAGACTTAGATAAACTCATAAAAATTAAAAAAAAATGTTCGTATAGAAGTTTTATTTCACCAAATTTCTTGAGCTGCGAAATATTTTACAAGTTAAACTCATGACTAATATTTATAAATAAACATAAGAGATTAAAGAAAATAGCTGTATGAATATTGCAGTAGTTTCAACAGTAATATATCTACATAATTAATTAAATTGATTGTGAATAAATAAATAAATGATTATTATATTATACATCTCAGTAAACTCCTCGTACTGTTGGTTAACAACAGATGCATACAGAAATACGTGATTTCAATTTTTATAGCAAACCGTTTGTGGTTTTTAATTTTGGTTATTCTTTTAATAGCCTGACGCAGGCAAAGAGGCAGACAGCCTACCATTAGTAAAGCGGTTACTATCGCCAATAAATGTTTGCAGCACTAAAGGCATTGCCAACGTGATAACGCCCCGAAGAAATTTTAAACTGCTCTTAAACCATCGCATATTAGGAAAACCCCGGCCGGAACTTCCCTTTATATCGTTATTGATTCCTCCGTTTATATTTCCGTAGCGAAACGCGACCTCTAACAGCGGTTAAAGTTATAGTTTCTCACCCAGGCACATACAAAGTGAAATTGTGGGATGTCTCGCATCCATCCGTTGAAGCGAGCAAGCGAGGCAGTGGCGCCTGCGCCAGCTGAGCACCGCCGCCGACAACCGCCACCAGAAGCAAACCGAATACACCTCCAGCCACAGCACCCTGCGTTATACGCTTTGATTTTACTGCTTTTTTGTAGAGTTCCATGCATTTATGGCAATCGCAATACATAGTGACTATATAATAGAGGAACGGACAGTCATATCAACTGAAATAGTTTTTAAAACTTACAGAACGTCGCAACCTAATATATTTTCTACGAGCGTGCCTATTTATGACGATATATGTGGTACAAGTAAAATGCATTAATTAAAGTTTGAAAGATAATTAAAATTATTTGTCATGTATTTTAAAAGTTAAGTAGACTGTTAGACGTTATTTATCGTAAATATTATTGTAATATGAGTCTACACCCCTACTAGCCGGAGAGCAAGCACCACTTTTGAAGTTCTCTAATCTAATGTTTGTATTGTTATACGTATTGACGATGAACCTATCTTTGTAGCCCATCATCGGCATTGGACAAGTGTGGCGGCATATAGTGTCCATTCCGTTGAAATGGGGACGACTGAGCCCAACAGTGTGATGTGTAAGTACAGGCTGGGATAGCAAAATCTATGAAGGACATAACTACTAGATTTCAAGCAAATTAATTTTAACCGACTTCAAAAGGGAGGAGGTCCTCAATTCCCCTGTATGTTGTTGTTTTTTTTGTATGTTTGTTACGTTGTTGATACATTTTTACATATTTTTTATACGAATGAGTACACGCCTGAGGTGGTTAAATTGTCACCAACGGATCTGATTACTGGATCCGAGGGAAATCGTTGAAGAGCGTCTACACCGAAGAATGAGATGGTAAACTTGTGTACGGGAGTCAGTAGCACAGTTTCTACGGGCACTTAATATTATTTCTAAAACTAGTCAAGTATACTTATGCACAATTAAAAATAAAAAAGTTTTTTTTAAATAAAAACAAAACCGACTTCAAACTAAAAAGAAAAAAATATACACTGACGGACTCATAAACTGCATCAAAGTAATAGACGACTTTGAAATAAATATTTTAACCAAGTATGCAAACTTTCTATACAGATTTAAATTGAAACCTCTAGATTGGTTCGTGAACTTTAAAACAGCGTAGGGTCATATCCTTAAGTTTAAGTTTGTGAACTGGAAAGGACCTTAAGACTTTTTTTGATGAAAAAACAGAAATTTAAGGAAAATTGGTTTAATTAAAAAATTGGTTTTAACAATAGACACTTTATGCAAGGGTTTATTTATGTTTTAATAAGGTGTATTACCTCCACGTGCCCTTATTACGGATTCTAATCGGTTCCGCATAGATTTTATTAGGGTTATTAAAAGATCTTGCGGAATATTGTCCCATTCTTCTGACAGTGCTGTTCTTAGTGCTGCCACTGTCGTGGGCAAAGGGTTTCTCGCATATACAGCTCTTTTTAAATTGTCCCAAACATGCTCAATGGGATTAAGATCCGGGCTGCGTGCTGGCCAATTCATTGTACGTATCCCAACCTCTTCGCAATATTGTCGAACTTGTGCAGCAGCGTCCGGCCGGGCATTATCCTGCATTAAAGTAAAATTTTCGCCTATGAATCCCATGTAAGGCAACACGTGATCTTCTAAGATCTCTGTTATGTAGCGATGTGCAGTCAAACCCCCTCTATTACCGTTTTGACGGACCATGTCTATGAACACAAGTTCTGTTCGCCCGTTCATCGATATGCCACCCCAGACCATACACGAACCGCCTCCAAAAAGAACACGCTCCTCAATGCAACTTTGAGCATATCGCTCCCCACGTCGACGATAGACTCTTCTGCGACCATCTGCACCATATAAACATGTCCTACACTCGTCCGTGAACAATACGGAGGTCCATTGCTCTTCTGTCCAATTCAGGTGATCACGCGCAAATTTTAAGCGAGCGTGTCTGTGAGCTACAGACAACTTTGGACCATTTGCTGGTCTAAAAGGTGTGATATCCGCTTCCTTTAACCTTCTTCTTATTGTTCGTGTTACTCACTCACGTTTACTACACGCACTTCATTAAGCTCTGTTTTGATGTTAACAGACGTGAGGAAAGGATTCCGCAGGGAAGTTGTAACAATAAATCGGTCATCACGACCGGTGGTTGCTCGAGTCCTGCCTGTACCACGTCTCCTTTTGTAAAAACCTGTCTCCACAAACCTTCTGTATATTCTAGAAACGGTAGACTGGTTTAAATTTCTACCAATCGGTCGTTGATCCAAGCCCTCCCGCACCAATGCTACAATTTGAGCCGCTTGTTCGGACGAAGTATCCATATTATGGTTCAAAAACTCTCGATGAGTTAAAAAACTAACCCAACAATTCTGCTGGTAACAATAATTCAATTGTCAAAAGAATAAAAAATCAATGAGAATCAATTTAAAACTTTGCTATAAATAACACGCAAATCTGATACTACGAGTAAATTTTCTTTTCCCGGCTATTTTCATTTATTTTACTGCAGTTCTATTTTTAAATTTTCCTTTTTTTGAGATTAAGAGCCATCTCCATGTTTATATAATTTAATCTAAAGGTTTGCATACTTATTTAAAAAAATCATTTTGAAGTAGGCGTGAAGTAGAACAAAAATTACTATATTTAGCCAATTTGTTATCATTGGTTCAAGACATTCGCACAGTTTAAGAATGTTATATGAATTTTTCTTACCTTAGCGTTAGCCCATGGTATCAGCATTCCCAATGAAAAGAGTCCAAGGGAAACTCCTCCAGCAATGCCGTTGAATGATAAAGCTAGTTGTAGAACCGGACCCAGTCTCTCGACCACGAAAACTAGAGCGAATGAGAGTGCCCCACAAACGAGGCAAATCCATCGTGCTATCTGTATGAACAAGTATCTACGTATAATATAATAAATTGCTTTTCAAACTTTTGGCTAGCGCCCTCCAGAAAATGACAAATCCGTTTTAGCAGAGTATTTAAAATTTTGAATGAAAATCTAACGATTCGGAGAGCAACGTTTAAATTTCTGTGATAATATCACAAAGCTTGGTTATTATTACTTTTCTTATTCTACAAATCGTTAACAAACTATCACTCGTGTCAGATAGCTTTAATATACATATTTTAAATAAGGCAAATGTGTATAGTTTTCAAAACTTCCTAAGCTATTTTTTTTAATTTCATATATTTGAAATATATCGGTAAAATATCATCGATTAATCTTTCACTACCCGGTTTGATAATTGGGAAAATGTTACTTAAAAAATGTTTAAATATTTACAAAGAAAGTATACTTCTTTATTATATATATTAATTATTACCAAAGCTCCTTTATCTTCAGGTAATGTCAGTCCGAGCAGCCCCCTTGCAAAGTCCTCGCAAGCGATGGCGGCTAATGAATTCAATGCTGCTGCTACTGTTCTATTAACAACCAAAGAGGAAATTAATTCCATGATACGAGTATATTTTAGACTGGTAGAGAATCTAAATTAACAATCGATAAATTATTATTTATCGAAAATGTAGGTGCGTTTGGGACGTGCTAACTTCTTAATTAGTTTAGTACGAATTCTAATTTTATTTGGTCACTTGCCATTGCTATGTGAGATGCCTATTGATGGAGATAAATAATGATGATTCGTAACAGACCAATTGTGAATTAATTTACGAGTGGTCTTCTTTCAAATTGAAACTGGTATATCAACTGGAGTTTACCAGTTACATCCTAACTCAGCTATGGGGACTTGGCATTCTTTAGTCAGTTGCAATAATGCTTTCATACGTTTCGGGTTTGTTACAACTTTGTGTTTGGGATGGCTTAGCTATGAAATCATGTGATCGTATATGGTTATTTGAGTGATAATATAATTTACCCGAGGCTTGCGGCGAAAATGCCTGCAACGAAGAATCCAGGTACACCCCGCGCACCACCTAACTGACGCACCACGTAAAGCGGTAGGAGCCGATCCGAACCCGCAATAACACCAGCCTGGGGGTAATTATTAATTACTGTAGATCGTAGTTTAATGAATGAACACATGACATTATATTCCCAACTTAAATAATTTATGTTTATTATACATGATTAACATCGGATCGTTTTCGAGTTTTATCTACTTTACCGGGCATCGATCTTATCTTATCTTGTCCTGTACTTGTATCGGCATCTTGGACTTCTTGTTAACTAAACTAATACAATCAATTAAGTTTTTCAGATACAAGCCGACTTTCTAAATGACGTTCGTGCTCTCAAGTTTAAATCCACAATTTAATTATCTTCCTAACGCTAAATACCAGCCAAGTGTTCGTTCGCTTGTAATCCCGAGGTCTAAATTGTTCTTGTCTAATCATCATTAAGCTATTTGTACCATAATAGTTAAAGGTCTGCTCCACAGCGGACGGGACGGGACGGCGACGGAACGCTTGCGGGACGTGAAGACCTGTAATATATTTGTTAATGTAGTATTCTACATTAACTAATATTTTACAACTCTTCACGTCCCGCCAGTGTCGCGTCACCGTCCCGTCCCGTCCGCTGTTTGACGAGACCTTAAAGATTTCCAATTGATATAATTGGACGTCCATAATATCATTTTTAAGCTGATTAAAAATCTAATTTCACATGTTTTTGTACATTTAGTATTCAGAATAGCAGAGTAATAGAAGGTCATTAAAGACATTTATCTAATCGTAAGGAATGCAATGAAAATGAATTTACCTCAATGGGATCGCAATCCGCATAATGCACAGCTAAGATGGCGCCGGTGACGAAATTCACCGAATAAACTGCGATAAGGCCAACGGCCGAAATCCACAGGGCCACACGCACCTGAGATATTCGTTCCACAGATAAGTACTTTTGCACAGAGGCCTGGTTGGCGCAGAACATGCTGGTCCAGTAGAGAGTGCCACCCACTACTACCGACCAAAATGAGTGACGCACTGTGGGGTCAGGATTCAAGCTGAAATTATTGCAATATCTATCTATAACTATAAAATATAAGAGTCTATCTATAATTCCAAAAAAATATCAACTGTTTCGTGTAGGTATTTGTCATTTCGACATATCGCCGTCCAAATTCAAGTACTGTGCCACAAAGTCGTCTTTACCTGAGGGTGCAACAGGTGCGTGGCACCTGGGTGGAAAGACTAGGGGGCGTAAGCTGATGCCCTTGTACTTAAGTACATGTATATTTACTTATATCTGCTAGTTTTGAAAATTATTTAACATCATCTTAAATTGAGCACCGAAAACAAAATTTTGACGGCCTCTGTGGTTGAGCGGGCTAAGCCTTTGACAGCTTACCTCTTTGCAACGCAGAGGAATTTTCTCCATTATTTACTATAGTTTGTGTGCCTGGGATCGGCCCCAGAGTAGTCCGTTGTATATGTATTGCCCATAACATAAGTGTAACATGCTTAATAAGTACAACATGTGTGTTTGTCTGCCGATTATTATTGTTATTATATTAATTGTATGTCTCTAGAGACCACGGGTCATAAAAATGTTGCGGAAAAATTGATGTAAATGTGTTATTATTGCTACGACCGACAAGGACTAATTCACACCCGCAGTTTATTACCTTTCGGCATTTGGACTTCTATTGTTTACTTTGTGTTTAAAATTTGTAATTAGAAAAATAGCCCATTGTGTATTGTAATATTTTATGGTAGTCATTAGCCAGGTATGATTCTAAGAAGTTCAGTCTGCGCGGCCGAGAGACATATTGTAATTGTGCAACGTCCCGATGGAGAGATTGACAGTCAAGCGATAACCACAAGCGCGGCAAGACGTTTGTACATTCGATAATCTATATATTGACGGACTTTGCGCGTGTTATTGAATCGTCCATTACGTTTGTATTGGTTGTGTTCAGTTATATTTGTCCCTGTGTTATACGTGTTTGTATAGTTCTAATAAATTCTATAGTAATTCCAATGTCATTTTAATTCGAGTCACGCAACTCGTAACATTATATTATTATAATAAATCGCAACTATATTTTATAATTTTATTTTTTGTAACTGGAAAGGGGGGCTTGCACACTTGCTTGAATTTTTGTACCCCGACGCCCAATACGGTTATGACGGTCCTGGTGGCGAGCAAAGTAAGTATGTAATAATAAATGTACGTTACTCGAAAAAGTGGAGCCTATTTGTCCGCCAGGCATTCTCCCAAACAGTGTCGAATCCTCCAACTTCCTTACTGCCCAAAAGTAAAACCGCCACCAAAGAGCCAACCAACACCGCTGACTGAAATGTGTCTGTCATTATGACTGCCTTCATGCCTCCCTGGTAAAATGAAAATGATCATAGATATTATCATAGAGTATATTGAATATATGGAGAGATATTATAATGATATCCCTATTAATATTATAAATGCGAAAGTAACTCTGTCTGTCTGTCTGTTCCGTTTTCACGTAAAAACTACTGGACCGATTTGGCTGAAATTCGGTACGTATGTAAATTAAATACTGAGGATGGACAAGGGATAATTTTCATTTTGACCTTTTTGGTAATTAAAGCCTATTTGGTAATTTTGGCCTTTTTGGTCATTTTGGCCTTTTTGGTCATTTTTCCTTTTTGGTCATTTTGCCTATTTGGCCATTTTGGCCTATTTGGTCATTTTGGCCTATTTGGTCATTTTTCCTTTTTGGTCATTTTGGCCTATTTGGTCATTTTGGCCTATTTGGTCATTTTGACCTTTTTGGTCATTTTGGCCTATTTGGTCATTTTTCCTTTTTGGTCATTTTGGCCTATTTGGTCATTTTGGCCTTTTTGATCATTTTGGCCTATTTGGTAATTTTTCCTTTTTGGTCATTTTGGCCTATTTGGTCATTTTGGCCTATTTGGTCATTTTGGCCTTTTTGGTCATTTTGGCCTCTTTGGTCATTTTGGCCTATTTGGTCATTTTGGCCTATTTGGTCATTTTGGCCTTTTTGATCATTTTGACCTTTTTGGTCATTTTGGCCTATTTGGTCATTTTTCCTTTTTGGTCATTTTGGCCTATTTGGTCATTTTGGCCTTTTTGATCATTTTGGCCTATTTGGTAATTTTTCCTTTTTGGTCATTTTGGCCTATTTGGTCATTTTGGCCTATTTGGTCATTTTGGCCTTTTTGGTCATTTTGGCCTCTTTGGTCATTTTGACCATTTTGATTATTTTGCCCTTTTTGGTCGTTTTTGCCTATTCCCTCATTTTAGCCATGTCGGTCACTGTGGTCTTTTGGTTAAATGGCCATTTTGGCCTTTTTGGTCAAGTTTTGTAATTTATTTTGTTGACAGATAGACGGGGGATGGTAGGTATATATAATTAGCACTATAAAATGAAGTGTCTTCTGTGCGCAAATACATAAAAATGTAATATAATATAACCTGTAGCACTTGCTCTATAAACAAGAGACACGCACGAGAGGTTAAGAGGTTTGGCAAGAGAACATGCAACCATATCAACACTGATAAATAGTGTTATATGAATCAATCATGCGACGTACTGGACAGCGTAATCCTGAGTTAGTGCGACATTTGCCTAATGCAAACAGCTTCTTAGATCGGATCTCACGTTGATGGACACTTCTAGTTGTACATTTCTGTGTACAACTAGAACTTCACTTCAGTGTTGTACATTGTGAATAACATTGTAATCAAAAATATTATAAAATTCTAAACATGACGTGTCTCCTTAGATCATATAAAATTCAATGCGTGTCTCTATATTAAAGCTATAAAAAACAAAATTACTGGAATAGACTATAAACGACGGAGAACACGATGCACTTATTTTAGATTTCTTGTCTGTTTATTCGGGATTCGCGTAAAAACCACTGAGGATTTCAATGCGGTTATCGCTGATCGACAGCCAAGTCTTAGACTTAAACTTTGCGCTACTACTGGCGCGCTACTAGTAGCGCTGCTACTTGATCCTGGTAATCCCGCGGGATTTTTTCCGAGAATTATTTAAAATGGCCACATAAAAAAAATCGAATTTCAATGTGATTTTTTTACTAATTGATAGCAAATGTAATGCATATAAAATGTGTGATTTTTTATCCCGGGAATCCCGTTGGAATTTTCCCGGGAGCGGTTTAAAGTTGTTCAAATGCATAAAAAACTATCTTATTCCGAGAGTTTCCACTAGAACGATAACTTACGTTCTTTTTTAAATGCTGCCGTCCTATGTGTCCCGGGAATCCCGCGGGAATTACAAGTCAAGCGAGGGTGAAGTTGTGGGCATATTCTAGTTATGAATAATGACGTAGATCTATAAGAGACAAATCATTTTGTTTCGTGGGTTCGCTAGCGAAAATTTAGAATCCTAGTATGGTATATATGGTTATACCGTTCTTTAGGATACGTAGATACGTTAAGAGTATCTTTCTACGAATATACAAAATTTCCCGTTCATCAGTTAATTCAACTTTACTCATATCTGCATTTCGTGTAAACAATAATAATGATGTAATTTTTAAGTATTAAAAAGTGTTATATAGTCATCTCCATTGTCGTAAATACATGTACATAATAATATATTATACCGAATTTAATGAGATATACTTTAGACAAATACAAACCAACATCCAACATTTGATACTTGTAATAAGCAGGAACAGAAGTAGTTTAGAAATAAAGTAATAAATTACGTTCCGTACCTTTTTATAACGAAATGTTATTTTATTGGTCATTTACTGAGTACCTTTACTCGCGGAGTCTATTTATAAGTAAGTAGTAGGTATGGATCATGAACTAAATTTTTACATGAAACAGATATTGCTTAAGGTCATAGAGAGTGTGTTATAACATACACACAATAATGTTGTGTATGATACAACACTCTCTCGACGAACAAAAGTGTAAGTATAGTATGAACTTTGATGCAACGTATATGAGGTGTTACACGATTTCAGTTCCTTTTGTAAAAAAAATCTTAGATCAGAACCATGAAAGGATTTATGCAACATGTCATTACGAAGCAAGTAAATAGAGAAAATAACAAACCTGAGATGCGTAGAAAATGCAAACCACATACACTAATGTAACCGCCAAGTATGTGTTGAGGCCAGTGACTGTAAATAAGACCAGAAGAATGAATTAAGGCATTATTCTGATGATTGCGTCTATCTAGAAACGATACGGAAGACAGGTAGGCTTTCATACATTCTCGACAAACACACTTATTATTATTGTATATTCCCAAAAGCAAGTGAGGCTTGTGTTATGGGTAATATAAAACGACCATTTTAAGGCCGATCACACACTTAGATAATAAAGGAAAGTTCATTTACGAAACCGAACTCAAGACCTCTGCGTTTCATTGCGTTAGGCCGGTAAAGCTCACTCAATCATAGAGGCTGTCAATACACAAATCATATACACTTATTAAAAATTAACGCATATTGTGTAAAGTAGTGGTAATTTGTTTGTTTGTCTATCTAGGGCGTAGTAATCGCTAGAGTGGACGGGGCGTGAATTGACATGTTTGCAATTTAAAACACAACAATTTTACAGGCCATGGACATATTGGTTTAGAAAGACATTCTAAAAATATCTCTAGCTCCTTAGCTATGCAATATCTATGCATGTACGTTTCTGATTAAACCCGAAACTTTTCCTAAAATATTACTAGAGCTTTCCATGTTCGCTTGTGTAGTGGAATCGGATCCGTTTTCTGGGTAATTGAACGCTATTTAATACCATCTAATACTAGGTATGAAAATCGCTCACTAAAGATCTCTCAAGATTAGAAAGAGAAGACTGGAAAGAGACTAACAACGCCCCTAAATCCTAATTTTTTACAGAGTATCGCAACTTATTCTTCAAAAGAAGAACTTATTATTGATATAATAAGTTCTTACCCTCTCATAAAGCGGGACATAACTAAGTGTTCATCTCCTTTATTGAATGTATATACCTTAATTAGTTATATAACAGCGGACCATTACTATGGTCATGAAGTATGTAGGTAGTTCTAATGGAAAACATTTTTGTAGGTCACATAGGTAGTTAATTTTTTTAAATAATTATTTTACTTCGTATTACATATTTATTACAATGACTTTATAAATAAAATAATACATAACTTAGTTATACATGGTTATATATTGTATTCTACCAATAGTCCCTCAAGTCTATAAGTAGAATACTGACCCTAGGTCACCGTCTAAGTGGCCCAGAAGGCTGGCTACATTTCCTCGCTGGATACTGATCCGTTGATTTATCCCTCTATTTTTTTTATAAATAGGTACAAAATATGTTATATAATTACTATTCAAAGAATTCATGGAGTTGTAGAAAACAGCGCATAACAAAAAAAGAAAAGAAAAATATAATGTGGAATTAAGATTATTTCCTAAACTTTAAGACATCCTATAATAACATAGTTAACTATAATTACAGCAAAATTACCTCTAATGCAAATGATAAACGCATAATAAGAAGAGATCGATAATAACATTAGCAGCAATTTTAACTCATTAGATATTAAATAAAGCAATTCGTAACCTTTGAAGCGTGTGGTGGACCACAATGAATATAACATTTCATTATGATTAGCACGTGTGACACCAAAAGCCAATAAGAGCCGCAATAAATATGTAATCATGAACCAAAGTATGGCACAGCGAATTTAAACACGTTAAACTTTACGATCATTCCATAGGAGGTAACTATTGCAACGTTTCTCTGCTTACACCAGTAAGTTTTGCTCGCGTAAGCCTCTAAGGCTAAACACTCATTACGATTTATCAATACCGGACTTAGCTGTGTGATGAATATATAATCTATAATATTATAAAATTCTAAAAATACCGGAAAAAATCAACAACATGAACTATATGAACGTTGGAGAACACGATGGATTTTTTGTAGATTTCTTGTTGTTATTGTGTTGTTTGTCGAGTTGTCTGTTTTTTCGGTATTCACATAAAAATTTCTGGGCCGATTTCGGTGCAGTTTTTGCTGTTATATGGCAATTTGGACTTAAAATCTGCGGGACTTTTTATCCGGGTAATCCTGAGCAAATTTTTTGTGTGATAAAATTTGTAATATTTTCTATCCCTGGAATAACGCGGGAGTTTTGTGTGTGTGCATGTTTTAAAATGAGTTTCTAGTACATTAAAAAATTGATAGCCGACCCGACTGATACTAAAACCTTACACATTGACTTCGATGACCTATGCTCAGTATTCTACTTATAGTCCTAAGGGGTTATAGGTAGAATACAATACAAGTTCAGTTTCCTTCACTGTACTATTTTATAGTTATAATGTAATTATATAAGCTGTTACACTAATATACAACAAACAATATAATTAGGGACGTTTTCTATTTCCCGGGATTTCTTAACTTTGAAACCATGTGATATTAGGACTTGCTAGATATAACAGTTTCTATATTTATTACACATCTTTAGTAGAACACATAAGCATTTTAATGGTTTTTTAAGGGAATCTTCGGAATTCATATATTTTCATACTAAAAAATCCGTTGTCTTGCTGACAATACCTTTTGTCTTTAAATACTGGCAAAATAGTCGTAATCTACGTTACTTTTCAAACGTAGCGACTTCGCTAGCAAATTCTAGTTATTAATAATTTCTGAACTTGAAAAGTGGGATAGTCACTTATTAAGGGTATACTTTTATTTTTAACCGACTTCGAAAAAAGGAGGAGGTTCTCAATTCGTCGGGATCTTTGTTTTTTTTTTTATGTATGTTCGCCGATTACTCCGTGATTTATGATCCGATTTACGTGATTCTTTTTTGTTCGACGCGGAATAGCTTCTAATTGGTCCCCTAAAAATTTTACATAGTTTCGCCCAGTAGTTTTCATTTAATGAAAATTTTTCATGAAAATAATTTTCACTCCGTTCCATATGTACACCGATTACTCTGAGATTTATGATTCGATTTACGTGATTCTTTTTTTGTTCGACGCGGAATAGCTGCCATGTGGTTCCCTAAAAATTTGACATAGTTTCACCCAGTAGTTTTCATTTTACGATCATTTTTTTGTTTCCGGTTCGTGGGACCTATATTTTTTAAGAAGCGCGGCACCATTCGTAGGTCCACCCATACATAGCTAGACACTAAAAAGTAACAAATAAAAAATAAAAACTTCGTTTAAAAAACCGACTTCAAAAACTAAAAAACTAAAATGTATAAAATAACTTATTTCTTAAGCTATTATTATTAATATATATTATCTAAAACATCTTGAAGTCGGTGCAAAGGAAAACATAAAAATTACTATATTTTGAAAATTACTAAGCACCGACTTTAAGATGTTTTAGATAATATATATTAATAATAATAGCTTAAGAAATAAGTTATTTTATACATTTTAGTTTTTTAGTTTTTGAAGTCGGGTTTTTTATTATATTTAAAAGCGTCAACGCACTTGATATTATGCTAATTGAACGACATTCGTAGTTAGAAATATGGTGTAATATAGTTCGCTCTATAGTGCAGCCACACGATGTTTAGAATTTAAATCATTCAATTGATTTTCGGCAAACGTTACATACTTTGTTGACCAATTCGAAATAATAAATAGGCTTATGTTATTACTTAACCAATAACATAATATACTTATTAATATTCATGACTATGTAATAAAAATATGTTACAAAATATATTTAAGTATATTCGGCCACATTTCTACAACACAATACAATACAAATATCCCTATTAATATTATAAATGCGAAAGTAACTCTGTCTGTCTGTCTGTCTGTTCCGTTTTCACGTAAAAACTACTGGACCGATTTGGCTGAAACTCAGTATATATATATTTTCGATACCGAGGATGAACATAGGATACTTTTTATCCCGAAAAATGGGATAGTTTCCGGGATAAAAATATATTTGTCTTTCTGTTTGTTATGCTTTTACGGAAAAACTACTGGACCGATTTGGCTGAAATTCGGTACGTATGTAAATTAAATACTGAGGATGGACAAGGGATAATTTTCATTTCGGCCTTTTTGGTAATTATGGCCTATTTGGTAATTTTGGCATTTTTGGTCATTTTGGCCTTTTTGGTAATTTTGGCCTTTTTGGTAATTTTGGCCTATTTGGTAATTTTTACTTTTTGGTCATTTTGGCCTATTTGATCATTTTGGCCTATTTGGTCATTTTGGCCTTTTGATCATTTTGACCTTTTTGGTCATTTTGGCCTATTTGGTCATTTTGGCCTATTTGATCATTTTGACCTTTTTGTCATTTTGGCCTATTTGATCATTTTGGCCTATTTGGTAATTTTGGCCTATTTGGTCATTTTGGCCATTTTGGCCTTTTTGGCCTATTTTGTCATTTTGGCCTTTTTGGTCATTTTGGCCTATTTGGTCATTTTGGCCTATTTGGTAATTTTGGCCTTTTTGGTCATTTTGGCCTATTTGATATAATTTTGGCCTTTTTGATCATTTTGACATTTTTGGTCATTTTGGCCTATTTGGTCATTTTGGCCTATTTGGTCATTTTGGCCTATTTGGTCTATTTGGTTATTTTGGCCTATTTGGTCATTTTGGCCTATTTGGTCGTTTTGGCCTCTTTGGTAATTTTGACCATTTTGATTATTTTGGCCTTTTTGGTCGTTTTTGCCTATTCCGTCATTTTAACCATGTCGGTCACTGTGGTCTTTTGGTCATTTAGACCATTTTGGCCTTTTTGGTCAAGTTTTGTCATTTATTTTGTTGACAGATAGACGGGGGATGGTATATATAATTAGCGATATAAAATGAAGTGAATCTTCTGTGCGCAAATACATAAAAATGTAATATAATATAACCTGTAGCACTTGCTCTATAAACAAGAGACACGCACTAGAGGTTAACCCGCGGCGCAGCCGCGGGGTAAACTGTAGTATAAATATAATTCCTTTAGCCTACAACCGGAACCGTATTATAATCTATACTAATATTATAAAGAGGAAAAATTTGATTGTTGTTTTGCATTGAATAGGCTCCGAAATTACTGAACTGATTTAAAAAAATATTTCACCGTTGGCAAGCTACACTATCCCCGGTTTATATAGGCTATATTATATTTTACAAAATTAGGGATCCTTACTAAAACTCGAAAAATGTAACCCAAGGTGTAAAAAAATACCTAAAATCGCGTGCGCTACGAAAACTATTGATGATAGAATAAAATAATGTACTACAACTTTGCAGAACACATCATTATTTACAAAAACGTGTCGCTACAGTATATGTATAACTATTATAGTTATGCCACAGTAAGTGTTCTTTTATTTATTTTTTAATAATTAAATTGCCGCCGCTAGAAAAGGCCCTTTATTTGTATCTTGGTATTCATCCTTATTAAAATAAATAACTTCATATTCAAGTCTGCTTGAATACCTTGATATAACTTTTTGAATTATTCAATTTGGACATTCCATTCGAAAGATATCACGAGTATAAAAATGTAAGTATTAGAAAAGTTGCGTGGTCGCCGCGCACCCTAATCGACGATAGGTTTATGCGATGTAGGCACGGGCAATAAGGGAGGAGAAATATTTTGAATTATTTAATTGTGATTAAGAATAAGTATTTTTTATATTTTTTTCTGATGCCCAGCGAAGTGGGCACGGGTCAGCTAGTAACACAATAAATCTGTAGGGAGAGGGTCAAGTTTGTACAATGCATTTAAATAAAAAGAGAAAGTCAGGGGAACTAAAAACCCACAGAATTAGAAAATGCGTTTTTATAATTTTGTTTTTAAACCTGCCTATTAGATACATGAAAATACTGAACTGATTTAAATGGGAGCGAACACAGAGATATACTCTTTTCCCCGTCTTTATCATTTAATGATGAAAAATGATTTTTAGGTCATAGTATCCCCCGCCATCTCTTGTACAAACTTCACACAAACATCCTTGATTCATACGTATTTCCTTCTTTTTTTTGCATACTGTTATGTATGTATATCTATCTCTGTCCCCCATTTTTTCTTTGGTTCATGGAAAATGCCGCCATTTTGTGATTGGATTCGTTTGCAGTGTTAAGTCGACAGATATGTAAGAATTAATGGATTTTTGGCAAATGCAGTGATTTGATGAACTTATATTAAATGGCGGCCGCTCTGACGAGTACTGAATTTGGAGAGAGTGATTAATTGAACTGGTTTCAAGATACGTGCAAGATATATACTTCTCAAGCCAAAGGTTGACATGAGTTTGGGGGAGCGTATATCTAATGTTTGTATTATTTATTATTGTTCAATAAACATTTTCACAACAACTGAAGGCAACAAAATTAACTATTTTCAGCACGTTCGTTTTCTTTAACTTGGGATCCGCTCAAACATCCCGATAAATGACATCGTTTCCGTGGGATAGATGGATGAAGCCAAAAAGATGGTGCGGCAGTCACATTTTTTTTTGCGTCGCCGTTGTAATTAACCTTTGTAAACCTTTGCTCAACGTAATTAATTAACTAAGAAACACGTCGTCATGACAACCTCTCATCTACTTCAAATCAGCAAAAAAATAAGAGCAAAAGTTGTAACGACACTTTTTGCTATAGTTGTAAGCCGTGCGGCGTGCGCGTGTTTCTGTCTCTCTCTCTCTCTCTCTCTCTCTCTCTCTCATTATTACTAAAATTGAGCCTACTGATTAAGTTTATATTACATTATTTTTGTTAATAAAAAATAAAAAATTATAACTAAAAATAATAATATTACAATTCCTTCACTAATTAATCGAAAGGAACTTCGTTACATCCGGGTGTCCCTTGACACCTCTCAACTTTTTATCTTTTGCCCCTTTTTCTTGAACCAACTACATCTTCAGATTGGCTAACAACTTCCTTTAATTTCGATTGCCTGGAAGAAATCGGTTTAAGCGATAAGGCTCTCTATTAGTATTGTCAGAATATGGAGGTTTTTTTGACATTGTTTATTTCGGTGTACAATAAAGTGTTATCTATCTATTTACTATGAAGTAAAAGTTTTAACATTCCGCTTATCCAACCGACATTAAAATACACACACGCATACTATTTTCGAACAATCATGTCATTTATCACTACTAGCTTGAAGATGAATGTCGATTAGTGCGTATGGTTTTGAATAACGGGCAATATAGAGTTATGCGATGACATAACATATATATCTTCCATGTAATAAAGTCAATCCACTCAACCAAATTGCACTCTGTAAATGCTTTATCATGTCCCAAGTGCTTTTTATTGTTCGTGGCCTGTAAATTAGTCATACATCAGTCTTGTTAACAGGTCCTCTGTTGCAATTTGACTATTGACATTGAAATGAAAATGGTATCGGCATACGAAAGTGTATCTCTTTCGTCACATTTTGTTAAGAAATTACATTGTTGTTTTGATGTTGTTTACTCAGGTTTTTATTCGAAGGGTAGTATAGTTATTCATACATGCATACATATTTTAACGGCTGTTTCTCATTGGAGTACGCAATCGCAATGGATCGCCACTTGCTACAATCTTGACAAAGATTTTTCGTTTCATCTAATTTTTTAATCTCTTCATATAAGAAGTGCACGTTTATTTAAGGTGATTTTTACGTGACCTTTATTCAAAATATATTCCATTTGATCATGGTGATGCGAGTATGTCGCGGACTACTAGCAACCTAGTCTCCCATTCGCACTGCTATCATATAGGTACTTGTTTTTAATTCTGTACTCATCTTCATCATATTATGTTATATCGACTTATTATTTTAGACGTAACTATTTCTTTTGTTGTTATATTTCACTCACAGTATTCTATGTAGGGATCTTAGTTTTGCAATTTCGTTAATCATTTTAATAACTTTATTATCTGGTTGCAAAACCAATAAGGTAATTATGTATTTATTGCATAATGTATATATTTGAAAGCTGTTTAATAATACCAATTAAAGTATGTATGTGTTTCACATTTATGCTTTTTAATTCGGTTTCTTGCTGAAGTTACGTTTATATACATACCTACGTCTCACTGACTAGAGGAATGCGGTAGGGTACAGGACTTGCAAAAATCAGTTATCCGCTAATATAAATCGATCTTCCTCTAATATTTTGAGATAGAATGGCCCGTCTGCTGTACATTCAACGCAGATATTTTGGTATTTGGGCCCAACCACATATTACGACACAACAGGTAGGTCCTATACTAGCTAGTGGATTAGCGCTCCCATTCTCGCAACAGTTCCTTCGTCTCAGTTATGTGCTAAATGAGCGCATCAAAACAATTACGAGGATTTTGAGTCTCATTGTCAGTGATATCGATGCGGGTCGTCACTCGCGATTTTTTAGCAGCCAAAATTGATTAACATAGACATGACACCCTTTCACGTTCTGCAACACGATCCTACGTTTTGATAACATCCGTGTAAATCATCTTTAATAAATATAATAATTGTTTTTCGATAGGTACTGAATGTAGGTGTACTGTACCTATTTAGCTACCGCAAATGAAAATGAAATCCAATTTATCTCGAAAAATTTGAATTCCCGCAGCCTACGAAACTTAAATGAACGAGGAAGGGTATAATTAGTATAATAATTATAAATAGGTACAGTGTTTCATTACCATCAGATAGTGCGAGTGCTGGAGCGTAAACAGCCACTGCCGTGTAGAGTATCATCTGTATCATGTACAATGCGCTTGCGTACACGCGGATCGACTTGCAAAAGCGAACCTCCTGCGTACAAGATAGATATATGTATGTATCATATAATAAAACATAATTATAAAATTGTGAGAGTAAATAGTTATCAACGATATCAGGCTTATTGGCTGTAAAATAGTCCTGTCTGTGAAAATTGATCGATCCCAGTAGAGCGTGACACGACTTTTCGAGAACTGCCTCTGGCGAGTATTGGGTATTGGCCACCGTTTCCACAAGACCGTATTGAAAAGTAAGTTGCTGGCTTACAGGTTATGCAAGTATTCGCTGTTAAAAATATGTGAACAGCCGGAAACAATATGCCTGAGGGATTCACCTGGGCGATAGCATGCCCGACGTATGTAGTCAGGATATATTTCCGGTAAGTTATTAGTCTTAATAACTTTGTCCATAATTGCAAAGACAAAACCCTCGGTTTCCCTAAAGAGGTTACTGAACCGTTACTATTTATTATTTTTCAAGGCCACGGGCCATAAAAAAGGCTCGGACTTTTGGAGGGCTTGCGTAGGGCCATGGGAAGGCCAACACGTAGAGGCCCCTTCGACGAATTTAATCTAAATGTGGCGTGACACTGACCGTCGTTTATCCCTGTCTACACCATATAATAATGCCCAAGGACAATCCCTGGCCAGTGTAGGACTATTGTGGGAAATGAGAACAATAAGTACCGGGCTATGTTGGGTGAACTGCTAGTGGTACTAGGGGTCTGGGAATATGGAGACTATGGTGTTGGCCCGTCGCAATGTTGCGTGACCCTCATGCATTTAAACATAGTGTATAATGACGGCTTATCATCTCAAGCGTCGTTTTACAGTTTTTTAGTTATTTGCATTTACATGAGTATTCAAGACATTAATTTAACTGTCATATCTAATGATCATATGTATTTAAAATTGGTTTTAATTTACGAAACAAACATTAGCTAAAAATAATATTACCTACCAAATACTCATAACACGATGTCAACCGAAGTCGCATGAAGACAGGGAGATAAATTTTGCTTGTAATCGGTACAACTAGTAGAAACGCTATACAAATCATCCAAAACTGAGATCCTGCCATATACATTTCAGCAGGATTTCCCAATAACTCTATAGCTGTAATGAAACTGAAAACAAAACGTCAAATGTTATTACCAAAAGTCTAGCCCAAAAGCCTGGTCTCTACTTGAGGCAACTATTTAGCGTTGCTATCATAATTATGTGGCAACGAGACTACCATTTTGGAGAGGCTTCCCACCGGAGCAATTTAGGATTCTTTTTAAAATAGTTACTATTAACTATAATTAAAAAAAAACCCAACTAGAACTAATATTATAGTTATCGTGATATAATCGTGACTTTTTTACACATATCGTAATATTTAATTTTTTTTGTTAATAGGTAAATTTAGTGAACAAAATACATTAATAATACATTGAATCTATGTATATAATAACAGCCCATAAATTTACCACTGATGGGCTCGGGCCTCCCATTATAGGGGAAAGGACAGGATACCTGCCACGCTTGTCATACTTGCCAAGGCGGCTTGGCAGGTATGACACATCAGTTATATCGATGTGTAGGTTGCATTACGATGTTTTCCTTCACCGTTGTTAGCACGTGGTAATTGTAACAATATGGAGATTAGATCAGAAAACTGCCTTATTGGTGCATGCGTTCCGATGCGAACCCGCGCCCGTTGAGTTTGGGATGCGTGCGCTTGGAATTAGGCTACCACGACTTAATAAATTAATATAAATAATAATTAATAATACATTATTAGCACAGAACATTTTAAAATAATAATTATTTTTCAATTTATCTTCTGAATTCTACAAGATAACTATAGGATAGGCAAAAGAAACAAAAATATAAGATGAGCTTGGTGTTTCAAAATGATAGATACTTCAATTATATTATTATAGATATATTATACATATAGTAATATTAGGGGTCCTGGCAGACGTTACCCTTTCTGAAGAAATTAAAATCTAGAGAACCCCATAGGGAACCCCATTCCAACCCTCGCTACCGGATGCAACTGAGAATCTAAGCCTACCTATTCAAACACAAAACTCACATCAAAATGGGTCCAGTAGTTTAGGAGGAAGTCAGTGACATACCTGCACATGTACAGAAGTATTATACTATATAAGATATTGTTCTAAGCAAATATAAAATGTTTTATAAATTACCTTGCTGCAAGACTTAAAGCCATCGGGAACGTACCCATTGATGATCCCCCAAGTAGAAAATCATCGCCAGTGGTTTGGTTTTCTCCGAAAAATGCGTAGAATACTCCAATAGCACATGATGCTAATAGCATAAACGCCAATACGCTGTAATCCTCCCAATGGAAAAATTCATTCACCACGGCTGCTGCGTCCTGATGGTGTTCTATTATCTCTGTCTTGTTTATATTTCTTGATAATCTAGGTGTTGCTGATGTTATTGTAATACAACAGGCAATAAGTTTTATTATTATCTGAAATTTGTAAGGATATAATTAATTCGATGATAGTTGAAAGGCTTTTTTAATTACCTAAATGTGTTCGATACTAGATTTGCTGAGACTGTCACTTCGTCCGGGCGGACCTTGCATACAAGAATAATTTTATTTGGCTTAAATCTATCAGGTAGAATTTTGTCAATGTTGATTTTACTAAAACAGATGAATTGAAACACAGCTGTCAATTCGTCAGAATTCTTCACTTCAACCGGTTTTGGTGCAGCACGTTTTATATTATTATATTGCAAATATTTATTAAAATGTATTCATCTTCTGAACTCTGCAACACATCGAAATGAAATATAAACATCTTTTTAATTTTATTGTCTTAATCCCTGAACTTTCATTGAAATCCGTAAGTCTTTTCAGAGTTCATCAAGAATAACAATAAAAAAAAATACAAAAATTCTAAATGTTTCATAAATAATCATAAATCGTCTATTCAGATATCGTACAAAAAGCAATTAATTATGGCTTTTAATTTGAAATTATAAACAGATACTTCAATTTTATTTATTAGAAATTAAAAGAACTTAATTTAACAGTGAAAATCTCACTTTGGTATCATGTGGGAAGATACAAGTGCGTGTTTGTTTGCATATTTATTTATATTTTAAGCTATACTAGTTTTAAAAACATTACGTAACAAATACTCCGTATTTATATTTGCTGTGAGGCTGTGACTAATTATAACGGTGAGTAAAATTCCTTCCTATCTAACGAGATAATTGCTTCAGTTTAATTTAAAGCCAATTAATTAATTGAAAGCAATTTTACTAAAGGAAATGTCCTTTATTCTTTATTGTAATATTAATTATAAGACTACATATAGTGGTGATGTACAAAGGCGAGCTTAACCCTAAAAAGTGGTTTTTCCAGCAAACCTAGAGGCTTAGCAAGTGTGGGAAAACAAGTGGCAGGGCGTGTAAATTAAAGTTTGTATATACATAGAAACTTTTCAACGACGTTTTATTTTATATTTTAGAATAATAACTAAAGAATTAACGTATAACGATGGAAAAAGAATACGATTCTTCTTCTATGGTCCAAGACATACCGTTGAAGATGATGTATAGCGAAATATATTATGTGAAAATACAAAAACTATACACGGTTTTTTTTTTGAAAAAATGAAGAATTGAGAAGAATCTGTTGAAAACATATGTACACGACGAATTGAGAACCTCTTCCGTTTTTTAATCGGTTAGAAAGTTTTTGAGATATAAGATCTTTTAATGAAATATTTTCTTTAAGGTTATATAGCCAAATGACAGAAGCATTAGTCATAGGTCGGTCACCTTAACGGAACACTTTAGTACCTAGGCTTGGATGTTAGGCTTCTGGAATATTGTATTAAATTGCCGGTGTTAATATTATTATTATAATATTGTGGCGACCGAGGGTAGAAATATCTGGCAGCGTAAGCCGGTCTCAAGACTTTGAAAAAGGTAGAAGATTCTAGAAGGAAAAGATAAGGATAGTTACATTTTAGAAAGGGATAGATTATGAATATAAAAAAAAAAATAAGATCGAAATTCTAGAATAGACGGTTCAGGAAGGATAAGACAGAGATAGATAGATGTTTAGAAAGAGATAGACAATAAATAAAAGAATAACGAAGAGGAGATCGAAATTATGGATTCAAGAAGATTCTTCCGGTTATATAAGTAGTGTAAGGCGCGCCTACCGGAGAGTTCGGTTGAAGACAGCAAATGCAAATGCGATACGAGAGAGTTGGAATAAGAGTTAAATCGAAGACAATGACAAGTTTAGTGGGAAGTTCAGTGAAGGAGGAGTTTAAAAGGAGATCTAGAAGCGAGCTCAACGCCGCGCGGTAAATTCGGAGGTGAGCGATGCAGTAGCAGGATGTGGTTTACGCAATATCGGCGACGGTATTATGAGTGAGGCATCCCATCATCGGGACAATGCGTCATTAGTTGTGCGTGAAGAGGTAACCCTGCAATGAAGTACGGCTGCGTAAGTCAATAAAATCATTTAATTGAAAATATTGGTGTTTTCTTTCATTCCCATGTGCGGACCTCGGTCCGCACGTAACAATATTACCTACATACGCTCGTAATAAGGCCAGCTTACATCTCGTTTTAACATCCTAACAGTTCCGGATGATAGATACGCTTCATTGAATTGTTTAATATTTACTCATTGACATGAGACTGGTTATTATCTACGTCTCACATATCATTCCAAGCAATTAAAAGTATTTAATACATAAGTACCCCCAGTATTTATGATCTTCTTGCCTTCTTTAATTAAGAGATTTAGGGGGTTTTTACCCTGTTGCTAGGCCTGCTTCTTTGTCAGTGGTACAGCAGCACTCGTTGGCCTACCCGCGGTGTTCGATAGCCTTCATGGGCTTTGTATTGGCACTTTAGTTGTGCGCCGTCTCCTCCTATTGCGAGCGCCAATAATGCCGTTCAAGAGGGAGGTGCTTCGTGTTTCACGCGCGTTCATCTCTCCTCCGATGGGGCAAGCCCCACGCTGTACAGAGAGGGACGACACTAAGGGTCATGCTTCACCCCGGTAGTCGATGTGGCCCTAGAAGCCCTCGCCTGCCAGGCCACGCAGAATTGGTCGAGCATCAACTTTCCGTAGCCCTGGCATAAGGTGCAGGAAGTAACACCGAAGGGTTTTAGTGAGTATCCCTGACCGCGGCATGGCAATAGCACTACCTACTTGCAGTACTAGTGCCACCCCAACATGTTGATTCCCGCACTCCTCATCGCGTTTTCCTCCGCGGTGGATAGTTTACAAACGGATTTTACTTCGTTAAAAAAATGGCACCTTACGTGTTAACGTTTGTTGATGTTTTATGATTATGCCTCTGTAGACTGCATTCAGAGAAAAGATAACAACACACATTTTTTCATATAAATTATAAGAATTTCATGACATTGAATCTCATAGTCTACTTTTAGTCCTGTGCTTTTAACCAAATTGACTCAATTTGGTTAAGTCATGTCATCAGCACAAGCGACCTATAAAGGGGGTCAACTTTAACAATAACAAAATCCTCCTCCTCCAATCGTACTGACGATTAGCCAGCCCCTTTGACGATGTGTGTTATGTATAGCTATATTTCCCAAAAACTACTTGGTCTAAATAAATGAATTTAATAGGGAGGGATACGTAATATATATAACGCTACACAATAGATAGATAGATAGATAGATAACTCTTTATTGTACACCAATACAAACATGAACTTAAGACTAAAATTATATCTAGTTATGTACAAAGGGCGGTCTTATCGCTAAAAAGCGATCTCTTCCAGACAACCCCAGAAATAAATTTAGATGATAATGGCGATGGTGGTATACGTAACATATAGTACAAACTACTTACATTTTAATAATAAATACATAAATTATATATATATATAAATATATGGATAAATTTTATATATTACATAGATATATACTTAATATACATACCATACAAATACATATCTACAAAATATATAAATGTTTATAAGTGAATTTAAATATCATATTCCAACGACAGGTAGTATTTTTTGATCATAGTTTTAAATATCGCTAGCGATTTTGCTTGTCTGATTGTAACAGGAAGCGCGTTCCAGAGCTGTATAGCCTTAACAGTAAAAGAATTGTTATAAAAAGTTGAGTTATGCGCAGGAGTGTTCAATTTAAGTTTAGTAGAAGGGCGTAAATTATGAGAGCACGAAAGAAATTCAAAACTTTGTTTAAGGTAATCAGGAGTACTAGGGACAAATAAAATACTATAGAGAAGAGCAAGGATGTGAGTATTCCGGCGAAATCGGATTGGCAACCACTTGAGTTTTTTTCGGAATTCAGAGACATGGTCATATTTGCGTAGTCCAAATATGAACCTTATGCAAAAATTTTGGAGGCGCTCAAGTTTATTGAGTTGTTCTTGGGTTAAATTTAGATAGCTGGCGTCAGCAGAATCAAGGATAGGAAGTAATAAGGACTCTGCTAGCTTAATTTTGGTGGTAGTGGGTAAGAAATTCCTCAACCTTCTGAGGGATTTGGATGAGAGATAAAGCCGCCGACTTAATTCGGTGATATGAGGTCGCCAAGACAGCTCACTGTCAAATATAACGCCAAGGTTTTTTACCTTATCACTAAAAGGAATGATTGCCCCGTCAAACATCACACTAGGTATGGTACTCCAGTCGACCTTATTAAGCATCCGTGAGCTACCGATGACGATGACTTGAGTTTTTTCAGGGTTGACATGAAGCCCAAAAGACTTGCCCCACTGCAGAATGCGTTCAAAATCAATGTTTATGATTGAAACTGCTTTGTCTAAGGTGGCGACAGGTGATTGTGTATAAATTTGTAAATCGTCTGCATAGAGGTGATAGGTTGAAGTGAGTTGATTAGAGATGGAGTTAATAAAAACAGCGAACAATAAGGGAGAAAGCACGCCGCCCTGAGGAACACCAGCAGTGAGTTCACACCATGATGAATAATCATCCTCGACGCGAACCCGCTGCCGGCGGCCATACAGGTAACTGTGAAACCAGTCGATTACTGTAGGAGATATGTTAAGAGAGCTTAGAATACCAAGTAATATTTCAAAGTTAACATTGTTAAAAGCACTGCTGAAGTCCAGCAGCGATAGCACAGTCAATAAACCATTATCCATACCATAACGGATGTCATCGGTGATTTTCACGAGGGCAGTAGTTGTGCTGTGGCCAGGACGGAAACCAGATTGATAGGGATTAAGGAGAGAATGCCGATTAAGGAAAACACTTAATTGTTGGTGGACTAGGCGTTCCAGGACTTTAGAAAGGAATGGCAGAATAGATATGGGACGGAATTGAGAGAAAGAAACAGGATTGGGTTTTTTAGGAAGAGGAATAATCTGGGCTTCCTTCCAGGAGACAGGAAAGGTACCAGTAACTATAGAGGCATTGAATATATGGGTGAGGAGAGGATTAATGACATCCAGTATGGGCAGAATCATGTTGCGACTAATACCATCGCTGCCGACAGCGTTCGATGTAATGGATTTTACAGCGCTCTTAACATCACTATCAGTAAATCAACTTAATAAAAACGTAGGATAATTGGGTGTTGGCAGGGCGGAAAGAGTATTTAAAGTATTAGACTTAGATACAATGTCAAAGTCAGAAGTAGCAGAGAAATGTCGATTTAAATCGTCAATGTTGAGTTCTTTAGGAATTGCACTATTTGTTTGCTTGCCAACTCCCAGGGATCGTAGAAATTTCCAGACTTTAGCTGGGCTTTCACTTTCAACTGACTCGTGAATGTAGCGGCGTTGAGCACAATACAATACTGTAGTCTATGCGCAGAAATCACACATTTAGGGATAATTTAGGTATCTTATGAATAGACTCGTGTTTATTGATAGATAAAACTTTAAAATTCATTAGAATTTTATTTAATGACATTTTTATTTCAATCATTAGGCGAATTTCAAAAAATCCAAAAAGAATATCGATTGTAATATCGTCTTTTAGGGTTAAATTGCAAAGAAGCAAAAATAGCGGACGTTCGTCACCTCCATAGGATCCATCACTTCCTTGACATCCTGTCTTAGTCAATTAGTATCTAATTGAGGCAAACAAAATAGAATTTCAGACAACAATCTGTTCCCTATATATTTACTAGCTTTATCATAATTGCATAACGCATCAACAATTAACATTAACTCTCTTACAAAGCATTGCATATTTGGTTATAAGGCTGTTAAAAAAAGATTATTTGTAATATAAAATTAGGAAAGCATATTCCACTTATTTCATATGGTGAACTGGGTCATTTGATGATCACGTACTATCTACATCAAATTGGAGATGTAATATTAGCGTTACGCAGTAGGTCATAAGTTTCGAAATTGAAATATTCGCTAAAGTATTAGGTACCTATCTACATACTTACTGTACGTACTTTTGACAGAATAAATTCAACATATTGTCTTCATTGTCGTGTGTGAGCAAGGATTTTATTGCAGGGTTACCTTACTCGATACCTACCGAAATCCGGACGGGAAGTCTCGTCCGGATTTCAATTTTGTTTTGTAAATGTGTGAAAAGGATTAAAATTATAAATGTCACGTCATATAATAATGACGTGACGTAATAATATTGTTATTTTATAAATTAGTTGTTAAAACTAGTGAGATTGAAAACTGTTAAAAGATTGTGAACGAAGTAAAAAGGACGTTTAATTTTTTTTGCCACAGATCACCTCATCTTGGAGGTGATCCGCTTGTTTCTCGACGCCAGCTTCGACTTTGCCTTGTAACCTATTCTCCACTCAAATAAGCAACCTCTTAGAACACTGACTAACCAAGGGAAGGTTAAAAATTTAGCGGCCTATAACTTATACTAAATTTAATGGCATCGAAAATTAAAAACAAGTGACGTGAATGTATAAAGTTTATGATCCACAGTTTATCGACGGTTTATAATCCTATTTTCGAGGTTCATTCGATATTCTGTTAAGATATACAAAATAAAAAAAATTGATCAACGCTTTGCCAAAACACCCCGTGTAAACTCACCGCGAGCGCTATATTACAATGACTCAAAGACCAGTTTGACTAAATAAATTTGCCCAGCAAAAATATTTTTCTTATTTTTAATCCTTATTTAGAAGAGTATATTTGAAATCCCAAAGATTATTGGCGGTTTTAATTACGTATGCGTTGTAATTAACAAGCCGCCAAAGGTTATTCGTGAAACTTTTAATTATACGTGTCAGGTTAAAAAGTTTGTTTTCTATTACCATCTTGAATTGCAAGATAAACTTATCCTTGAATTAACTTACGAAACACCGTGTTAAGAATGGTCAACAGTCTTAATTTTCTTAGATGCAAATCTTAGATATAAATAGTCAATTTCACAAAAACGTTTTATTTTTTTAGTGTAATAAAAAACCACAATAAATGCCTAGGTAGTTATGGTTCTTTTACTTCTGTAGGTTTACTTCGCAGTATGGAGGGTAGAGGTAAGTAGTGTCACTTCTGTGTATTATACTTTATTATTAACGGACAACCGACCAGCTAGGAAACTTAGTTACTTACTTAATTACTTATCTTACCCATTGAAAACCGGGACCTGGACTCAATATTCTACTTGCGGGATTCTATATAGAATATAATATAACTAAGTTTAGTTATCTTTGTTGTCTTAGTTTAATTTAATATATTATATAATACATCAAGTAATGAAAAATAATTGAAATATCTGTACTTAAGTAAATCTACGTCGATAAATAAAAATGAAATTTGACAAACTTCAAATGACTAGCCCAATGTATACCTGAATGTTTTTAACAAAAACAACAACCGACTTCACATTAAAAACCATAAAATAAATATTTAATCGACTTCTTTCTACATCTCGAAGTCGAGGCCAAATAACACATAAAAGAACAACAACAAATTTACAAAATATAGTAGTTTTTATCTTCGTTATGAGATGTTGTAGAGAGAAGTTGGATTATTTGACGGGGAAATCGAGTAACGATCATATAAAAAAAACATACAGACGAATTGAAAACCTCCTCCTTTTTAAAGTTGGTTAAAAACAGCCACTTATGATGCCTTGGCATAGATAATTATTCTTGGAAATTTGTCATTTTTTGGTTGACGGAAAGTAGTAGGTAGTGTTAGCACTCGCATATGTATATCTTGTGTCACTGTGTATGAAAGTTTGTCTCGCACATATTCCAAAATAACGCAACAAATATCAATAAAAAAATATAGTATAAAAAAATTGTATATGCTTGGTGACTTTGGAGTTTAAACGTTTATAATACGGTCCAAATCTCGTGCGCAGAAAATGACGGACATGCCTAAATATATTCATACATACTTAGCTATTTAGGTAGTAATGCTTTCCTATTCTTATAACGATTGAAAAACAGATACCTACAGGTTTATGAAGAAAAGTCTAAATAAGTTATTAATAACAGAATGTTATTTTACAATTTTATTCTGAGCCATAATAAAATACAGCTGAAATTCATGTTAACAAAAGTTTGAATAATTTCACTTATTTCACTTATTCGAAAGTACAGCTTTAATTTATGTAGTAATATCGCCTATTGCAGAGGACATCGTTCATAAATTGGCATAATTAATGTATTCAAATTTATTCGTTTTTTAATTTTTTTATTGTAATCTTTCTAACCTTTTTGGATATTCAATTAATATTTGTCTAGGCATAATTAAGTAATACACATGTTTCCATAAACAGAAGAATACGAAACTCACCTTTGGTCTACTATAGTCCAATATTATATTGTCCAACATTGTCACAATTATTGACTCAATAAACTTTAGTAATTCACCGTCATAACAAAAGTAATTATTTACATTTCCTTATTATGTCAAAGGTTTTCATTTAATTGACTGATACTCCCGCGCAGGACTGAAACGTACTGTTTGCCATCTGTAAGATACTACATATGTCACGGACACCCATATTATACCAATCAATTGTAACTAAGAAAAACAATGCAATAGTATAGAATTGCTACTGTAAATTAGCTTTTGTTACGGTACTTATAGGTACACTATAAGTACAATAGTAATATTTAACTTTATCGATTGCTTAACGAATACTGGTTTTAAAAACAACTATAGTTAGTCAACAATATTCTAATCGGCAGCCATTAAGTGGTACGTTTAGTTTATAAACAACGATAAGACCAATTTGCATATTTCTAATAGAAAATTTAATTTAAACTATTGTACTGGTATTTAACTTATATTCACATTTTAAGCTTTTGCGGCCAAATGGACCCCTTATATGATTTCGCCTCTATCGGTTCAGCTGTCTATATGTATCTCAGGGCCATAATTGTTGAAGATTATTATGGGGGGGATGTAAAAGATTCAGTGCATACTACACATGTCTAAAAAGTTTTGTTGGTCAATTCTCGGAAAATCGTAGCGATGTTTCCAGATTAACGCCACTTCCAATATACTAAAATGTCTTTTCATTTCTCATATTCTGAAAGAATGCTTGTAGTTCCCCTGATGACAGGGATGAAAAGAGTATTTTTCGTCCCTGGGAAACGATTTTCCATGCTGTCAAAAAATGTAAAAACTATGCGAAGCATAGATAATACATGCGAATCATATCCCATCTACTTTTTTTACAGTCACTGTTAAATCGCAGCATTACTTGTAATAAAAAACATCAACAATTTTGCATAATCATTTTATACCTATCAATTACTTTTCACTAAATTATTATTTAGTTTACATGTATTTCAGCTAAATATTTTTTACAATCATTGACAAAAAAATACTGGCTGGTAGAATGCCATAGAAAAGGAAATTTACTTAACATTTCATATGTGACGTATTAAATGAGTTTATAACAATTTGTTCTCGCATCGGACTATTAACTACTAGCTGACTTCACTTCACACTTCACTTGACCCACTTCGCTGGGCATCAGAAATAAAATTTATTAATCACAATCAAATATACCCAATGTCACTCAGGAATAATGTAGATTTCTACTGGTAAGAAAAATTTCAAAATCGGTTTAGTAGATCCATAGATTACCCCCTACAACTTCATAAACTTTACCACTTTATAATATTAGCATTCATTTGTTTTACCGTTCAGTCTTTCTTTGCGACTTTTCTGTGCAAACTTTAAGGTTCAAATTAAACTACAGAAAAAACTTCCTCTAAAATACTTTGGATATATTTACTTTCATAAAAACTGGATCTTTACTTAAGTAAGTCTTCGGTTTAAATTATGATGTCATATCATCACCCTGAATCACGTTTGCAATTGGAGCCCGAGGCCGTTTTTCCTATATTTTCGTCTCTATTTCGTACGGTTCTTGGCGTCCTTTATTGTGCGACCATTATTGGCACTCTTAATTATTATATATACCTCATAGCGTCATACTAGATAATTATTTCACATATTACTTGCCAGTACATGTAACCAGTGTAAGTGAATCTCTTGCAATTTAACTGCTACGTCATGGCATACTCGTACTAAGTTACATTTATTATATCGTACACTATTTATACCCTACACTCCTCCTTACCTTAAGGAATGTTTCAACTTCCTTCATACATCACACACCTTCGATTTGCGCTCCTCTAATAACCTCCTGTTAAAGGCACCTGCACATTCTTCAACATTTTACTCCAAATCCTTCGCTGTGCAGGCTGTCTGCCTGTGGAACTCTTTACCCGTAGATGTCAGAAAAGCTAAATCACTTGCCATATTTAAAAAATCTGTCAAAAACCATTACCTTAGCTTATAATGTTTTTTTTTATATATTTTATTTTCTATTCTTCTTAACTTAGCTCTTAGTACAGTACAATGTGGACAGTAGTCCACATTGTACTGTCCTTCCTTTTTATTTTACTTCTTATTAATTTCATTATACCTAGACATAAGTTTTTAAATGTATCCTCTCAGTCAGGTTGCCTGGAAGAGATCGCTTTGAGCGATAAGGCCGCCTTTTGTTTTGCCGTTACATTGTTGTAATTTATTTTTTTCTGTAATCGTTTATTTGGTGAACAATAAAGTGTTTTCTATTCTATTCTATTCTAAGTTATGAAGGTTGCCGCATATCCAGGAGTTTTTGAGGCGGTACTACCATGAGACCCCACTAATCTAATGTAGAAACATTTCCAATTGTATAAACACAAGGAAAACAAAGCTTCATGTCGTCAGGTTTGGGTGGCCTGTTATCGATTCTGACAATGCGCATTCAAATCGCTGTGAGAAATATGCACCGGGCTTATAGTAGTAACAATAATCGTGCGTATCGAGATAATCGGTTTGTAAACTTTACCTCGAATAGGTAAGGACGGCACAGGAGTGTATTTTATATTTGGACACTTAGAGCGAGGGTAAGATCCTATTTGCCTGAATAAAACCTGAGTATTCTATATTTGTCTCCATTATCACAAACGCTTATATACGAAATTCAGTATAATTGGTTAGTAAATATTCGGATGGGTGGTAGTAAGGGGTTACAGCATGCATATTGTGTATAGGGGCCCTCTAGCATCTAGGGAGTCTTCACCCCTGTTGACGATGTGAGTTTGCACTGCTTCCCCGGGCATTCTCAAGCACTGATGCGCTACGATCAGCGTGAGCGTAACTACGTTCTAAGCCTCACGCTCTTCCTGCCATAAGCGCGGGGCTCATGGGAGGAGGGTGGTTTTAGTGGAGTATTGAGTATTCGAGTCTCCACACAAGCCGGCGATTTGACTTTGGTGCCCATTCGTGGCCTCACCTCTCATCGCTTTGGTCTAATCCCTAGTAAAGGACCCGGTAGTGTGCGAAATTCATTTCCCCCGCCTTAAAAAAATGCATATTGTATATGCGTAGACAAAATTTATATTTGTTAAAAATATATGCTCAATATTAATTATACTTTAGCCGTATGCATGCGCCGTGAAAGATTACTTTGTGATAACAAATGTTATTTTTTAAATTAACTATATAAACACTATTATTTTATGAATGTAAATGTCGCGTAGATACGAGTACACGTGCATACAATTTTTCATGCATCGCCTGTTGTACTTCCATTACATAAATACACAGTAGAATATTAATGATTGTAGTTCAAAGATGTACTAACAAATAGGAGTACAAACAGAAGGTTCCAACAAAAAAGGAAAATTTTCATTTATTTTTGTCACATACGTAGACATTTTGTCCCTGCATTTTGTTTATCTAATCTGGCAACATATCATTTTTTTTAAATATTGAAGTGTATCTAATACAAAATAGGCAATATAAACAAAGTTGTAGATTTTAGAGTCTGTAATTACTAAATTGAAAACGAAGAGACAGCTCGGTGGCATCATGACAGGCACGTAATCGTATCAGATATTTTTTTCTATTTTTTGAAGTAAAGAATAATAACTATATAATTTTTGATGAAATTTGCTCAATTATGAGCTTTCAATAACAGGACTTTATTGTAGGGGTTATTTAAAATTATATTAATTAAAAAAAATATTCATATGTAACTGAAAAATTAAACTATATTAGATAGATAGATAACACTTTATTGCTCACCAAAAAACAAGTACAAAAACAAAATGCATAATTACAATACTTCTTGGCAAAACAACAGGCGGCCTTATCGTTAAAAGCGATCTCTTCCAGGCAACCTAGCTTAAAAGAAATTCTAACTAATCTGGCGATGTAGGTGGAGCAGAAAAATATAGGACTGTACAATTTAAATATACATACTTACAATATTTTATAAATTTAATACATATATAAATATAATAGTAATATATATACGTATATACAAAACAATCTAGATAAATATATTTGTTAACATTATATGTGACAAGCACTTTATATTAATTAACAATATTACAATAGATAAATAAGTAAATGTATTACCTATATATTAGACATATTTATTTAAAGACAGATAGTGCTTTCGAAGGGAGTTCCGAAAAGTAGATAATGTTTTGGCCTCTCTGACAGTAAGAGGCAACGCATTCCAGAGTTTGACAGCCTGCACTGTAAAAGAGTTACCGTAAAAGGATGAAGTGTGTGCAGGTGTCAGGAGTCTACGATATGTGTCGGAGCGCAAATTGTGAGAAGTGGAGAGGCGAAGGAAATCAAAACGTTCCTTAAGGTATGGAGGACTATTAGGATTAAATAGTATATTATAAAGGAGAGTTAGAATGTGAGTATTCCGGCGAAAACGAATAGGAAGCCACTTGAGCTTCATACGAAATTCAGAAACATGGTCATATTTTCGCAAACCAAATATGAACCTGATACAGAAATTCTGAAGTCGCTCAAGTTTATTTAACTGTTCAAAGGTTATGTCTAGATAGCAGGCGTCAGCATAATCAAATATGGGAAGGAGGAGGGACTCTGCAAGCATAATTTTGGTGGCAGTGGGCAAAAAGTTTCTCAGCCTTCTAAGAGACCTAGATGATAGAAAAACTCTGCGACTCAATTCGGACATGTGGGGCCTCCAAGACAGTTCACTATCCATTACTATTCCCAAGTTTTTAACTGTTTCACTCAGAGGGATAGTAGTACCGTCAAAAACAACCTTCGGTAAAGCTGGCCAATTAACTTTGGCTCTCATTCTTGGGCTACCGATGACTATCACTTGAGACTTTTGAGGGTTTACTGCGAGACCAAACATTGTACTCCAATGATGAATGTAATTCAGATCGAAATTAATTCGGTCAACAGCATTAGGTATGTCATCTGGAGCAGCTTGGGTGTAGATTTGTAAGTCGTCTGCATAGAGGTGATAGGATGAAGTCAAATTATCGGAAATGGAGTTAATGAACACAGCGAACAAAAGTGGAGATAAAACGCCGCCCTGCGGAACTCCGGCAGCTAAATTGCACCATGACGAAAAATCGTCATCAACACGAACTCGCTGCCGGCGTCCATGCAGGTAACTGCATTAACTATAGGTAACTATATTATAAATTAAACAAAAAAACTTGCTATAAGTTAAAAAATATAATATTATAACATTCTAAACTGCCGTATTTGTACATTAAATCTTAAAAAAAAACAAATCGAAAAAAACAGACTATATAAACGATGGAAAACACTATGCATTTTTTAAGTTTTATTATCTGTTTGTCTGTTCGAGATTCACGTAAAAACTACTGGGCCGATTTCAATGCGAACCTTTAAAATGGCCAGGTTAAAATAATCTGATTCGAATGTGATTATTTCATTAATCGGTAGCAAATTTTATGTAATAAAATGTGTGATATATTTTATCCCGGGAATCCCGTGGAAATATTCCAGGGAGCGATTTGTAGTTGTTCAGGTGCATAAAAATTAGTTTATGCTGACAGTTTTCACTAAAACGATGACTTAGGCCGTGGGACTTAGATTCGCATGCCCCACAGCCAGGTGGAAATAACCAAATGATGCTTAAATACTGTCTCGTCTATACACTACGCGAATTATTGTGGTCCTGTTACACCTGCGATTAATGCTAAAGATTTAGATTGTGTGCAGTCACGTGTGACTGCATACGTTTTATTTAATAATGCTTCCTCAATATTTCCCCAAGAAGAGACCTCTTAATAGTTCTGAGTATCATATATTTAGGGTAAATTTGTGTACATAGCTACGTTACTTCCGAAATCATCGCTGTGTCATGTCCTGGGTCCATCTACAGGTTGGTCGCGTCCCAACAACGACGTTCGGCTATTACACTGCAGTACTTTGTGTCCCTGGAATACCGCGGGAATTTCAATTCAGGCGTGGACGAATTCGCGAACATGTCCCTAAAGTATAAAATCTAGTACCCGACTTACCGTCAGTTACACTGTTGGAACTTGCTCAAAAGGCTGGCAACGCTACTTACTAAATTGCCCGAGGTTTAGGCCCGTATAGACCAGTCTTTTGGTCACGTGAGACATCTACTAAACGTTTGGTCATGTCTCGATAATGTTTCTATTGTATGTACCTATATATTCTGTGTATCAATAAAAAATATGCTTTAAAATTATAATTAAAAGTGACTGATAGGTCAACAAAATAATACCTATATGTACTTGGACTGTGTGTGTAATTGAAAAATGGGTTAAATAGAAAAACCGCTTTCATAAAACTATCATCAAGGAACGAAAGCTTAATAACAATAATACTGGGCTCGAGCCTCCCAAATTCTTTTTAAGGTATCGGACAGAATATGCGGTACGCTTTTCCAAGCCGACTTGACACATCGGTTATTTCGATGTACCAGTTTCGTCAAGATATTTTCCTTCGTGGTAATTGTAACAATATTCTTAGATATTAGAATATGGATTACCATCTCAATAAATAGTTATTCCACCTTTACTATAAAAAACATATAAACTTTAAGTATCATAAAGGAGGTTAACTGTTTAGTTACCAAACATTAGGTATTTTTTGCTAGATTTTTGGGTGCTTGTAACACGATTCTATTAAGTAACAAAGAGGGTAATGTAATTACACTCAAACTATTGTATGTGATTTATTAGCTTGCAACATGGTAATAAGATTTATTACATCCTGTCTACATTTGAAGATGTTGTATGACTAGGTAGATAAATAATATACAATAATTTTATCCGTGCAGGAACGGAGCTAGAATACAATTTCCTGCGGCCGGGCGGCCTGTCGTAAGAGGCGACAAAACAACCCACAGCCAGGTGGTAGGGCATTTGCCCGACTGGATGGCTACCACCCCCTGGTCTAAAGTATGTCGCCAAAACAGCCTTGAGTTGTCTTCCGGCATTAGTGGCCAGGTTCCTGTCACCCTTTAGAGAGAGGCAGCAGAATGGTAGCACCTTTGTTGTTACAAATGTCCATAGGGGATGGTAACCACTTTCCATCAGATGGGCCGCCTACCTGTCTGCTGAACTCGTGTCTTAAAAGTAACGAAATTTTGACGTCGGTTTCAAAAGTGAAATACATTAATATTATTACGACCTTAGCGCGGACAAAAAACAAATTCACATCTGCATACCTGTAGACGTTTTATTACCTTCGCGGCATTTGGACTTCTTTTGTTTACTTTGTGTTTAGAAAAACAGCGCATTGTGTATTGTAATCTTTTATGGTAGTCAATAGCCAGGTGTGATTCTAGGAAATTCAGTCCACGCGGTAAAGCAGACATAGGTATTGTATTGGTACAGCATAAAGCAATGCCCCAATGGAGGGATGAGGCAGTCTAGCGATAACCACAAGAGGAGCAAGACTCGTGTACATTCGGTAAACTATTGAGTGACGGACTTTGCGCGTGTTGATGAATCGTGCTTTACGTTTGGATTGGTTGTGTTCAGTTATATTTGTACCTGTGTTGTACGTGTTTGGATAGTTTTAATAAATTCTATGGTAATTCCAACGGCATTTTAATTCGAGTCCTGCAACTCGTAACAATATTATTGTCTGACGTCTAACCTACTTTTTTAATTTAAAATTTATATATCATTTGTTTGTTCTCCGGAGCCTCAAGTGATAAAATAGGTATATGGTTAATTGTAAGACAAATGACCACAAAATATTTTTTTCACCCATAGAAGAATGGTAGTTATTTTGTTTTTTAGGTACCAATCCACGGGCTCTTGTATTAATCTAGTCCCAACTTCCCGTTTAATAGTCCTATTGACACAAAAAAGGTATTATTAGATAACTAAATGTGTATGCAATGAAATGAGATTAAACATTTATTTCTAATTTTTATTACATAAAGGTATAAACGAAATTCAAACAAAAAAAAATACTTACAGATTCTTATCACCGAAAATGTTAGTTTTTTTACAAAAATATAGTCGGGTAAAGTACAGTTTTTTTTTCAAAAACTTTTACAGTACGAATTAAATTTTCTAAAAGAACAAGCAATATTCGTGCATGTAAGTAGATATTTATAAAATTATTGCTACAATTTTATTAATTGACTATGAATATTATCTATAGTATATAAAAAAGTGAAACCTAATTACAAATTAAACTATAGTATAAATAATACTATACATACAAAAGTACGTAAAATAGTTTAGTTAAACATGTCAGTTTAAAAGTCAGTTGCAACTAGTTTGTCAGTTTTAAGTGTAATTTACTACTACAACTAAAATCCAGGATCAATAAAATTACCACCGTACAAAATCAGGGACTGTTAAAAAAATATTAGAAGGTTATTTGTCGATGAAATATATACTATGTATATTGTTACATACCGACAAAGACCGCACACCTGCATGTTGTAAAAACGTATTCTTTTATTCACTTCGTGTTTAAACTTTAAAAACATCTATTGTTATCGTACTTATTTTATGGCTGTAATTAGTGTCGAATGAATTAATCCTTGTTTTTATTGCCTTGCGTCGAAGCTTGCCAGATGTGCGTGAACGGGGCCCCTTTGTCGGTATTATACAGATTGGTATAAAACAATGCCCGAACGGAGGGGTGGGGCAGTCAAACGACGACTACGATACGAGTAAGACGTGTAGTACTTTCGATTAGCGATATAGGGACGGACTTTGCACGTGTTGAATTGCATTGATTCGTGCAGTGTGAACTGGTTGCATCCAGTTTTATTTGTACCTGTTTTATACGTGTTTGTACAGTTCTAATAAACTCTATAGTATTTCCAACGGCATTTATTTCAATTCGAGTCCTGTAGCTCGTAACAATATTGATCTCTTAAGGCTTTGAAATCGATGAACAAGCACAATATATAATGTAGGCGCTACACTATATATGCTAGTTCATCAACAGGTAGGTATGTAACATTACGACGGAGATGAACAGCTCCGTATTATCTTCAATATTATACTGATTTCGTCACTATTAGCATTTAGGCACATTGAGTCGTTTCGCTTACGTTCATTATTATAAATTATTATGAGACCTTTCTCACCTAGATATAATTAATTAAGTAAAAATAAAGAATACATAATTAAGAAAATTATACGATATAACGAGAATAAGGTTAACATCTACGCATCGTACCTTTGACCATTGTTATAAATTTGCTCTGCGCTACTTTATACGGAAACTGGATGATACCGGCCCGCTTTGCGTGCCGTAAAAGAATTTCATAAAATCTGTTCTTCTCTACTTGGTGAAAGGAAGGTCCATGCCAAATTTCAAGTCTATAGGTATTATAGTTTCTGAGATATCGTGATGAGTCACTATATACGTGGATTCTTCTAAACCCACCCCTGGTCTAAAGTATGTCGCCATAACAACCTTGAGTTGTGTTCCGGCATTAGTGACCAGGTTCCAGTCTCCCTTAAGATAACAGCAGCGCGTTTGTAGAACCTTTGGTGTTGCAAATAGCCATAGGCGATGGTAACCGATTTCCATCGAACGGGGCGCCTTCCCTGTCTGCTGAAATCCTGCAATAAAAGATAAAATACTTACCGTCGCTTATAGATGTTTGCCACACACCAGCCATTAGGATAAAAATGATAGAATAAAAGGATTTACTTAATTAAGAATGGGATAGAAGGAACGAGACAGACAGATGGGAGAGAGGCATGTGGGTCATGGGAACTCTTACCCATCTCCCATACGATTAGCTCAAGACTTACCCTTGCACGCCGGTTCTGTGAGAGTGTGGTATCACACCGATCAAGTCGGCCCTAAGAGCATAACCAAGATAATAATTGTAGCATGGCTTTACTACAACGGCCTTTTTGAGGTCCGTATCCCAATGCAAAAAACCGAATACTTTTAATTTTGTTGTGTACACCAGCTTATATGTTTGTGAATGTGTACATACATACATATGTAAATGTTACGGTAATGCAATTAACGTAAAATTAATTAATAATAATTGGTTATTATTAATAATTACCTAATGTCGAGATAAAAGTAATAAATGAATCACATTCATCGGTGATTATTAATAAATGCACTTTAGTATAAAAGCTATTAATGTAATAAATTTTCAAAAATTAGGACGTTAAGTGTCTTTCTATTGGATCGAGCCACAGAGGTGAGAGTGGTGTGCGGGATGTGCGGGACTTTTAGTTCATTTAGTTTTCCTTAGTTTTCAGTACCTATAAGTATTGTGGTAGATATTATGAATAAATACTTTTATTTATTTATTTTTAATTTGGATTTTACCGAGTCTATGATTGTATTGTTACGTACGAGCGGGGTACGCACTTATGGATTGGAAGAAAACACCAGTTTTAAATTTAAAAGCTTTTATTAACTCACACAGCCGCACGTAGTACCTCTCTGCAGGGTTCCCCCTATACGCACGACCAACGATGCACAGTCCCGACGATAAGTTGCCACACCCTCAATACCGTCGCCGATATTGCACGGACCACCTCCAATATTATCGCGCCTAGCTCGCTTCTGGTTTCCCTCTCGAACTACGCTACACACCTCCTTTGCGTATCTGTCCACCAAACTTCTCACTAAATTCACCACTTAGTTCGTCTCTGTCCTCTATTAACGTTCTCTAATATCGCACTTGTCGTTTCACCGTCTTGGACTGAACTCAGCTTTAAACTGCAACTTTCAACTCTAAAACTGCCCGGTAGGCGCGCCTTACGCTGTTTATATACCCGGAAGAATTTTCTAGAACCCGTCGATCTGTCTCTGTCTTTCTTTCCCGAACCTTCTGTTCGGGAACTTTCGTTTATACGTCTATCCCTTTCTAACATCTATCTATCTCTTTCTCTGTTTTGTCGTCTATCTCTTTCTAACATCTATCTATCTCTTTCTTTCATTTATCGTCTATCTTTTTCTAAATATATCCGTCCTTGTCTTTTTGTTCTAGATTTTTCTAGATTGTTCCAAAAGTTCGAAAACTAACTAGATGGTTCCACCATCGTTCGCCACAGTATAATTAAGTGAATTTTGGGTGGTTATAAAAAAATAACCATGAAGTCCTACTATCCTTCGAGGTTTTTTTAGAAGCACTCAAAATTTACTTTACATCTTAAATAATAAACAAATGTGCCATATAACTATACCCAAACCGTATAATTTTTATCTTGTTTATTCTTTTTTATTATAATAATAATAATAATCTTTATTTGCCAGAATGTAGTACAAAAGTTGTTACATTGATAAATTATTGTCCTTATACATTCTACCATTTTCATGGTGTGCAAAAATAGTTATAATTGTAAATTAATTTAATATGTCTCAATTATCTTATTTGAAAAATCCGGCTTCCTTAACTCAGCTATTTTTACAATCGCTTAGCGAAATTATTTATTAAAATAAAATTATTTTCAATATTATTATTCCTTTCGATGTGTATATATATATATATATATATATATATATATATATATATATATATCACCTATAATTTATTTTAAATAATATGTATTATGTCAAACAGCTAAATCTACATGTTATGTCAATACGTATAAATTAAATTAATATTTTTAAATAATAGTCAATTATATCACATCTGTGCTCAAGTACTTGGTATTTTGTCAACAAATCTAGGTCACAATAAGATTTTGGAATAGTCATTTTTTATTATTATTACGAAGGGTTTCAATTTATTTTATGATCAAAAAATTCGTTGATACTGTAAAATGTGTTGTTTACTAACCAGTCATATAATTTATGTTTAAATGAATTTATATTCATGTCTTTGATTATTTGTGGTATTTTGTTATATATTTTACCACACATGTAGTGGGATTGTTTTTGTAACATTGCAATTTTAGGTGCCTTTTTTAAAACTATTCTATCTGGGTTTCTTGTGTTTCTGGGATATATTTCCTTGGCTTTTGTAAACAATTCTGAATTGTTCCGTACAAATTTAGCACATTCAAAAATATACAAACAGGGAAGTGTCAATAATTTTAGTTTTGAAAATAATGGTTTACATGAATGCCACGGAGGTATACCGTATATCGCCCTGACGCATTTTTTTTTGTGTGCAATAAACGATTTTCCCGCATCTGTTGAATTACCCCAAAGCACTATACCATATCTTAGGGAAGCAGCGACATACCCATGATATGCAGATAAAACTGTACATTGTGATGATGTTTTCCTTAAGGTATGCAAAACATACACAAATTTATTAATTTTAGTGCAGACATTGTTTATATGGGGCTTCCAAGAAAGATATTTATCCAAAACTATTCCCAAGAACCTACTTTCCGTCTCTTCAGAAATATTAACTCCATTGTGTGTTATATTTAATAATGTATCTTTACTTTGGTATGTCCCGAATTGCACTATTTTCGTTTTTGACAAATTAACATAAAGGTTATTAGAGTAAAGCCAGTCCGTTATTGATGTAATACTGCTGGTTATATCATTATAATACGTATTTATATTAGAATGTGTGGGAGAAGTCAAGATTACAGAAATATCATCGGCAAATAAAAAACACTTATTCGTTATAGCCTCTGGTAAGTCATTAATATATATAAGAAAGAGTAGTGGACCCAATACACTTCCTTGTGGAACGCCGTAACGATTATATCTTTGTTCCGAGTTAACACCAGTTAAGTGGTTCTTTTTATCTTCACATAAAATTTCTACACATTGTTTTTTATCAGCTAAATAACTCTTGAACCAGTTTAAAATGGGGCCTCTAATACCATAATTTTCTAATTTAGCCAGAAGTAATGAGTGTGCAACAAAATCAAATGCCTTAGACATGTCAAAGAATATCACTGAAACACGATTTCTATCATTTATATTGTCCATAATATTTTTAACCAGATTGAAACATGCCAATTTTGATTTAAGTGAAATCAGAGAATAAACGATTTTGCATGTAAGTTTATTTTAGTTATGTATTTGTAAGTATTTGTAAATAAATACCTACTGGACAAATAACTTCGTGTCTTATTTCATTACTTTTACCGACGAGAGTAGTGAATTGTCTCTAATAACCGCTAAATGTGACGAATTTCAATTTTATATTCACATTTACTAAATCAAGAGGTAATTATTAATAATTAGGCTGTGCCTGTGACTTCGTTCACGCTTGACATGAAATTCCCGGGGCACAAAGTATTGCAGCATTTAAAAAAGAATGTAAGCTATCGTTTTAGTTAAACCGTGTCCAAATAAGCTAATATTTATGCACCCAAACAACTACAAACCGCTTCCGGGAAAACTCCCGGCATAAAAAATACCATAAAATTCGTTATCGATCAGTGAATAAACCACATTGGAATTCGATTATTTAATCTGGCCATTTGAAATAATTCCCAGAAAAAATTCCACGCAATTCCCAGGAAATAAAGTAGCACTGATTTTAAATACAAGAATTTACTATTGATCAGCGAAAACCGCACCGAAAGAGGCCCACTAGTTTCTACGTGAATCCCGAAAAAACACAAGAAATCTAAAAAAATGCATCGTGTTCTTTGTCGTTTATATAGTCTATTCCAGTTGTTGTTTTTTTAAATAGCTTCAATGTACAGACACGGTTTTTTTATAATATTATTTATTTATTAGCTCAAATTATGGGTATAGACAGATGATTGATTATCAATCATTTTCAATTAGTCGCATATACCGTAAAATATATATTGTTTATCTCTAGAAGACATTTTCTTACATTACAAACAATAGGAAGGAACAAAAGGATTTTTACAGTTAATTACACATCGAAAGTTGTATATTACAGTAGAAAATGTTATATTAAACATCTTAAGACACAATTTTACTCAAATTACCGCATGATCTTGCTATGGTGCTTGTTTGTCTGTACATGTACAGCTTGACACATTCGTAGAAAGACTTGCATCTCTGAAATATTTTTTATTTAAATGAAGATGCGAAAGTGGAATTTAAAAAATATAAAAGTTATTGATTAATCGAATGCCGCATTAAATAAATTGGCTCTTTCTGCACATTTTATTTTATTTATCTTTCAATTTGATCACGTAGTCTAAAAACAGCAATCAGTCGTCATAGACTGGTAGATATCTGACGAACTCCCTATAAACTTAAAAAAATATAACGTGGAAAGGAGCTGAGCACTGTTTGAAAAGAAGAAGAAAAATTATAGCAGTAATCGGTCAATTCATTTTAGTAATTTTCAGGTAGTAAATTATAGGTATGACAAGATTTCTACCAAATAATGTAGGTCAGGGATGGCAAAAAAAATATTCTTGGAAACATTACGCATTTTGGACTGTTTAGTTTTTTTCTTTTAAATATTGTTTAACGATACCTCGTATAGATACTGATATCCTATATTTAGACGACCTTCAACTAAACATTAATTAAATTGTGTGTTCATAAATGATAAAAAATATTTCAAATTCTAATTATAGGTGCAGGTCAGTGGAATAAAATAGATGCCCCAAGCGGGGTATTTGATGCGTCGCCCAGGCCGTGCCGGTAGGAGGGCGGCGCGTGAGCACCATCGCATTGCGCAAGGCACTTGAACCATCGAAAGTACCCCCTCCCCGGATGTGGAGCGTGCATCTCTTATAAACACAGGTACTGACTGATCGCTGGACATTACACTATCAATAGCTGCGTATCACCGCGTACATCCAGGATGTGTAACAAAACGGTAGGTTCCCAACTCCAAGACATAATATAGCTATATTCGCGATCTGATCACGGTGATACTTATAACAGATTACAAGATTAATGTGCTCCTTGCTGTTATTAAAAAGTGCAGTGCGTTAAGTGACGAATAAGGAATATAAAAACGGGATGAAGAAAAGTGTATCACAGATATATGTACAGTATTGTGGTAGGTATCTTTGTATGTGGTTAACTTGGAGATTTGTGTGTGCAGGTATTGAGATCTTTCTTGGTGGCAACACTGGTGGTGTGTACGGCAGCGCGACCAGAGCCCCCTACGTCATACGGAGCCCCATCCTCTTCGTATGGCCCACCTTCTACCTCATACGGAGCTCCGGCGCCACAATACGGCCCACCGCAGCAGCCCACCATTCACAAACATGTCTACGTCCATGTACCGCCTCCAGACAATGAGTTGCCCGCTCCACGTAAGCCCATATACGTGCCGCCTCCTCAGAAGCATTACAAGATAGTGTTCATCAAGGCGCCGACTCCTCCGACCCCAACTGCGCCAGTCATCCCGGTGCAGCCTCAGAATGAGGAGAAGACTCTCGTATACGTTTTGGTGAAGAAACCCGAAGAGCAGCCTGATATCGTAATCCCTACGCCGGCGCCAACACAGCCCGCCAAACCGGAAGTATACTTCATCAGATACAAGACTCAGGTACGTTAACATCTTTCAAATCAAATTATTCCAACTATACTTATTGGGTAACGGGATAGTTTTTTATAAGTACATGAATTTTCCGAATACTGAAACATACTGATATATGATAATAATCAATTCAAACCCTAGAATATTATTATAAACCAGCCGTGCTTGCCGCTTCATTAGCGCTAAATCCTGTAACCAAAGTGAAACATACATATAATATAAGATATTTGTTTTAATTATGTAAAAAGATAATATTCTTGTTACATCGTATTAATTGTTAATGATTTCATTAAAGTTGAACCCTTTCGGACTCTATTCAAGGAAACTAAGAGATAAAAATGATAAAAACCGGCATTTTGATGAGTAATCATATAAATCGCATTGACATTTATTATGAAATTATAAATAAATGCTTCAATTTTATTAGTATAGAAAGAAGTTTACTTGCGCCAACCTTTCATCACTAGCGTGATGTGCTACAGCGACGAATTAATTTGATAATAAACAGGGTACAATATAATAAGTAATGTAATGTATAATAAGTATAATAACTATACGACAGTACGCATGTGAGTTAATTTGCTTCAGAAGTAACCGTTTCTACAAGTGTCGATAATAATCCAATTAGAAATTAAACTGTATGCTTAAGCATGACCCGCCCACGACTTTGTCGTTTTAGCGACAATCAAATGCCGCGATTCGTAGCGACAAAAATGAAAATTAAGATGTATGAAACATGCCAGTAGTCGACGCGCTCAGCGCCAGCCTCCGTCGCGACACTAGTTGCGACGGTCGTTGCGTCGTCCGTGCTCAAGGTCGTGGCCGGGCCTTTAGTATTTCTCTACACAAACATATACATACATATATACAAGCTTTTTTTGTCACTTCTTTTTGGGGGCACGCTAATTCTCGAAAATTGTAAGTCCATAATTTGTTGTTGTTGTTACATTTTTTTCAGTTTTTATGGCAATTTTTCGATATTTTAGAAATTTCCTTTAAGGGCACTGCGTGTCCCCGCGTGCCCCCACAAAACAAGCCCTGCATATATATATATATATATATATATATATATATATATATATATACTGGGCCAAAAATCGGCCTGTTTTAATATGTCGAATCGAGAATATTATTATCATATTATTATTTATTGACTAGAATTCATACATAATGTCAACCGATGGTATGGCAAGTAAATGAATAGTAAGTTATAGGTACCAGCCACATACGGCTATACGAAATACTTACAAACTAAAAACAGCTAAGGCAGAACAAGATAGTTCATTCGAGGCTAAGGGCTTGTCGCCGCCTATGGATTGGTTGCGAGATAAAGTTATCATCGCAATCTAGTTTTGCAGACACGGTGTATTTCTCTCCAATTGCCTTCCTTTTGTAAGATATAGAGGAAAATAGGGAGGTAAGGTTGGGAAACGGAAAACAAAGGACTGGAACTGGACTAGCATCATTTGTAACCGATAATCACACGTAAGGTATAGGTACGATAATCAATTTAAACATGCTTAAAGTTAAGGAAGGCCCCGAGACATAGGGGGCGAAATACTCATGGGAGTCCATATTCAAAACTATTTCCAAATGAACCACATCACAGGTTCGCGCCGAGCCCTATTCATTTTTGAATTTTACGTTTTATGATATCAAGGGTCGTATTAGTATTAAATTGGAATATGGGCCATTGTTTCTTAAAAAAATAATTTGCGAAGGCGCAAAACTCAAATCGGAGCACGGGACGGGTATTATATATATTTATCACAGAATTGGTGTATATTTAAAGTTTGCGGATTCTATATTACTTTTATAATGCTTATTAAAAATCTAATTTAAAGTATAAAAATTACATTAGGTACAACTTGTCCTTAGGCTATTGAAGTTGTGAGAAAATTCATATATATTTATTTTATATCTTGGATTAATATAATCATAGGTTCTCGTGTTTCTATCAGTAGGTATACTTCATATTGAGTTACACACACGTATTTTCGTCATAACATCGCCATTTTATGTAACGTTTATAATGCATATAATTACTATTAACTACTCCATAAGATTATTTTTATGCGTGATATCTGACCTGCACTGACCTACATATTGCGTAATGTGTGTGAAATTGTGCACACAATATAAGTATTTACAATTGTTTTGTGGCAAATAGCATTATAATTGGCGGCTTGTCTAAAATTCTAACTCTCTATAAAAAGAATAATTTAGACACTTTAGTATATTACGCAATGATGAAATATGCATAGGCTGTAATATACGTGTATTTTATTACTTAAACTTCTATGCATTTTATTCGGTTTAAGTATGTTTAATGTTGATCCACACCAATAGTAGGTACTTATTATTAATGTGAAAGTATGTGTTTGTTATTTTTTTTTACGATTAAACGGCTGAATCAATCGTAATGAAAAGCGTGGTGATAGATGTTTATATCCTAGTTTACGAAATAGGGTACCTTTTGTTTCAGAAAATAATCTTAAAGCGGGGGAGCATGGGAAACCTATAGTTCCTTACATAAGCAAATAATGCGTGTTTTATGGTGCTTTTTACTTCACTAAGAATTGCTGATTAAGGCCCAATTTCCTATATCTTACAGACCGTTCATTTGCCTTACTATCCGTTAAGATTAGACATAAACTCCATACAAGTAATGTCAAAATTCAACCGATGGTAGGGCATGTGAATGAATAGTAAGATATTGGAATCAGCCATAACTCACTGGTAACGGCTAAAGTATAATGATTAATGGATCACTTTTTAAAATGTAACCGATCACGCGACTGCCCGTTGACTACAGGAGACTGTATAACAGAAAATCTTTTCCTAAAATCCTGGAAAAATTATCGAGAATACTAGTCCGAATATAATAGCTACCCAGTGTATTAAATCAATGTGATGGAAGCACACACATACCATTTCAAAAAAGATTTTTTATGCTACACGTCATTAGAGGCGTGACCGCCTGACGGCTTGTTATCAATGCTATTTGTCGTTCCTTTTGGTTTTAGAACTTTTACTCTAGTTTTTTTTTATTTATTTGAGTGCATTTTACATATAATTATGTTTCGTTTATTTTAGTGTTTAGACTGTTATTGTATTTTCGTGAAATTCTAAATAAAACTTTGTTCTTTCATTCTTCTTCCTAAAATTTCATTGAATATTTACGGGCAGATCGGACGAAACCCGCTTCAGATGTTCCCCCCCGACTCTTCTCAGATAGCCTTCTGGATATGGTTCTGGTAGCGATCGAGTGTATAAGCAATATTTAATTTTGCTTATGATCATAAAAAAAAGAAATTCAATGTCTACTTAATCTAGTATTCCATTAAATATTAATTGTATGTCGATATTAAAGTAACATTTTATAAACACTTCAGCTAGGTTACTTCGCTTACTAGCGAATATGATTTTTATCCTACAGGGATGTGTTTATTTTCTAGAAAGTAGTGTTATATTTTCTTTAAATAACATCTTCATCAAATTGTACAACCCTTTTTCATTTTGGTTCTTAATAATAAATATGCGCAGAATAGTTAAAAGATTGGTAAAGCAATTTTTTTTATTTTACAGAAACAAGAAGGTTACCCAGCTGCAGCCCCCAAGCCCGAATACGGTCCGCCTGCACCAGCGCCGTCGTCGGAGTACGGCGCCCCTTGAGGCACCAAATAGATAGACCATATTTCCAGTTCATCGTAGCCGAAATCGTTTTACTATTTCTTTTTACCAAAAATTATCCAATTATAGTTAAATATTTTAGATTTTAAGTGTGTTAAGAAAATAATATAATGGATATATATTTTAATAGAGCCTGGTTCGAAGCTTAACATAATCTTCGAACCTTGCAAGCATGTTTTATTCTTGAATACATAACAATGTATTCAAGAATAAAACATGCAAACCGACGCTTGAGATGACAATCTACAAAAAAGGGTAGTTTAACAGTCTAATAATCCAAACTGCGTTTTAACAGGTTTAAGCGCAGCATTTTATGTCGATGTTTTGGCCACTTTTCTACAACGATAACGGTTATTGAAATGTGGCCGAAACATCGAAATTAAAATCAAATAAAATGTTGAGCTTAAAACCGTTAAAACAGAGTTTTAGTTATGTGTAATTGTCGAATGCGAATGCGTAAAAAATACTAACTTTTTCTTTCTCATCAAAACATCGCGGCCTTCTTAATTTTATATGAGTATAGGAAGTTATAAAGACATAATGCTAACGAGTCAAATAACTCATTTATTATTGTATAAACAGTAATTAAAATGATTCTTATTATAACATGATATTTGAAAAGTATTACGGTAGCGATGTAATTTAATGCACACTCTCTAACATTTAAATTATTTTACAATTTATTCTAACATAAACGTCACCTATATAATTGATTTGTCAGGTGTTCAAGTTTCGTTTCAGTTTGAGTAGGTATTTTATTCCGAGAATATGGATCTTAGACTTTGATGTGTACCTTTGAAATATATTCAAATATTAAGAAACAGTATTCGATGAAATATTAAACCATGATACAAGCATTATGCGTTTTGACATGATGCTGTTGAAAGATGGTTGTTGGCATCTAGGAATTATTTTTGCTAATCAAGGACGCGCACCGTGTAAAAGTGAAATTATGAAATCGCCTGAGTAATCACTAATCCGTGTTGCATGCTTAGTTTCAATAAATACTACATAATATTTGTTATTCACAATGGTCAATGTTAATTTGATAAACGAGATATAAAATTGTATTTTAAACGAATAGACTATAGACGTATCAAATGCCATGAAATTCACATGAGAATATAAACAATATTTTTCATATGTAAAAGGAGTACCAGAGTAATGTAATACACTTGTAAACATTTGAAATAAGAGGGTAGATTCGTATCTACCCTCTTATCTTAAATGTTTCAAGTCACTTGCGCAGTTGTTTTCGTTGAGTTTTTCGCACGGATTTCGACGAAAGGCATTTTAGAGTAGTTATAATGTAAGAATAGTGAGATACTAGTAAATTGAATACCATTAAAATCTGAAAAGATGTAATGAAACTACTTTGAAGGGTTTTAAACGCGGTAATTTATTTGATTCTTTTTTAATAAAAATCAAATAAATAACCGCGCTTATACAAGTCGCGAAAACTTAAGAAAATATTACTCAAACGATGTGATCGATGATGGATATGATCTAAGATCTAAATATCTAAACCATGTAAATTCTAAAAGATAGAGTTCATACAAAGTTACGGGATGGTTGGCAAATTCGGCTACGGTGTGACATCTGGCATACATAGCAAAACTGCATGTTTGTTTTTATTACATCAAATTGATGTGTATGTTTGTAAATAATACAATATTTTTATACAAATAAAATATTTTTTAATGAACCAAGTATTTTTAATTGTCTGCCTCATCGTTTTTTATGCAAAAATAATTGTCATTTCTGGCATATTTAACAGGAACAACACATAAGAAAGTAGGTAGCCTTGAAATTTATTGCCATCATAGCTTAATTTGGACTCTTAAGAAAAAAATTACATTGAAACATACCATACCGTCCATTACTTAATAATAGATAAATTTAGTTCGATATATTTGTATCTTCGTAACTAAAACGTTACTTGTTTTTAATACAACGCAACCACCGTTAAAATAGTTTTATTATTAATGTTTTTTTATTTAATAGATATTTGATCATATCTAATAAAAAAAAACTCAATTTAAAGAACAAGAAAGAAGATATTCTTATCTTCTGATACAGATTTAACTTAATTACGCATATAAACATAAAATCAGTTTAAATCATATATCAATATGATTTAAACTTATTTTATGTTTATATGCGTATAAATATATCAATACAAAACATGAAACAAAAGAATGTACGAATACACATATAATAACAGTACTGTTAAATGTAACCTTTTTTATGAACATTTGGAAAGAATTATTCTGTTTATTTGCATAAAGAAAAACTAATATTTCAGACATTTTTTTTCAGTAGGTAGGTAGTACATGGTTACGAAAGGTGTTAACTAATGTCCGCCGGGTAGACCCTGATTAGTGCTTCGCTAAAAAGTGAAAACATGTGAAACTGTTAATTTTGATGACACAATGATAATGTTCATGAGGCAAATAGCTTGAGGTTAAAATTTGCGAAAGCATTTTTGTATTTATTTTAAAAGTACAAAAACAACAACAAATCTTTAATGAATGATATGTAAATCGTACCACAAACATATATATAAACATAATATCGACTTAGGGAAAGTACAAAAAACAAAAAAGTGATTTCTTATTGATACTTGTACAGCACAGTACAGTGTTGTTATTTAAGAGTAGTCTGAAATATATAATAATTTGGCAGTCTGAACCTTGCAAAATGTCAAAATTGAACATACCCGAGAATCTTAAACAAAATTCTTGTTGTAATCATAATAATTTTCATTGATATTCCTCGAGCTGTTCGGAGCCTTTGCGAGACAAAAATTTACTTTTATGATTGAAATCACAAAAAAGTAAATCGATTTTATTTATATGTACATACAGTTCAACGGATAAGTAACGAGCAACCACAAGGCCTTCGGACATTCTGTGTCGAACACGGACTCGTGAAATTCCCTATTTGCAAGATAAAAGCAGTTGATAGAATAAAGAAGTTTTTGATGATGAAGAAGAATACTATTTTATTTCATCAAGTACTGCGGATTGAGCAGCAGGAACGCCTCGGTTAACTTTTGGCCGGTTCCCTATATCCTATTAACTTTGACATACATATGTACAAGTAATGTCGTTCACACACAGATACACTTGGGTATATATACAAAGATATAAACTGAAAGTCAATCAGTAGGCTACGAAGAGAGCTATGTTAGATAAACTAAATCCGAAACAAAAATATCTGTAAAAGAACCGAGGTAAACGACATAGCTTACAAAATTGCAAGCTGAAGTGCCAAAGGGTCGGTCACCCTTTGTCGCCTTTGTGACCCTGAGTCGCGGAACCGATGATCGATGGATCAGACAAGTCCTGGAGTGTATCTTGCAGGGCCGGATTTACTTAAAGCCCCGCCCTGGGGGACCCTGAAAAATACAGCCCCATTATCTATGCACTGTAATGAGACTTCAAAACCTAAATATGAGAACTCGATTTTTTAAATTTGGCATAAATCCAATAACTTCCCAATTTTTGAAAATCATTGATTTTTATAGAAGAAAGTTGTTTTTTTTGCTAACACTCCAAATTTTGCCGCCCTCGAAAATTTCGCCGCCCTAGTACCCCTAGTGTAAATCCATCACTGGCATCTAGATAAACGTAGTGAAGGTGGCCGTCGAGGTGATATGAAAGAAACAGTGGACGGGGACTACCGACTTTGATAAAGAGGATACTCTTGTCAAACCAAATCAAATCAGTATAGTATTATTAGACAAAATATGAGAACGTTCTGGGCACCCAAGGGGATGAAGGCAAAAGTAACAAACGTATTAGATGTTATTTATTCATAATACTGCGGACATTACGTTACGTAAACTTCATAACGTGAGATATTCCTGTTGCCACAACATTAAAGCGTAGCATCGTACATTATCACCGTTCGTATTGGTAAGTATAGTGTGATGTAATGTGAAAAATTGTTGTGTGTAAAATAGTAGAACGTCCCACGGTACATGGTCGGTGCTAGGTAATTCGACATTTTCACTTTCTCGGATGTATGGTGTATGAATGCCGCAACTTCCGTAATGCTAGGATTGCGATCAAGGCTAAATTATATAACGATCCCTCTTTATTCGTAGTAGACCTCCCATTGTTTCGAATTAGGGTTAATCGTGCTTCGAAATATTCAAACCATATTTTTTGATTACGTGGTCAAATTAATAAAGTAACTTAATATTATGTTTATCTTGCGGTCAAAAAGAATACCTAAAAATCATATGAGTGGCAATATTTTAGGTTATCAATTTACTTTATTTAAATGAGATTGCGGTCTTAGACACTGAGCCATGACGAGCGACGGTTTTCTTGGCCTCGTGTGCTTACGGTGAAGAAATACATTTAGTTAGAAACGTCGAGATCATCGCTGAGTGAAGTCCATCACTCTACGCTACGTAGGTACTCGTGAAAGAGAATTTTACGGGCCTTTTTACTTTAGTAGAATGGATAGTACAACTGCCCTACATGCCCTCTCTTGAAGGCATATTTCATTTTCACACAACAATGTATCTATGAAGATGTTTCTCCTTGCCGTTAGTGCTTGGTAATGACTCGTCCGTCGCAACATTAAAAGTAAATGGGTCTTATTAACATATCAACATATTATAAATATAACAGATGCAATTCTGGATATAACTGCCGACTGATCCAGAAGCTTTATTTATTATATGATTGTAGAGTTGACTGAACGCATTCGTGATCTATTTTGGTCTTAGAGAAACACCCGTGCATGCTCTTTCGATTCATATAGGCAGTTCGCAGGGAATTTTGGCAGATAACACGCTACATCGTGAGAGTTAGTTTTAAAAACATGTCATTAAAAATTGAAGCTGACATATCAGTTGGATCAGAACCTTGCGTTGGAGCCTGGAGCGAAAAGTTATTTATTGGTACTGAAGACGGATTCATAAGGGTAATTATTCAGATCAAATTAAATTTAATATTATAAAACTTCGACTTCCTTAATGTTATTGTAATAACTGTTTATTCACATTTAATTGAGCTTTGATTTACTTCAGTCTTTTATCTTGCAGTAACTCTTGTTTTATTGGAGATATTTTACGAGTATGTATACTTCTATATTTATATCCAGTATCTCATTTATTTCTGAGGTTTTATTGCGAAAAAGCGACAATCAAAATTATTTTTGTATTTATGTGAACATTAGGTCGCTTCTGATTTGTCGATTCAGCAGGTGTCGGAATCGGTTTGCTCGGTTACGCGGTACCAAAAACTCACTGGGCGCATATTTTTTTATGAGTGTTTCCTGCTGTCTCGGTATTGGTGCGGGAGCGGCACACACCGAGCAAATCAGGAAAAGAGCACACCGATGCTGCACCCACAAATCAGTGTCAATAAAAAAAATTTCTAGTCTTACAACGCTGATTTGTCTTCTGCTTCATCATGGGCGGCACACGCCGTACAACCATTTGCAATAGCTGCTGGAGGTGGCACTGTTTATTCATCGTCTAATGACGGAGGCATTCGTGTTTGGACTCCTGAAGGAACTAAATTAAAAGAGCTACCTATTACTGGAGGAGATATAGGTTCAATTTACGTCTTTGACAAACACGTCTATGCTGGTGATGAGGTTGGAAATGTTAGTATATGACTTCTTTATTATACTTATTATAGTATGAAAGAGTATTCCTTGCCTATTCCTTGATGATTATACTTTTATTTATTCTGTACTCTTCTTTTGTTTGTTTGTAGTTTTTAAGCAATAAAAGTTGAATGTTAGAATCAGTTTTATAATGGTGTTTGCGGTCGTGGCACTTGCTATTCATGTCTGCCGTTGCCGCCGGATGCGTTAGTCGGAATTAAAATTTAAAAAAAATCTTCAACTTTTTATTAAATCTTTTGCAGGTATTGGTATATGAAAATAACGAAATAAAGGCAACGTACCAAGTACTCGAAGAAGTTAAAGATCTTTGTTTTAATGAACCGTTTTTATTCACTGTTAGGGATCTTTATGTTACTGTCACCGAAATAAAACCTGGTAAGTTCATCATAGTATTTTCTTTAAAGTACAATACATATATTATTTTAATTCTCCTCCTCCTGTCGATCAAGAGAGTCAGGTTAAAATTTTCTTTTTTTTCTTTTATCATTTTTTATATAATATTTTCTTGTATCATGTCATCCTATATACAGATTTTTTTAATCCATACCATACTATTACTAATTCTATGACTTATAGATCTGTTTTACATACTTATGAATTATAAAATATATTAAAATATCGCTCTATATATTGATACCTGTTACTGCTACTTTCTTACAAAAAGGTATCTAAGAAGTGATGGTGAATAACAAGATTATTTGCAATAAATAGGTAGTTATTTAGGGTTAGAAAGTTGAAAACTTTTCTTTTAACGCCTCATTGGTGTTTGTTCATTTATTGCCCATAATCAGGTCTATCTTAACCATAATGTCGCCGGGTGTTGTATAATTAATTCATAATGTATTCAGGAATGAGGGTATTCCCATATATTTAATAAAAAGCTGTCATGGTTAAATTCGCGTTTCATTCAACGGTGGTGGTGCAACGTTGGGATACGAAACAACTACTCCAAAGAGCCGGGTGATTAAAACATTAAAGGGAGGGTGCAGGCTGGATTGGATTGGATTTAATAATCCAAAATCAGCCTGCACCCTCCTATCCGACAATAAAAGATTAAATCTACGTTTTATACAATACAATACTCTTTATTGTACACGAACATTTCATGGAAAAAAGACAAAAAGCTTACTTACTAAAAGGTAGTACAATGGGCGGCCTTATTGCTAAAAGCAATATCTTCCAGGTAACCTTTGGATGGACAAGAACTAATTACATAGAGTGTTGGCGTGCAGTTGAAATAGACATTAATAAATATAATAATAAAATAATTATAATTCATATATTATACATAGATATAAATATATATATACGTACATAAACATACGAACCAAACAATAAACACATTATACAGTTAAATAGTGCTCCTTCACAAGTCTGTTAAATGAATGGATAGATTTAGAAGACCGGACATCTGCCGGCAGAGCATTCCAGAGATGCACAGCCTGGACAGAGAACGATCTTGCGTAAATCTCCGTAAAATGTATCGGTGTCCTAAGACGCAACCTCTCTGACGATCTCAAAGACCTCGAGACCTTTATGTTCCCTTTTTAATCATACTTACTCTACAAAAAAATAATCTTGTGATACAAGAAAATATTTTTCTGTTCGCCAATCACGTAGCTTAAAGGCGGTCTGTTTGCGCCTCTTACGTAGTTCCCTGCGCCAGGCGCCACTTGCGTTCTGTATGTTGATTAAGATATGTCTCTCCCATAATAATATTTAATTTTAAAACTAGGATATGCCCGCGACTTCATCCATGCTTGACTTTAAATTCCCGGGACACAAAGTACTGCAGCATTAAAAGAAGAATGTAAGCTATCGTTTTAGTGAAACCTGTGTTCGAATAAGTTCATTTTTATACACTCGAACAATTACAAACCGCTACTGGAAAAATTCCCGGAATAAAAAATATCACAAATTTTATTACATTTTTGCAATGGATCAGTAAAAAATCAAAATGGAATTAGATTTTTTTTAAATCTGCAATTTCAAATCATTCAAATTTATTTTATCACCTTCAAAGTATGCTCCTTCAGAAACGATACACGTACGCCAACGAATAAACCAATTATCAAAACATTTTTTAAACGCTTTTTCCGGAATTGAGTTTAGTTATTGTCGCGACTTCTCCTTATGTTTTCTACCGAATGAAAACGGTTGCCACGAAGTAGTAATTTGAGTTTAAGAAAAAGAAAGAAGTCCACGGGAGCCATATCTGGTGAATAAGGTGGTTGCTCGATGGTATTTGTTTAGTTTTTAGTCAACTTGCTCTCTTATACACCTCACGCTCAAATAATATACTTTATTTACTGTTTCACCTTCCTTGATGGGTTATACCCAAAAGCCATCATTTTGCGGAGTGTCACTCGTATACCTACGTTCAGTAGTTAAAAAAAAGCTGCAATCGCAGCGCCATCTTTTTGGTATTTACGTCTATCCCACGGAAACGATATCATTTATTGGTATCCTAATTTACGATGTGGGATATAAATTAGCTTCTGTATAGAGTTTCATTTCAATCCGTTCAATAATTTACACGTGATGCTTAACAAACAGACAGATGAAAATTCTAAGTTGTAATTTCGAAATATGGTCTGGTCCAAATCAGCCCCCTGACCTTTTTCACATTTTTAAACGTTTTGTATAAACTCGAATCATTTACAAATTAATATATATATATAAGATTTTTTGCTTTAAATTTATGTATCACAATAACTAAAATAAATTATATTTTTACAGAGGAGTCAAAAACTCGCTTCCTCACACGTCATTCGATGGAAGGCCGTGCTCCCATAAGAATATCTGGGCAATTTCTTCTAGTCATGTCCAGAGATGGTAACCACTTGCGTTTGCATGAAGCATCTATCGATAGTAATTTCAAGTTCTTACACGAGGTGAAGGTGTGTATATTATTGGTGGAAAAATCTCATTACCTATTACAGCCTTTAAAGGTTGTATCGCTCGTTTGCACACACCAGGGGAGTGCAATTAATCCATAGGTTTTAATTAATAAGTTCTCTGTTTGTGTACTATCTCTGTATATTGTATTTAACAAAGACAAGATTGTAAACGTGGATTCATTTTAAAATTTAAAACGTGTATCTTTTGTCTTGATACGTTGCATCGTACGTAGGTATCTTTAACGAATTTGTTTTTCATTATTTATGAAAAACGATTATAATATTAGTTCATAAGGTAATTTTATTTGTAACGGAAAAGTGGAAAAACGAATCGGAACAGACAAGTGGCAAAACGAATCGCAACAAAATTTTAACTTGAAGTTTCAAAAAATTAAGCTAGAGTAGTACTATATCTATTTTTACGAATAAATTTTGGAACACTGTCAGTAGTGAAAATGAGAAGCTGCACCGTGCGCATCTCTTTAAGCACTATGAAAGGTAACCTAAAGCCCCTTGTAATCAAAATATTCACTAGGATTTATATAATTTTATAAATGTTCGGATATAATTCGTATTATTTTACGCAGGTGAGTGACATGATAGTCACTAGTATAGCAGTGATCGGAGATTATGCTTTCACCGGAGGATGGGATGGCTGTGTACGAAGGTGGAAGATTTCTAACAACCAGTTGGAGCCCTCAGGAGTATTAGAAGTTGGTTCGTGTGTAAACGCCCTTACTAGCGGTTCCAATAGTGTATATGCCGCACTGTCCGGCGGACGATTAATCTGTATTAAATGCTAATATTAAATTTTAGTACAGAATACTCCTAAATGAAAACGTGTTATAGATTCTAAAAATACTTATATAAGTCAAGAGAAGACTAGAAATGATAAACGGCCAGTAAAAAAGGTAAGCCCTTGTTTACATTATGGCCATTTCTAGGGTGCAAGCAGAGGACTTTTTAAATACTCGTGCTACCAACTTCCTTCACCACTTTCTTGCCTCCTGTCATGGAAGAGGACATAATGTAAACAAGGCATAACAGCGAAAAGCTCTCAAAACACCGGTTGTGACACAAGTCACTGTTCTCTCAAATATTGAAGCTATAATTTCATATTTAAACTGTGTATCATAACTAAGTTTCGACAACTGTTATTTGCGTAATATTGTTCAACTGATAGTAGCGACATCTAGTGAACGCAGTGGATCTAACCATCAAAGCAACACATTCAAAATTATTCAAATACTGGATTTGTCATTTCTATTGCTCAATGCACCGGTATGGAGAAGAAATCATTATATATACTGGTACATAATTATATAATTATAGTATATCCACAAATCACGTCACACGAATTTCATGATTTTTTAACCCTTCCCTCATTCTTGTCACATTCGTGAAACTCCTCCCTCCCTAGTGTGACATCACATGTTTTGTAATTTTACGTCAAGAAATTCTTGATTCTAGTTCCGTAATTAGTTTTGTTTCCAGTTATTTTTTAATAATTTAAACACTGCTCACAGTTCAGATTTCGTGTTTTAATTCTTAAATATATTAGATTTTTAAATGTGCCTTCACGAAATTTAAGACACCTCAGCCCTAAGTGTGACCACACAATGTCACACTTAGTCATTGGATGGCCCCTTGCAATCACGGGTGAATTAATGACAAAATAGAAAGTATCTCAAGATTTAAAAATGGTTACTAATTAGTTTTTAAAATACTACTGTATAATCTTTCTTTTTTATAATTATCTTAATTACGATATTTTGAATAATACGTATGTGTAATGATTTAACAGATACACAAATTAAAACAATTATTAAAATAAAATAAAGTTAACTTAAATTGTACTTTTATTTACTATTCTGTTTTATTTTTTCCATGGTATTATTTCACCTTTAAAAGATCTATCTGATTTTCATGTTTCAACTAGATGGCCTTAGATAATGTACACTCTAGATAGCGCGTCGCCCTGAAATCACAACAACAGAAACAGGCCAGCTTACGCATGCTGGTATGCGTGAGGATACTGTCTTACACTCACCTCGCGTCATATTGTTATCTATGTGTGAGTGTACTTAATGATACCAGTTAAATGTTTTCCTTATTTTATTAGGAAAACTAATCATATTAAAATGTGGTTCTGAAGTGTTGCAAAAAATGAAATAAGGTATGAAATATTTATATTGTGAGATTTACCCCAATATCAGTTTTTTTATAAAATGAATACGTCCTTTCGGAAATAAAACAATTTGGCACACAACTACGATTTTATTTATATTAATTACCCTATCTTTGAAATTGTTTTGTTGAACAACATTCGTTTTGATGTTGCATCTCTGTTTAAATTTTGTAATTTAGGCATAAGGCGACACCTTATGCATAAATATTTAATCTTCGACGTTTTTTATTATTCACAAAATTCATGTCTTTTTGTCGAAAATGATCAGAACAATGACAGTCGTTTTGCAGGTTTCCATAGATCTTCTTCACGTCTTCGTCGTATTATGTCTACCCACCGATTTTCAATCACAGGATCTTAAGGTATTCTGAAACAAATTAATATTAATTTTTTTTTAAATCACGACTGTCACTAGTAAAATCTTTGTTGTATGTACTTTTGTGATTACTTTTAAAACTTCTATACCTACTCTACACTATTATGTTTATTATAAGATCATATAGAGGATGTCGTAGCGTAAGGATTTTAACGATACCTCAGCCATCAAATTCAGTTAAGTAGTTACATACTAGTTATCACGCAAAATAGAAACTCACAAGCTTAAAATATACATTGACCATGAAAACATTACACTACTTTTTAGAGCAGCTGTGTAAATATAATAATAAAATATAAAAAAACCTTTATTGGCTAAAATGCGTTACACTTATAAAAACAGAAACTATTTTATCGTAGTTTTAATGTGCGTCATAAAGCATAAATCACGCGAACAAAGTCGCGAGTAACATTTAGTGTTAAATGTGAGTTGGGTAGCCTTACCCATATCAATTCCTCCAGCTCATAAAAATATGGTGGAAGTTTTGTATTGAAAAAGTGGCAACACTGATAATAATGTCGAGTGGCAGTTGTAAATAAGAACCTAAAAAATAGTTTTTTTTTTTACGAAATTTATTACATAAATTATGAAATCTGGATTACTTACCGATGGTAGGACACTTCGTTAGTTGTTTTTAAGCGTCCCTTGTAATTTCTGCAAACTTTTATCACGCATCTCGTGATTTAAGATCACTTTTTAAAATTTGTTATTCAAGCGCTCGGACGTGCGTATAGCGTGTTGTCAAATTAGACACTGATAGACGGGTATTGACTTCGAGGCCAACAGTTGGCTGATATTTTTTTCGACGGATCCGCGCCGCCTACGCTCCATCTAGAGTGTACATTATCTAAGTAGATGGCGTAGTGGTCAGCAATCTGTATTTATTTATTTTTTAAGTGATATTAACACTTACTGCATAATTTGCCAGAACTATTTCAACACTTCCCTAATAACTTACAAATTCAAGCTCATTTTTGTCATCTAAAAGGAATAGATAGTGTATGTCCCACCTGATGGTAAGTGGTTATCTTCACCTTATAGACATTTGCATCACCCAATGTGCTACAAATGTGCTACCAGCCTCAGAGTAGTAACTGTAACCTGGCCACTGATGCCAGAATGCAACTCAAGGTTGTTCTGCAGGCATGTTTTAAATTAGGGGTGGTAGCCATCCAGACAGGCAAATACCCTACCCACCTGGAAGTGGATTATTTTGTCACTTCATACAAAAGGTCACCCTGCCATTGGAAACAGTATATTTTCTCCTTTTCTACATGGATAAATAATTTTTCCATTGTCTTTCAATATTGAAAATCGTTTTAGACTATCTTTACCAAAACTCAGTATTATTTTATTAATCCTAATAAATTTCTTTTCTAATGAATTCAAGTACTGAATATTTAAAAAATAAGTTTAAAATATATGTATAATGATGGTTGAAAATTATTTAATTGGTGACACTTTGCTATATCATAACAACTCAAGATTGACTTGTAGTGACCTCTCAACTGTCCTCTTGAAATGTAGGATCTCAGTGGTTTTCACAGATATATTCTTCATTGGACAATTCTCTAGAGTTCCTATTTCTCTTGAGTGATTATTATCATAATCAGCTTCAAATTTCAATTTTTTGTCATACCTACATACATAATAATATTGAAATTTTTGATGCTAATGATGGTAAAAAATTTACAAACAATATTTCTAAATATGTATGTTTACAAATATATCAAGGAAATGAAATTGTATTAAAATATAGATAAGATAAAATTATCCACATTTAAAATTTTTACCATGTAGATTCATATTTGTGAGGATAATCAATTTCCGAATAACTTTATGCAGTGTACATAGTATCTTTAGAATGTGGTAGGTATAACTTGTTTACATAGGTAGTGTTGAAATATCTGCTGGATGTACATTGTTTAGTCAATTTTTTGGGCCTAATGTGCCTATTGTTACGATTGCCACATGATGACAGTTAAGGATAACATTATGAGAAAACCTGCATATTAAGATTAACGATGTGTGAAATTTGTCATAGAAAATTGTGACAAGCATAATCTATTCCTAGAAAACAAAGACTAAGCTTGAATTATTTCAAATGAAACATATATTTTATATTTATTTTCATGAATAAAAGAGGTCATCCACTGCTTTATCATAGCATCTAGCAAATAATGGAAATTGAGCAAAAAAACTTTAAAAAGATAATTTAAAACCCTTCAATAGATTTGCTTCTCACAAAACATGCTCTGCATGCTGGTACATGTGGAGCATCTTTATCCCTATCTACAATGATATAGGGCTGTTAACTCTATGGGAAGATTAGTTATTTAAACAAAAATGCAAATTAATCCTGTTTATTTAGTAACAGTATTTCAACTAAACTATTAACATAAATAAATGTTGGGTTGGGTTTACATATATGTCCCCGGATGATTTCCTGGATGATTTTAATGGTTAATGTGTTTAGGAATATATTTAAGACTTATTTATAACAACTGAAATTGGTTTTGAGTGGAAAAAATACATATCCAATTAATTATCAAAGTTTGAAATTCACGACAATGATCTGGTAATTTTGTTGCAGAGATGTTTTTTGACGGGATTTATCTAAATAGGAGACTCTATGTATCCAAAAATTTTAATATGTGGATTTTTAAACAGTCGGTTAGGTTAAGTTTTGTGTAGAACCGACTGGTAACCATTCACTATTTATCTTATATATTAGTGAAAAACAGAAGTAAGGTTAGATTGACAAAAACATTAATAACTCAGGAACTATACATTTCCGGCACAGGAGTTGCAGAAGGGGTGAGTTTTCCTCAGCCCCTCCCTCCCCCGCTCATTACTTTTGATTCCGGGGACATATATGTAAACCACACCCTTTTTATTTAGTATAGATAGATTATAACCATATGGTCAGCTATAGATAACAAAATAAATATAATTACAGACATTTTTCTACTTTTGCCTAACCAAGACACGACATTTTTCATAATCTCATTAGATAATTATTTCAACATCACATAACTCTGATTCAGATGGCAATTTTACATATTTAGGGTCGATAAAGTTGGGGTCTATTGGTGGCAAACCAGCCTTTTCACGGCGCCGCAGTTCCAGAAATGCTTCTCTTTGCGACCAGTCTCTCAAGTTTAAATCAGGCGCGTAGGCCCAAGCAAATGAGCCAAATACAAGACATAGGGTCACAGAGAAGAAGAATGATGCATGATGTGCATTTGTATCTTCTTCCTTGCTAGTATAGTCGAAACCATAGCTCACCCAGTTTTTATCTTGCTCGGTGGTAGATTCACAAGCAGATGAAGCAGAATCACTATTCTTTTTCGACGTTGAGATAGTTCGACTAATTTTGTTGCAATGATTCCAAACACATCTTTGTAATAATGGCATATGACGCAACTTCATCAGAGTCGCCATGGTTTTCTTCCGCTTATTTCGTTTTTATATGTATTTGAATTGTTTTTAATTTTATCTAAAATCTAAATATATAAAACTTAGGATGAAGTTGATTATGAAACCAATACCATAGATTAGATTATTTATTTATTTAGGTTTATGGCTTGGCAGCTAGGCTTTTAAGCCAGATCTTAGTTTACAATACAGTTTCTACATTTTCTTATATTGTAAACTAAGAACTGGCTTAAAGGCCTAGCTGCCAAGCCGTAAACCTAAATAATAATAAATTTAATTCGACAATCTGGCTTAAAAACCTAGTTGCCGAGCCTTAATTATATTAAAAAAAAATAATTCGACAATACAACATACGTAGTATCCCACTGAAGTATGAATATTATATAGGTCTATGTAGTATCCATATTAGTTGTTTGTGTCTGTGAATACAACCTAGCTATTGCTGAATTTGATTTGTTTTTGAACTTTTGCTGCTATTTATTAATTTACGTAGAAATTATCAAAACATTTAATATGGTTGTAAGAAATTATAACGAAGAATTAAAATATTTGGAGAAAATTAATCCATATTGTTGGAAAATCAAAATGGGATTCCAACCTAATATGAATGTGGAAGGAGTATTTTACGTGAATAATACCCTTGAAAAACTTATGCTTGATGAACTTAGGAACGCGTGCAGGCCCGGTCAGACTGGTGGTTTTCTTCCCGGCGTAAAACAAATTGCAAATGTAGCTGCTTTGCCTGGAATCGTTGGCCGGTCAGTCGGCTTGCCTGATGTGCATTCTGGATATGGATTTGCTATAGGTATGTAAGTTTGGCTGCGCTTTGACAGAATTTGGCATGAGATTATGGGTAGGTAGGTAATTAATTTGAGTTTAGGTGCATATATAACCCTTTTATATCGCAACTAGACCTGTTATTTAGGGCAGGAAACCAGTTTTTAGGGTCCACCAATAAGTTTTGAATGAATAATGGGAAAAACAGAATTACATTAGATAAACAAGGTTTTGTCACTTTTGGGGTGGGGTATAGATACACGGCACATTCATGGGGTGTGATTTACATATATGTCCCCGTAATCATAAGTAATGAGTGGGGGAGGGGGGCTAAGGAAAACTTACCCCTTCTGCAACTCCCATGTGGCGGAAATGTATAGTTCATGAGTTATTTATGTTTTTGTCAATCTAACCTCACTTCTGTTTTTCACTAATATTTCACTTATATATAAGATAAATAGTGAATGGTTACCAGTCGGTTCTGGCCTACACAAAACCTAACCTAACCGACTGTTTAAAACTCCACATATTTAAATTTTCAGATACATACAGTTTCCTATTTAAATAAATCCCGTCCTCTTCAAAATGTACACTTTCCGGTGCACAAAAAAAGTCTCGTCGACAAAATTACCAGATAATTGTCGTGAATTTTAAACTTTGATAATTAATTGAATATGTATTTTTTCCACTCAAAACCAATTTCAGTTGTTATAAATAAGTCTTAAATATATTCCTAAACACATTAACCATTAAAATCATCCGGGGATATATATGTAAACCCAACCCCATTCATGTATTATAACCACCCAAAATTAATTTTATATCTCAAGTAATAAATAAATGTGCTGTATATCATACCACACACAAAATGTGGTAAACAAAAACTGGATAAAAGCGCAGTGCAAGTTTTGGATTCATAAATCAAATAAAATCAAAATTTTTGACATTTATTGAGTAAAACATAATTCATAAATTTTGAAACTAATTGGTCCACAAACTAGGTTGATACACAATTCTAATTGTGAAATTATTGATTACAGTTACATTTATTTTTAAAAATTATGTAAGTGTGTGTTAACAGCCATCAAAGGACATGCACTTCTTTTTTCATCCCTAAAGTTGGTCAACCGCAGTTGAATTTGCTGTACAGCAAGATACACGGTTGGCTTAGAAGGCATCTACAAATGCCAAAGTTAGTCAACCGCAGTTGAATTTGCTGTACAGCAAGATACACGGTTGGCTTAGAAGGCATCTACAAATGCCATTTGAAATGTTCCTGATACAGATAAATTTTTTAATGAGATAATTTAAATTAGCTAGTAAACAATGTGGAGAGAAATTTTGTAATTGGAAAAACAGATTAAGTAAACAAATTATTCATAGGAATAAGGTGTCGCAACTGTTCGTGTATATAACATAAATATCAGTAAAGCTGGTTCTGGCACTCATTGGTCGTTCATGTGGGCATGCTTGCTTTGCTCGTGTGCTTTTCTCTAAGGCTAACCTAAATCACTGTTCTAGTTACTGCTGGTGACCTTTTACCACCCATCACAATAATATTAGTGAAATAAGGTTATTAGGTGAGGTTATGTTTACCAATAATTAATATTTCGAGAACTTTGAATCCTTATGTATCTATGCAAAAATTTTAAATAAGTAGATATTTATTACTTTTAAACCATTCTAAGTCTTGTTAATTGTGCTATGTTTAGTACATTTATGATAAAAATAAGCATATTAAGAATTCATAAATAATTAGTTCAAAGATGTAACATATTTTTCAGAATAAGTTATGTCAACACTACTTGGCTGGGCAGTTATTTTATTTATTTGCCTAAAAACAGAGCTCCAGAAGAAACTATCAATTGTATCTGCTTTATCTATACAAATAAATCTAATACTAAAAACTCTCCACCTATAATGACAATATGTGTAAGGACTTGAATAGTATAATATTTGTAGAAACCATCTCCACTATGTTTGCTTATCAGTATCACTGCAGGTAGTGTGATTAAAGATCTATCTTTAACTCTTGAAAATGTTTCAAATGTAATTCTTTTTAGGTAACATGGCTGCTTTCGATATGTCTAATCCTAAATCAATAGTATCACCTGGGGGAGTGGGCTTTGATATTAATTGTGGAGTGCGTTTGCTCAGAACCAACTTAAGTGAAAAAGATGTTGTGCCAATTAAGGTATGTCCAGATCATACAGAATATTATATGGCTAAAATTTATTAATAATCCCTATTAATATTATAAATGAGAACTAATTCTGTTTGACTGTCACTCTTTCACAGATATACTACTGGACTGGTTTGGCTGAAACTCAGTATATATATTTTCGATGCTGAGTATGAACATAGGATACTTTTTATCATGAGAAATGGGATAATAATATATTTTTCTTTGTTTGTTATGCTTTTACGTAAGAACTACTGGACCAATTTGGTATATAATAATATCTAATTTTAATATTGAGATATAAAGTGTCCCTTATATGGTATAAAAAGTATATATAAACTTTTTATCCTGGATAATGGGATATATTTTAGATTTATATAAAGGTTATCCCAGATAGTAGGATAGGATGTTTTTCTGTGATTTTTCATTTTGGTCAATTTTGTCTTTTGTCTTTCATGTAGTTTACAGAAACATAGAGGTGGATAGATAAATCAAACTAGAACGGTTGAAATAGAGGATGAAAGTTTGTATGGGATCATTTCTCATGTTTATGGATATAAAATATTACCATCTATAAAAAACTGTGATAGTAATTCAATCTGTCTCCCTGTTAAGCCTTCATGGAAAAACTACTAGGAATACTGGATCAGTTTTGTTGTAATTTTGCTTAAATGTAGTTTTAATACCATAAATGGACATAAATACTTTAATCTCAGGAAATGTTATAGTTTGTAATATAAAATGAAGAAAATCTTCCAAGAGCAAATAGCACTAACCTAATAATTTAATACAATGTAACCTGTATCCTGTTGTTTAAACTAGAGTTAGACCAGTAGCACAGCTGCAGGGTAAACTTTATTATAGTATATATTTACAGGAACAACTGGCTCAAAGTCTTTTTGATCATATACCAGTAGGAGTTGGTTCAAAAGGTATTATACCAATGAATGCTAGGGATTTGGAAGAAGCTCTTGAAATGGGAATGGACTGGTCCCTCAGAGAAGGCTATGTTTGGGCAGAAGACAAAGAGCATTGTGAAGAGTATGGTCGCATGTTGAATGCTGACCCTTCCAAAGTCAGCTTACGTGCAAAGAAAAGAGGCTTGCCACAGTTGGGTACTTTGGGAGCTGGCAATCATTATGCAGAAATTCAAGTGGTTGATGAAATTTATGATAAATATGCTGCAGGCAAAATGGGCTTGGAGAGAGTGGGACAGGTTTGTGTAATGATTCATTCTGGCAGCAGAGGTTTTGGACATCAAGTTGCTACTGATGCCTTGGTGCAAATGGAGAAAGCAATGAAAAGAGACCATATAGATACCAATGATCGTCAATTGGCCTGTGCTAGAATCAATTCTCCCGAAGGACAAGACTACCTCAAGGCTATGGCAGCGGCAGCTAACTTTGCTTGGGTAAACAGAAGCTCAATGACATTCTTGACTAGACAAGCATTTGCAAAACAATTTAAAATGGCTCCTGATGATTTGGATATGCATGTCATTTATGATGTGTCACATAATATTGCTAAGATGGAAGAGCATGTTGTGGATGGAAAAGTCAAAACATTGTTGGTTCACAGGAAGGTATTACAATATTATAATTTATTTAGATCTATAGAAATTAATTTGTGTTACATATTTAATTTGTATATTTATTTCAGGGCTCCACTAGAGCTTTTCCACCCCACCATCCTTTAATACCTGTAGATTATCAGCTCACTGGTCAGCCAGTGTTGATTGGAGGTACTATGGGAACTTGCAGCTATGTACTCACTGGCACCCATCAAGGCATGACTGAAACATTTGGGTCAACTTGCCATGGAGCTGTAAGTAACAATAATTTATTATTGATTATCAATAAATTGCTATAAGCGCGCGTTTATATGACACCACCGCAGCGCCGTCAGACCGTGTAGATTAGGCGCCGCCGCATTTTCGCTGTCAAGTGGGCGTCAATGGTCAGTATGAAGGGACTGACAATGTTCGCATATGTACAAAAAGTCACAGAATAGGAGCGTGACGGCGGCGGTGCCGTTGACATGACCGATTAGTTATATCTTTATTGTTAAATTTTAGACTATAAGTTCCATACCTACATGAGATTTTGATTTCAACCCAGTTTTAAAGTGATTTCTTGCTGCCGGGCGCGGCCTGCCGCAAGAGGCGTTAGAAAAAGGTGGAGGTGGTAGGGTATTTGCCCGTCTGGATGGCTACCGCTCCTGGTCTAGAGTTTGCTGTGCTGTCATAAAACCTCTAGTTGTGTTCCGGAATTAACGGCCAGGTTCCAGTCTCCGTTTAGAGAGGCGTTAGCACATTTGTGCTACCAATGTCTATAGGCAATGATAACTTTCCATCAGGTGGGCCGTCTGTCAGTGTGCTGAACTCAATAAAAAAAATTAAGCATAGCTGGTAAAAAAGTTACTTGCAATGTTGTTAACATTTAAAGTTTGATGTACTGGGTATTTTTTATTGTTTGATGATGTATTATTATAGGAAAAATATTGTTAGTATTATCATGAAGTAACAATAATAAATACCAACTGAAATTTGTTGACAACAGAAAGGAAAAACACATGACAATATGATTTATACTGACAAAATATCTGTTGATACACTATTATGTTGCTTTATGTGAAGTCAATTTAGATTAGCTATTTCGTTTTACCAATATACCTATATTGTATGGGGAGATTTTTTTTAATTAAAATACTAACAGTAATATATAGTACATTTATAATATATAAATTATAAAACAATATTTGAAGGGCAGGACCTGGATATCTCGGTATATAATACGAGCCGCAACTAACAAAAAATATCTATGTTATTGTTTCTTGAAAATAGATTATTTATTAGCCTTTTTAACATTATCATATTAATTTGAAGCATTTTTTAGTTTGACAGTTACACCCTTTATTAAAAGTCAAAAGACACTTACTTGTGTAAGTCTCTAAACAGAGATTTTTCAGTTTTAAGTTACTTCTTGTTCAGGTCTATTTAGATTTAATAAACAACATCATATTTTACAAATTTTATATCAATATTTTTCTTTTGAGATAATGCTATAATAACTTAATTAGTACTCATAGATAAGATTATAACCTTAAGCCTTGATTTGCCACAAGAATGTTGTGGTAGCTCGTTCAAAGCTTACATCGTAAATCCACCAAAAATGCAAGTTTGCTGCTAGTAGACTCTGCACACTGGCTCAGCATGTTTGGTTTAACAGACCAACCACACTGCAAGATTGTGAGCTCCTCCACAAACTCAACAGTCATGCTGAACACACATGGCACTAGATAGGATAATACATATAGGTATAGACATAGGCACACACTGCAAATAGACTTCCTCACAACACCAGTATGAAATATACACTCTGCATTAGTATACATTTAGTATTAAAATCAGAATAAATTAATATAACTAGTTATTCGTAAGGTACACCATAAAATCACCAAATTAATGTCACACACAAGAACCAAAACATCCAATAAGCATGTTTAAACTCTAAAAATTAAGTTGTTAAAAAGGGTATGGAACTCGAGTCCGTAGAGTTGTTAAAAAAAGTCATGCTGAATATACCGAGAAGATGGAGAACACTTGCAGCTCCAGTTTGCATGTGTCTTGCTAGAAACTGTTCATCTTGACTTATGGACTCCAACTGTATGAAAATTATAATTTGTACATTGCATTAAAATAAGATAAAAGTTAATAAAACTACGTTTTAACGGTTTTAAGCGCGGTAATTTATTTGATTTAGGTTTATCCGACGTTTCGGCCGCTTTTCCGTGGCATCATTCTTGGTATGATGCGTGAGGTTATTGAAATAAAAAAACACCCAAATTTCAATAGAGAAGATGGTTGGCAGGTACCACCTGTTGGGATCCAATCATCAAAACTATTAAGACCCAAACCCAGCAAAAACCAACTGCCAGACCTCAAGACACTGTGAGCTCTTTCTGCGTGCAACGAAACAAACCAACTTGACTGATAATTTCTTTTATTTTTTCCTTCCACTCATTTTAATATTATATAAATAAAAAAATATATTTTAGAACTAGGCATGTTTGCTGAAGAGTTTCTTGCGCCGCTTCTTCTCTTCAAGCCACAACATGTTGTGAAGCGGTGGTAAATTAGATTAGGCTCCCATAGAGTAAATAATATCCATAAACAAAATTTAAAACTAAATAATTAAAATGAACAAGTTGGCGGTAGGCTGAATAAAAACTTTGACAATACACGTTTGACAAATGTCATCTTTGTCTTCCGTGACCACGGCCACTGAAAAGCGGCCGAAACGTCGGATAAACCTAAATCAAATAAATTACCGCGCTTAAAACCGTTAAAACGTAGTTTTATTATGTGTACAAGTCGCGAAAACTTAAGAAAATATTAAGATAAAAGTTATATATGGTTTATCTGCCTGTTTATGAATCACATGAATAGTGCTATAGGGATTCAATAAAAATTGCTATAAAGCTTAATGTTATCCTGATTTGGGACTTATATCTGGTATTTGTTACTAAATTAGACATGGGCTTGTTTTTTTATCTTAGTAAATGAAGCGTAGTTGTTAGTTGTGAGAGTTAACTCAAAATTGCGCCATAGCCTGGGCTTTAGCTATATGGAGCGATAAATAGCGCGTAATATTCTATGGGTAGAGCACTTTGCAGTATATAAGTCACAAATCACTCATTTTTAGCACACTAGGCCTAATGTTATAATAATATATACACTAATATATTAAGGCTGGTGTGCAAACATTTAACCGACTGTTAAAATAATCGTTGTTTAGCCATATATTTTTGGCGATTATTTTATTATAACCGTCGGTTAAATGTCAATGCACACCAGCCTTAGAATAAGTACAACATACCCGCGGAGTAAATTCTAGTTGTGCGCAAACACAGTCCAATGCTACCCAAGTCTATCCTAAATAATTATGATAACCCTGGGTTGGCTTGTATTAGGTTAATCGCGCTGTTTCCGAGTAAAACCAGCGCGATACGCGACTAGCACAACTTGCCAATTACTTATTTTATTAATAAAATATTTAATTATTTTTCTGCAGGGTAGAGCGTTATCACGCGCGAAATCAAGGAGAAACATTGATTACCAAGATGTTCTAACCAAATTGGAATCAATGGGCATCTCTATAAGAGTGGCATCACCGAAATTGGTGATGGAGGAAGCACCTGAATCATACAAAAACGTCACAGACGTGGTTAACACCTGCCATGCTGCTGGAATCAGCAAGAAGACTGTTAAATTAAGACCCATTGCTGTCATTAAGGGTTAAGGATAATATGCTTTGGCATTTGTTTTTTCGATGAAAAGATCCTATTTAAGTTTATGAATAATAATATTCCTTATTCATGTTGTATTAATATCATCTAAGGGCTGCATTTTTTGTATTCATGGTAACAAAATTAAGTAATAAATGATATAACTATAAATAATGTTACATTTATTTAAGAAGATGAATATGTCGCAGGGAAATGACGAAAACCGGAATTTTATCAAATTGCTAAGGGAGATGGTCAATTTATGGACGATGTAACAATTACAACTTTGTGGGCGATTTCCCTGAAGAAAGTTAGTGGTTTGGTCAAATCCCTGTATTGTTTTAGTGAAAGTATGAAATGTATAGGCCAGGAATCGCACAGCTCTATGTTTCGCTTGTTTCCACTTTCCTTTATCTGACCGCACCGCTCCGACGACTGTCGGCAAGCGTTGCGCTTCTGATGTGACAACACAGTAGAGTAGAAGTCGTGAAGGGCAGTCTGAGGTCGCAACCACTGACCAGAACAATGAGTTACAGTAACTTCATATAGAACAGATTTGTCATCAATTCGTCATTTGTTCATTGATAATGATAACTATTTAAACGGTGGTTACAAAATAAAGGTATTTGATCAAATCACTTACTTTCTTTAGGGAAATCGCCCCAGAGTTGTGAACATTGTTATTTCATCATTATATATCTTCACTAATGGCCGGTGCCTTTATCGTAGTATCTTGTTTTAATATATGTCAGCAGAAACTCGCCAGGATGTGTGTGAACGGCATACAAGCCTCTACGTTCGCCAAGCCATAGTTGCCGCCTAATCGTAGCTAGTGTTGCCGAATAATTTTCGCATAATCGTATGAAAGTCTAACTAGAGTTCTTTCGCAAATATTTCTAAAGCTTTACACTAGCAGCCTCATCAGCATCCAAAACGCGTTATTGGATGGTTATATGCCTTTTCAGTATAATTAATTTCGATTAAAATTTAAACGGCAGTGATTGAGTTCAGAAGAGACTAGAGGAAAATAATAAAAACCTTTCTATTTCAACAATTTGATTATTATTTAACAATTATAATTTGACTAATAATAAATTAATACTTTCATGTAAACTAGCTTTGGAGGTACTCATTTTGATAAAACTAGGGTAAACATTCATCTAAATGGATTTCAATTTATCCGCTATGATTACTAAAAGCGCAGTGCCGAGGAAGAACAGACCCGAAGGTAATACTGCTGTTGTTCTGTCTTGTTCATCTGTAAAGGAAAAGTATTCAATTATCAAATCAGGACTTGCCCACGTAAAGACACATTAATAAAGTATGTGATCTGCATTTCTAATCTCTAAAGAACTTATGTATTATCCATTAACTTGAGATTATAATTGGTATAAAATTGAAATATTAAACAAATCTTTTGACATTTCGTGTGTACAGAATAACTTTTAAGTTCAATGGATTATCACAACAAGCGAGGTTGTAAAAGAGTATCTATCCCATGCTGCCATTAAAAATTGTTATACAACACTCCGTTAGATGTGAAAAGGTAATGAACAGGACCCATATATTTATAAACATAATACTAGCTTACAACATAGCAGCACTCTCGTCAATCTTATATACCTAATACAAACTATTCCGCTATCATCATGCAAAAATATTATTTCATGAAAAGTTCTCTTCTAGGACTTATATATATATTAACAACTAGAGTTTTCGCCCCCATCTACGCCGGGTGAAGAACCGTATGTTACTCACAGAAAAACTAAATTAGGTTTTTATATATATATCACATAAAAGTTTACTGATTCTCGTTCAATTCACTACAATAACAAAGAAACTAATTTCATGTACTCTAAACAACTGCCCAGTAAAACATAGAGATGAGTTCAAGACAATCTGATTTGAAATAATACCATGAATGACTTGTTTCCTATGACAAAGTATTTGTTAGTGAATTGAAAAAATGAGATCGTAGCGCCATCTTTTTCGCTATTACGGGAATCACGTCATTGATCAGGACAAAAAGTATCCCGTCACGCCGGGGATATAAGCTAGCTCTATATTGAGTTTCATTTAAATCCGTTCAATAGTTTTCATGTGATGCTCTAACACTAATAGATGCAAAAATTCTAAAAACTACGTTTTCGGATACTCCTCGTCCAAATTATCCCCCGTGATTTTTTCACATTTTTAAACGCAATTTAAAAACTCGCAAAGTTTGGTTAGTAAATAAAATTAATATTGTGCTTATAAAACAAGATGTTCCATCTAAAGTAAAATTAATTACTTAGACGTAATTTGATTGAATTGATATCTGCTAAAATAGGAGCAAATATACAAAACAAGTCAGTGATAATAAAACCTAAATCAATTTGTTGCATGGTTTATTTTGAAATATATGTTTTGGGAATTCATACAAACCTGTATCTAATACTTCCTGTCGATAGTCATTTTTCGTTGTCCAACCCATACATCTATCTACTGCTTTTTCCCATTTCACTCGCCGTATTTCGCGTTCTGAAGAAAATAAGTATATGTAGGGAAATTACTGCCCAACGCCGACCACCACGGTCGGTCAATTATTTCATAAAAACATCTTTCATAATGGACGGGCGAATCTCCTAAGCTCATCATTAACCGGAACCACGTTTTTTTTAAATCCTACATCTTAATATTATCTTCGAATCAAGTGCTTTATTCACAAAAACAATGAACATTCATCTGTGATATTGTAGCTAAAGAAGAGTGATCTAGCACGAGTTAAAAAAAAACGACATTTTAGTCAATGATGCCATTTTGAGGAGATTTGCTTATTAGGGCAAATAGCCCTCGGAAAGGACACAGGCATAGAGATGAGTAGCGCCTGGCGCGTTATTGACTCTGTGCCGCAAGAAATAAAATATATTTAGTAAGGAGTTTTTGGCGGGAACTGATAGGAAACATTGTGTTGAGCAGTTTAATTTTCTAAACATGTGTAAAATTACTCTAAAATGAACAATAGTTGTAGAATATTGATAGTCTTTGAGTAGCAATGATGTGTTTTTGTGAGAAATGTGAAATGTATAGTCAAATGTGGCCTTTCGAGTTTTCACAAGAACTCCGTTGAATGACGTGTATTGTAGCCTACAATACAACTGCCCTTGGCTTAAAGGCCTAGTTGCCAAGCCATAATCATTAAAAAAATAGTGATATACTACTAATATCTAACTACTAGCTATCGCACTGTGCGCGCGTAATTGTATTTAATTACCCGACTTCGAAAATAGCAGGAGGTTCTCAATTAGTCGGATTCTTTTTTTTTTTTTTTTGCTTTTTTTATGTATGTTCGCCGATTACTCCGTGATTTATGATCCGATTTACGTGATTCTTTTTTGTTCGACGCGGAATAGCTTCCAATTGGTCCCCTAAAAATTTTACATAGTTTGGCCCAGTAGTTTTCATTTTATGAACATTTTTAATGGAAATAATTTTCACTCTGTTCCATATGTACACCGATTACTCTGAGATTTATGATTCGATTTACGTGATTCTTTTTTTGTTCGACGCGGAATAGCTGCCATGTGGTCCCCTAAAAATTTGACATAGTTTGGCCCAGTAGTTTTCATTTTACGAACATTTTTTTGTTCCCGGTTCTTGGGACCTATATTTTTTAAGAAGCGCGGCATCATTCGTAGGTCCACCCATACATAGTTAGACACTAAAAAGTAATAATTAAAAAATAAAAACTTCGTTTAAAAAAACCGACTTCAAAAACTAAAAAACTAAATATACATTTTAATTAACTTATATTTAAATATAAGTTAAATACATTTTAATTAACTTATAAGTAAATATATATTAACTTATAATTAAATAACTTATTTCTAAAGCTATTATTATTAATATATATTATCTAAAACATCTTGAAGTCGGTGCAAAGTAAAACATAAAAATTACTATATTTTGAAAATTACTAAGCACCGACTTTAAGATGTTTTAGATAATATATATTAATAATAATAGCGTTAGAAATAAGTTATTTTATACATTTTAGTTTTTTAGTTTTTGAAGTCGGTTTTTAAAAAAATTTAAATTCGATTGTTATTCGGCGATGACAAATCAATCGATAATCGAATAGGCGCTTACACAATTGTCGCTTCATTCGATTTTTTAAAAGTAACAATTGCACTTTACTACTTAAGAGTCAGGCTTGTTTTTTACCTTCACACGAGATTGCTGGCAGGAAGGTGTCAGCTGGTGGGCCAGGCGTGGAGGTGGGCCACAGGCGCAGCGCTTGGCCCGCCGCTATAGCCGCACCCAGCGCCGTACTCTCCATCATCAATGGCCGAATCTACATACAATAGAGCTTCATCATAGTACTGGGATAGAAAAGCATTTTATAATCAAGTTCATTAACACCTCGGGACACGGTTTCAATATTGCGCCCCAAATAGGAAGCGACAATTCCTACCAGTGCAGACACTTTTGAGATTCGTGCCTTTGAGAAGTGCAGAAGCTAAAATTATAATTATATACGTGTTACAGATAGGTTCTGATTGATTATAACACCTCCATTTCAATATTGATAATGTTAAAGAGATGATAGTCTATTAACGTACTGAAAACATATATACCACATAATAGTCAGTGGTCCAAAGGTTGCCAGGATGCGATAGCTTTAAGCAATAAGGCCGCCCACTGTACTACTCCACCTTGTAATTTTAAGACACGAAAATGCTTAGTGCTACCGTTTTAATGATGTGGCTGTGGTCAAAAAAGCTGCATAGAATAAATACTTCATTGAGAAGTTTAAAACTAAAAAAAAATATGGTCGAAATTAGACCGCAATTATTTATAATCTATATTCAGTTTTAATTACAATAATAATCGGTCCATGAAATGGCAATACTAGGAATGACAATTCTAGTATTTTAATGTGTTCCCTGCATGCTTAATTCCATTTTATTCGTCAGATGTCACTAGTAGCAATGTATGTGCGAAGTAATTTAGATAATATTTAATTTTGATAATATATTTAAATGTGAAATTAAAATAAACTTTTTAAGATTTTTAAGCCATAACTAATTTGGTTTGAAAGAAAAATAATTCAAACCACAAGAGAACAGTAGCAGTTGAAATATTTTATACGTTTTTCAAAGTTACAGTTTTTATGTCATTCATAGTATTTTTGTGGCAATTGTCATTCGTAGTACTTCAAAGATTACTAACATATCTTTAATAGCGTCAGGGACGACAACCACTGGGTATAAAATAAACGCAAGTGCTAGATTTACGAAGGAGTTGAAGTACCAAGTTAGGGTTCTTAACTTGCTAGTTGAGACCGAGATTGAGTTACTAATAAAGTAAATGCCCCTATTTCCAACGGGTTCCAAAAGTTAAGCTTATAACCTAGGCATACAATAATCTCTATTGCAGTATATTATTAATTTTATTTGCATTCTCATTTCGAATTGAAAGAATTCTTCCCATATTCAGACAGAGATTAATCAATTTAAAAGTTTGATAAAGGGTACAGGAATGACGAAGGTAATTGACCTTAGTTAAATTCTACATTTCTATATCGTGCCAACACCTCTTCCTTCGCTTCCGTTCTGATTTAGTAAAACGACGTCGACGTATTCCGACGAATTGAGAACCTCCTCCTTTTTTCGAAGTCGGTTAAAAATATATTTTAGACTGTACCAATCACAAGTTGGATTACGTGAAACAACAAAAGACCTTTAAAGCCATAAATTATCTGACATTGACATTAGTGACAATTATCTAACAGTGTGACGTTATGGGCTCTTATAATATTATAAGAGCCCATAACGTCACACTGTTGGGCTAGGGTCTCCCTATATTTAGAGGGGGCGGATAGTACACTCGTTGCTTGATAGTCTAGTGGAATTTACTATATCAAAACGAGTAACTTGCGGCACCTACTAGAAAAAAGAATTTAGGGAGTTTTTTAAGAGTAATATTGTGGCGAATGATGGTGGAACCATCTAGACAGTTTTAGAACTTTTGGAAAAAACTAGAAGAATCTAGAAGGAAAAGACAAGGACGGATATATTTAGAAAAGGATAGACGATGATCGAAAGACAGATAGAGAGATGTTAGAAAGAGATAGACAATGAACGAAAGAAAGAGATAGATAGATGTTAGAAAGGGATAGATGTATAAACGAAAGTTCCCGAACAGAAGGTTCGGGAAGGAAGAGACGGAGATAGATGGGTTCTAGAAAATTCCTCCAGGTATATAAACGGCGTAAGGCGCGCCTACCGGGCAGTTTAAAGTTGAGTTCAGTACAAGACGGTGAAACGACAAGTGCGATACTAAAGAGTTATTAGAGGACAGAGACGAATTAAGTGGTGAATTTAGTGACAAGTTTGGTGGACAGATACGTGAAGGAGGTGTGTAGCGTAGTTTGAGAGAGGAACCAGAAGCGAGCTACACGCGATAATATTGGAGGTGGTCCGCGCAATATCGGTGACGGTATTGAGGGTGTGACAACTTATCGTCGGGACTGTGGATCGTTGGTCGTGCGTATAGGGGCAACCCTGCAGAGAGGTACTTCGTGCGGCTGTGTAAGTCAATAAAAGCTTTTAGTTAAAACTGGTGTTTTCTTCCAATACATAAGTGCGTACCCCCGCTCGCACGTAACAATATTTTTATTTAGCGATTGTCATTTTTACTATCGACTTGCTTCAGGATTCAATTTCGAGTATTTATTGCAGCTACCAGCTTAGACACCTTAGAACTTATTATAGTAGCTATAGATATATAACAAAATTTATGTTTAGTATTCGATTGACGTTTCACCATAGTCATTGATAAAATGATAACATGAATTATCAATGTTAGAGAAAACTAGTATGCTTATGAGCAATAAACCAGTACACTCAAAAGAGCTTGAAAACTTGATATGTTTCAACTATGTTTTAATTTTTAAGTAAGTGTAGTTTTCTAAGACCATGTAGTTATTTAGACGGTGTATCTAACACAAATGACACGCAAACAACGTCCTCAATTTAGTGTGCAATTTTGCGTAGTGTATGCGATACTTCATTTACATATTTATAATATGTAGTTATCCGAAGATTATAGGACCGCTAATAAATAGTGTTATTCATCACACATCACATTCGGGATGCGATTAGGAATAATACTTTTTAAAACTTTAACGAATCTATAAACCTCGTTTAACTATTATGAATAAGGATGGGGGGGTTAGCATGTTAGACATTAATTTGCGCGAAGAGCGTGTACCCGATTTTTGTGTGGTGTTCTCTGTGCACTAATTTAGCAATTATTACCATCTAAGGTCATTTCGCTCAACATCTAAATACCAAATAAGTAAAACATTTGGCATAGGTTGTAAAGAGGGGCGTTTACCTGAGGGTAATATAATATTTAAAAGTGTGCTTATATCCGACCACGGGTATGCCGAGTACGTCCGCCAGCATCTGCATGAGCGTGCCGTTCTGCGCCATGCCGCCGTCGGCGAGCAGCCGCCGCAGCGGCGGGCACGCCGCGCCCACCGCGGCGGCCGCGGCGCGCGTCTGCTGGCACACGGCCTCCAGCGCGCCGCGCACCACGTGCCCGCGCCGCGTGCGCCCGCTCACGCCGCATATTATGCTGCAAGCGGTGTGCTTTCATATAACATAGTTTTATCCGTGCACGAACGGATGGCTACCACCCCTGGTCTAAAGTATGTCGCCACAACAACCTTGAGTTGTGTTCCGGCATTAGTGACCAGGTTCCAGTCTCCCTTAAGAGTGCAGAAGCGCATTTGTAGCACCATTGGTGGTGCAAATGTCTATAGGCGATGGTAACCGCTTTCCATCAAGGGGGCAGTCTGCCTGTCTGCTGAACTCCTGCAATAAAAAGAAAAAGAAACTTCATTCAACCAAATCCCAAGTCATCGACTACTGGGCGTTTTGGATGTAATTTTCTTATTTTTATAAATGAAGTATTTATATTATACACTTTTGATTTGTTTATAGCACTAGTTCAAATGTTTTGTCCTTTAGAGCCTTGGGATGTAATTGAAAAACGTTTTTGTGCATATTTTACAAAGTTTATAATTTAGCATCAGGTATACATAAATTAGCTTCGAGAAGTTTTGCGTTTGTAGTAGTATTGTAAATTTAAAATCCCTTGTACAATCAGCAAAAAGAGGTTCATTACATTTTAAAGAAGAAAATATGTTTACAATAAATAATAATTATTAACATCGCTGATTGTTGTGAGGTCTGTCTTGGTGTATTTGGTTTTAGTTAGAGAATTAATTGATTTTATTTGTGGTTCATTCTTATCATTTATTGTTCAGTGTTATTATTTGTTGCTAACTGTTGTTATTTGATATTAAAGTTGTTAATTAAAAAAGGTTCCGATGTTAAAACGTGGTCCAAGTAAGCCTTTGATTTTTCAAACTCAAGAAGTTTTGTATAATTTTTACAAATATTTCGAAAATGAGTTGAATAGCAATCGAGCAGTACTATGACTCTCGCTCAGTTGCTCAATGAACTGGAATTTCATTGACTTCCATCAGAAAGGTGCTATCAGAAAGCAAATGCCATTCTTCAGAACGGGGACAACAATTTACTATTAAAAATTATATTTAATATTATTAGTTTCATATTAAGTACCTGACTATAAAATATATAAAAGTATTAGTTTCTTGTTTCATGTGCTGACCGTACTAACGTCTCGAAGCTAATTTACCTGCACATATATTAATAAAGAATCGAGTTTATAAACAGTGAACTAGGGGGATATATTTAGTAGACCCTGGCTTTATAGTCTTAGTTTACTTTGATAGCAAGCATTCACACAGGTTACATTGCATTAAGTATATAGTAGTTAGTATCTAAGCGCTATTCGCCCCCCGGAAAATGGAAATTAATCTATACTAAAAAACTTATCCTATGACGATTTCAACAAAAACAGTATTGTAATTATTCTGGAAAACGTCATACAGAGACAGAGTCATGGTTGCATTCATATTATTAGTATCAGTTAACGGTTTCCACCTTTCTCGAAGTGACGACCTTACGGACTTCCTAAGATATATAAACCGAGATGACTATGGGACTCGCCCGAACTAGGTAGTAAATTAGTCTCCGCCGTGGTCGTTCGGTGCCATAAGGAAGAATAAAGTGTTATGGTGTTTCTTACTGCGCCCTTGCTAGGGTTGTGTGATACGGACCTACGGAATAGTAATATTCGTAGGCGACAGCCCCATGCTTTCTCACTGGCACTAATATATCTTTCAAAGGCGATATAAATGGAATGTACCGAAAGAGCCATTTTACCTTCTAAAATGTAATGTTTCAAACCAGTAAATGACTTTCTGACTGGTGGCAGGGAGTCAATCTTTCTAGAAGACATAAGCATTTCCACTTCAATAAAAATGTGTGTGCAGTTCACACGCAGTATACTCGTAAGAGAAACAGAGAATATACTCAAAGATAATTAATTCTTCTGTAACTTTTATTAGTATAAATATAATACCTTTAGCCTACATCTGTCAAGATATTATAATTTAACATAAACTTCTTAAGTATCACTTTCAATTTTTTAGTCTAAAAGATATTATTATCAATTTTATTTCAGTTCAAATTAGACAGACCTAGGTGTAAGCATCGGTCTTGTTGGCTTTCTAATCTGTGCTGCACAATGTAAGACTCGCGTCTCATTCTCCACAGACTTAGGCTGGTATGTCGCTAAAAATGTATGCATAGAGTGATTATTTTATTTTAACCGTTGGTTAAATGTCGGTGCACACCAGAATTAGTCCTATAGATTTGGGTTTATCTCTTTTATTGTTGCTTTTTCCTTTTCTTGAGTTTTAAATCACTACGATTCTAAAGAAATGTATGTTCAAAAAGTGGGTAAGCATGTTACATATATGGATATTTTTTTATAAATAACTATTAACATTCCTCTTGTGATTTCACAAGAACACCAAGTGTTATGTTTTCAAAAACCAATTTACACCAAACAACTGAAACATCGACGATATCAATTGCCTTATAACTCACCCTCTAGCATCCTTCCTCCAATAAGGCGAATACAAGCCGTTAAATGCCGGTACAACACAAATGCTTCCCTGGTCGTTCTCATCCACCTCCGCTGCAACCACTTCAGTGTCTTGAACGTCATCTATTATGCCCAGACCATTACATAACCATTGCAACGTGTCCCCTAAAATTATTATGGGATCACAAAACTATCATGAGATTTTTTTTTATTGTCGTACAAGTTGTGCCCTTGACTTAATTGCGCGGGACATAAAAAAACCAACAGGTATAATAATATGATTTAATCTCAAAATATCTTTTAAAGAAAATAATGTCAAGGAACCAAAGATGAATGGCCTGTAGCGTGATTCAATGATGTAGGGTTTGAAATCATTTTAGTTAGTAGGTACGTTTTTTTAACAAAGTTGTATTTGCCAAAATAAGTGAAATGAAACTGAGCTGTCAGCTACAAGAATTTTCTAATACACTCAGTTTTGGCGCGGCATTATGGTCATGCTATATTGGGTTAATAATAAATAATAATAGTAATAATTATCACGAATATGTATATTATGTATACAGCTTCAGAACTGATATTTTAATTGTTAATGACGTTAAATACTGACAGATAACGTATGTTTTAACGAATGCGGCTATGCGATAACGGTGTTATTTTTAACGCTTTAAATAAGACGTATCTGGCCACAATCAATATATTTAACATTATTATCACAGGTGTGGCTCCACCATTATAATAATTTTGTTGGATATCAGTTGACCCATTTTGGAGCCTATACGAGTCCACTTTTCAAATAGACAGACAAAAATAAACAGTCATTTATTTTAATTTAAATATTATCATATTAGATATTATAATAAATTTAAACGTAGACGGAAATGTGTGTATCTGCTTACCTGCTATAGCAACTGATCCCTCCAAAGCATAAACCGGTGGCGCATCAGGTCCAAGTTTATAAGCAACAGTTGTCAAAAGACCATTTTGCGAGTGTACTATTGAGTCCCCTGAAACCGATGCATTTAAGATAATAACATTATTTTTAAACCAGTCTGTAGGCAAATGGCAGACCGTTTACCTAACCTTCGCCCATGAACAATTATTGTAGCTCTAAGTGAGCCGATTTGTGGTCTACTTCGTCGAGACGTTAATTATTTTTTAACGTTGTTGAAGAACTCATATATTGTAACATTGTGAAAAAACGGCGGAAGAGTTCATTCAATAGCTTGCAAACGTATAACACGGGGGCGCCACGCAATATGAACGACCATCAAGTGAATTAATCGCCATAGTAAACAAATGCCGATTTGGAAAAGAAATTCCAATTAAAAGACCCTGATAGATTGCATTAAATATTTATCTAGGCGCAATTTGATCGCGTAACACTTATTATTTATATGATCAGAAGTATGTTAGGTGATGTCAGGAGCCTTAAGAACAGACAAGCGTGCATGACAAAAGCTATGAATGTCAAAGAAGCAAGTGAGGTGTGTAAGAATAAGCCTAAATGGCGCTCTGTTGTTCGTGCCTACCCCGCAAGGGACCTGGCGTGAAGTTATGTATGTATGTATCTTATGTCCATTCTCGGTTTAAACCAAATTTCAATAAAATCGGTAAAGTGATTATAGCGTGAAAATGTAATAGTTTAAGATCCCAGTCACTTACGTGATTTTAGGAAAGATGAAATTTTTAGGATCAGTAGTTTAACATATACGGAGAAAGGATAATATTTTAAAATATTTTCCAATGATCCAGAAAAATCTGACGGGCCACACACACTCGTTAAAAGTTCCGCTGCGCGAGGAAGCGCAAGAGGAGCCTGAAAAACGGCCCCGCTTTCAGCTTAGAGAGTATCCATTCCTTTCAAAGTTTATGTTAAACTACCGATCCTAAAAATTTCATTTTTCCTAAAATCACGTAAGTCTGGGGTGATTACGATCTCAGTCTATAACAGACAAGACATTCGAAATATAAAATAGGAGATTTGTATGAGGTGTTGAAGAATAATGAGGAAATTAAGCTATTAATCTAAAATATTACAAAATTCTAAGAATGCCGTCTGTAGATTGAAGCTATTTAAAAAAAAACTGGGATAGTCTATATAAACACAGCTACAACACGATGTAATTTTTTTTTACATTTCTGGTCTGATTGTTCGGGATTCATGTAAAAACTACCGAGCCGATTTCGATTCGGTTTTCGCTGAGCGACGGAAAATTCTTAGATTTCAAACATGGACGAAGTCGCAGACACATCCTATTATATCATGCTGTGTAAGAATAACATGGGCTTCAATTATTGTTATTAAATACATAGATAATGCGACGACCCTGAATTTACAGTCGAATTATTTCTACAAAGAGGAAAAATATATAGGTATTTATTATTATGTTTACCGGTGTTGTATAAAAGGAAGCACCCGGTACCATAAGTACATTTCACTTGGCCAAATTTCATACAACCTTGCCCGACTAGAGCAGCTTGTTGATCTCCCAGACACTGAAACATAACATAGAATAGATAACTTTTTGACTAACTTAACAATTGTACACATACATAGGAAACATTACCACCTTTTGTATATTTCTATATAATTATGGTCATAATTCTTTCAAAAATTCATTGTGTATTATACTGTACGTGGGACATTCCGAAAGTTTTGTGAAAATAAAAACAAATATTATAGCTAAATAGTTTTTTTATTAAATCTTTTCAAAGTACTCTCGCAAATTAGCTCGCAAACAATGTGGAGGGCAATCTTGAAAATGAAACGTACTTATTTTAGTTATAAATAATCATATTTTCAAAATAAATTATAACTGGCCAGTCTATGCATAAAAACATTTTTTCTGAGTGGTCTGGAACATGATATTATTTGCCATGACCTTTTTAACCCTGATAAATGTTACTAAACTTTGAATAAACAAAGATTGTGACACGAAATTTAGATAAGTTGATGCAATATACAATATCACCCATTATAAAGTTTATAATAAGTCTAAGACAAAATTTTCTACAATAGTAATTATTAATTAATAAGATTTGTGGTGTTACAAGAATTGTTACAGTGAGAAATTAGTACATAGGGGGGATCTTTGAATATTGCACGCGTGAATGAAAAATTGAGAGGAAGAAGACTAAGGTTGTATGGGTATGTAATTAGGAGAAATGAAAGTTACATGACAAAAACAATGTGAAACTGCACGATTGACGGATACAAATGACATGGATAGATTGTGTGAAGGATTATATGACGATTTGTGGTGTGACAGAGGACGTATGTCAGAATAGAAGAGTGTGGAAGCAAAAGACATATTGTATCGACCCAAAATAATTGGGAGAAGGTGAAAGAAAAAAAAGTAATAACTAATTAAATGACTCAAAGGTTGTTTCATTTTTCTTAAAGAGAATAACAATTGCCATCCAGTGTAGCATTACAGCCAGATTTCTGGCCATGCTTCCCTCCGACAATGACAGTGATGATGTACATAGTGTAATTATTTTGTAGACTTATATTTCGTTACATTAAATATTTATTTTCGTTTCTTGGTTTAATTTAAAAAGAAAATGAGCAAGGGAAATAAATCTATAAACCTTCCACTGCTGGACTCAAAACTCCAAATTTTTCAGATGAACAGATTACAAATATGTATTGATTAACTAAGTGCAAGTTTCATCACAGTGTTTTCATTTACTATTAGTATGTGGTAATTGTAATTATATGCTTATTATATGAGAATAACTGCCTAAGCGACGCATGCTTCCCACTTCGGATTCGAACCGACGCCATTGGAAAGAAACACGAGTATGATAGTACTACTCCAACTTTTATTAACAGTAGATATTTTATTAATATTTATAGAATAAAATAATACTGACTCCCGCAATTGGCACACCAACAAGGGGTCCCGAAGATATATATCCATATATTTCTGCAGAACTCTTTATCTTTGGCAATATTTCTATGGGTATATCAAAAAATCGTAATAAACCACTGTCCCACTGTAAACTTCTTAAAGACATAAGTTGAGTCCTAGAAGCGTTTGTGACATCTGTTATGTGTAAACCACCATTACAGCCCCCTGTGAGGTTCTGAAATGAATTATAGAATCACATAGAAATATAATAAAGTTACGAATTTGTGGGATGTGAATTCAAAATACCGTTGGAGGTATCTTAGTCTAAGGCCTAAGGGGTTTGGAGCTAGACTGGCAGAAATCGCTTTAAGCAATAAGGCCACCGTTTATTCAACATTTATTGTATCCAGTTTTAAGAATGATGTTTTAATTTTTGGTGAACAATAAAGTGGTTTCGTTTATTCATTTACTCGTATTTATCATTTTTAAAAGAAACTCTTTCCACTAGTGAAATAATACTTTATCACAGCAATGATACAAATGACAAACACTACATACCCATATTAGCCAGGAATCCACAGTGCCTGCCATACATTCTCGAGCTGCAACAGCTTGTTTAACTGCAGTTACATTTTTTAAAAGCCATTTTAACTTGACAGACGAAAAGTATGTTGATAATGGAAGTCCACTTGTTTGAGCCACAGCATTAATACATGGAGCACTTTTGGTTTTGGAAAGATCATCTACAATTTTTGCAGTTCTCACATCCAACCAGACTGAAATATAATTAACAAAGCAAATATTTTTTTACAAAAGCAATTATAATATTAACTTATATACATAAAATGAAAAATCACTCACTGAATGGATGTGGATTGTGTGAGCAAGAAATAAATTATAAGTATTCTTTAAGAGATTGTGGTGAATAGGAAAAATTTAAAGGTAAAGAAGTTATGAAATTTAAGTAGTAGAAGCCAACATGTTAACTCGTGAGCAGCCATAAAGGCTGTGACGTCTAATCCACCAGAGTGGCTTAACAGGCAAATGATAGCTTCATATCTTATGTCCTTTTTAAATAGTAAATTAAAATCTTACCTATGGCACTGTATAAAGGTTGTCCTGTAAATGAATTCCACACAACAGTTGTTTCTCTTTGGTTAGTGATTCCAATTCCTACAACATCTGCAGGATTTATATCTAGCTTCCTTAAATTATCTGTTGTTACCTGGAAAAAAAACGTACATAAGTATTTTACTCATAAAATAGTATTATGATTTGCATATGTTTACAGGAAAAGAGGTTTTCCTAGTGTTCTTCGTTAAACACTGAACATTTTAATATTGCAAATGTTAAAACCTTATATATGAAACAAAACTATTTTGATAAGATAACACAATAGTCATGCTTAATATTTTTGCTTTATAATTTTACTCATTACTTGTATTTGTTTTGAAAATATAACAATAACTAGAGTTTACCCCATGGCTGCTCCGCAGGTTAACTTCGGTTATTGATATAAAGAGCAGCACAATGGCCTTCTTTAAAGAGCAGGTGTTAATACAGGTTACATGGAAGTAAATTATTATGTTAGTACTATTTGCATCCAGAATATCATTTCATTTTATATCACAAACTATCCCATCTCCCACTGTGAAAAGTATCTACGTCCATTTTATTTTATAGTTTTTTTATATATATCTATAAACTTGAGAAATGATTGGTCTTCCATATAAACTTTCCTCCTCTATTTCAACCCATTCTAGTTTTATTTATCTATCTCCCATTTATACTACAAGGACCAACATGATCAAAATTACCATAATAAGCAAATGAAAATGGCAAATCACAAAAAAGAAACCTGTTCTACTTTCTGGAATAACCTATCATAAACCTATCCCATTATCCAGGATGAAAATTATCCTTTGTCCACCTTTGGTATTGCATTAAATAGAAATATATATATATATATATATTTCCTAAGATAAGATATACCGTTCCATAAGAGCACAACAAACAGGGAGACAAATATATTTTTATCACAGACACTATCACATTTTTCAGGAAAAAGTGTAGTGTGTTCATCCTCGGCAATGAAAATATATTATTATTATTCATTCAAAACTTGTTGGTGGACCCTAAAAACAAATATATTCCTTCCCCAAATAACATTTCTAGTGGCTATATAAACGACATATATATAATTCTAAACTCAAATTACCCTTAATCTCATTCCACTCTGGGTCAAAGCACAGCCTTTATTTCCCTATTACCAAATATATATTTGTTTTTAGGGTCCACCAACAAGTTTTGAATGAGTAATGGGGAAAAAATATGATTATGAATAAACAAGGTTAAATACATCTCTTTTCTTAATAACAAAGTGTGATTTGTGTTTAGGAATACACTTACACTAAATATATAAACAATGAAACTGTTTATGACTTATATTGATTTTTAAATACAGAAATAGTCTTTTTAACCGACTTCGAAAAAAGGAGGAGGTTCTCAATTCGTCGGGAACTTTTTTTTTTTTTGCTTTTTTTTATGTATGTTCGCCGATTACTCCATCATTTATGATCCGATTTACGTGATTCTTTTTTTGTTCGACGCGGAATAGCTTCCAATTGGTCCCCTAAAAATTTTACATACTTTGGCCTAGTAGTTTTCATTTTATGAACATTTTTTATGAAAAAAATTTCCTTTTCGTTCCATATGTACACCGATTACTCTGAGATTTATGATTCGATTTACGTGATTCTTTTTTTGTTCGACAAGGAGTAGCTGCCATGTGGTCCCCTAAAAATTTGACATAGTTTGGCCCAGTAGTTTTCATTTTACGAACATTTTTTTGTTCCCGGTTCTTGGGACCTATATTTTTTAAGAAGCGCAGCACCATTCGTAGGTCCACCCATACATAGCTAGACACTAAAAAGTAACAAATAAAAAATAAAAACTTCGTTTAAAAAACCGACTTCAAAAACTAAAAAACTAAAATGTATAAAATAACTTATTTCTAAAGCAATTATTATTAATATATATTATCTAAAACATCTTGAAGTCGGTGCAAAGCAAAACATAAAAATTACTATATTTTGAAAATTACTTATCACCGACTTTAAGATGTTTTAGATAATATATATTAATAATAATAGCTTTAGAAATAAGTTATTTTATACTTTTTAGTTTTTGAAGTCGGTTTTTTTAAACGAAGTTTTATTGGCTTATAGGGTTGGGTTTAAACATATATCTCCGGATGATTTCATTTTAATGGTTAATGTGTTTAATATAATATATTTAAGACTTATTTATAACAACTGAAATTGGTTTTGAGTGGAAATAAAAACTTCGTTTAAAAAAACCGACTTCAAAAACTAAAAAACTAAAATGTATAAAATAACTTATTTCTAAAGCTATTAAATATTAATATATATTATCTAAAACATCTTAAAGTCGGTGCTTAGTAATTTTCAAAATATAGTAATTTTTATGTTTTGCTTTGCACCGACTTCAAGATGTTTTAGATAATATATATCAATATTTAATAGCTTTAGAAATAAGTTATTTTATACATTTTAGTTTTTTAGTTTTTGAAGTCGGTTTTTTTAAACGAAGTTTTTATTTTTTATTTGTTACTTTTTAGTGTCTAGCTATGTATGGGTGGACCTACGAATGGTGCCGCGCTTCTTAAAAAATATAGGTCCCAAGAACCGGGAACAAAAAAATGATCGTAAAATGAAAACTACTGAGCCAAAGAAGAAGAAGATTGATGAATTTTTCAGATAAATTTAGTATTATCACACCAAACCAGCATGGATTCAGAAAAGGAAGCTCTACTACTTTGGCGATATTTAAGCTTATAAAGACAGCGGTAGAAGCGCTATCGAATAATGAACATATAGCAGCGCTCTACTTAGATATGAGCAAAGCATTTGATCTGGTTCACCACGACAGATTGCTGACGAAACTATATAAATATGGAATACGTGGAAATGCATGGGATTGGTGTAAAAGCTATCTTATAAATAGGCAGCAATGTACTGAAACAATGAAAATGTTACGGTCTAGGTTAGTAGCTTGTAGGTCAGATTATAAACTAAATTCAACTGGCGTGCCCCAAGGCAGCATATTAGGACCGATTATGTTTCTGCTATATATCAATGACCTACCCAATTGCACAATCCATAAGACAATACTATATGCAGACGACACAACAATATTAATATCAGCAAATAACAACATAAACTTAAAAAAGAATATTGATACGGCATTGCAGAATATCACTTCATGGTTAGGGGATAATAATTTAAAAGTAAATATTTCAAAAACTAAGCTAATGCAATTTCAATTCTACCAAAGTAAATTTCCTACAATAATAGTCACACACAATGATCAAAAAGTAGAAGAAGTTGATTCTGCGAAATTCTTAGGAGTCATGATAGACAACAGATGTAACTGGAAACGCCAAATTGAAGAAATTTGCTCAAAGCTCAATAGATTTGTTTTCGTTCTGCGTAGACTAGCTCAAAATGTTTCAACAGAAGTAGCTTTGCAAGCTTACCATGGCTATGTAGGCTCAGTATTACAATACGGTATCGTTCTTTGGGGAGCTAGCACAGATGTAGATAGAGTTTTCAAGATTCAAAAGAAGTGTCTACGTGCTATATATGGTTTACATTTTTTGGACTCATGTAGACCTCTCTTCAAAAAGCACAAAATTCTTACGGTACCCTCTGTCTACATTAGGGAATTAGCAATGTTCGTAAAACAGAATCCAGATTTCTTCCCTACGTACGGAGAATCAAGTCAGAGACCACTGAGGCCCTCCATAAAAAATCGACTTTTATATCCGTCGTGCAACCTATCCTTACAAAAAAATTCTAATTTTATGGGTGTAAAAATATTTAATAATTTGCCTGCTGCCATAAAAAGTACTAATTTGAATTTATTTAAAGTCAGTCTTCACAATTGGTTATTGGAGAGGTGTTTTTACTCGGTGCATGATTATTTTAATTGGAACAAGATATAGATGAGGCTGTATGACATTTATATGAATTTAATTATTTGACATTATTATCTTTTGACATCAATACTTTAATTTATTTTTCCGTGGTTTACGTAAATAATATTTTAATTTAAGACTATGTAATATTTGTACACCCTATGGGTAATGACATGTGAACTCATATATGTAAAATTTAAGACCTGTATTTTTATGTACCATGTCATATGCAAATAAATTTCATTTCATTTCATTTCATTTCATTTCAAACTAAGTCAAATTTTTAGGGGACCACATGGCAGCTATGCCGCGTCGAACAAAAAGAGAATCACGTAAATCGAATCATAAATCTCAGAGTAATCGGTGTACATATGGAACGGAGTGAAAATTATTTTCATGAAAAATGTTCATAAAATGAAAACTACTGGGCCAAACTATGTCAAATTTTTAGGGGACCACATGGTAGCTATTCCGCGTCGAACAAAAAAAGTATTACGTAAATCGAATCATAAATCTCAGAGTAATCGGTGTACATATGGAACGGAGTGAAAATTATTTTCATGAAAAATGTTCATAAAATGAAAACTACTGGGCCAAACTATGTAAAATTTTTAGGGGACCAATTGGAAGCTATTCCGCGTCGAAAAAAAAAGAATCACGTAAATCGGATCATAAATGACGGAGTAATCGGCGAACATACATAAAAAAAAGCAGAAAGAAAAAAAAAGATCCCGACGAATTGAGAACCTCCTCCTTTTTTCGAAGTCGGTTAAAAATACATATTCAATTAATTATCGAAGTTTGAAATTCACGACAATGATCTTGTAATTTTGTCGCTGAGACGTTTTTTACGTTTTTTGACGGTATTTATATAAATAGGAGACTGTATGTATCCGAAAATTTAAATATGTGGAGTTTTAAACAGTCGGTTAGGTTAGGTTTTGTGTAGACCAAAGCGCACGAGCCGAGCGAGCGAAGCGAGCGTGCCGCAGCAGCGGCCGGCGAGTGCCAGAACCGACTGTAACCATTCACTATTTATCTTAGATATGTATAAGCGAAAAACAGAAGTGAGGTTAGATTGAAAAAAAAAACATTAATAACTCAGGAACTATACATTTCCACCACATGGGAGTTGCAGAAGGGGTAAGTTTTCGGTTCAACTTTACAATAATGGACACTGAATTTTAAGTAGTGGAGGGGGGAGGGGGAAGGGGGGGAAGAGTACTTCTCCCTCCTGCAACCCCTCTGTCTAGGAGACATGTAGTTTTTGAGATACGATTTTTTTTGTAAACATAACTTTACTCATTTTTTTCAAAATGGTGTACTTATTTCTTGTGTCTAAAGATGAGAAATGCAGAAGAAAAGTTAGTGGTCAATGTAAAAAACATTTAATACAGTCTAAAAACGCGGACTAAAGCCCACAAGCCTAGTGAGCAAAGCAAGTGTGCCATGACAGCGGTCAACAAATGTCACAACCGAGTTGTAACCACCATTTAAATAGTTATCAATAAATAAATGGTGACTGTCGGTTCTGGCAGTCGCCGGCCGCTGCCGCGGCACGCTCGCTCGGCTCGTGCGCTTTGGTCTAAACACTAACCCAACCCAACCAACTCACCGTTTAAGTTACTGGTCGCGAGAAACAATGTCCTTGCACCAGTTCGTAGTCGCTCATTATAAAAAAAATAAAAAGGCGGCAAAATATTCATAGTGCCGCCTGATGCATCGATGTTTGTAATAAAAATAAATTGATTACAAATACTACTCATTTAAACTCGTAATATATAAGCAATAACAATAATTTTCGTATTTCAAAATGGATATTATTGGAATATCGAATGATATTCGAATTAAAAAATCGATATTATTGACATACTGATTTGGTAACATTTATTTATCATTGTAAAGTGAAAAAAAGTGACAGTACTGTGATTTATTATTATATACTTTAAAATTATAATAACTAATTCAAAACTTGTTTACTAAACTAAAAAACGGTTTTAGTGTTTATATATCATGTGTAAGTGTATTCCTAAAGACAAATCAAAGTTTTTTTCAACAAAAGTGACATAACCTTGTTTATCAAACGTATTTTTGTTTTTCCCATTATTCATTCAAAACTTGTTGGCGGACCCTAAAAACTTGTTTCCTAGCCCAAAAAAGAGGTCTAGTGTCTATATATAAGACGTATGTATACCCCTAAACTTGATTTTCATAAAATTCAGTGTCCATTATTGTAAAGTTGAGCCAAGTTTTCTTCCCCCCCCCCCCCCCCCTTCCCCTCATTACTTATGATTCCGGGGACATATATGTAAATCACACCCGGCTTATACATTGCAATGATGGATATAAATTGGTTGTGGTACATTCATATGGCTTGTGGGCTTTAGTCGAAAATCGCTACCAGTGACTTAGGTTAAGTTAGACTTTAAACCAAAGCCAGAACAAACTAGACACCATAGTTACAATATAACGAAACAACAAATTGAAAAAATATATATGTCAAGAGCTACATGTCTCCTATACACGGGGGTTGCGAAGTACTTAAAATTCAGTGACCGCTAATCTAAAGTTTAACTCTTATTCGAGTATAACTTATGTATATTACCTCAATGCACTCGATTACAGCATTTAATATTTCTATGGCGTCTTGTTCAACCCATCCTTCCTGGGGACTAAATCGTCTCAGAGAAATCTGATGATAAGTTAAAACTTCAGATGTATTAGCAGCAAATACCTAGAATAATATTAGAAACGTAATTTAAAAAACAATTTATATGCGGACTTTTGACCGCTTTGTTTACAAAGGTTAAGTATATTTACCAGAAATTTTACGTTTGATGTCCCTTCGTCTATTGCACCAATTAAAGGGCCAAATCTGCCGAATTGAGACATATTCTCGGTATGGATTACATACTGGATAAATAAATAACAAACATTACAAATAAAAATTAACTCTCCGCCGACTTTTCTGGTTACGACCAGCTGATCTTCTGACAGTTCTGAATGTTGTTGTTTTTCAAATTTGCCACAAAGGCAGGCAAAGGACGTAGTCCATACAGCCTTGTCAGTTGTATTCATTATAAAGAAGTCATGGTTATTATAAAAGGCCTAAGCCAAGTCAAATGTAATTTTATCCAATATATCTATAATGTATTGTACTCTGTGTCCATTTCCATTTTTACAAGTCCAATCCAGTCATAGTCAAAAATTTATAAATAATTTTATAAGTATCCTGGTTTCTTAATAAGTCCTGGGAGGAGCGCGGGATCTCTCCAGGGTCGTTATAAATCTTGAGGAGTGAATCGATCATCACAAGTCTAGCCATTGAGAAATGAATACAATTAAAGAAGATATGATCAATTGTCTGATTTTCTGCATTGCAATAATTACATGTGATGTGTGGGTGATGAAACAATTTTCATTCTAGCCAAAAATGCATTGACTTTACAGTGTCCAATTCTTAGCCTGCAGACAGTTGTATAAAACTTTCGTAATACGTGGCCTGAGATCACGTTTTATAAACTTAACGTCCACTCTTCATCTGAGTTATACGAATTTGTTTTCTTCTGAATTATTACCGCGATGAAGTAGTAAGGACATTTTGTATTGTATTGTAATGACATTTTGTATAATTAGCTATATTTCTTTTAACATAAATTAGTCAAACCTACACATTGAAAAAGGCGCGATTTTCATATCAAACAATGACATTTGCGTATGACATTAATGACATCAACGCTCCATAACCCGTTCCACTAGCTTTTATTATTATAACGTCCGCAAGCAAGTGGAACGGGAAAAATCGCGGTCGTGAATGTGGTCGTTGTGAGTCCCTAATGGAACGACCTGGTAGTAGTATCCATAGTAGTTTGTGACTGTTTGTGCATAGTAGTTTGTGGTCTATGCCTGGCTTAAAGGCCTAGTTGCCAAGCCATAAAAAAAGTGGTATATTCTGTGAACTGAGGCGAGATAAAAACAAACCAACACTGGAAAAAGAAAAAGCTTAAAAACACAATGTCTTTAATAAATTTTCTTATATCTGAAAACGGCGTAACAAAACACACACTAAGTAAATGTATTGAAGGAAATTTTGTCACGTCTTTGGAAGAGTTTAGGTTAGCAGCGAATGAGACACTGACCAAGATGATTGAAGAATTTTATGATTCCAGTAAGTTAATTAATAATTTAAGATTTCTGGGGTACCTACCCTAAAACGTCTGTAATGATTATATATATATATATATATATATATATATATATATATATATATATATATATATATATATGTTCTCATATTGAGTTAGAGTGAGTTTGAAGGATTCTTTATAATTCAAAGAAGCCTTCAAACTTAGTCTAATTCAATATGAATAAGAACATTACTGTTCAGGAACCTCCAGTCACAAGGAGATAACAGGAAGTTCCTCGAAGAGTATATATATTATATAGTATTTATATAAATATATTATTGAGGACAAGGATGTCCTAAATAAGGAAATATTATGAACAATTTTGCAATTTAAAATTGTTTTTAAATGCAATGTACACTTTTAACACAAAATAACAGTTTAAAAAATAAAGCTTAAGATATGGCAAATTACAAATTTATTTAATTTGTAAGCATAAGCAATAAAGTCTAAGCCTGGTATCTTTTCACAGTTGAGTCTGGTATTGGTAGATAAAAATGCAACTTACACGATCTTAGACTAAAGAAAAATTATTGTTATATTTTTTATAGGTGATATAAAAATGTCTAAGTCTGAGCCTGGTATCTTTTCACAGTTGAGTCTGGTTGATATGAAGGAAAGACAAAACCAATTTAATATTTGGTTTTATTCTAATCAAAATTATAGAAGAATTCGCATAGAATGTCGAAGCATCGGCAGCTCGCTTGTTTCAACTGGAGAATCCTCATTACCAGTCGGTGGTGACTCTGTATCGACCTCGTCATCAACTTCAATACCTGAGAACTGGTCAATTGAATCGTGTATATGTTGATTTCTTGGTAGGGGAGCGAGCTGTCTATTTGACACGGTCATCTCACGGCCATCAGCTAATCTAATATATGAATAGGATGGGTTTGCTTCCAAAAGTTCTACTTCTTCCACATCCGCGTCGTATTTAGAACGTTTATTATTGTTTTTCATCAATATGGGACCTGGCTCTAAGAGCCAGGTTGGCAAGGATCCTCCGTTTGCTGTCCGACGAGGATGATTAAAGAACCTCTCGTGAGGAGTTGCGTTAGTGGAAGTACATAACAGGGATCGAATTGAATGTAGGGCAGATGGGAGGACTTCTTCCCAGTGAACGGGATCAAGGTCTCTTGAACGGAGATATAATTTTATAGTTCTCCATAGTGTCTCCATTGAGGCGCTCTATTTGCCCGTTTCCTTGAGGATTATAAGGTGTAGTTCTACTACATGCAACTTTCATACAACATTCAACATTCGATAACAGAAAACGTCGTAGTTCGTTTGACATGAACGCTGTTCCTCGATCTGTGTGGATATATTGTGGAGCGCCATATGTAGAAAACAAGTCTGTAAAACATTTTATTACAGTGCTTGCACAAAGGTCCTTACATGGATAAGCAAATGGGAAACGTGAATATTCATCTATAATTGTCAAAATATAGCGATTATTTGTGTTAGTAGGTAATGGTCCTTTAAAATCGACATTAAGTCTCTCCCATGGCGCTAAAGCCTTTATCAGTTTTCCTTGCATTTTTAAGAATCTAGGTTTTACTTCAGCGCATACACGACAGCCTGAAGTCATTACCCTAATGTCATCAGTTGTATATGGTAGGTTCTTGGATCGTATCCAATGTGCCATCCGAACGATACCGGGATGTCCCATTATGTCATGCAACTCTTTCAACCTGTCTTTGGTGTTTATGTTCGAACAGACGCGTGACAAGGCATCAGCTGTAGTATTCTCCTTACCTGGGCGATAAATAATGTCATATTTAAAACTCGATAATTCTAGGCGCCATCTCTCAATCTTCTCATTTTTTATTTTACTTTTAAGACTTTGTTGGAACATGAAAGAGACAGACCTTTGGTTCAGAAGTTCAGCATCACATAAAGATCTGGAGAAGAAAGCTACTGGTCGGTCATTTTGTGACAAAGACGCCGCTATAGAGTGTTCCGAAGCATCTGTTTCAACAGTAAATGTCTCATTTGGATCGATCACCGTCAGTGCTGATTTCTTTATATCCAGTTTTAACCTTTGAAAACAATCAATCGCATTTTTGTTAAGAGGAAATTCAGATATTTTCGTAAGAGAAGAGATCTTTTCAGAAAAGTTTCTGATCCATTTAGCGTAGTGGGCGAACATACCAAGAGCTCTTTTAAGAGATCGCATATCGGTTGGAATAGGTAGATTCATTAGAGGTCTGAGTCGATCTTCATCTGGCTGAATAGTGTTATTTTCGATCTTATAGCCTAGCAATTTAATAGAATGCTGCTTATATACACATTTTTCTTCATTTAGTGTAATATTATATTTTACGACCGCTTCCTTAAACTGTTTCAGGTTTTGATCATGTTCTTTATCTGTTTTTCCACAAATAGTAACGTCATCAAGGTACGCGTATGTACCGTTCAGCTTTTCTTTAGCTATAATGTAATGTAAAGTTCTTTGAAAGGCTGCGACTCCATTAGTTACACCAAAAGGAATACGAGTAAATTGGTATAGGTTTCCACAAGCCTCAAAAGCAGTATAGATTCTCTCATTTTTCAGAATAGGTACTTGATGATAAGCACTCCGCAAGTCGATTTGACTAAAAATGTTATTTTCAGCAACTTTTGATACAATTGACTCAATGTTAGGCAAGGGATAGGCATCCAATTCAGTAAATCTGTTTATAGTCTGAGAGTAATCTATAACGAGACGCCTGCGATGCGTCTGTCCTCCAGTAACTAGGACTTGAGCTCGCCATGGTGAATTGCTCAGTTCAATGACCCCAATGTTATGTATAAACATAACATCATCTTCGGAGTGTTTTCTAGATTTGATTGCAATAGGTTTATGCCACTCGTGATATTCGTGAATAACGAAACTTCAGGTACCGACGCCGCCATAACGTTGCATATCTTAAGAGGTTCCTTCGGACCCCCGAAGTTAAGTATAAGAGTTGAGTGACAACTTAAAATATCATGGCCGATAATAATATCAGCGCAGAGAGAGTCGAGTATGAATAGTGGTTTTTTGGTATAATTGTGCTTGTCTATTTGGAGAGTTACATAGCATACTCCGTCTACGGAAGAAATGTTATTTTTAGAAGCTAAGGTTACTTTTTCTTCCCAAGGATAGCATTTCAGGTGTAACAAATTAGCGAAATTCTTGTCAATAAAGCTAGTAGAGCTTCCGCTATCAATCAGTGCATCAGCTTTATAATTATTAACGAATACGGAAATCGTAGCTTTCCGTAAACTAGCAGGAGACGCAGCTAGAATAGCCCCAAAGTTTTGACGTTCTGTTTCGGTCATAGAGTTGCTCGTACACTCGATTGCAGAGCACTCACTCCTACAGACTTTGCCAAAATGACCTTTCTTACCATAGTTTTGACAAACTGCTCGAAAAGCTGGACATTTAACCCCTTGATGAACATTGCCACCGCAAAAGAAACATCGTCTGCGAGATTTAGACGCAACCAAATTTGTGGAGTTTTCCATTTTATTGTCTACACAATGGAACTCCAATGAAGGTTTAGTACTAAAATCGTTAGAGTTGTTTCTCGCCATTTCAAGGGACATTGCTCGATTTGTTGCTTCCTCTAGAGTTATTTCAAGGTTTTCTAGTAACCGCTGTCGAATTTCTTGAGAAAAGAGACCAGCTATAAGAGCGTCTCGTATATATTCCTTTTTGTACTGCTCCGCATAAACTGCACTGAAGCTGCAGTCGTGTGCCAGTTGTTGCAACGTATGTATATATTCAATGACAGTTTGTCCAGATTTCTGTTTAGTCGACATGAGGATATACCTAGCGTGGACTTCATTCTTTGGCTTTAAATAGAGTTTATCCAACAATTTCATTGCGGAGGAGTAATCTTTAGCCTCACGTATGAATGCGTATAATTTAGCAGATATGTTATTGATTAATACTTTTAGTTTGACTTGTTCAGAGATTTCGGAAGCATTTTCGTCAATATAGTTTGAGAGTGTTACCTTCCAGTGCTGGTAATTTACATCAGCCGCCGGTGAGATTGGATCTATTTCGAGCTTGTCTGGACGTAATAAGCGTGCTTTAGATTCCATCGTATTGTTTTAATGATTAGAATAAATTGATATGAAGGAAAGACAAAACCAATTTAATATTTGATTTTATTCTAATCAAAATTATAGAAGGAATGATGTCAAAATATTTCTTTTACAAGTTGACATCTTCAAATTAGTACAAACATATAAAGAAGGATTTACACCACACTGGTATTGGTAGATAAAAATGCAACCTACACGATCTTAGACTAAAGAAAAATTATTGTTATATTTTTTATAGGTGATATAAAAATGTATGAACATGAAGATGATGAGAGTTATAGTGATGATGATGATGAAGATGTGATACAAAAGTCAAAGAAAAAAAAGAAATAGCTGCATAAAAAAGGATTAAAGTGTAAATATGATTTTTGTTCTATTTGTTTATTTGCTCATGATTGAATAAAGTCTATTGACATAAACATTTTATGGGTGTCATTGTATCACCCATTCCTTGAAAAAATAATACTATACGAATATTAATTTTCTCTTAACAGCTTTTAAAAAGACCCAATTGGCATGATATTTGGTATATTGCTTTTGTAGACATAGGATGGAATACTTCTTATTTTATAAGATGTCAAATTCCTATGTCATACAGTAGAAAGAAGATGAAAACTTTTGGGTCAAATAGATGTAATTAGTTGAGATGTGGCTTAAAAAGTATTATATTTTTCTATTACAAAATGGAAAACATAAGCCCTAAATTCTATTTGGCAGACAAGAACTCTTAAAAATATGGTCAGAAATAAAATAACTATAATCAATTTATGTGAATGAATTTCAAGACTTAATAATATAAAACACCTCAAAATTAATTCTTTCAAAATACCCACTACAATTATAAAAAAGATATTTAAGAGAAATTTTAAAATCACTCTCATCTTTTTACAATTATAGCCCAAGACTATATGAGAGTGTATGTGTCTTCTTTAGGCTCGCGAATGCACATAAAGAGTGGTAGTATCTATTTTTATGTATATATTAAGTTCCATAGGTATTTTTGTAAAAATGTAAACTATATAACTATGTGTAACACAGATTATGCCACTTTGTCTAACTATGGATACATACCCTGAACTTGTTAGAAAATCTCTTGATGTTTTTGTATAATGGTCAGAAAAAAGATGATACTTTAATCATTGTAAATTTGAATAGAACAACACAAAGGGGTTTGGGTAAAAGTGGCTTTTTTAAGTAGCACGATTTTGATCTTAAATAGCTTGGCTCCGATGTAACTTAGGTCCAAGTTTTTTTAATAGTCTTGTATCTCAAATATAGAACTACTAAATAGCAATAGCTAAAAAAGTGGCCGCTCATAAAAAAAAATCAAGCCAACCTCTGAACAAATTTACCCAAACCCCTTTGCCTTATTATAAACATAATTGATGGCTCGCTTTGCAGTTCCTTGAAAATGCTGCTCTTGCGTGTTGCACCCAATGCACATTTGCTTACATAGATAATACACTATTCACTTACTTCCCGGCCAGCATGCAGTGGGTCTGTATGAAATTGTTATATCCATGTGCCTCTATGTTTAAAAATTAAGGGGTCTATTATTTGTAGTTTGTAGGATTCTGTAAGGTTCGTAACAGTCTACAAAGTTACTCTAACTTAATGTGAATAAGACCGTAAGTATTTATTTAATAGTAAAAGTATTTAAAAATGAGAGCTTTGTAGTTATTCTATAATACCATTAAGTAGTTATTCTATAATATATGCTATGTACACACAATGGTATACAACACGTGAAATAAAAAATATAGGAGTGACTGTTGTGTACAAAGGCGCGAAATTTGTTTTTAAGTGTAATCATGTGGGGTATTATTAGAAGTCTTAAAATTCATAACAATATTTGTTACTTTTATGTGGTGCATTTCTTTTTATGATACTTTGTTTAAAATTATCTTTATTGTCTTAATTAGGCTTCTTAAGTGTAGAGCCAGTTAATTTAATTGAAATTACTGATACAATAATCTTATTGCTTAATAGCACCTGTAAAGATTACTGTAGAAAAGTGTCAACGTGTGTTGCTTATGTATATTATTTGACCTTAGCCATATGCATAATTTTACATTTAAATAACTAGATTTCCTCCTTTTTATTATTTTGAGGCTTTACTCTTTATAGCTGCTTCAAATTAATCGTAATCCCAATGAATAAACAACAAATATAAAAGAGTTAATTATATTTGCTTTATTCAATTTTTTTACAGTTTTCCTGTTACCATTATTATAGTATACTGTTACAACTCAGGTCCCGACAAAAACAAAATCGAGCTGCATATCCTAAACAAAACACATTTTATTACCTGTCGGCATTTAATCTAACTGTAATTCTTTTCTGGTCGTCTTCTTTTGTTTATTTATTGATTGGCATACGTTTCTAGAAAACAGCCCATTGTTTTATTGTACTCTTTTATGGCCGCGTGCGGCTGAGTCATTAGCCAGGTGTGGCGGATTAAGTCGACTACGCAGTATAAAACGATGACCTGATGCTGAGGGGGAGGCAGTCGAGCGAGAACTACGAGCGAAGCGAGTAGTGTGTACTGCAATCGGGAATCTAATAAGTGACGGACTTTGCGCGTTTTATTGAATTACGACCTTACGTTTGGATTTGTTGTGTTCGGTTGTATGTGTACCTGTGCTATATGTGTTTCTATAGTTCTAATAAACTCTATAATATTTCCAACGGCATTTTAATTCGAGTCCCGCTAAACTCGTAACAATACTATAGACCCATATCCTCTCAATAGATAAATGTACGGTCGAGGCGCGAGTCGAGCTCACAGACTACTTTAAATTAATTACTCGGAATCTATTATAAGCGTAGGTGAATAATGGTATAATGGTACTTCAAAACCCATATCGCCTCTTTGCTTCAATAGCGTGATAAGTCGGACAAATTATCTTATTTTATTAATTATTTGCTAATTAAAATCGCCCTTTCTGATATTATTGTTCTTAAAAACTATGTATCTTTTGAAATACATTTGACAAAAAAAAGTTCTTCGTTTCTATATAATATTTTATAAAAGGTAAAAAAATCTTCTAAAATTTTTCAAGGCAACACATTGCAGTAAAGAGGCTCTGGCTGTAGCCTGGCCCAGGTGGTGAGGGTCACTGTGTCATTTATAAAACCCAAATAAAATGAAACATGGGTGTATTCATTGAGATATATTCTATGAAGCTAGTGATCGCTAATTCTGACGATATTGTAATTCCAGGATCGGGCCCTGTAGTGGATAGCTTTAGCTTTTAAGCTATAGGTAGGTATCCTTGCCTTTTCTATAGCTGCTAAGCTAAACAATAGGCCAGGATCCCCCTATAGCTTAGCAAATTAACAATTGACGATTTAACTGATAGAATTTTTCAGGTCTGCTGAATATTCGATTATTTTATAACATAAATTGCATGGTGTACCTTTTTTTTCTACGTTTGGTTTAAAGCTATATATATATATATATATATATGTTCCTCTGGAAGTATACTTTAAATTCAGTCATCATACATTTCGATTAATAATTCGTGGATTTCTGGGACTTCTTCAACATTTGGAATAACTTTTTTGTGTATGAGTCGATTCTGGCAATTTTGTAGTTTAAAGATTAGCAATAAAGGGTGGAAATAACAAAACTGTTATTTAATTATTTTTATATTTGTTTACCTTAATAACTAAAAGTAACAGTTCTTTCTTTAACTTTACATTAATTATTTACATCTTGTACTTACGTATTTACATAACCAGCTTTGCTGGCGATTTATTTATATCTAATTGGTTCTGTGAGATAGAAATAATTTACTATTTTACTGGTCCTGATTTATGTTTGATGTTACTTAAAAATATTGTAACCCGATCTGTGACATTTATGTTTATTTGACGAATTAATTGAATGTTTTAAACAAGTTGAATACTAAACGAAGACATGGGCGGATGAAAGAGTTGTGTAATATTTTAATTTAAAGCTTTTTTGAATATGCATTTGCAGCATACGCACAAAGGCAAAATGATCGTAAAAAAAGATAGCCCATTTTCTCAATGAAGACCAACTGTAACATGGTCTCTTCAACCATTCATGTTTATATTACTGAATTCTAGCAGTCGTTACTATAATATATAACATGAAGCTTATCAAATTTCTGCTTATGAAATATTTTAATACAAATAGTCAATTCATGAGTTCATTGTATTTCATGTTTCTTATAATATTACTCACTCATTGCGTCATTGTCAGACACCAAGAATTACATGGCAATAATTTATCATTTATTTCCGTGTATATTTTCGTACACTTATATAATCTTATTTTCTACGAAAGGAATTAACAGTGTCTATTTAACTCCAGTAGGTAAATAGATAACGGTAGATTATTATCTACATAACATAATATTACGGGTTTCGTGTAAATTTGGAATGTCAATACATCACATTGATTTGATCAAATGTTAATCTCCTCTCATAAATTACATACTATACATTATTAAAATACGAGTAATAATACTGGTAATTTATTTTAATAATAAATGCTATTAACATTTTAAAACCGATGCGTTTGGTATACTACCTACCAATGATAATATACTACCACTTATGGAAATAGTACCTAATATGTGATTGCCGTTAAAGCACTAAATACCATAGCGCGAAAAAAAAAAGTTTAAATTTAGTTTATTGTATGCTCAGTTTTTATTTAAACGTCGTCGTATGAAATATTATTGCTATTCGTAATTATTATGACTACATAAATACATATGTATTAGTTTTTAGGTCGAGTGCAGTCCCCCACCTCATTGTAATTTAATGATAATTATGATGGAAGACTGCTTTGCTATTATCTTATTGTCTTGTTTATTCTTGATATCACAAATACAGGGTGGCGCAATAGAACGTGCATATTTAAAATATTGATTAAAAAATAAATACAAAAGGTATAGTTAAAATAAAACTGAGGTATTATTAAGAAATAACTGAAGTTTATTTTTTTAAAATAACATCGTCTAAATGATGACCCTCTCTACGACGACACTCCTCTAATCGCAAACGGAAGTTATTGAAAACTTTCTTCAGTAATGCTGATGTAATTGCTGCCATTTCACCACGGATATTCTCCTTGAGCTGATCGATGTTTTTCGGATTATTGCTGTAGACTTTGTTCTTGAGGTATCCCCACAAAAAAAAGTCAGGAGGCGTCACGTCTGGACTACGTGGGGGCCATGGGATATCACCTCTTTTCGAAATCAGTCTGCCAGGGAAAATCTGTTTCACAACCGCCATGGAGTCATTTGATGTGTGACAGGTAGCTCCGTCTTGTTGAAACCAAGTCCTAGAATTCACTATTCTTGAATTTTCAAGCTCTGGAGCCAAAAAACCTTCCAACATCGCAACATAGCGTTCGGTATTAACAGTGACGTTTTGCCCCCGCGCATTTTCAAAGAAAAACGGTCCAATTATTCCTCTACCAGAGATTGCTGCCCATACTGTCACTTTAGGACTATGCAGTGGTTTCTGATGCTTGAGTTTGGGATTCTCACTGTTCCAGTAACGACAATTTTGACGGTTTACGAACCCATTGATATGGAAGTGGGCCTCATCTGAGAAAAGGATATTGTCAAAATTGGAAAATCGATTAAGCATTTCATTAGCAAATGCGAGCCTTGCTCCGAAGTCAGACTCTTTTAATTCTTGTGTTAACTGCAGCTTGTAAGGATGCAGTTTAAGATCCAAGTTTAAAATTCGTTGCAAACTTCGTCGCGATAAGTGTAAGACAGACGATCTCTTGCGAGTAGACATTTGTGGATCTCCTCGTACAGACTGCATAACTCTCTCAATATTGTCGTCGGTCCTAGACGTTCTTGGACGACCTTTTGCTTCTGGTTTAAACGTTGAACCAGTCTCTTCAAAACGCTGTACCCATATTTTAATTAAATTAGCACTCATAGCTTCACTAATTTGCCGTAGTCCATATTCAGAACAATATAAACGCCTAGTAACGATGTATGAACGAGAGTTCTCGTAAAATGCGCGCACGCAAAATGCGCGACGCTTCCCGTCGAAGTGACTCATAGTGACTAAAACTCCATGAGCCCGCCTACCCAACGATGCAGGCTCCCCCCGCCCGCGCACTTTCTACCCCGCGAAAAAAGATGATGCAATATGCACGTTCTATTGCGCCACCCTGTATATGCTTTCATAATGTATTTTATAAAGTGGTTAGGTATACGAATACTTGATAATACTTGGCCTAGACTTAATTAATTACATGTTTATCATCCGGCGGATCTGACTCCGAGTAGCATATATCACAACCGTTCACTCCACATTCGCATATTGAAGTAGGACGAATTGAATTGCTGAATTTCTGAAAAAAAATTAGAATGTTCTCATAAAATCACCACTACTATATGTCTAGCTTAGAATATAATGAATCTGTACAGGCAAAAGTGCGTTCAATTAATTTAAATAAGAGAAAAAAATCACGGAGCTGGTTCGGACCAGCAGCTTTCCAAAATGAGACCTAGATTGTATGCTGTCTTTCTGTTAGACTACTGTTCAGATTTGATTTAAACTCGAAACAAGGCTAGCTTATTTACTCGGTCAAAATTTAGTATACTTTTTATCCTGATAAATGACGGCGTTTACGTGGAATAGAATATAGTAAATATTATTTTCTTTGGTGCCACCGTTGCAATTTACTGACAAATACGTTGTCGTTATGGCAACGCGAACGAAATGTCACTGGCACATGCTAGTATATTATAAAATTTTCTTAATAAAGTAATAGTTACAGTTAGTACGATAGTGTAAAAATAGTTCGATCACTCATTGTTTCGTTATTCTGTACCAACTGTTGTTATTGAATAATAAACAGGTACGTTAAGTATTTATGATGTAAATATTTGTTATTTACATTCTAAAAGATCAAGAGGAATGTTACACCCACCTCTCTCAAAGTATCGCCGGGTGACCTTACGATGACGATGACTGCGTACACTGGAATGCAGAGTAGTGAGAGTGAGGCGATGATCCAGCCTAGCGCCTGCGCCCAAGCTGGGTATTGGTAGTGTCGGTAGCTTGGTGGTGTGTAGTCTACTAGACTAGCTACCCACAGCGCCAGCAGAAGCGCAGGGCAAGCTATCAACCAACAGAATCTGAAGTACAACGAGGGATATCGTCCTGGAAAAAAATATGGAACAATCTTATTCGGAATTTTGCAAATAATACAGTCATCAAGATAACGTTTTAGGGTGCGTTAAAGTTTATTGACTGCAAATATTAGTCATACTATATTGTCATAAATGGAATTTGTTCAATATAGTTTTCAATCAGTAATAAATGATGAACGAATACAATGACAACGGATATTCGTGCTCAGGAAACTGTATCCTAATGAGTACCATTGTTCTGAGTTCAGTACGTAGGTGGTATGTCATATAGGTGTTACTAATAAAAAAAATAAAGTACGAAATTATAATAGTAATCAATTTATATTATGTATAAGCTTATTTATAAACCTACACGACTGGACCTCTTCGCTTAAGGCAAACGTACGGTATATTTGTTAAGCTTGTTCAAGGTAGATTAGCGGGTTTCACACATCGCTACTCTTGACGGTCGTGTTGATTATATGTTTTTCACCGTCAGCATATGATAACTAATATCGTCGGCGTTAGTGCAAGACTGTAACTAAATTTTTTAAATATTTTTTCTTAAAAATTCTTACATAATTGGGATTGTTCACTTTTTTTCAATCTAGCTATTTGAAAAACCATTTCGAGGTATAGTGTCCCTAATCATAACTGTCTAGTTAAAATTCCAAAAACGTACGATCTTGTATTTTGTAAGAAATTCGTTTGACCTTTATTTCACCTTACTAAATCCAATCAGGTGGGCCGTCTGCCTGTTTGCCTGCTTCAGGTGTAAAAAAAATGTAGCTGTACATTATTTGATTTAAGTTCTGTAACATGGATTTTCCCTAAAGACCACTTTAAAAAATTTAACGTTAACTATAGAAAATAATAATGGTTGAACACGAAAAATTATAAGCCTAGCGACAAAAAACACTAAAATGATCACAATACGTAATAAGTAATGACAGCGACGTTTAAATTGTAGCATAGATTACTATGATTATAGATAGATAAAACTTACTTTTATTATTTTTGTTTTCTAGGCAAAGAAATCAATGTAAACTTGTCCCTTATGACGTCATCGTAGGAATAATTTTAAAATCGAATTATAAAAAAACTAACGCTTAAAATACAAAAATATTCAAATTAGTATCTTAAAATACCCTATTTTACGTAATAACAATATAAAATCAGAGGGTAATTTTTTGTGAACAATCCCCATTATAATAAGTAATACTTGTTAATAACTTGACGAAAAAAAAATATATTACCAAACTAGTGTTCTCCGTCGTTTATATAGTCTATTCTAGTTGTATTTTTAAATAGCTTCAATGAATGACATTGCATGTTTAGAATATTATAATATTATACATATGTTTATATAGTTTAAATTACCTGTCATCTGTTTTATATTTTTTGATAATCTTCTCACACCATAGAACCACGCTATGGCGACCACTTCGAAAAATGCTAGATAAGTAATACTAAGGGAAGCAGCATAATAGTCCATTAATTGGAATACATATATGCCGCTCTGTATGATATGTGGCAACCCGAAAACAAGAGACACGGCACAGACGCACAACACAAGTAGTTCGTGATACACTAGTCTTCTGCGAATGAAGTCAGGGAAACCATCTTGTATCGATGTTACGACCACTTCTACTATTGCAAACTGAAAGAAAAGAAATTATGAATCAATTAACGTTCTTATGTTTAGAAAGCTGTTATTGAACATGATTTTTTAAATATGAAGCTTGCAAACAGGCAGACGGCTCACGTACTGGAAAGTTACTAATGTCGTCGGAAAGCGATAAAGATGATGGGATGAAGAATCAGGAAGAGGATGTGGAATAGATAGGGAAGGTGTAGCCAGCCGTCGGAATTCTCATTCATCCCAAGAAGACTATTAGCTTAAGCCTACGGTTTCACGCCGATATTCTCTGAAAGCGTGATCACATCGATCGAGCCCCCCATACGAGCTGACATCATGAGTCCAGCATGGCTCTACATGGCACTACCCTTTGCTTGTAGAATCATTACGGTAAATTGAACCAGGAAGTTTTTGACCTATTATTTGTCTGGACAAATAACAGTCTAGTCTGGACTAGATATATTTTTGCTTGTTATATTTGATAGTCCTTCTTGATTACCCTCCTATAACATTACCTAAAAAACAATTTGAAACTTAAATATTATGAGAAATAGATGACTCTTCAAAATCGGATTAATAAGCGAATTGTGGATTTTTTAAACCGCAAGTTTATCGATAATTTCGTAGCACTCCAAAACCTTATCTGATATAGGTAATAAATGTCAGTTAAATTTATTCTCCATGTAAAAATTATCTATATTTACAAAATAATATAAAGAAATAGAGCATATCAAGCTGCTTTGGTAACGTACATCGTATACTTATTCTGCGAAAAATATTTATTTCTCGGTTAAAAAGTGTTCTATGTAACTATTATAATCAGCCCCTTTACCGAAAGTAGCTACATGTATATGTCGCTCTGGACACCAATGGTCTAAGACCTATTACGGGAATGCAGATGTATCGAGTTCGATTCCGGGATCGGGATCAGAAATTCGTAAAAACGAACTCCGTAATTTACTTTGGTCTGGGAATAATTCATATTTTTTTATTTCATCAGTTCAGCAGCCAGGCAGAAGGCACCTGCTGGAAAGCGGTTACCATTGCCTATAGACATTTGCAACACCAAAGGTGCTAGAGATGCGTTGCTGCTCTCTAACTCTCTAAAGGGAGACTGGAACCTGTATTGCCGGAACACAACTTTAGTTGTTATGGCGATATAGTCTAGACTAGGGGTGGTCGCCATCCAGACGGTCAAATACCCTACCACCTGGCTGTGGGTTGTTTTGTCGCCTTTTACGACAGGCCGCCCGGCCGCAGGAAGTCGTATTCTTTTTCCGTTCCCGCACGGATGATATGGGATCGGTCCTAAAATTTTCCGATGTACATTACCCATAACACACACCCACCTCTCTTTACTTGAGGTTATCCAATGTCCATGTACTTTTATGCCTAATAATAGTTGACTTTTAGGTAGTCCGAGAATATTATTTAATTTAGAATGAAGTATTACGTCCTAATCTCATATCACAGTCGTATAAAAAATTACGAAGATTACATTCGCAAGGCCTTGAAGAAAGTACAAACAAACAGCTATATACAATGAAAATAGTTTTGAGTTTTATATTTTAGTAAAGATTATTATAATAATCCACATTATAATGCGGCTGAGTAAATAAAGAAAGATTAAATTTACCTGGCTATTAAGTCCCAAACATAAAAACATAAAGAAGAACAAAACTGCCCATAATTGTGACGCAGGCATTTTTGCTATAGCCTGAGGATAAACAACAAACAGCAAACCAGGACCTGAAAGTGAATATCAGATGAATATATAATTTATAAGTAAAGATATTTATTTTTACCTAAGAAAACAGAACGATACCTATATATAAAAAAATGTCGTTGTGATTTTGTGATTCGATACTTAGAATTAAAATTCTTATGATCTCACTCTGATATGGGTTTGGTTATTAGGTACAGGTGATTATTTCGGGAAATATACGGTGAAGAGTATGAAACTTGAACACACAATGTGTCCAATTTGCTAATGAAATTAAACATAAAAAAATAGCAGTGATTGCGGCCGCCAATCATAAGTATGTACCTACTTTAATTTTATAAAAAACTTTTTAGTTTAAGCCGAAAGTTGAACCGAAATAGGCTTAATGTCCAATTTAGACTCGCACACAGTTTCTTGTTTTGGCCCTGTTATAAAAAGGTATTTTGACAATTTATTATATCTCAATGGTCAATTATAAGAACTTTTAGTTTTTGCGTCTAAAATAAAATTACGATCACTTCTTGTAAACTATACGAATGTATGTCTATATTCTATGGAAACTAAATAGCAGTTAAAACCAGTTTATTAATAAATAATATTATGTACAAATTGTATCTTTCTAATTATTGTATTAGATTTGTGTTCTTTCGACATGACCGTACCTACTGAAAGTCACGACTGAAATCGATACTATTTTATTGAAGTCATTATTTTTGACTAAAAAAAGTTATATTAGTTTAGTTATATAGGCTTATAAAAGTTAATAAAATTTTAACAATAATGAACTGTATGATTACATTCATTTAACTTTTACATAAAATAAACAAGTATTTGGTACACTACGAGCTCGTTCCTCTTGTAACACATAACGCTTGAAATGCTCCTTCAGCCAATCTATAAAGCGACCGTCGTTATGTTCGCCGGGAAAACGTCATTTTCGATCACGCAACGCTTTCGACGACCCATGTCAAACGGTGGGTTGAAGTGGGCGTTTACTACAGAGCATTGATTCTCTTTATCGATACGTTGACAAAGGCGCGATTTTTAAATCAACCATATAACAACCAATGACATTTGTGTATTTCGTTATAAATGATATTAACGATCCATAATCCGTTTCACTTGAGTTTATGATTGTAACGCCCGCCAGCAAGTGGAACAAGAAAAATCGCGGTCGTGAACGTGGTCGTTGTGAGTCAAGAGGAATGTAGCCTAAGAAGATACTTACTGTCAGCAATCACGTCTTTCACTGATGTGTTTTGCTCGAAGGCAATATTCCCAATAGTGGCAAAAGTGAATATACCCACTATGAGGCTCGTTATTGCATTGACTAATGTTACAGCAACAGTGTCATGAAGAAAATTGTTATCAAATCTGTTGTAAGACGCAAACATTATCATCGAACCGAACGCTATGCCAATGGAATTGAATATTTGTGAGGCAGCGTTCACCCAAGGTCTTGATTGCTTTAAAAGTTCCCAGTCTGGTTTGAAGAAAAATCTCAACCCAACATCGGCACCTTCAAGCGTCAGTGACCGGCCGAGGAATACTATTATTAATAGAAATGGGAGGGTTGTCGTGATGTATCGAACTTTAGCGGAGGATTTGATGCTCTTCCACAGGGCGAAGTAAACTAACACCCAAGCACAGACCAAGCAAGCAGCCAACTCCCAGCGCATGCCACCAGGAAATTCTATACCCGCATTCATGTTCAATACCTTTCTCCTGAAATTTACAAATTGCTATTTAAAGATAAATAACACAATTGATATTTATTCAAAATTTACATATTATCACGACACTTGTCCTTGTTTGGGATGTGCTAATTTAAATCAAAGTATCAACCAGTATTACAAATTAAAAGCATTTGTAATCTATATTAAATTTAGGATAAATAATTCTATGGTGCCAGAAAAACGTATACATTCTTTAGTTATTGGAAATGTTATTTTATTTATATTGAAACTTCGGTTATGAATTAATAAGATATAATCGAAGTAGATTCTTATGAATAAGTGTTTGTGCGTTATGATAAGTAACAATTTGGTATGAAAATTGGCACTTAATCATCACCTTATGTATGAATTGAAATATTAATGAGTGTGTATTGCAAAATACAATATTAGATTTATAGCTATTGATCTACCAAGCAGCCAAACTTACAGCAATTTACATTGTGAATGAACTTACTCGAAAAATTGTTCGGTAGGGGTTTGAGATCCATTTGGTTTAGTGTGGTTGTGATTCGGGACCCAACATTGTGGCGTGTTCCACCTATTCGAGCAGCTCGCCCACGGCACTTCCGTCTTGAATGACGTAAAAAAGTAATATATGGCCCATGCAATGATGACTGCATAATAAGTGGACATTAGAAAAGAGATCACAACACTTGCTACTCCGGCACCTGCAATTCATTAAGAGTCTGTTTAATAACATTTAAATATTGTCAATAGCTTTGACGGCCAATCTCACTACAACATACAGGCTTCGGGTTCGATTTCTGGCATGGTAAATTTCGTCAAAACAAGTTTCCGTTATTTACTATGGCCTGAATGTATGGGATCGGTCCCAGAGTGAAACGTTGTATATTACCCAGAACATAACATACTTAGCTTGAGTATATACTATGTGTATTTGTTGATATTTATTTATTCCGATAATCCTAGTGTTAAATGCCTGTTGTGTTCAGAGCGTTCGCTTCGGTACCCCGGTCCATTTTATTACACTTAGATCTCCACTGTACGCGGTTTTCAGCGTATTAGACCATTTTTAAACCTACTCTTTTTACTAAGGAACCGCGTCCAGATGGTACGACTCATCTGTCCCGCACGTAATATAGTTTGCCTAAAATTTTTACGTACAATACACATAATATATCGCCTGATTCCAATTTTTCTCATTTAGGTTGCCTGGAAGAGATCGCTTTGAGCGATAAGGCCGCCTATTGTATTGCGTAGAAAATATTGTAAATATGGTTTGTAATTGTATATTTTGGTGTGCAATAAACTGTTATATATCTATCTATCTATCTATAATAATAGAATACACGACCTATTTTTTAAAATTTGCTTGTATTTTCCCAATTAGCATGTTAATTAGTTGCACAAAAATAGTAACACATTATGTATGTCCTTTTCTGTGTCTTATTTGTATGTAGTTCTCTCGTTTCTTTTTGTTTTATTTTTATAACAAAATTCCTAAAGCGCATTTATATATTAGTATAAATTATCCAATTTATGGTAAAACACTCTTCTCACCTTTAAAAAGCGGGCATATTTGTGAAAGGGCACCTATAGGGCCGTGAGCTGTATATTGTCCAATAGCTAGTTCCATAAATAGCATCGGGATACCACATACTATCAAGATGATGAAGTATGGAATTAGGAATGCACCTGAAATGATAAAGGTTAAGTTAAAAGTTGTACGAATAACGATATGAAAATAATAATAGTCGTCACAAATAAGCCAATATTTAGACGAGCATACGTATTGATAATGGCCACTAAATACCTGCGTGACATAATAATTGTAGCTAAGAGCATGTGTTTAAATAAATAATATTATTTTTAACACATTTGCTCAAAAATGCATTTAGAAAGCCTAAAAATTAGGCACCACAAAATGGAAAACGCGGAAAATAGGTACTCTCAACTATGTTCTCTCAAGTGTGTTATGATACACGTGCGGTGGTTAGTTTTTACAATCTCGTGACTATGGTAACCCGTCGAAGTAATCCGAAGTCGAAGTTTACTATAGTCACGAGATTGTTAGTTAGTAGGTAGTAGGTAGTAGTAGTTAGTACTTAGTCTCGGGCTTAAATTCGTTTACTCGTTTGTAAAAACCAACTTAACGCACTAGTATCATAAATAACTATTTTTTCTTTCTTTAAAATAAAAGATGATAAATATATGTGTAGGACATTAATTAAAACATGCACTTTAGAAGCGTTCTGTGAATTTGATAGGAGTTCGCCAAAGTTGTGCGTCGGTTCCGGTGTGCATAATAACGTCCGATTCAAAAGGTGAGCTGCATATTTTTGATCTGATGTTTATAGCACATTGTACTCGGAATGAAGTAGATAAGATTCAATATCTTTTTCACCAATTATATAGGTGAATTTTTCTAGTGGGTCTCTACGGCCAAATGTCAAAATATATGAAATAGCTAAGTACTGACAGCAGTCTCGGGGCCGATTTTGAGGAAAACGAATGTGGTATCTTTAAATATTTTTGGATAAATTATGCATAGGTACTAGGAAAGAAATACTTGATGTTTAAAAATATAACATTAAACTAATGTGTAGTCTATGAGGATCAATTTTGCTAAAGTAGTGTCAAGGCCCTGTGAAGAAGGAATCAAATGAATGAATATCTAGGAGAATTCCTAGGTACATAAAATTAATCCATAAACGGTATAATTGATAACCTTGATACCAATTAGTATAATCTGTAAGTACTGGCGTAATTGACCTTATATTCAGGTCTTCCTGTAACAATTTGGTATGTAAAATTGTCCGCAAACTATATCTATGTAGGTAAACCGTGTTTAATAATAATTATTAATTTTCCCAACTTACCAAATTTATGAAATAGTATAAAGTTACTGTTTATTAGGACATTAGAGATGTACGACACAAATGTTCTTTTATTTGCATATGTATCATCAGTAAAATAAAAAGTTCAAAAAACTGTAAGCCGATTACGATAAATAGTAACGATAAAAAGTATAACTATATAGTATCTCAAATTACCCATGTTGCCCCTCTGTTGGAATCAACCTCCTTAAATAATTTTATTTTTTTATATATTTTTTGACACTGTCAACATTCTGTTGTTTTTTTTTTCTTTTCACAGTGTGTGTTCATCATTGCTTTGTACAGTATCGTGGTGCAATAAATAATTTTATAGTAAGAAAAATAATTGTGTTACTTCACGTCCAATTCAAGATATACACAGTCTACGTGCTCTACACAAATTGGTCCTTCGAATAATTAAAAAGAATACAGCGAAGAGGACGTGCAAAAATAAGTAAGACGCAATATTATTTACTTCAGTGAGCTGCAATACCATACGAAAAACGCAACAGTGAATCGTTTTTTCGTCAGTTCTACTGCAAATATATATACCTAATACGATACGCAATTTTGTTAAAAGCAAGCAATTTATAAAATTCATTCTTATTGTGCATCCAAAATCATTGTTGTAAATTGCCAAATTTTAATGTAAAGAAGTTTCTCGAAGACATATACATACATATAAGTACAAATCTATGAGGCCGAGACTTCAACCAGAACGTGTGTTCGAAATTTGAATGAGCACGCGGGAACGAGCTTCTACGTGCACAGGCGGGGCCTGCTGAAGTTTGAATTTGGAACCTTATTTTGCTGGGACTGTGGATATTATTCGCGTTTGTTTATTTTTTTTTATTTTAATATTTTTTTTAACTAGTGTTGTACATTGTAAGTTTTGTGTTTATATTAGTTTTATAAGTAGTTTATTGTAAAAATTGTGACGATGTCTGAGGTACTAAAGGAACTAGTCTTTAAGCGCGGAAGTCTGAAGGGTAATATTACGAGACTTCAAACCTTTATAAAGTCTGATGCGTTAGAAGAGGCCAATAAGGCACAATTAGAAGTAAGATTGTTGCGTTTACAAAAATCGTTTTCGGAGTTAGAGGATATTCATAATAAAATAAGTCTGCTTGATCCTACTGACAAGGACGACATTTCGGTTTTCGAAGATAAATTTTATGAAATTTCCGCTGTGTTAAATGAACGCATGGAGAGAGACAAAAACAATCCTAGACCTCAAAGTAATAATAATCACAGGGATATAGCTTTACCTACTATTAAAATAGATCCGTTTGATGGCAAGTCTTGTTCAGGTTATGTCACATTTATTAGTTTATTTGATAGTTTGATACATAATGATACAAGATTAGATAATATTCAAAAGCTTCACTATCTTAGGGCCTTTTTAAAATATGAAGCTTTGGATTTAATTAAAGATTTGCCTCTGTCCGATAGTAGTTACTCGGAAGCAAGAAATCTGTTAAAAGACAGATTTTTTAATAAACATCAAGTTGTCACAGAACACATAATAGCTTTATTAGATTTACCGTTGCTCGCAAGGGGTGGTAGCATTAGAGCCTTCATATCACAAATAAAACAAAACCTTAGTGCACTAAAAAATTTGGATATAAAGACGGATTATTGGGATCCTATTTTAATAGTAATTTTTATGCGTAAGCTGGATGAGTATACTGCAAAGGCTTTTGAGTTTGAAAGAGATATAAAGGCTACACCCACAATATCTGAATTTATTGGGTTTCTTGAGAAAAGAGCACTAGCTTTGGAAAACACTGCAACCACATCGCCCAGCGTATGGAAGCCAGCTGAAAGATTATCGTCATGTTGCCGTTCAACAGCCAGCCTGCATAAAGTGTAAGTTAGATTCGCACAAAATATTTAATTGTAAGGAGTTTGCATTGATGACATCCACAGAGCGTATAGATTTTGCTAAAAACAACAACTTGTGCAATGTTTGTCTTAATAATCATAAAGGAAAATGTAAATTTCATTTTAGATGTACGCACTGTAAAAAAGGTCATAATTCTCTGTTGCACCCTAATGACCAAGACCCAGTTACGCTGTTTTCAAATACATGCAATAATGTTTTACTTCCCACAGTTCGCATAAAGTTATTTTCTAAAGACAATAGGGAAGTTCATGTCAAAGCTATTCTAGATACTGGGTCGCAAGCTTCATTAGTTACTACTAAGGTCGTAGACTTGCTTGATTTGGCACCTAAACAATCAAATATAAATATTGTAGGTGTCGCAAATGCAATCAACTATATTAAATACTCTATACCTTTAGAAGTACATTCCCTGATTTCAGAATTCAGAACGTTAATCAATTTCCAAGTTGTTGAGAAGATTACTTGTATGTTACCCCAAAAGCCTATTAATATTGCTAAACTAAATATCCCACCTGGACTAAAGTTAGCAGATAGTACTTTTAATATACCGTCGGAAATCAATATGTTATTAGGAGCCGATGTATTTTTCCGGGTGGTGTTGCCTCAGATTCCCATATATGATACTCCGCAGCATGAAGGGAATCAATCTTTATCAGCAGGACAAAATGAGGACCATAGTTCAACACCATCAATATATAACACAAAATTTGGGTATATTATAGGTGGGGCCTTACCAACATTTGATAACAATTCTAAGGTATCGTTACTGTGTCATACGTGTGAATCAGATGTTAGTGAGGTCAATGCAACAATTAAACAATTTTGGGAATGCGAAGAGGTTCCACAAATAATGAATGAAATGTCTAGTGAGTCGCAGCTAGCCGAATCGATTTTTCTTAAATCTGTAAAGCTTGAGAATAATAAATTTCAAGTTGACTTACCTTTGAAGGTTAGTTTGAAGGAAGTAAATAACACTTTAGGCAATTCATTTGATGTGGCATTATTTAGATTTCTTAGTTTAGAGAAGAGGCTGCATAAAAATGTTAGTCTTTTTAATGATTATAAAAAATTTATAGATGAATATGTTGAACTAAAGCATGGACATTACGTTGACATTAAGTCATATGATTTTTCTAAAGATCCGATATATTTCTTGCCGCACCACCCTGTGGTCAATGAGGCAAGTAAGAGTACCCGTGTAAGAGTTGTTTTTAATGGTTCTATGCCTACAAATAAGAGAATGTCATTGAATGATATTTTGTTAAATGGGCCTACGGTTCAAAATAGTTTATTTGACATTTTGTTGCTGTTTAGGTTTGGTGACTATATATTCACTACGGATATTAGACGTATGTTTAGAAATATTGAAATTAATCCCGCATATAGGCCTCTTCAAAATATTTTATGGCGTGAAAATACACAGCAACCAATACAATGTATATGTTTGGATACTGTAACTTATGGCTTAAAAAACTCAAGTTATCTGGCAACTCGATGTTTAATAGAATTAGCTATAAGATATGAGGCTGAATATCCAATTGCATCATTTATTTTAAAACAATGTACATATGTCGATGACATTTTATTTAGTCATTCTAATTTAGAAATTTTAAAGGAAGCTAAAAGGCAATTATGTGAGCTGCTAAAACTTGGGAGCTTAGAGACTCACAAATGGGCTTCAAACAATGCTAATATTTTATATGATATTCCTGTTGAAAAGCAACAGTTAGAAAATTTAAATTTTCGGAAGGATTGTAATTTTAACATTAAAATATTGGGCCTTAATTTCGATTTAAAAAATGACTCTTTTACAATTTCTAGTCCAGACAACCTTGTATGCAAAAAGGTGACAAAGAGCAGTATTTTAAGTTGCATATCACGGTTTTATGATCCTCTAGGTTTCGCTAGTCCAATTATTATTAAGGCAAAGTCAATTATGCAACGTTTATGGGAGGATAATGTGGATTGGCATGCTTCGCCATCGGTAGAAGTCATTCATGATTGGTTACAATTTTCAAATAGTTTAGCAAATATGAAACCAATATATTTAAATAGGAATATTTCAATTCGGTTTGATGTTATTGCTGTTCAGCTGATTGGGTTTGCTGATGCTTCATCTTCAATTGGCTATGGCTGCTGTATATACTTAAGAGTCGTTGAAACAACTGGTAATGCTAAAGTATTTTTACTTTGTTCAAAGTCTCGTATAAATCCTCGTGCTAAGCCTTTGACGATTCCGAGGCTAGAATTGAATGCAGCATTATTATTGGCAAAATTAGTGGCGAAAGTATATTCTACAATTACGATGAAAATAAAAATAAATAACGTATACATGTTTAGTGATTCAACTATTGTTCTTACTTGGATTGTGACCGATTTAAATAGACTTCAAGCATATGTTTCTAATAGAGTTAGAATAATAAACGAAATAGCCGGTAAGTGGAAATGGTTGTATGTTCAATCACAAGATAATCCTGCAGATCTTATTACTCGTGGAGTAGAGCCGCAGGCGCTGTCCAATTGCACCCTTTGGTGGAGGGGTCCATTGTTTCTCCAAGACAGGGAATATATTTTTGAAAGTCCTAGTTCTCCCTTAGATGAAAGTCATTTACTTGAAGTAGAAGCATCTCCATCATCTTCTGACCTAATGACACTTCTTGTTACTAAACATAATGAATTTTTGCAAGACATTATAGATAGGTATTCAGACATAAACAAAATAACTAGGGTATTAGCGTACATTCTTAGATATCGAGATAATTTACGAAATAAAATGAAGGATAGAAATCCCGAAAAGAAATTCACAGCACTTTCTGCGAAAGAAGTATCAGAAGCGCTACTAGTTATTATAAAGCATGATCAAAATGTGTATTACTTTAATGAAATTCACTTATTAAGGCTTCAAAAGACCTTAACTGGCGCATTAAAACCATTGCATCCTTTTTTAGATAATAACGGTATTTTGAGAGTTGGTGGCAGGCTTCAAAACTCTAATATAAGTTACTCACAAAAGCATCCTATAATTTTAGCCAAACGATCTAAAGTTACAGAATTAATAATTCGCAATGAACATGCTAGATTATTGCATGCTGGTCCTAGGCTGATGTTATCAAGCCTTAATCAAAACTATTGGCTTTTGAATGGTATTAGGGAAATAAAAAAAATCACTCACAAATGTCTCACATGTTTTAGAATGAAAGGGGTTGCGGCAAAAGCGTTAATGGGTTCACTACCACGCGACAGGGTTGTTAAAGCCCATCGAGCTTTTCAAAGGGTAGGCATTGATTTTGCAGGGCCAGTATATGTCAAGCTATCTCGTATTAGACGATCAGTTGTAGGGAAAGGTTACATATGCGTTTTCGTTTGCTTCAGCACAAAGGCTGTTCACCTTGAACTAGCATCGGACCTAACCACAGCAAGCTTTCTTGCATGTTTTAAGAGGTTTATATCTCGAAGGGGTTTACCAAGTGACTGCTATTGCGACAATGCTAGTACCTTTCGCTGTGCAAATTCTCAGTTAACTGAGTTATATAAACTTTTTGGTTCACAGAATCATCAATCTCAAGTGAACAATTATGCAATACAAAACCAAATAAGTTTCCATTTTATTCCAAGTTATTCACCTGTGTTTGGTGGCCTTTGGGAGGCTGCTGTAAAAAGCACTAAATTTCATTTAAAGCGGACTATTCAAAGATGCTTGCTTACATATGAAGAATTGAATACAGTATTAGTGCAAATAGAATCTGTCCTAAATTCAAGGCCTCTTTTACCAATGACTTCAAATACAGATGATTTCACTTACTTAACGCCAGGGCACTTTTTAATAGGTACATCGTTAACGACCTACCCCGAGCGTGATTTAAGTGATATTACAGTTGGTAAATTACGTATGTGGAATATTTGCACTCAAATGGTGCAATCATTTTGGAAACTTTGGTACAGGCACTATTTAAACGTTTTACAGTCTAGACCAAAGTGGCAGATTACTCAAAACAATATTAAAGTAGGTACTCTAGTACTTTTAATTGAAAATAATACTCCGCCTATGACTTGGCCCATGGCTCGGGTCACAAAGATTTTCCCTGGAAAAGACAATCAGGTTAGAGCCTTTGAAGTTATTACACCTAATCGAAAATGTCATATTAGATCTATAACTAAAATATGTGTTCTGCCTTTAGAATAGATATCTTTTCTTTTAAGTTTTATTGTTAAACAGGAAGTTCATATAATATAATTTTGTTTAGTTTCCTATTGATAAGTAAGAACTAATAAATACTCATTTGTATTGCTCTAGATATTTAGGATTGTAACGGTTTGAGATATTTTCAATATGCTGTAGGTCATAAATATTACGTTGTTTATTGTATTATTCAAATTACACTGAATTGTTCTTTGAGGCCCCCAGCATGTTGGAATCAACCTCCTTAAATAATTTTATTTTTTTATATATTTTTTGACACTGTCAACATTCTGTTGTTTTTTTTTTCTTTTCACAGTGTGTGTTCATCATTGCTTTGTACAGTATCGTGGTGCAATAAATAATTTTATAGTAAGAAAAATAATTGTGTTACTTCACGTCCAATTCAAGATATACACAGTCTACGTGCTCTACACACCCTCGCCAATTTGTTCGGCATTTTTTTGGGGCCCATGCCGGGAGTGTCGGGACATTGTCTGCCCATTTTATCCATGTTCCTCGAATATTGCGAAGAGCAGACGCCATAGTCCCCATAGACTCAGATCCCTAGTTCATCCCAATAGCCCTTAACTTTTTGTTTTCGTTTCCTAAAATAGTCCTACACTGACCGGGGATTGTCCTTGGGTGCATTTATATGGTATAAACAGGGATAATCGCCGGTTAGTGTCACGGCACATTTACATTAAATTTTTTAAGTGGCCTCTACGTGTTGGCCTTCCGATGGCCCCACGCAAGCCCTCCAAAAGTCCGGGCCATTTTTATGGCTCGTGGTCTTCAAGGACATATACAAATTAATATTCGATACAATTTTAATACTAAAAACAGTTTATTAATAGAAGTAGAAAGCATTTTACAAGAAACGTAAAAAGAAACATATTTATATTCTTTTTTCAGTTTCAATAAACGCCCTTTTCTATTGTCTGTATAGCTGATATAATTTATAGTTACAACAATATTGTCATGTGTGTTATTATTAGACTTTTTTTGGATTACTTACTTACTTTTTCATATAGAAAAATAAATAGTTTCCGTTCTATACAAAGTAACGGTCTTATTCATATTGAGCTACAGTAAGTTTGTACGCTTCTTTAAGAACCTTAAAGAAGCCTACAAATTTACTCTAAATCAAAATGAATAAACCCGTGAATGTTCATATGATTCAAAGCGAATGAAACGACTATTTATTTGTAGGTTTAAAATTCTCCATTTTCGCATTCACAGTTTCACGAAAAGTACTAGATACTTGTTAAAACAATGATTTGTTACAAATTAATAATTTTGAAATTAAACACATATGGTCTATTTGTATTGAGTTGAGAGTTGAGAGATTCATATTGAATTTTTGTTGTTTGTTTGTAGGTGTACAAACATACTCTAAGACAATATGAATAAGACCGTGAGAAATATCTAAAAACAGCATTACACGTGAATAGGTCAACATATGACATAGTTTATTAATATCTAACGAGCCGGTACAACATCACGCTATAGTTAGTTCAAATGACTGGCCCATTGTAATGTCGGTATAATTTGAATTGTTGTCAAATTTAATTTCATGAATACTCATCTCATAAAGGGTAAGGAATGTTTGTCAATTTGTAAAAAAAACTAATCTAGTTAAATGATGTTGTTGACTGTGGCTATTTTAATTACAATTATTTTTGTTATTACATATGTACTAATTCTCAACCTTATATGTTTTAAGTTATAAGGTTTACGAGCTTAAACTTGCCGCATTGCATTCACGAGACTAGGGCGCTCACAGGTACTTAGCAGCAAGGATGTTACAGATATGAAATTTCTATTTCTGATATGGATATATGAATAATATGTATTATATCGGTTTCAAACATGGTTACGGATAAGATATTATCCGTTAGTTTCGGATAGTTTCAGTTAGCGATATTAGATTCTGAAGAAATTGTAAAAGTAAAATACAAACAGATAACGACCCAATCATTATCTAATTTTAGGTTAACATTTGGAACACCAATCAGTCATATAAATAATTATTATATACTTCACTTACTTCGTTAATAACATCACAAAATTATTTTTTATAGGAAAATCAACCACAACAATACAACCTATGAACCAGTCTTCTGCCGGGCATTGCTCGGTCGGGCAGAAAAAAAAATAACGTGTCTTATTTAGACTCCGCCCCTATCCGAAATTATTTGAAACTTTTATATCAGATTCGGTTACTGTTACGGATAGAATTTAATTTCGGATATATCGGATAGTTTCGGATTTGGTTACGGAACTCCATAACATCCCTGTTCAGTAGTGTTTATTCTTACTTAGAGAGACCTAATTAAGACCATAAACATTCTTCTTTAATTTTAGATATCGCAATCTTAACAATGAACCCTGTCACCTATATGGAATACACATATTTGATTGTTAAAGAACATTAATAAAAAGTCTAATAAAATATGTTAACAGATTTAATGTTGTATAAATATTTATATGAAACATGGATACGTACTGATAATAAATCATTTGATATCTTGTGAACTCGCTACGTACCTACCGTGAAGTTTCAGTTTACTGAAAGCATCAGCTCTAATTCACACCGCATTGTCGTGTCATTGATGCCTCGGTGCCAATAGGCGGGCATTAGAGATGCATGACACAAATATTGTTCTGTTTGCTATGTATCATCAGTAAAATAAAATGTTTAAAAAATTGTAAGGTGATTACGACAAAGAGCAACGATAAACATCACAATTACAATGTTGTTTGTAAACTTTCATTAATAACTTAAAGGGCTATATCTTACTATATTCATTTACTTGCCTTACCATCAGTAGATAGACATTAATTGTATTAGAGCTCATGTTAAAGGAGACGGATACGCTTTCATACATCCATGGGCCGAAATTTTAAAAAGATGAGAGTGATTTTAAAATGTATCTTTATTATGTTGATATTTTTTATAATTGTAGAGGATTTAGTTATTTTGATTTCAATTATGAATTAATCGTGTGGTGTAAGCGTTTTTGTATTCGTATTATTAATTGATGAAATTCATTCACACAAATCGATTATGGTAATCGATAAGTTGTATTATTTGTGACCTTATTTTTAAGATTTCTCGTCTTCCAAATAGAATTTAGGGCTGATACAATTTTGTAATAGAACAATATAAACCTTTTTTAAGCCCTATATCTCAACTCATTACATTTTTTTGGTCCAAAAGTCCTTTAAATACTAGTAAAACAAATGAATGGTTAGCAGTATAACAAAACCATCCATAAATCGTTAATATTGGGTTTCTACATAAGTAATGTATTTATTGTCTTGTCACTTGTCTAAGTATTGTATAATTTTTTATAAAATTCATACAAGTAATATCAATTTTTCTCCTTATTTTAAGGTAAAAGGATAGATGTAAGATATTTAAGCCAGCTAAGTCAATAAATAGCATAATTACAAAAAACCCACCACCACCAAACCAAACCTAACCAACCACTCTTATTAGTAGAAAAAGCATATAATAGACGTTAAAAATACGAGTTTCTTTGTCTGGAGTTAGGAAATTATATCGACCTTAAGTATTATTTATAGTTATCTTATATGAATAATCATTAATATCAAACTGTTCTGACAATCCAGCTACGATACCGTATTGAGATAATAAGTACATTCGTCCAGTTAACGATAACAGCTGGCTGTAGGTAGATTTACACTTTTTATCTCTATTAGAAGCAATCATATAGTGACGTATTTATGCTATTTGGTAAAAGATTTAAGGGGACTCGTTATAGTCGGGGATTCACCGTCGATTTTTGCTACTGATTACTATCAATGCTAATTTTCCGTGTGTAGGTTCATTTCGATGAGATGATCAAGTTTTTCTCTTACAAGCATTTTCGATTGTGGTAGCTAACAGAGGTAGCAGGCATAATAAAATATAACGATTTGATGATTCTCAAAAATGTGTTACTAACTGGGTCTTTTTTTGATAGATTTCAAAATGATTATTTGAATTATTCGAAAAAATATTTGTCCTATAAAATGATCAAAGAGTCCCCTCCCCTCCTTCCAACACGTATCGATAAGGAGGTCTTTAAAAATGCTAACTAACCAGCTGATTTCCTTTCTGTGGCTTAGATCATAGTATTAATTTATAAATAAATTGACAGCCACATTGTCCTACAATCGTAGTCGTTCCAAACGTCGTCGCACGCGTTCCAAACGCAAAAGGCACGGGTTCGATCCTGGCTGGAATGCATGAGGAAGTTTTCTGACCTAATGTGCATATTTTTACAATTAGGTACCATGTGCTAATAGCTAATAAATAGCCGTGAAGGAAAACATCATGATGCAACGTGCCCATCGAGATAATCGATATGTCCAACCTCCCAAGCCGCTTTGGACAAGCGTGGCGGGTATACTGTCCGTTCACCCTGTAAATGGGAAGTCCCAGCCCAGCAGTGAGACATTTATAGACTGATATCATATATTATATTTCTTAGGGACTATATGAATTTAAATGTAATACTGAAAAAATACGCTGGACAACGACGGTGAAAATATATATATTTGGTAACTTATAAACAATAACGTCACTCTCTTATCTATCAGAATAAATTTAAAATAAAAATACGAAAGCTTTCGTAACAATATTATTGTCCTACAAATTGCGTGGTACGTTATCCCGGTCCGACGTTCAAAAGTTGTTAATACCACACGACCATTATTCTCATTAGTCATTACTAACTAGGAAAAAAATATTACATAAAAGGTTAATGTGTTCTAATCTAATAAAATAATATCCTACAAGAAAATAGGTATGTATCACTAGTTCTATGCCAATTGTAATTTTTCCGTTTTCCTATTTGTAAAATAACATAAAGTGAAAACATCTTTTTCGAAACTTTATTTTCTAGTAAACTAGGTACAGAAGAATGTCATTTTCTTTTCTAAACTCCTGGATCGAAATGGATGTTTTTTGTGTGTGTTCGAATGGATACCAGGATGGCATAGAGTTACAATTGGACCCGATAGGTGGCACTCCAATCGGGTTCTAATTTTTTTTTACGCTAGGACAACGTCTGCTGGGCCCGGTAGTATCTTTATATTCTCATACCCATACATTAAAGATATAGATCGTTTAATACAAATTCGGTTGGATAGGATGAGCTCCGAAGCTTTTACAATATACCTTATCTATGTACAAAAAGAAATATTTTTCAATATAATAAGCAGCATAATATGTTAATTAAAATTGTCACGATTGTCAACTCGATAGGCGTGATCGCCGGTGATAATACATAATCGATATCCTCGTGGTCATCTTAATTGTAGTAGTATTTCGTGTCCAAATAATTGAATCTTCACGAGTATAAAATAGCTGATAACACTAAACGGTCTCACAGCAATGTCACGACGTACACGATCTTTTTGTTGCCCTAATGAGTTAATTTGCACGGACAGACGACATCAATTAACGACCAGTGCGGTACACATACATATACGGAAAAAATAAGTATAAAATGTTTTTGGACAAAATTCACGTGGATAAAATGTACTGTTTGCAGGTGTGTCGTGTAATCAAATATTTACTCGCGGTGCCTATTCAATAAATTTATTTCTGTCACTACATTTTATGTAGGTATATCTTAATAACTAATTACATGGATTTATTATGATTACCGGGGAAGTACTTCAAAACTAGAGATGCCAGAAATATTCGCTTCTATTCGATATTTGGCCTTCTATCACTTTTAGTATTTGCCATCCAGCCCAATACCAATTTCAAAATCATATTTTTTATGACATATTACTAATATATATCTATTTTAAACTACTGTTTTAATATTTAGGATTAATTAATGGTAGACGTAATGAATGAAAATAATTTTTCAGCATTGGTTGGTAACAAAAGACAAAATGTTTTTCTTTTATGACCGATCGTACTATACTTTATTTAGCTCGTGAAGAAAACGGCAAACGTGTTATAATATTATACAATTGCCGTATAGTTTTCTTTACAAAGTTTTTTTCTCGCTATCTGATGTACCTATGTGGTTAGATAACTGTGATAATAATTATGTAAGTATATTAGAGAAAATAACTGCAGCAGCGGTTCGTACACTTCCCGGCATCTACGTCTTTGAAACTAGCTTTAACTATTAATTTACTGCAATTTGTTGCTAGAAATAACAATGTTTTCAGTATGTGTGGATATGATTTCGAAATATAAAGACACAATATGTCCTAGAAAATAATATATTGATTTGTATAATTTGTTCGTTACAATTATTATTACTTTAAAATATAATAAGTATAATTAACGGTAAGGTAAACAATTGCTTAGGTTAAACGATTCCATGGCTGTCTAGTCTGTGCCAAGGTTGAGGACAATAGGGGTAATAGTGGAATGCTTAGTGACGCGCCGCGCCGGCAACTGGCGTTGACGGCCTAATCAGATAACGATTTAGGAGACAAATATTTGCCGTCTTTTGGACTGAGCCTGAATGTCATACGCTTCCCAGCTCAAACAAATAATTTTAATTAACCGTAAGAGACATAAATAAACTACATCTTCGTTAAAATTGTTCTTTGAGACAATTTTCCAAGAAAGGAATTGGCAACTTTTAAAGGAACGACAATATTACCAAACTTAATAAATATTTTAGGGTTTTTTTATTCAGTTGGTGTATAATTTTTCGTTAAATTACGTGTTGACATTCAAAAATTATAATTGACTAATTGTAAGCGTGCATCAGTCTATATACACTGAAAGATTCTATAGATGTGACAAATGAAGAGACATTTTATGTATGAAATATTAAAAGAGCATTTAATTCAAAATAGTTCTGATTTCAAAAACTATTTACCACATCTTGTTTACAAATTTTTTTGTTGAAACAATTTTTTAAGCAATATCAACTTTTTTAGGTATAAGTTTCCACTCTACGGTTCAAAAGGAAGAAGGGGAAGAGCGCTTTTGTAGAGGGGTCCGTATTAAAGATAAAAAAATATTTTGTTGTTTATTTTGTATTCTTGATTTTCTGTTATGAATTCGTCGTTTGGAGTGTAGTAATTAAGTGATATTAAGTATAGTATTACCTCCTCCACTTTTGTAGCACAAATAAGGGAAGCGCCACACATTGCCAAGGCCAACTGAGTAGCCGACGCAGGCTAACACAAATTGGATTTTGTTGGCCCAGAACGGCCTCCGGGGTTTTAAGTGTACGACTGCATCCTCTTCTTCTTCCTCACAGTCGCTTTCATGAGAGACAGTATCTTCATCAGGTGGCCTGTTAAACAGAGAAAAATAACTTAATTTCATTTTTATTATTTGCAAGAACTAGTGAGTTGTAGTAGCTTACGTATCGTACTCTTCCATTCAAATGATATGGGTTTGAGTCCTTGTCGAAAAGCATGTACCACTTAGGTACTTGTTCAAATCTAATGTGCAGTCCTTTTTTTGTTACTTCTTTTTTGGGGGCACGCAATTTTCAAAAGTTGAAGTCTACAATTTTCTATTTGTAGCTCCACTCCAAAAAACTTAAAAAAAAATCATTTTTTTTGTAATGGTTTGAATTGATATTTTTTTTTAATTTTTATGGCAATTTTTCGATATTTTCAAAATTTCCTAAAAGGGCACTGCGTGCCCCCGCGTGCCCCACAAAAACGCCCTGGTAATGTGTATATTGTTACCACCAGATGCTGATAAAGGAAGACACCATAAGATTATCTACACATCAATAACCGATGTGTATAACCGCCCTTGGACAAGCGACAACAACGAATAATATATCCCATATTATTCGTTCCCTAAATATGGGCAGGTCCTAGAGCTGTTTTAAAGTTGTTATAAACAGTACACCAGAGACACTTTTCTGCCGAGAGTCATTTATATTTATTAAAATAAATCCCAAAAAACCCATTGTCTATTTATTGTTTCTCAGAATTCAGAATTAAGTATTTACTAAAGAAAGCAAATATTAACAAACTATAAAAAAGATTCCACAGATCTAAGATAATTTATGAACCTATTTGTAGTCTGTATATCTGTCACGATGTAAAGTTAAGCAAATAGCACATAAATGGTTAAATAGCAACAACGCTATATCTTTACTCAAAAATAAAAATGAATGTGTTTGTATTTTGTATCAATTAATTATTGCAATATCAATGTATTTATATAAAATAATTTTTCGCCTCTGTAGCTGTTTGTACTATGTCACAGGGTTTTTTCTCAAATTACTGGAATGCGGATGAAATCTGACAGGACGATGTATATACATCGTAACCTAACCTATAGGTTAGGTATACATATTTATTCACTTAAATACCTAACTGTTAGGAAGTCGCAATAAAATTAGGTGTGCCCAATGTATTTATGTAAGTGAAATATGAAAAAATTAGTGTACACAGTTAAGTGTAAATAGGTCTTAAAAATCATAAGATGTTTCTTAGTGTTTTTGTTAAGTCAATACTCGTAAGTGGTGAGATCACAGTGCACATGGTGAGATTATCACTCCAATATTGTAAAAAGTTTGTATTCGCTTATAATTCCCTCTTTAGGCAGCTGTCGAAGTATCGATTGTCGAAAAGCATAGCATAGCACCTATCACCACTACCTATAATTTAAAATAAATACTTTTGGAATGTCCTATCATCTATCATCGGATATACTTCGGAGACTGAGTGTCTTGTAACTGCCTCTGTTTGACCTCTGTCGTTGAGCGGGCTGAGCCTTTGCCGCCGAGCTTGCTGGAATACAAAGGTTCCAGGTTCGATTTCTTTATTGCAGGAGTTCAGCAGACAGGCAGGCGGCCCACTTGATGGAAAGCAGTTATCATCGCCTGTGGACATTTGCAACACCAAAGGTGCTACAAATGCGCTGCAGCTTTCTTAAAGGAGAATGGAACCTGGTCACTAATGCCGGAACACAACTCAAGGTTGTTATGGCAACATGTTTTAGATCAGAGGTAGCCATCCAATCGGGCCGCCCTACCCACCCGGCTGTGGGTTGTTTTGTTACCTCTTAGGACAGACCGCCCGGCCGCAGGAAATTGTGTTGTTTCTCCGTTCTTGCAAGGATATGATTAGTGGCATGGTACAAAGTATCCCTTATTTACCACAGTCTGGGATACACGATGATGATCTATGTATGACAGCTGACGTCAAGATATTCAATGACTTTCCATTACTATATGAAAAGTACAAAACTATTGAATATTATGATGTAGTAAAGGTAGATTAAAGTGTTTAACGTTAATACTAAAAATCATAATCAAAATAAACTTTATAAAGAGATCTAAAATGTCAAAAATTCGAATACCATTTCATCGGCCTCGATTGCCCTAAATAGTTATTAGCACGTCAAGTCCTAAGAGGTTATAAAAATCCACTAAGTGAAAATCGTCGTCGTAAAATGAATGGTTCTATAGGAATTCAAAATGTCTTTTGTTCTTGTTGTATGCTTACAGGACTCTTAAAAAGATTTAATAGAAAACATTCCGTATTTCGAAAACTATTAAATGGATGTCACACAATTTTCGTTGTACCCAACTCTAATTTTGTTTTCCTTTCTTTAGAGGGAGGGAGGTGCGAATATTTTGTCAGCGCTTAACATAAGAGCTAAAAATACAAAACAGTGTTATGATTTTTAAAGATACACATGACTAATTACACTGAAGAATACTAATCTCAAAGTTAGAGTTTGGCAGCCATCTCTAAATTTTTGGTTTTTGAACAATTTCATTGTGTTAGCGTTGTATAGAATACACTTTCTCGTTATATTTGATTAATCAACTTCAAAAAGAGGACGTTCTCAATTCGACTGGTTGTTTTACATAATATTTTCTTAAGTTTTCGCGACTTGTATACATAATAAAACCGATCAAAAAAAAAAACCGCGCTTAAAACCGTTAAAACTTAGTTTTATTATGGTTGTTTTACATTTTTTTTATCCGATAGAGTATACTTCTGAAGTGATTCCATTGTTACCAAGTTATGATATGATGAGTGGATCCCAGGGAAATTAAGTTCAATTCTCGAATATTATAGGCACGTACAATGAGTTTAATTTATTTTAAATGTATTTTTACATCAATTAGTTTTTCAGATAACTAGCTGTGTTATATTATATGGACGGACGATCAGTACTATTTTATGAGAACTATTTTATAAGGCAAACCTTAAATAGTCGTGAACTTTTTTAATTTGGTTATGCCCATACAGTTATTTTCTGTTGTAAAGTACGAAACGTGAACCATCATCCAAAGAAGTCTTGACAGTTACTTGAGAAAATCCGAAAATCCCTTGCAGCTTAAGTTTATTGGTATTTTTGGTTATACGACCTTCGCAGCTGAGCCGATAAGGTTGCAATGTCGCTATCTCACACATACGTAAAATTTCATATAATGCTTCGTTATATAAGGCTGCGTACACATGGGCTCAATGAAGGCTAAAAACCGTTCATTGGCCATTGCCGGCAGTCCATAATATCGAAAGAATTAAAGGATTCGACCGAATGAAGAAATATTTACATTTGAATCAACGAAACCAAACAAAACCCGTCCGTTGAGCCTGTGTGTACGTGGTCTACTAGCGTGACTAGTTATTGATCGTGCGCTTGCGTCGCCTTCTCTTATCTGTGACAAACTTGATAATGATTTTAAAATACGCTTACGTACTTACAATTTGGCAGTTGAGGATTACTATTTCCTTAAATTGTCTTCATGCAATTGACATGAATTACGATATTATCAATGTTGATAGTATTAGCAATAGCACACATATATTATTATCGGCATTTTTATGAGGTTTTTAGCAAGTATAATTCATGAATGTGGATTATAAATGCCTATATTATTATGTCATAACCCTAAACAGAAATTGGCTCGTAAGTAAAGAGAATATGATAAGATTTCTTAATGACAATATACATACTATGGAATTAAAATACGTAAAATGACAGTCCCTGTAGTTTCAAATGTTTGCTGATTAGTTTTACTTTGTTTGCTAGATAGATCCTTCGTAATTTTATTTTAGGTCCATAACTTCCGTGGAAATTTATTTTAATTCTGATACGCTGTTTAAATGTAAAAATTATTAAAAAAAAAATATTAAGTCAAAAATTGAAAGTGAAAATGACTGATATTAATGAAAAACTTGGTATTAAAATATAAATCGTCAATACGCAATATGGAGACAAGAATAATCTGTGGCACCATCTAATTATATAAGATATAGAATTTTCTAAAGTTAGGTACATTCTTTAATAGACTAATGTCATTCTATATTATTTTTCGTCATAAGACAATCTACTTAACAAGAACAGATTCTTTGACAGATCGTTTGGGGAGCAAACAACCCGTTCTTTCTTGATATTGGACTTGATTTGATCAAATTGAATTTATTTGGTTGAAAGGTATAATAATGCTCTATAGACCCGAGGTAGGGTATTCAGTAACATTGAATGAGTCAAGTGTATGTTTATAAGAATTACTTTTGTTGATTCTTCCGAATTGAATCACAGTAATAAAGCGTCTAATATTGGCACTTGTTGTACCAACGAAGTTTTGTACCTACCCTTAAAGTTTAAATGATTAAGCATAGTTCGGATGATTTGTGATCCTTGATAAAAAGATATAATGTATGCCAGTAAAACTATCTATCTACCTGTCTTTATTTTAAATCTATCCCTGTGTTTGTTTGACTTTTTTGACGATTATTAAAACCCACGGAGTTCTTGTACTTGTACGAAAATACACATTTCACTAAACGATTCACATTTTCTACGGTAGCAAAGGGATTTTGCTTAAAAAGAGTTACTGGGTCTGTAGTATAATGTAACGTATGTATATGTAGTCTTCATTATTTTAATTTACTCTTTATTATGAGCTGAGCTGAGTGAATAGCTCCTCACAGAGTTCTAAATCCAAAACATGTTATAACCTCGAAATATGACATCATGTTAATGGAAGGAGAAACAATGAACTCGTTATTATATTGTAAATGTAAATGGGTAATATTGGTATATCCGATTGTTAATGCACAGGTATATTGTTTGACTTTTACTTTTATAAAGTACGACTTATTACGTGTTCTAATGTTTCTATTCTCTCTATTATGTTTTTTATGTAGATCATAATCTGAGATAAAAAAAAGTATATCTTATATTATGCATATCTAGGCTATAAAAAATCCATGTGAAATGATCTATCCATCTCCATTTTAAAAGAGCTTTTTGCTTGATGAAACCCTAATACAAATATGCCTGTGTCTGGCCATGAACTTATATCACAAACAATTCTCTCAGCTAACTATTCCATTTACTATAATAATTATATTTTACTAAATGTTAATTTTATTTTTCGATGTAGTCACCTTTCAGGTTTATTAATGTTATATACCTGTTTTCTAAAGCTAAAATTCCTTTAAAAAAAATCTACTTTCTGATCCCTTAAAATCGTATAATGCGGCGACTACTGCATCGACATCTTCAAATTTATGGCCCCTAAGATGTTCCCGTATAGGGTTACCAGATTTTTTTTCAGCCTATAAAGGGGCAAATGCTTAAATAGGCAAAAAAATATGGGAATTTAGTTTTTTACCCGGGACAAATAAAAGAACACAAATATAAAATACAAACAAACACAAATATATAAAAATAAACAAAATTATATAATGTCATTTTTTTATAGTTCTCCGAAGAGCGAGTCAGTTTTAATATATTTTTATAGGTTTTAACATATTTACAAAAATCAATACAATTATAATCGTAATTAAAAACGGGACAAATAGTTTCATTGTATTAGTGCGCCGAGCGGGAGGGGAAGCAATCAGTGTTAGGTGCGGGCGCCAATCTACATTACACTTTAGACGTTCAGCCGACTCTGCTGAGCCGATTTAATAATTAAAAACGAAGCACGGTTCGAATACGGAACGGAATCAGTCCCGCCGGAACATTTTGAACTGAACCTAAAATACGGGACGTCCCGGGAAATACGGGACGTCTGGCAGCCCTATTCCTGTACGCGGTAACAGATTGAAATCACTAGGAGCTAGGTGTGGTGAATGTGGAGGATATTCCATCGATTCGAAGCCAGCTTCTTGAATGGCAGCCATCGCAACTCTAGACTTGTGTGCGGGGGCATTTTCTTGGTGAAACAAAAAAACTTTAGCGAGTTTGCTACGCCTTTGCTTGCGTATTTCCTCACGCAATTTTGTTATTTGTCTTGCGTATAAAGTCCCCGTAATAGTGACTTCATAATTAAGGTATTCGATCATTACCACCTCTTAGCTGTCCCAGAAAAAACAGCCCACGATCTTACCGGCGGATGGAATCGCCTTAAACTTCTTCGGAGTTGGAGATGACGGTCTCTTCCAAGTCAAGGACTGTTTTTTTGCGTTTCCGGGTCATTATAGTGCTGCCATGTTTTGTCCATAGTTATTAATCGAGCCAAAAATCGGTCAAGATATCTTGTTGTAACAAACCCAAAGAGCTCTATGAAAATCTTAGTTTCGTTCGTATCTGCGGGTCAGAAAGAATTCTGGGCACCCAGTGCGCCGACCCTTTTTTCATACCCAAATGGTTGCGTATTATATTACCGACACTTTCCTATAGAAATATTCATTTCTTCTGCTATAATACAAACAGTAACACGACAATCCGCCAAGACAATATTTTTAACTTATTTAATGAACTCGTCAAACTAACGCGCAGCCGTAGAATATGGAGGAGCATGAACCCCTTATGTTGCTCTTAAGTCTTGATTTACCAGCGAATTTTCTAGCAGAGATATTTTAGTACCGCGCGCACTTCAATTTTATCCATTTTTAAGAACACGTTCCGACACGAGCACGACACAAACAAATTACTTCTATTTTTAATTAAAAACAAAAGAGAATTAATTATTTTATTATTATAATAATGTATGTCTCTGACCACCACGGGATATAAAAATGGCCCGGACATTTGGAGGGCTTGCGCGGGGCCATGGAAGGGCCAACACGTAGAGGCCCTTTGACAAATTTAATGTAATGTGGCGTGACACTAACCGGCGATTATCCCTGTCTACACCATATAAAAAAACCGACTTCAAAAATGAAAAAACTAAAATGTATAAAATAACTTATTTCTTAAGCTATTATTATTAATATATATTATTTAAAACATCTTAAAGTCGGTGCTTAGTAATTTTCAAAATATAGTAATTTTTATGTTTTACTTTGCACCGACTTCAATATGTTTTAGATAATATATATTAATAATAATAGCTTAAGAAATAAGTTATTTTTAACCGACTTAGAAAAAGGAGGAGGTTCTCAATCCGTCGGAAACAAAAAAAAATCACGTAAATCGAATCATAAATCTCAGAGTAATCGGCGAACATACATAAAAAAAAGCAAAAAAAAAGATCCCGACGAATTGAGAACCTCCTCCTTTTCACTATATTCTTGTCACTATATTGCAACTTGGTGGCTAGGCTGTTGAGTTCGCTGGCAGACGAACCCGATCGTGGCAACTTCTTGATATCTTCCAATGCACGACTGATTATGATCTCTGGACGTCCGTAGCAGCGCTCCAGTGTCTTCATGATGATCGCAGGACGCAGACGCCATAATAACCATCAATGATGACTTGGGCCGCATACTCGACTGGAGTCGAGCACATGGATTGAAAGTAAATCCTAGCAAAACCCAATGCATCGTAATAGGTAGCTCACGTATGACTTCTAAACTTGATTGGTCATTGGTGCCAGATTTACTATTTGATGGGACTCGCTTACAGATCAGCGACAAAGTTAAAAATCTTGGCGTAATCATTGATAAGGAACTGTCTTGGTGGCCTCACATCACAGAACTAAGTCGAAAGGTCTTTGCTTCTTCGGCGTCGCTTAGAAGGTTGAAGTACTTTCTACCGACTGCTACCAAGGTTGTGCTTGCTCAATCGCTCTTACTATCGATCCTTGATTATGCGGACGCCTGTTATCTTGACCTTACCGTAGAACAACTCAATAAGCTAGAGCGCCTACAAAACTTTTGTATCAGGTTCATATTTGGTTTAAAGAAATATGACCATGTCACTGAATATCGTAAGAAGCTAAAGTGGTTGTCAATCTCATTTCGCCGGAATGCTCACCTTCTTCATTTACTGTATAGCATACTCTTTATTCCCTCTACCCCTTCCTATCTTAAGGAACGTTTTGAATTCCTCCATACTTCTCACACCCATAATTTGCGCTCCTCTGATAATCTTACTTTAAAAATACCTGCACACGCTTCTACATTCTACACCAACTCCTTCGCTGTGCAGGCTGTTAGACTGTGGAACTCATTACCCGAAAACATACGACAGGCAAAATCACTCCCGACTTTCAAAAAATTGGTAAAAGAATATTATCTCTCACTTTAATTAATATTTAATATCAAGTTGTATGTATTTTAATTTCTAAATATATTTATTAATATTGTATATATTATATTAATATATATAATATTGATATATTGTTTTATTGCTATTATTAATATTGTATAGCTAAACTTGTTGCTATACACATATTAATAATGTATATATTTGGATATATATAATATTAATATGTTGTTATTGTCTATTTTCTTTTTCGTAATTATATGTATTGTGTAATATCTATGTATCCTATTAATTACATATTTTTTATTTGCACACCACCGTCATACATTCAATTCCTTTCATACAATCCACAGCCCGGGTTGTCTGGAAGAGATCGCTCTAAAGCGATAAGGCCGCCCTTTGTTCCTGCCTTGACACGAAATTATTGTAAATGATCTACTTTATGTGTATGTGGTGAACAATAAAGTATTTTCTATCTATCTATCTTTCTATCGCAGGATCCACGGCGGTATACAGCAGGGCTGTCACGCACTCTCTTGCTTCGCCTTTAAGGCAAGTGCGTAGACGGCCTAAGTTCTCCGCAGGTGAGAATCCGTGTACGCTCGTCGACTCCCGCATGGCAGCTTTGAACGGCAGCCACTCTCCCGGGGCCCCGCTAAAAGTAGGCAGCTCTTGGCACTGTCGCGGTGTCGGCCTGTTGCGAGTCATGCGTTCCAGCACGTCGGCTAGGCGGTCGATTCCACGATCCCTGGATCTGGTCGGCGTCGGTGATCTTGCGTTGCGCGGCGTTCTGAACGTCACGCGAGCGGTCTGGTCGTTCGTTTCCGCAGACCGGTCGCGCCCCATTGGATACACTTTCGAAGTCGGTTAAAAATTGCACACCAGGACGAGCCCCGGCTGCTGCTCTCTTAAGGGAATATGGGGACTATGGCGTCTGCCCGTCGCAATGTTCAGGGAATATGGAAAAATGGGCAGACGGTGACTCGCCACTCCACGGGAAACATTATTATTTTTAATATTATTATATTTTATGTCTGGGCTATGCCTGCCAGTATTTATTTTTTTCTTTCCAAGGAGAATGTATCGCATTATACCTAACTATTTATTCAACACTGACATTTTTATTTGAACAAATGATTGCAGATTTCACTTTAAATAGGTGAAGATCTGTTGAGCACTTGGTGAAATAATTGGGTATTTTCGATTGAATGTATTTCCTTATAACGTTATATAGTGAAATAATATACAGTCAAATCAACTGATAATTTTTTTATGAATTCACAAAACGTAGCAATCTCATGGATTTAGTTCGAGCGTATGTAGTTATGACGTCATAAGTTGGTAGGTAAAAAACGAGAAATGTAATTAAAATTATTTCTATTCTTTTATCTATCTATCACGATATTTTAAAAGTGAGATGATAAGATGTTATTTTAACGTCTGTTTATATATTTACGACGGTGAATTCTAGGAATTAATTTTTAAAAATGCAAAAATTTAAACAAATATTTTATTTTTCTACATAATCTCCCTCCAAGGCATACGTTTAGAATACCGCGTTTCTAACTTATTTTTTCTTGCGGTATGTAATCAGTAAAAAGGATTCCTCCCTTCACTATCCCAAAACACTGAGGCCATAACTTTACCAGCGGTAGGAGCAACTCGAAATTTCCTAATGGATGGCGAGGATGTTCGTTTCAGGATTGAAATGGTGGACCAGGTTTCATTCACGGTGACAAGGCGACAGCAAAAATGATCTGAATCACGCTAGAACATTTTGAGATTACGCTTAGACATTTCCAAACGTCGCTTTTGGTTTTCGTCGGTTAACATTCGTGGTTACCACGAATGTTAACCGACGACACTTTGTTGAAACCCAAGTGAATCAATCATCTTGCCGACACTTTGTTGAAACCCAAGTGAATCAATTAAATGGATTGAACGCTATCAGAAGATATCTTTAAGGCCTCAGCTATATATTTTATATAATAAAATACAGTTTTATTACGTATACAAGTTGCGAAAACTTAAGAAAATATTATATGTTTTATAGTTCTTCTTCTCTCTTCCAAAACCAAATTCTCAACCTTTTTGAGATTTTCTTCCGTAACGGAGATTGAGGGCCCCCAGATCGCGGGTCATCTTTACAGCTTGATCTACCTCTTTTAAATCTATCACTGTTATTCATCCATACACTCTAATCTATAACAATGAATATCAAACTTCTCCCAAAAAGGTTTTATATATATGCACTTCTAAGATCTTTTTGATTCACCCTGGTATATGTGAAAATATTAAAATTGATTGTAACATGTGTCCGCATACCTATTATCGTCTCTATGGAACCTTTCATGCGTAGACTCACACGAAATTGACGATTCTAATAATACCAGTGTTTTAGAAATAATTAATTATCATCCTTCATTGACTTGCGGACGGCCATAAAAAGTTTTTCTTATCTTTAACGGATTACAGTTCAAGGTTAGTTCACTACAATTTTTCACTGTCTGTTACACAGTTTTGCATTAATGTTTTTGACGTCATTTTATTTAATCCTATTTCATACAATTAAAGCTTGGTATTCAGCTCGTCGTTATCCTCCCGAAAGAACTATGTAGTTTTCACGTGATTGTCGTGTGACAGATAATTCGTTCCTAACATAAATGTATATATTATACCTACTAGAAAATAAATATCAACGTTACATTGTAATGTTCGTTTCTTGTTATATATAATTTACTAATTTAGCTATCAAATCAGAGTACACTTCAAAGTACTGAGATTGGCATTTTATAATATTGTACTTTTAATAATGGGAATAACCATCAAAATTCTTTATTTCGGAATATGGAACATTTTCTCTGACAAGCTGAATTAATGTTTAAGGTATGTGTATCTGCTTTTGATATACATATTAACAATATAAGTAATGCTTATTATACCGATAAATGGAACAGTTTCTGAGAAATATTTTAAATTTGCACACACAAAGCCGCAAGTAATACTCCAGTTTAAAAACATCTTAGAGAGTGTAAGAAATACCCTTGCAAAAATCCATTGTTTCTTAAAGGGCCGCGTATGAACAACATGTATTCAAGGGTCAAATTACTGCTTATTTAATTTTAACAATGCCATGCAACTGGTTATTGTATATACCCGTAATATGCAACCTGTTTTGCAAGTGGCCCGCCTGACACACTATAGACAACGCCTGACACAATATAGAATAGAATAGAAACACTTTATTGTTCTCCACATTCACATAAAATAAACAATTTACAGTAGTCACATTAAACAGTAAAAGTAGGAGCAATGGGTGGCCTTATCGCTTTAGAGCGATCTCTTCCATAGAACCCGGGCTATGGATTTTATGAAGGGGAATTTTGCAAGTGTATAACGGTGGTGTATATATTTGTATATGTATAATATTCTCCATCAGGTGGACCCCATCAGCGTGTCTGCTGCCTATCCTAGTAGTAAAACACTTAAATAACTCAACTTTATCGCTATTTTATATTCGAACAGACCAATAAAAGAAACAACTGAATTTAAATAACCATATTTTAGTATGCATTGGCGACCTAGTTTTTGTTAAGATAGTATATAACCCCTGCTCAATTTAGGGGGAAATATTTTTACTAAAATTTTTAATAGAATACAATTATTCGGTAAGACTATTCTTTTATGTAACTTATTATGTAGCAGTGATTTAAAGACCCGGCCGGCATAGAGAGCGGAAGTGGTTAAAAATTCTGATTAGAGATTTAGAGAAAGAATTCCTAAATAGCGTTATAATAACCGCTTAAAACAGACATGTTGGTACCCGAGCACGAAATTGCCACGCCATTGGAAAGTTATTTCCATTAGTCTGATCGGCAGTTGACCCTGTGGAAACTCGTCCGAAGTTTGAATATAATTATTTCTATGTTGGTATTGAATTTTAATTCTATATGTAGGGTTTTTAACAAGACCCTTTGTCGTGGTGGCTTAGTGTTTTAAATACCCAAGACTTATTATACGTCGTGGTTTTAAATCCAACTTAAAAATCCAGGTATGCAGTATAGTATATTATAGTTTATTTTATTAAATTTCCGTGTTATTACAATTATCACGTGTTAGAAAACTGCGCCGAGGGAAAGACACTGTGAGGATTTATGCCAATGCGTAAGTGAGACGGGCACATTGTTTGTCAATGTTTGTTTTCCTAAAATGAGGGGGCTCAAGTTCAGAAGTGGGACGTTTATGGACTATTGTAGGCTTTTTGTATACGAAATAACTAAATTTATAATAATTCTCCTTTAAATCACTATTGCCTAAATTTTGGGGCCACCGAATGCCCAGAAAAAACCTAATTCCTACTTTTCTTGCCATTATTCTCGGCTCTCCTGTTAGTAGAATTATTTTTATCAAGAAGAAGCTTCCTATGATTCTACTGGATCATAGAGTGTGTTATGTGTTCTAGTACTTAATCGATTTCCGGCAGTAACTTCAGTGCAACTGTTTATATCGTCTTGTGAATGTTGAACTTGCATTTTGAGTGTATTTTATATTTTGTCTGTTTTTAACTCAACGATTATTTTCTACGTCAAGGTTGAGCCAATTCGCGTGTTATCGTATGGAGTTGCACTGTGTTAAAAACCAGTGTAAAAGATTCGCCCAATGCACTGGCACATTATCGTATTAAATCTAAATACGATTTTATCCCAAACTAGCGGCGCCGGCAGACGTTGTCGTATCCAAAAAATTCGGATTCGATTCTAGTGCTCTGTTCGGTCTTAATTTATGCGCTTAGGTATATACATTTCTACGATTCATTTTTATAAATAAATTGTAGAATTTGGAAAAAATAAAAAAGACCACAGCGTTTGATATCTGCAAGCTACCTTGCAGACACTCTCGTTGCTATTGTGTACTGCTGGGTTCTAAGTATCAAAATGATCGACAATTGACTCTCTAATATATTTATTGTGAATATAATTTTATCCAATACAGTATTTACAAGATCTGGCATCATCAACAATTGTGAAGTTAATGATCAACTATTCTAGGTACCTATATGTGTCTCCCAACGCGTCTAACTGACCTCGATCTATCCTGTCCTTACCAGCTGTATTTTGTCAACATCATATCTCGCACATAGTGAAGTTAGGGTAGTCGAAAATAATTGTGGAGATTTATGGTCGCTATTTGAATATTATACATGTAATTTTTCTTATTATTGAAATAAAAAATAACAACTGTGACGTATTAGATTAATATTTCAGAACGTGTACCATTACATAATATTATGTGTTATCGTGATTTATTGATTTTATTTCTAGTGAATTATTATCAAGCAAGATATTATTTTCTATGTTGTTTCTTGCACTGATTTAACAATATTCGGTAATTGAGAACCTTTTTTTTTCAACATTGACTCAGGCAGTTTTACGATTACCATATCTAATTTAATGAAAATCATTCTCTTGAATTTATGATTTACTAGGCAAACATACTTAAGGTGGATGACTAATCTTAGACCGATTAGTTAATAGTAAAGCAAACGAATGTATTGTAAATATAGGCACCGGTTGTACAGGAACAACATATTAAAACCTTATTCTTGAATTGGATTAAACTTGAGATTTTATAACTAATACTTATTAAATTTGATAAACGTAATTGAAATAGCTGATATATATGATATAGAAATTCATTGTCATTGCCTATTTATTAACTTAACTTTTTGACCACGCACTGTACTGTAACGACTAAAACCTTTTTAGTCGTCGTTTGGATTAAGAAAATAATAATTTAAATTCGAATTACATCGAACGCCTCACAAAACAAAGGATATCATTATTGTATCGGGCTGCGGACTGAACAGATGTATCAGCTTCTTTGTGGAGAATTAAAAGAAAATATTCCATGAACCAGTTCTTTGATTTGAAGATCCGTACCGAGCTCGAGCCGTGGGCGCGCCACATGGTGGAGGCGCCTAATCCTCAAAATTGAGAAGAGAAGACTGGTTATAGCAGTATCAAAAGGAAAATAGCACATCGTGGTGGAAGTGCTACGTTAAAAAGTGATTTAATCATTAAAACGTTTTATTTAATATCAGCGCGCCACAGTACCATACCTACCTAATTTTAACGCCACGCTGCGAGAGTACAAAGGCTATACATATAATAATATAGTATGGATGGTAGAGGTAAGGAGTAACATCTCTGTGTTGAAAAAGTGTCCGTCACAACGAGGATAGTAAGGGTGGCGTTGCGGTAGTAATTAAAGGGAGGTAGAAAAATAAACAAGGACCGAAAAAATATTTCCCAAACTGAAAATCTTTCTGTTATTAAAAACTGGCGTGCCCGGCAGACGTTGTGCTGTCATGAAAAATACAAATCTAAGTCCTGATCCTAGTGCCTCCTACCGGTGCCAATTGTGAATCTAAACCATCCGAGGACCCATTCAAATACACAAAAAATCATCGAAATCGATCCAGGAGATTAGGAAGATTCTATATCCGATCCCAGTGCCACCTACCGGTTCCAATTGTGAGTTTTAACCATCCGAGGTTTTCATACAATTTTACGATTTATTATTATTTATATAGACTCATAATAATTAAAAGTTTGAGGGAAAACTGTGTCGGAATTAGCTAATTTTTATGCACCCGAACAATAGTTTTTTTTTACATAAACCAAATCGACTTCACGCTAAAAACCAAAAAATAAATATTTAACCAACTTTTTCTATAACATATTGAAGTCAGTGCCAAATAAATCATAAGAAAACAAGTTTTTAGTAGGTATATTATAAATTAGTCATCTCACTGTTCGGTGTATATTGCTCTTCAAATAGGGTTGTTCTCATTTACCTTGCGATCCACAAATCAGATCCTGACTTGGTGACTTTGGGACCATTTCGGGAGTTAAAAAAATAATTTGAAAATCGATCCACAATTGACGGAGAAATCGCGCAACATGCTTACAAAAAATTAAGCACCTTTAGAAAGGGTAATACTGACAGGTGTACATAAACAAGATTAAACAAAATTTAGGCTCTCGACGTTTTTTTTATAAGGGTTAATCTCGATTTCTCTGGGATCTACTCATCAGATCCTGACTTAGTGGAACCATGGAAACTTCTCGGGAGTAAAAACTTCAAAATCGATTCATAATTTACGGAGAAATCACGTAACATGCATATAAATATTAAATGCCTGTAGATAATGTAATACCTATACGGGTATACAAAAAATTACAAGAATTTAGGCGCATGGCGTTCTTTAATAAGTAATGGTTACTCTCGATTTTCCTGGAACCCACTCACCAGATCCTGACTTAGTGACCATGGCACTACCCCGGGAGAATAAACTTACGAGTACAATAAAATATTTGAAATCGGTTTACAGTTGACGCGTTACGAAGAAGTTGGTAAATAAGTTTCGTGAGTTTCTCCAATTCCTTGGAATCCACTCATCAAATCCGAACATGGTGACAATGGGACCAATTCGGGAGTATAATATTTCGATTCAAAGAAAAATTGTGAAATTCAGTTTACAATTGACGGAGAAATCGAATAACGAACATATAAAAAAATCATAGAGACGAATTGAAAACCTCTTCCTTATTGAAACCACATCCGAGGAAATTCCTACAGGATTCCCGGAATAAAAAATATAACATAAAATTTGCTATCGATCAGTGAAAACCCAATGATATGCTACGAGTACATAAATGGAAAACCCCATCGAAATTGGCCCCGTAGCTTTTTCGTGAATCTCGAACAAACAGACATGAAATCTAAAAAAAATTGAATCGTGTTGGCATAGTTTATTTATAGTCTATTCCAATTGTTTTTGTTAATAGCATCAATGAACAGACACGGGATGTTTAGAATTTTATAATATTGTAGATAGATAGTGGGAATTTTTTACGCAATTAGTATAATATAATTTGCTGAGCCCAAAAAAGTGTACCCAGCGGACATTGTCCATGTCCGGATAGCTCATTGTCCGGATCGCCACTGATTCTTATCAGCGACTGTTATAAATGGAGTTTCAAATGTAACTAGCCCATTTTAATCTAAAAAAAAACGAATTTCAATGTGGTTTATTCACTAATCGATAGCAAATTTTATGTAATAAAATGTGTGATATTGTTTATCCTAGAATCCCGCGGGAATTTACCAGGGAACGGTTTATGGTTGTTCAGGTGCATAAAAATTAGCTTATTCCGATACAGTTTTCACTAACGATAGCTTACATTATTTTTCTTTTTCTTCTATTCTAATGCTGCGGTTCCTTGTGTCCCAGGAATACCGCGGCGGGGATTTTAAGTCAAACGTCAACGAAGTCGCGAGCATATCCTAGTATTTTTTTTTATAAAATAATGTTCTGCCAAAAACATCTGTTACTGAGAATTACTATGATATAATCGATACCTAATGAGTAATTGCGATACATCTTTTTAATTATAGGGTATTTATATTTTGTTTTAGTCTGGATATTACAGATGTTAATTACAAATCAAAAAAGAAGTTTCAGGTATCAGTTATTTATATACACAGCAAACAAATCAATCTGTATTATTATGATTCATTAAAACGACCTAAAATACATACACTCTTTAGATAAGCAATAATTAATAATGCTCTACTTTATTCAGACCAAGTAAATTTAATATCAATTAGAGGCTACTTCGAATGTTAATCATATTTATGAAAATACTAAATTTCTTCATGTTTTTCTAAATAATCTAAACGCTTATAAGGTTTAGACTTGCGAGACCAAAACAATACCAAGTGGCGCGAGTGCTTGTCCTACATAGCGGGAACGATTGTTAACTCAATTGAATAATGGCAAGTCAGAGGATGCACAACCGTAGTTATTATTCGCAGAGACCAATATCGAATGTACTCACGTAGGAGGGCGCACTAGATGGAATAACTCTGTGGGTGAAGTTGGTACTCTCCTGATGACCATTTTACGTCCGTCTGTGCAGCCCATTCCGATCGAAGCCAGGGATCGAACGGATGGAGCTCCATAGTTCGTCGTACCATTTTCTGAACCCTCTGGATATGTTGTCACGTGTTCGTAGGGTCGAAGACTCCGTGCTGATGCTGCACCAGAAGCTGCGGCTACATCGCGAATTCTATGTGTGTCACTAAAGCTCTTGACTTTGCGCATTTGTCCAGAGGGCGTTATAATCGGCGAAGGAGCTTGTAGGTTAAGGAGTGTTGAATTCTCCTTGTCCTGGTCATCATAATGTGCCACGTGGATCGCCACAGTGGGCGCGGCGGTATCCGCCGAATCTTCGGCTTTACTCATAATTTTATCACGTCACAGTGTCATAACGCGGTTAATATTAGTCGCGTGCGTCGGTGGCGACGCGCGACTGCGAATAATCAGCAGACGCGAAAACGCGCTTGGCCGGTTTAGTTGGCCGACGATATGCCTTGACTGAGTGTGACTGGTTCGTCAATCGAAGCAAAGCAATTGGTAAACAAAGCGACATTGTGTGGTGGGGGAACTCACAGGAAGGGGGGACGGCTGCGCATGAGCCTTGGCTTGGCAGCCATTAATCGTCACGTTGCGCCTGCGTTCACCTCAGGGTTATACTACACAATACCATATTACGAGTTTTAATTTGACGAATCACATGCGTAAACGAATCGAAGTCTTATATAATTATACTAGCGTGTTCAAGAGAAACTTCGTTCGCGTTGCCTTGGTGACAATGTATTTGTTTGGGAAATATACTAAAAACGTGACAGCAGGCCACCTTTCATGCTATATTCGTCTATCCCAACAAAATAACGTCGTTTATCAAGATGAAAAAGTATCCAAAATATCAGTTAGCTAATTCTATGTCGAGTTTCATTTAAATCCGTTCAGTAGTTTTCACGTGATATTCGAACAGACAGACAAAACTCTAAAAATTGTATTTTGGAATCAGCTGGTCCTAATTAGTCCTCCTGATTTTTTTTCACATTTTAATATTTGGGGGTGGGGTATAGATAAACGGTACCTTGATTTCAAGTAGTTGGTGGGGTGAAAGGGGGTGAAGGGGGAGGTTAGGGATGAATACTCTGCAATCTCTACGTCAAGAAAATGAAAAGATGGTATCTTGATGTATTAATATTTTTGTAAACATAATGTTTTTCATTAATATTGCACTTATATCGTAGGTCCAAAGTTGAAGAATCCAATCAAAATCCAATAGCCAACATAAAAAGATTCAAAATGGTCCAAAACACAAGAAAGTTGTGGAAAAATGAAATAAAACACAACTTAGCAATTCACGTAAATAACAAAAACAACCGATGCCCTCCACCCCTCCAATTACTTGAAAACAAGGTGCCGTATATCTACACCGCACCCAACCGACTTCTTTCTACAACATCTTGAAGTCGCTGTCTGTCACTAAGAGATATTGAGAAATAATAAGTGTGTGGGATTCATTGATATATATCAATGGTGGGATTTTTTGATTTTGGGGTTGTTGTGCTTTAACAAATTAAATAATTATAACTAAAAGCATTTTTAACGTAATAAATAATAATACACAAGTGAATATTATTATTTATATACACTTGTATATAAATAATCATATACACGCGTAAGTACGCGCTTATAAAGTTGTAAAAATGGGTATCTCCTCTCACTTTTGAACTTTAAAAAGGTCAACTTTAGAACACGACGAAAATGATTGAACTATAAAGTTATTTATTTTTGGTAATGCACTTTTTAAGCCTTTATAGCGAGATTAAATGTTTGTTATTAACTCGTCGATTTTGTGCTGTTTTTTAATGATTCCACTGTTTCCAATATGTATAGATGGAGATTCAAAGGGTCAACTTTAGAAACAGTGCGAAAATTGGTTGAACTATAAAGTTTTTATATTTACAGTAATGCACTTTTTAGGCATTTCTGAGATTAAACGTTTGTTATTTACTAGTTGTTGACTAAATGTTTATCTATGCTATTCTTTAATGATTCCACGGTTACCATTATCTATAGATGGAGACAGAATCTCTTTGCATAGGAATGTTGTCAGTGTGGGGATATGGTACACCGATTTTGGTCAATTTGTCATTTATGTAGTTTACAGATAGATAGACTGGGGGGTAGATAAATAAAACTGGAACAGGTTGAATGAAATGAGGATAAAAGTTTGTATTGGAGACTTATAATTTCTCAAGTTTATAGATATAAAAAAATATCGTCTATAAAAAAAATGCGATAGTAACTGGATCTGTCTACCTGTTAAGCCAAGCCTTCGCGGAAAAACTACTAGGAGTACTGGATTGGTTTTGCTGTTATTTTGTTTAAAGGTAGTTTTAATACCGAAAACGAACATAAATACTTTCATAAAATGAAGTGAATATTCCGGGGGCCAATAGCACTAACATAAAGTTTAAAACAATGTAACCTGTATTAATGCCTGCTGTTTAAACAAGAGGCACGCACGAGAGTTTGACCCACGGTGCAGCCGCGGGGTAAATTCCAGCGTTTGTATAATGATCCCTATATAATACATCGTTACACAAGAGGTGAAAGTGACCTATTTAGGCATAAGATGGTTTAGCGCACGAGCGTAGCAATGGCGCTAATAGTTAGTGTGATTTTTTTTAAATAATCATCTTACATTAATTTTAATTATTCATAATCATAATTAATCAATAAGCTCCAACTATTTTTTGTAGGATTTTTATTTAATTAAAATCACGTACGTCTCACTCGAAAAATGTATCTTGTACTCAAATTTATATTATTATGTAATAATAATATATAATAAAATCATCTATGTTTAATATTATAAACATATTGTTTTAGTGAAACAAGTACGTACATAAAAGTGAGGGATGGCACCACAAACACCTATGTAACACAATACATGTAACTGTAAGCATGGAAAAATTAATTGTCGGAGTAATGATGTTTTTTAATGACCTTTTAGGTTTCCATAGCCATTTTTACAAAAACAGAATCCATAATTATAAAATCGTCATGTCCGTGATCTATCTGTTTTTAAGTGTTTTTGTATGTTTCAGTTGATTTCTCAAAAGTTACTGGGTCTCTACATGAATGAAATTGACAGAAAGATGTAATTTGTATATTATGTAGTCTGTATGGCACTAAAAAGTTTGTAACAGCAGACGGGCCACATACTATACTAAATAATTTTGTATAGAAAATTATTTAGTAAAATGCGTAAAAAATAACGATTAAGGGTGGCTGCTATAAGTACCTTAAAATATAACAATATTAACTAACTTCTTAATAGTCGATGATGTTATGCTGGAACAAGTGAATGAGTTTATATATCTTGGATGTGCTTTTAGTAGGGATGGAAGGTACACCGCTGACATAGAAAGAAGAGTAAATTTGGGGAATAGTGTGAATGGAGCTTTAGGTAAACTTCTAGGCGCTAAGAACCTCAGCCAAAAGGCCCAGCTTGCCATACACAACGCGGTGCTGGTACCTACGCTCACGTATGGAAGCGAGAGTTGGGTATGGAACAGAGAGCATGAAAGTAGAGTAAACGCCGTCGACATGCGAGCACTACGCAAAATCTGCGGAGTGACACTCGCGGACCGCGTTCGTAATACCGAAGTAAGAAAGAGAGTTGGTCTGAAAGAGAGTGTCGGGGTGAAGGTAAGGAAAGGAATGCTCCCGTGGTTCGGGCATGTGGAAAGAATGTATGATGAAAGAATGACTAAACAGATATACAATGCAAAAGTGGATGGATGCAGAAGTCGCGGAAGGCCACGACACACCTTCCATGATCGTGTACTAGCAGAAGGTGATGTCAGGAGCCTTCAGAACAGACGAGCGTGCATGACAAGAGCTATGAATGTCAAAGAAGCAAGTGAGGTGTGTAAGAATAAGCCTAAATGGCACTCTGTTGTTCGTGCCTACCCCGCAAGGGACCTGGCGTGAAGTTATGTATGTATGTAACTTTTTAATGAAGCTTTGAATAATTAATTGAAATTAATAGGTTGCGAAATAATATTAGCTCGCAAAGTTGTGAAAATAGTACCCTCTTCTGACTTTAAATTATGTGGTAGAAACTTCTGAACAAAATGAAGGTTATAGGGCTTAAAAATACTTTTAACGAAAATTGATTCAGACAATATCCTTTAAGTGGGTTTTGAAATACAAGGTAGTTTTGATTCAACGCTTTCATAGTTAAATGACGAAAATAGGGGATGGTTATTACCTCTACGGAAACCTTTGTTGTGCCCGGACTATTAAGCACGTACCTTTTTATTGAAAGCAATTGATATATTGATTGAATTCTTACAAAATGTAAAAATAATTTCCAGCTTTAACTTTTGATCTATGGGATGGAAGAGAACAAAGTAAAAAAACTTCTAAAATAAATGCATTTTTAGGTTATGTAGCCAATGTAATTAGCTAAGGCTGTGCATTAACAACGTATTAGGTATGGCGATCATCTATCTATAATATTATAAAATTCTAAACATGCAGTGTCTGTACATTAAAGTTATTAAAAAAAAACAACTGGAATAGACTATATAAATGATGAAGAACACGATGCTGTTTGTCGGTTTGTCTGGTTGTTCGGTATTCACGTAAAAACTACTAGGCCGATTTCGATGCGATCTTTGGAGATCGACAGCTAATTCTTAGGCTTAAACTCTGCGCTACTTTTCATCCTGTGATTGCCGCGGGAATATTTCTGGGAACTACTTAAAGTGACCAGATTTAAAAAAAAAAAAAATCCTATGTGATTGTTTCACAAAATGTGTGTGATATTATTATCCGGGGAATCCCATGGGATTTCTCCCGTGGGGGTTTGGTGTTGTTCGTGTACATAAAAACTAGTTTACACTGGCACAGTTTTCACCGGCACAATTTTTACTAATACGATAGCTTACACTCTTCAAATGCTGTGGTAGGTATATTTTTATTAACATTTTGTAATTGTATATTCAAGTAACAACACTCAGGGGATGGGCACACCATGACTTACGCATTAATTTCTTCTTCTACAGGGTAAATTGTATATTATATAGACCATTTTTTTCTACTTCAAAATGGCTATATTGTACTGTCTGTGTCATATGACTTTTGATTATTTGTATAAAGAAGATTTGAAATTAAACTGGCTTCAGTGTTATTTCTTGTATTAATTTTTTTTATCTATGGTTATTTTACATCAGTAACAATAGGGAAATAAATATCAGCTGTCATTGACTTACCACAGTTCGTATTTCTTTTTCGTTGGTTCCTTTAGAAGAGTCATTGTGGCTTGCTGATGTATTGCTAGAAATTTGACTCAAATATGTTTGGTCCCGATCACTTCCACCGTTCGATACGGAATGATGTTAACATATTATGTCACATCGCAATGTTTGTGTCCCCAACTCCCCACCATGATTTGCTAATTAACTTTTCACTCCTATTCCATTAACATTTATTTAACTATATTTACATTCACATATAATAAGTAAAGCTGTGAATAGATGTCACGATTGCTTTTACGTAAAACTTGTGACTTGTTGATATTTCTGAGGGTGTGGCTTCAGTATTGCGTCTTCAATAATAATAATAATTTGTTTTAATTTTACATTTCATTACATCGATGTTAGTAGGGCAGATACAATGAACCACTAAAGCAGAAAGAATGGTCTATTTGCAGCACTACATAAGTATATGATATAACAAGACCATCCCCATCCCACCGGAGGACAGGGAAGAACATTCTTTCCCTTAGGATACTTACTACTGGTGCTAGCCCGGACTAGGAACAATAAAGGTGCAGGTTTCTTACGCATGATAGCGTAAAAGTCATAAGTGCCTTTGCGATCATAGTAAAACCTACTGCAAAATCGAGGTAGCCCTAGCAGCATCCTGAAGATGTTATCATATTGCACATAGGCTTTAGCTCTCAGGGAATAGTTGATCCAGAGGCTACTGGAATACAAAGACTGTCATAATTATATAATAATAATAATCGGCAGACAAACACACACATTGTATATCCCCAAATTAAGCAAGTTACGCTTGTGTTATGGGTAATAACCATGGTAAATAACGGAGAAAATACGTTTCCGAAATTTACTATACCGGGAATCGAACCCGGAACCTCTGGGTTGCAGTGAGGTACGCCGTCAAAGGCTTAGCCCACTCAACCACAGAGGCCGTCAATAATATTTGACTTCTGTCGTTTGTTTAAGGGTTACGTGGTCGTTTTGGTAAAACAGAGCTCTTGTAAAATTGTCACGTCCATCTTTTCGTATGTTCGCCTGTTATTTATACCTAAGAAGCAAATGATTTTTTAAGGTTTCGTATCCGTTTTGGCCAAACAGGACCCTTATAAAATCTGTGTTTTATCCATCTGTTAAATGTTAATTATAAGGTCAAGGGACGGATTTCTTTTTCCCTTTGTGAGTTGAAATGAAAAGTGCCTTAGTCATTTCAAATCACAAAGGGAACCCTTGTAAACTTATCAGGTTTGTTTTTAACTGTCTTCAAAAAGAAGGAGGTATCAATTCGCCTGTATGTTTTTTTAATGTTCGTTACTCGATTTCTCCGTTAATTGTGGACTAACTTAAAAAAAATCTTTTAATGGAAACTCTTATTAAAGAACGCCGTGCGCCTGTATTCTTGGAAAAAAGCTTGTATACGCGTGCCAGATTTACAATTTCTACAGGTGCTTAATATATTATATCTAAAGCTATTGAAGTATTTGCGCAAGTAAAAGAAAAATAAATATTTTAACAAATACAAAACCGACATTAAAATGAATAAATAAATATTTAACCGACTTCTTTCTACATCTCGAAGTCGGTCTTAAGTAAAATATAAAAATGCTATATTTCGTAAAAGTGATGTTCATTTATGTTTTACTTGGCATCAACAACGAGATTTTGTAAAAAGAAGTTGGTTATTTTTTTTAGTTTTTAGTGTAAGTCGGTATTTGTTTTTGTTAAAAAAAAATAAGGATCTTGTAGCCACTTTGGACTTCTTAAATCTTCATGTTCGTCCATGTGTTATAATAATGCCAAACGATAAAAACAGAACCCTTATAAAGTTTCACATCCGTCCGTCTTCGTTTGTGGTATACTATATTATGTGTTCAACGACACGCACCTGGCTGATTTATTTGTATTTTCTTAGGTGTAGTACAAAGCATCGTTTCACTGGGAAGAAAGTGTGATTGCCGAATCCGGTAATCTCCTAGAACAATGTACCTACTATTCCACATGGAAACGTACTTAATAATAATTGCTATGATGAATCGAAAGAAGGGACATAATTAAAGCAATAGATCCTCACCAACCTAGAACTAAAAATAGCTCAAATTACAATAAAATTTATGTGTTATGTAGTTTTCGAGAGGTATTTGTGAGTGAGTATATTATGTTTTTTTGGGACTTCGTGGCTAAACGATGAAAGTTAACCATCCTTACGCAATCTTCAATGTGCATGGACCTTATCATGCTCTTGGCCGATTTTTGTTTAACAACACAACGTACATGAAGAAGAACAAAAGTTATTAAGCGAAATTTACAAGTAGCTATGACAAGGAAATTTAAGATTTAAGCCGTGTCTGTATATTGAAGCAATTAAAAAAAACTGGAACACACTATATAAACGACGGAGAACACGATGCAATTTATTAGATTTGTCTATTTGGCGGTTAGTCTGTTAGTTCGGGATTCATGTAAACTCGTCGACTGGGCTGATTTCGATGCGGTTTTCGCTGATCGGGAGCAAATAACTGGACTTAAAATTTGCACTACATATTATCCCGGGAATTATTTAAAATGGCTACATTTAAAAAAACCAATTCCAATGTTATTTTTTTACTGATCGATAGCACATTTTATGTAAATTATGTAAATGTGTAGTAATTTTTAACAGGAATCCTGCTGGAATTTCAAATCAAAACGTATAAGTCAAATATAAATATTTTATACTATATATTGACATTTTAAATAATTTGATCGTTATAGCATCCAATGTTAATTGATAATACGGTCTATGATGGACTACGCTTAACGATAAGTTGTAAACACCTAAACTAAAAGTTACTGGAAAAAGACAATGATGTTGTCAACAAACATGAATATTGGGTTAAAATATACAAAGGAATATTATTAATTAATTATTTATTTATACTTAAAATATAGTCAATATCTATTTTTTACATAATGGTGAATTCGAATTGTTATTTATAATATAAATGAATATCACAAACTCGAAGGAGGCGACGTTTTAACGTTAATTATTTATTAAGATATAATGTAAAAATTATATAAAAGTAAATGAAGAGGGCGCTGCGAGCGCGAGCGAGGGGCGCATCCCGTGGGGACGCGCGGCGCCCGCGACGCCCTCGCCCGACGGTCCTCCGGCGGCGCGCACAGATTAAAGCCGAGGAGGGAGAAGTTAGAGAAGAGCCGACACCGCCCGGCGCCAGCGGAGGAGCGGGGCCTAGGACTAGTTTAGATCGCCTGATCAACGCTGAAACAGCGGGTTGGGGAAGTCGGGCGGGTGCGGCAGCGGTGCGGGCGGCGGGCGCGCCCTGCGCCACGCGACGAGCCAGCAAGCCACGGCGGCGGCCACCGCTACTAGGGCGAGCAGCGCGGTCAGCGCCAGCGCCACCGCCAGTCCGGCGGCCGAGACGCACACCTCCCCGTTGCCCCCGGCGCCGCTCGTCTGATCGCCGGAGCCGTCACGTTGGCGGGCCACTTGGGACGGGTAGCGATGCTGCACCGTCAGTATTTGATTCGATTCGACAGTCACCTCCTCGCGAAGTTGGCCCTCCGTCACCGCAAGTGGGCCATCGTTGTCGAGACTTGCTTCTCGTTTTCTTCGTTTTCCATAAGCGTCAGAACCGCGGCAGTTCACCTGTTGATTTCAATAACGTTTATTATAGATACATGTCAACATTTTCAATGGCACTACTGGATATTTGGTTCCCATTTAACTTTCCAATAAAATGTGATTATTTGTATTGGTTATGATAGCTTTTAACTATGATAGACTAGTCAACAAGTGCCTTTTGGACCAACTTTTTTCAGCAGTCTCCGAAAATTATAAATGAGATGTCATTCGGAATGGCATCTAGATGATTTTTGAAAAAAATGAAGTTCCGCTTGCAAAAATTGTAAAAGTTTTAATTAACAATTAACTAAAAAAAGGGGGGTTTAGTTTTTTGCAAATATCTCAAAAAGTAATAAAGATTTTTCAAATTTGAAAAAAGATTCGAAAAGAGGAGGAAATTTATTTATTTTCTATATCTATCTTTTATAGTATTTTCGTTGTATCTCCATTAGTTTATAAATTATAATAATATTAAGGATGAAAAACCAGGTAAGAATGACGAAATTACAGAGAACTTATACTTAAAAAATTGAAAAAAAATTAAAACAAATCATTCCTGCTTTTGTGACAGAAAGTAGAATAGAAAAAATAAGGTAAAAATGTATTTGTTTATAACAAATTGTTCATTGCATAAACAATGAAAAATTAAATAAAATGTTTTTTTTAAATCGAAAAGAAAAACAAATCATGATTTTTTAAAATGGTTCCTTAATATTAATTAGAAGTGGGAGAAAATAATTGTTAATTAACAAATGCGTTTTTAAGTATTTTTTTTTTAAGGATCAATTTTTCTTTTAAAAATCATTATTTGTATCAAAGATTGAAATTCCATAAAAAAAATTCAATTATCTTATAAACAACGCACTTGTTTATAACATTTTTTTAAACAATTACAGATAAAAATTTAAAAAAATATTTCTATGGAGTTTCTTATAAGCGTAAAAACGGATTGTTAATAATATTTAAAAAAAAATTGTTTCGATGATTAATTTAAGTTTTTAATTTTGTAACAACGAAAATTATTAATAAAAAAATGAAAAATAAACATTTTCTAATTTTTCCAACGGGGTTCTATTCTAAAGCCTTTCAAGAATTGCTCCAAGAAAGGAAAAAATCTTAAATTTATAGTTTAACAATTATCACACTTGCAATGTTCATGTTCAAGCAAAAAAAAAATAATTAATTATTGAATAACTAAATGAAAAATTGTTACAAAATTTTTTTTAAGCAGATTATTGTTCATTCATCTATTCAGTTAGTGCTTGAATTTTTTCAATTGTTTAAATAATATATATTCATTAAAGGGCCGATGTGGGTGTGGCTTGCGTAAGCGTTTTCGGCCGTATTTTCATCCCTCTGGGAAAATTATAAATATTGATCTTACAGTTTCGGGAGTCCAGATTTTTTTTGGAAATTTCCTCCTCTTTTCGAATATTTTTTTCAAATTTGAAAAATCTTTATTACTTTTTGAGATATTTGCAAAAAACTAAACCCCCCCCCCTTTTTTTTAGTTAATTGTTAATAACTTTTACAATTTATGCAAACGGAACTTAATTTTTCGGAAATCATCTAGATGCCATTCCGAATCGAATGACACCTCATTTATAATTTTCGGAGACTGCTGAAAAAAGTTGGTCCAAAAGGCACTTGTTGACTAGTCTATGAACCACATGATGTTTATCAATTCGAAAATGGAACAGTGTTTTCTTCTAAATAGTGATTTATTATTTTCACTAATTGTGCAAGTATTTTTTAAAGTGTCGTCAATATTCTTTTATCCATTCATTATTCATTTAAAATATTTTATTCGTAATATTATAAAGTAAAGTGCACTCACCGGCTGGCATTTGCCAAAGCAGACACGAATGTTGCATTGGAATCGAATATTATCGCTACTAGGGAACTTAAAAGCGTTGAAGGCGGCTCGCAGTGCGCTGCCGTCTTCGCTGCGTTCCCACTCTCCAAATATGGCGGTGTCCGTAGCACAGCCATCTTCGTCTGTCACGGGATATTCATTCTCTATATTGGTTGCCGCTTCACTAGTTTTGGCCACACAGCTTCTCGCAAATCCTCCGTAGATACCTAAAGACATTAGATAAGTTGCTCGTTATTATACCTAAATAGCGAAAACAAAAATTTTGCAAAATGACTCATTACTTTTACGTAAATATAGACTGACTCTATTGGAACAGTTATTATTGAGATGTGTAGAGGCCGACGACTTTTGGATTTGGCGCTAACGACCGCACTGCCTAACATATTTGAATGCGGCCGTGGTTTCCAAAATCATCTTATCCGGATAGTTAAATTATTGGTATAACTTCTTAATACTTACTTGACGGTTGGACATCAACTTGCAGAACAAGGTTCTCTCCTATTTCAGCGGAGCTAACTTGGTCTCCAGCCCGAGAGATGATCCTCATAGAGCAATTTGGCGGTGGGCCAGTGTTTGCGATTGTGCCGGCAGTAGTCAGCATAGAGACGTTGAAGGCGAGTGTAACGTTTTGTTCTCCCGTTTTGTAAATACACTTTATGTGGAACGCCTTAGTGTTTGATGTTACCAGTTTTGGATGAGTTTGCATCACGAGTACAAAGCTTGCTAGACCCTGTATTAAATGAACATTTATTTAAATCAACAATGTGGCTAATTTTATTTACTTAATCGTTCTCACTCATTTATCACAGTAGATACGAATACATACAAATACATGTATTTACTAAAATATAATGATGCAACAGATGCGTTAACATTTTCTTTGTATAAATATTTTACTTAACGGGGCACAACATATATTTGTTAAAATAACTTTGGAAATGAGGACAAAAGTGACAAGAATTATTAAGATTCATTATGGATTTGAAAATTTTCGATCATATACTTAATATCAAATTATATTAATAAATCAGTTAATTTGAATTCCCTTGTGTGAATGATCCTTATCTTGCGGAAAATCACATCTTCGGAGATCAAAAGTAATTAAGTATGTTCAATTCCATAATTGAATCGATTTACATGTATCAATCGATCAATTTGCAAGGTCATGTTAAAACAAAGGAAACCTAATTTCACGTTTAAAATTAGTATGGACAAAGTTATGTTTTTATTTCTATTCCGATTATTACCAAATAATACTTACATTGACATGTACAAGACCACAGTCACCGAAATGAACAGTGAAAAACACAAAGCTTTCTTCATTCTTAGACATTTCCACAGCGAGCCGGCATCGCTCGTCTTTACTATAACTCTTAACGTACAGTAATCCATTGAAATCTTTGATTTTGAGGCGAACACGCACACCATCAGCCAAACATTCGACCTGATGGACAAAAATATGCGGATAAGAAATTTATATTTTTCTATAACGTTTTATTGTTAAGAGTTGCCTTTCTGTTTTAACATAGTTATATTGTATGCAAATAACAATAGATTCAATGTTCTTGATGACATAGTTTGATGATCCTATAGAATGAATATCTATAAGTATACAATATTATTATTGTTATTTTTAGTGTTCTTGTTATGTGCTATCAAATCCAAGATCCTGAAGCCTAATGACCCAAGCGATTCAAGAATCAGACCACTCGGCTACTGCGGCTGTTAGTTAACACATTGATGCTTTTATCATCAAAAGTGGATCAAATAATATATACCTAGCCGTGGGCAAGGTAAATACAGTCTTCTAATTTATAAAGGCCTGATAATGTTTACGTAACTGTATATTTTTATTTATAACAAATTTAATTCACTTATGTAGGTATTTTTTGTTATATTATATTCGTTATACTATAATATGTTTGTAGTTTAACTTTATGAACTTATTATCCTTTCGGCACATCGTGTTGTCTGAAGTATTCTTTCGTTAAATAGGTTATCTTTTGGTGGAAATTTTAATAAATAATTTGTTTATTACCTGAATATCTGGCGTTGGGAAATCAGTTCTATACATTGTATTAATAGGGTTGCAGTGTGTTCTCGGATTGCCAGTGTAACCAGCAATGCAAGTACAGTGAGAGCGGTGGCCCACGGCGTCGCATGTCGCGTTCGTGCCACATGGTTCAGCCTTACAGGCGTCAACACACAGTCCATTGATGCACCGATAGCGGTCCTCGCATTGATCATCTGCGCGGCATCCACCCACTACACATTGGGTGCCCCGTTGTGTGTATCCACGCTCAGCGTCGCACACGCAACGCCCTCGTGTATCTATTATTCGACCTTCTTCTCTGCGACAGGGGACACAGTTACCTTCGAAATCAAGAGCTTGTCCTTCTATACATGATAGTGCTGGCTCTGTAATAAAAATATTATAGTGTTTTAAAATTTTATAAAAACTTAATAACATTTGAGATACCAAATGACCAATGCTGATAACTAAAAATTTAACAGTTTTTATGTTTGGATATTTGCTCATTTGTTTTATTATTCTGTTTAGCCTTGGAAACTGAGTGATAATCATAAATTTTGGTATAAATGTATACTACAATAATATATTTTTATCGCAAAAATGTATACCTAAATGAAAGTGACCAAATTTGCGATTTTTTTTTATTACAAATGACATTTTATTATAAATTTAATATCTACTTTATACTTACGGTTAGTCTTTGTGCATTCTAAGAGTGCGTTTCCTTTATATCCGGTTTCACATTCGCATACCATGGTTCGAACTGGTATTGTATCGATTACCTTACATACGGCATTAGCTCCGCAAGGATTAATATGTTTACATGGATTGACGCATTTTTTATCAATGCACGCCGTTCCTGTTAGACAATCTGTGTCTGAAGTACACACAGTTTCATCTGGTGTACATCCATAGTTAGTGCTAGTGTATCCAGGAGGGCAAACACAGTACTCTTCATGAAGGTGCACTCTGCATTCTGCAGGTCTTATGCAAGCATCCGCTGTACATGGATTTACACATTTCGCGTTAACACAATGTTTATCCAACGGACAATCAGAGTTTGAGCGACATCCGATTGGCGTGCAAGCTACATTAGGATTTCCAATGGTACCGATTTTGCATCGGCATGTCGCTCGATGATCAGCACCGTAACATTCGGCAGATTCTCCACATATGTCTGATTCTACGGAACATGCAGGTACGCAACGATTATTGATGCACGTTTTGTCATCCGAGCATTGTGAGTCGGAGCGACATGCAATTTCGTAACAACCATTTATTGCATCACCTATAAATCCCGGCCGACAAGCACACACAGGCTTATGATCTTTAATTAGACAGTCACTGTTAATTCCACAATTGCAAGGGTTTTGGCATACCGATGATACACAGGCATGATTCGAAGTGCAGTTGTTATCAATTACACAAACAGCGTCTGTGATTGTTGTCGTTGGTTTGCATATTCCTCCTCCACTGCTAACATAGCCTGGGGGACATGTGCACAACATAGTGCGGACAGGCAAAGTGGATGACACTTCACATACAGCTGGTGTTGCACAAGGTCGCAAAGCTGAACAGGGGTTGACGCACTTCGAAGATAAACACGCCTCTTTCGCTGGACAATCAGCATCAACAAAACATTCTGTAATAATTGGTGGTTTACATTCCACATAAGGACTTCCAATATAACCTAATTCACATTTGCACATCGGGATATGATTTCGTACTAAGCATGTTGCGCGAATTCCACAAGTATTTCCAATCAGACAAGGATCAACACATCTGTGTGATCGACATTGCTTATCTTGTGTGCAATCACCATTAGACCGGCATTCTACAGCACTACAGCCTAGATATGAATTGCCTTCAAAACCAGGACGGCAGCGACACAATGGCTGATTTCTTTCAACAAAACATTCGGCATTAGACCCGCAGGTGCTGTTGAATATACACGGGCTGATGCAGTTACCATTAACGCAGGCCTCGTGTGATTGACATTCTGAATTAGTGCGACAACCAACAATACGACATGTTCGATATGGATCGCCATCGTATCCATCTCGGCAAGAACAAATTGGTCTATGGTCGCGTACAAAACATTCGGCATTATCTCCGCAACTACATGGGTCTCGACAAATTCGGTTAACGCAGGACTCTCGATCACTGCAATCATGGTCTGATGAACAACTAGAGGATGGCAACTGTGCCGGATTGCAGGAACCTGTTTCGTCAGGTATATATCCTTCAGGGCAGCGACAAATCATTGTTCTGAATGGTACGCTATCCGATACAGAACAGCGAGAGTTTCCAATACATGGACTGAGTTCTTTACAAGCATCACGGCATTCGTCTCTTAGACAGGCTTGACCACTAGGACAATCTTTGTCCATGCGACATTCGGGTTCGCCAATTACAATAACCTTTTGACATTCAATGGTAGGATCACCGAGAGGTAATGAAGGTGGACATTTGCAGGCGGCTGCATGGTTTCGAGCAAAACATATTGCGTTGTTGGCACAAGGATTTCTACCTTCTGTTGTGCATGCGTGACGACATACACTATTGATACAAACGCTATCCTCATTGCAGTCGTTGTTCACTTCACATTCGGCGGCGACACATTTAGTGAAAGGATTTCCAATAGTTCCAGCTGGGCAGCGGCAATTTGGCCTGTGTGATTTGCCATAACATTCTGCACTTATAGCGCATGGAGCATCAATGATGCACGGATTTACGCAAGCGCCATTATAGCATGTGTCAGCATCAGAACACTCGGAGTCCGATGAACATCCAACTGGAAGAATAAAGTAATATTAGTATTTTATTATAATATATATTGTACGTGTAAAATAATATTTATTATTGTTACAATTACCACGTGCTAACGGTGAAGGAAAACATGATGAAACCTGCATATTGAGATAACCGATGTGTAAACCCACCAATTCGCCTTGGACAAGCGTGGCGGGTATAATGTCCGATTCCCTATAAATGGGAGGCCTGAGCCTAGTAGTGGAACGTTTATGGGCTGTTATTATTTTATTTATTTATCAGATAGTGAAATATTAATTTCTTGCTGATATTAGTCGTCTTAACGAAATACAAGGCGTTCCCATCATTTTAAAATAAATTTAAATTTGGTTATAAGTGAGTTAGTGATAAAATAATTTTCTGAAATAGTGATTTTTTACCTCTGACACATCCATCGTTAGGGTTTCCAGAGAAACCATTTGCACAGAAACAGACAGGATGATGTCTTATAACTTTACATTCAGCATTGTCACCGCATGCACAAGGGTCGACACATGCTCCGTTTATACAGGCTTGAGATAAAGGACATTCTGAGTTTGCTTTACAACCGATTTGCCGGACTGATGTCTCTTCTGATGCTGGAATTTTAAATTCAATATTAATCTTACTTCTGATATAATCAATAAATACATTTTCAGTAAATTTATTAATTACTTACGAGGTGTACATTGTCTTGTAGGTATACCAGTATATCCTTTGGGACATGAACATTGTGGCTGGTGGTTGACGACACGACAGAACGCTCCTACACCACAAGCATCGAAACATGGGTTCACGCAGGAACGATCAATACATTTTCGATCTGGATCGCATTCGTTGTCATTATAACATTCCCAAATTACCGGTTGTTGAAGGACTGTTGAAACAATAACAATATAAACAAAACATTTGATATTATTTGTCAAATAATATGCTGAAGCGGATATTTAAAAAACATACCTGGGTTACATTCTATTCTAGGATTGCCATTATAATTCGGTGGGCATGTACAACGTGTAGTATGGTCTATAGATTCGCATAGAGCATTTTGGCCACACGGATCTACTCTGCAAGAATCTACACAATTTCCTCGGTAACAAGTTTGGCTGTTGGAACAATCAGAATTGATTGAACATTCTGCTTCTGGAGGTGCTCGGCAACCACTGTTAGGGGCGACACGACCACCATCAGGGCAAACGCAAGCAACCGCACGGAGCGGCAGTACATCTACAGTGTTACAAATAAGGCCATCTTCACATGGATTTTCAAGGCAAAGATCAATGCATCGTGAATTAACGCATGCGAGCGGTGCCGAGCAGTCGGCGTCAGTTGCGCACTGAGCAATAGACTGAGGGGTACTACAACCTCTTATGTATGCGTCTCCAGTACGATCAGGTGGACATGTACATATCGCTCGATGATTTCGGGCCGTACATAGTGCATCAGGTGCGCATGCGTTTTCAGAACAAGCTGGTTGACAAACTCTATTAAGCCTGTTGCAAACTTGACTGTCATCGCAATCCTCATTATAATAACATGCTGCAGATATACAGGCGCGACGAGGGTCGCCCTGAGTTCCAGGTGGACAGCGGCAAGTTGCAGCGTGTGCTACTGTTTGACAGATAGCATCTCGGCCGCACTGTGATCCAAGCGCACAAGGATCTTGACAATACCCATTGACACAACTTCTATCGAACGGACAATTGTCGTCTGAAACGCATTCCGCTGAAACAATATATTCAAATTAATTAAACTGCAATACATGTAATATATATATATTTATAGTAGGGAAGTAGACAATTGTTCTTACGCGTGTAGCAGTTACGAGCTGGATCCCCAGCAGTGCCTGGTGGACAGTGGCATCTCGCTCTGTGCGATACTGCTTCGCACAGCGCACCCGCGCCGCAAGCACCGGCACAGGCCGATACGCAATGCCGGTTCACGCATGCTTCCGCGCCCCCGCAATCCGAATCGGAAATACACTCTGAAGCTGGTATGGCTATGAAATAAAAAAATATTAATACCTCATTACTATTGAAGAACTGATAAGCATATAGAACATTATTTATTCGTTATACGTAGCTGCGTTTTCATAGCAGTTTCCAGAATAAACAGTATCTAATTATTTATATATCAAACATAGTAAGTAATCAGTTAAATACTAAAGTTGTAAATAAGGAATAAACATTAAAAAAAAGTAATTTCATCATTTAGATAACTATGTTAATTTTCTATAATCTATTACCCCACAGAATAATATATTTATTTGCTTTATCAATAATATTTTGACTCATTTAGTTAAAACAGTTGCTTACCCGGCGCGCACGCGACATTAGGGTCTCCTTGCAGGGGTGGGACGCAGAGGCAGTTAGTGCGATGGGCGACTGCCCGACATTCGGCACCGACGCCACACGAGCCCGTCGAACACACGCTTACGCAACGGTTATTTGTGCAACGATCTTCTGGACCACATTCACTGTCTGATCTGCATTCTCCACCTTTACAAAGAAAATACATTTATAATGAATAATTAATTGAAATATATTTCAATTATTTTTATGCACTAACTCAGTTCTCGGCTATGTATGTGTATATATTAATATAATACAAGTGCGATATTGTGTATTACATGTGTACGTTACGTATATACATTGTGAGATTGTATTTACACAAAATAATATAAAAAAGGTTTGTGCCAATTCAGACCGTGTTTCTCCTTGTAATACAATAAAGTCAATCATACCTATTGCTGGTCGATTTAATTTTCTTTACGACATGCCCTTCAAAAAAAACAATGTGGTGACTAAAGTATATTATTATTATTAGTATATTATAAAAAAAACACTAATAATATTATAAAACTTACCTTCTCTTCTTATTCTAAAACAATAATTTATGTTGTCTTTTAAATTCTGCGGTACTTTATGTCCTGGGAATCCCACAGGATGTTTGTCGGGAATGGTACAAATTAATTAGGTTTAGCGTATATCATGTTTGTGTTATAAGTAACGGGTGCGCCAGAGAAACTTACTTATTTGAAAGGTCAATAAAAAAAAAAGTACTTCAGTTATTGTTTTAAATTTTTTTTTATTTGAGAATACAATATCCCAATTTTTTTTTATGCAGTCTTAAAAATGACATCGGATAAATGGCGACCCCCATTGCGCATACACTGATGAAGTCGATTTTTGAAATTCGTATCCACTCTTCGCAGCATATCAATCGGTATGTTGGCAATGGCGTCGCGAATGTTGTTCTTGAGGTGTGCTATGGTCCGTGGTCGATCGACATAAACCAGGGATTTCAAATAACCCCATAAAAAGAAATCGCATGGAGTCAAATCTGGAGAGCGTGCCGGCCATTGGAGATCGCCTCTGAGAGAGATGAGGCGGTCGGGGAAATGTTGTCGCAACAAATTCATTGAGTCTCGTGCTGTGTGTGCTGTGGCTCCATCTTGCTGAAACCACACGTTCCTAACGTTCATTTCTTCGAGTCTTGGAAGAAAAAATTCCTCGATCATGTTCCTGTAACGAGCTCCATTCACGGTAACTGCGCGTTCGTTTTCTTCAAAAAAATAAGGACCAATTATTCCCATTACCGACACCGCACACCAGACAGTAACTCGCTCACAATTAAGTGGCTTCTGGTGAAGCTCACGCGGATTTACATCACACCAATAACGCATGTTTTGCTTGTTGACGCAGCCGGAAATGGGGAAGTGAGCCTCGTCACTGAAAAAAACGACCGCGTCTTCAGGCAGGTTGTCAATCAGCATTTCACATGCATTTTGACGGGCAACAAAATCGCGTTCAGTTAATTCTTGCACAACAGCCAATTTATAGGGATGAAATTGAAGGTCTTCATGGAGAATTCGTCGAACAGTGGTATCAGAAATTCCCATAGCAGCTGCGTGTTTGCGAGCCGAACGCCGGGGAGAACGCACAACTGACTGCCTCACTCTTTCGATATTTTCCGGAGTTCTGATGGTCCGTTGAAGTCCATTTCTGGGTTTAGCGACACTTCCACACTCCCGAAATGAGTTAACCCACGACAGAATCGAATTACGGCCAGGAACGAGTCTGTGAGGAGGAATTTCAAAGCGAGCGCGGAAGGCACGTTGCGTAGCAACAAGTGAGCGACCGTTAGAAAAGAAGCTCTCAACTGCGAAGGCCCGCTGCTCTCTAGACCAGAGCATGATGGCAACTGACTGGCGGGAGAAACAAACTTGGGAACTTCCCCCTCCAGATGCGCCCCCTCTTGCCCCTCTACCCGCCCAACTCACCGCGCGGGAATTTTTTCAAATAAGTAAGTTTCTCTGGCGCACCCTGTAGTTAAAAAAATCCTTCATCGATTCCCTAATTGTGTTACTGCTCTCTTCTGGTATATGTTCTTAGTATAGAGTAGTTTAATACAAATAAAATGATAAATTATTTAATTTTAAAACGTTACTACTTGAAACTGTTCTTTACCATAATATAAGTAATGGAAGTTTTCTGCCACACCTCAAATAATTTTACTTTTACAAATATGTAGTTCAAATCATTCATATCTCTCTTTTGGTCTCTTCACCCATACAGTTCAACATTCAAAAGTAGGCTTTAATGTTAAATATGAAAGCAATTATTCTTTTTCTTATTGGCACATAAAACCGCCAAGTTAGAAAATATAGAACACACCGAATGGACTTGTTCTTCACGTACTGTATTATGTATGAGGTCTTGACTCTAACTAATAAACAATAATTTCAATAAAAGCAGCTCGAAATAGTTGACCTTCGGCTTAATTATATTTCTAGTACTATTCCATCTTTACATATTTGTTGTACGTTTTATTCCATTACTATCTTTTAAATTTTAAAGTATTGAAACACTTACTCATAACACATTGCACAGAGGCGTCACCAGTAAGCGGTTTTGGACATTCGCAAACAAGTGTGCGGAATGGTAATGTGTTCGCCACGCGGCACACAGCTCCAGTCCCGCAAGATGTTGGTTCACAGGGATTTCTGCAAGAACTTTGTAAACAGGCTAGGTTCGGTCCACAGTCGGCGTCATTTTCGCATTCCACTTGGGCTAACACTGAAAAAAGCCACACCATTTATAATTCTATTCTATATGTAAGGAATAATTTTCCACACTTTTTATGAACAAGTATCTTACCTGGACGGCACTCAATTTTAGGATTGCCTTGAGTTCCTCTAGAACATTCGCAAATAGGTGTATGTCGATTAACAGAGCAAACAGCGTTTGGTGCACAAGCTCCAGGGCAAGGGTCTTTACAGGAGCCACTTCTACAGGCTAACCAAGATTGGCAATCGTCATCTACAACACATTCGTCTCTGCGGCATTGAGTCCATGGGTTACCACGGCTGCCGGGATTGCACTCACATGAGGCAGTGTGTCCGCGAGCAATACAATGAGCTTCAATACCACACCGCACTCGTGAACATACTTTCAAGCAAGAACCACCTTCGCAACTCTCATCATCAGGACAGTCGTTATTGCTGTGACATTGTACTGTAAAAATGAGAATGATGTGAATAATTAGACCATTTTTTCGTTGATAAAAAACTCCATAAAGTCGATAAAAATAAAAGGAATGTACCTGAATAACATCCAGTATAAGCATCTCCTTCATAACCCGGTAAACAAGTACAGCGGGCTCGATGAAGTCTTGGAACGCAGCGTGCGTTTGAGCCACAGTTTGTTGGTCCACAAACGGGTAAACAACGATTGTCAATACATGCTGAGTCATCTGCACATTGTTCATCATTAACACATTCGGGCACAGGAGGTGCTGGGGTCGTAATTATTACCCGTTCACAGCGGACAAACGGAGAGCCAGTGTAACCATCAGGACAAGAACAAACGGCGTTGTGCCTTACCGCGGAGCATACAGCATTAAGACCACAAGCGCTTACACAAGGGTCAGCACATTTTCTGTTGATACAAGCACGGTATCCAGGGCAATCATCATTGACTATACATTCTGGATAAGTGCATAATCCATCGCGACATGTGCCATGTGGACCACAAGGATTGGGCTCACAGGGGTCATACGGAGTGAGTAATGGAGTTTCTGAAAAATATATATAAATGCCGTTTAATATTTATTAAACTCCATATTACTCATTGGTATTGATATTAATAACTAAGTACATACATATCTATGTTAAAAAATATGCAGAGCTCAAAAATTTAAATATTTTGAGACACATTTTAAATTTATATTAACTTACGTGTGTATTTTTCGTATTTGAATGAAAGAAATGTACTCATCAAAATATGTATGTATTTTTATTACTCTTCTATACCAAGAGAGAGGAGAACTATTCGTTTTTCATGTCTATACTAACCTCTTAGAATGCATTCTACAAATGGATTCCCGGTTGTTGAAGGTGGACACGAACAAATTGGAGCATGGTCAAATACTCTACAAATAGCCGCATTACCACATACTCCAACACACGGGTCTACGCATTTGTTTCGAACACAGGCTTTGTCGCGAGGGCATTCCGAACTAACAACACACTCCGGTCGGCATCCAGAAGATGCTGCATCACCACTGGTACCGCTCGGGCACGAACATACTGCGGTATTTCCTGCTGCAGTGCAAAGAGCACCTGGTCCGCATGGGGATGGACTACATGGAGGTGCTGTAAAACGAAATCATAATTAGTCATAGAATATTCATTTTAAATTATGTATAGTCAAGGTAGAGACAACCGTCAGTGGGAAAATGCCATACACCTCTCGTTTATTTTCACGCTTGAAAAGCAACGACAACAAGAAATCGGTCAGTAAAGTTAAGATACTATTTGATTCTTAAAATAGTCGTTGACGTTAATTTCCGTTTGAAAAAGGTAATAAACGAGAGGTATAGGAGAAACTTACCCCACTGACGGAATTCCCCATCTTGACTATATATAAACATTTATGTACATAACGTTTAATAAATGTACATATTAGTTTACCTGATATTATTTTTTCACATCGCTCAAAGGCATTTCCTCTGGTTCCTTCAGGACACGAGCAAAGAGGAATATGGTTGACGGTTTCGCAGTTAGCTCCTACACCACAGGTACCCTGGCATGGATCACGACAGTGAGATCGCATGCATGCCTGTGATGGAGAGCAATCAGAGTCTGCTAGGCATTCTGGTCGGCACCCAGTGTACGGGTCTCCATGCATATTTGGTTCGCATTCGCATGATGCAATATTTCCTCTTGTACGACAAATTGCTCCCGGGCCACATGGAGATGGATTACATGGATCACCTGGTTCTTTTTCTGTAATTATTTTATTACGTGTATTAAATATAAGTTTTAGACATCTTTATAATCAGCAAAACATTTTAAGCCTTCATAACGAAGCAAACTTTCCAATTATAATTTTAAAAGGCACCATATGCCAAGTTTCGACAGTAAAACCCATGCCTAAGTTTTAAAGGCGAAAACAAGGTTTAGGCACCGTGAACAACCTACAAGTAACTGACAAATTCAATACAAAATATCAGAATAAAACTTTTAGTTCAATAGAAGCAATTTCCAATTGTGTCTGTCTTACGGATACTCGCGTTGATTCGACATTCAATGAGGGGGTTCCCAGTTGTGGACGGGGGACAAATACAACGAGGCTTGTGAGCAAACGGCTCACAACTTGCTCCAAAGCCACAGGCACCAGGGCAGGGGTCCATACAACGTCTATTTATACATGTCATATGTGATTCACAGTCGCTAGGACTGAAACATTCGTATCGGCAGAAAGGTGGCGTTCCAACGAAGTTAGTCCTGCATCGACATTGGTCGTTAATGCATTCTGAATTCGGTCCACAATCCGTGCACGGTGAGAATTGCTGAGGTTCTGTCTCGAGAACTGTTGAATAAATTTATAACAAATTATACTACCTATATAGCTTAATGTTATATAATTTGATGATTAAGAAAAAAAAGAGCAAGTACCTGGTCGACATTGAATAAACGGATCACCAACATATCTTATAGGACATGTACAAATCGGAGAATGTTGGCTAGTACGACAGATAGCATGAGCACCGCAAGAACCGGGACATGGGTCTATACATTTATTATTTCTACAAGCCTTGTCAGGTGAGCACTCAAAGTCCGAGTGACATTCCGCCCGACAGTTCGAGGATTCGGAAAGCATTGGTGATTTGCAGGAACAGTGTGCTACATTACCCACTGCTCGACATATGAAATTCGGTCCGCATGGGTTTGGTGAACATGGCTCTCTTACGACTGGTTCTGAAAAAACGTTACGTTGAATATAAATAAATATAAAAAAACCAAATGGCCCTTATACTTAGAAAAATACTTTATCTGCAGATTACCAGATTAATTCCGTTAAGTGGCATTCTTAGTGTGGTTAGGGCTAGTTTACATTTCCAGTAGTTAAGTAATTACTGAACTTGCGAAACTGGTGAATTAAGTCCTTATCGTCGTTTGGACAGACATTTTTCATTTAAGCACATGTGCGTACATAGTGTTTTTTTTGTAATTAATAAAGAGCAATAAATAATCTATACTATATAATAATAAATTTGTAAGGGGGATCAAGTTTACACAATGAAATTGAGACGGCCTCTTGAAATGAGTTAAGCCTTTGCCGGCTTACCTCACTGCAACGCAGAGACTGCGGGTTCGATTCGCGGTATGTAAATTTTGGGAAGAAATTTTCTCCGTTATTTACTATGGGCCTGGGTGTCTGGGATCGGCACCAGAGTGGTCCGTTGTATATTACCCGTAACACAAGTGTAACTTGCTTAATTTGAGGACATACAATATTTAACCTTGTCTGCCGATTATTATTATTATTATATAAGTATTTATTTACATCCAAAATTTGTACATTATTTTAAAAGACAACACTTTTTTTTATAAAAAAAATCATAATGTATAATATTATTTTACCAAAAATCATTTAATATTATAAAATTAAAAAAGAGAAGATAATCAGAGGGTCTAATTCGGCCAGCAGATATCGAAAATACAATTTTAGATTTTTTATCTATATGTCTGCCTATTACATAATGTTGTGAAAACTATGGAACGGTTTTATTTGAAACTCAAGACAGTCGACTTATATCTGATTATTAGGATTATCCTATATTTAAGATATCCTAATCAATTAAATCATTTCCATGGAATATACGAATATAGCGGAAACGATAGTGCTGCGGTTATGTCTTTTTGTCACCGTCTTTGCGATTCACTAATAAACACGTTTTTATACCAACTAATATTAGTCTCGACTAATATTCGTGGGAAATCGAAGGGTGACGTTTTGCTATACTGTTTCATTTTAAAAATACGTGCATAATATGTAATATTGAATAAACAATAGTTAAAGATAGTAATGCATGTTTGCAAGCCAAGTCTCTGCTTGCTGTATAGAAAATGTGATTTATGCTGTATAGAAATACTTAGACATTTGTAAGGATTTTCGTGTGGCACAAGAACTCCTTTTTTTTATTGCATGAGTTCAGCAGAAAGGTAGACGGCCCACTTGATGGAAAGCGGTTTACATAGCCTATGGACATTTGTAACACCAGTGGTGCTACAAATGCGCTGCTGCTCTCTTAAGGGAGCTCTTAACCCTGTCGTTTAACGTTCCATATGAAATTTAATAACCGGGATGGATTTACAGTTAAAGTATAACAAGTACTACTTGTATCAACAAAAACTAGTACTCTATATGCATATATCACCAAACATCTTGATAATAATCCTTACAAAATTTAAAGCAAGCTTACAAAGTTTCTCTGATACAACCAGTCAAGTATAATTTTAATCAGACATTAAAAACTGTTTTATCAACAGACAGGTATGTTTGAGCTTGTAATAGAATATTATAATACTTTGCAAATATTATAATACTTTGCAACTAGATTCGATTCTAGCTGCATTCAAACGGGTTAGTTTAGTTTATGTCAAAAGAAGTTAAAATATCTATAAAATGAATAACAAAAATATACAATAACAAATAACATACCGATTACAGGTCGACATGCGATGAAGGCATCTCCTTGTAATGGTGCAGGGCATTCGCAAATTGCCATGTGGTTGTAGACATTGCATATCGCATTTAGACCACAAGCATTTTTACAGGGGTCAACGCATTTATAATTCACGCAAGCCATTTTTTTCTGACAGTCGTTATCACTTGTGCATTCGGGTCGACATTCTATCAGGGGGTTACCGTGATAATCCGGTAAACACATGCACGTTCCATTGTCACAAATAGTATTTATTCCACAATTAAGGCGCTCACATAAGTCAACAGGAACTTGACTCTCAGGTTCTATTAAAAGTACAAAGAAAATAATATTCAATTATTATCAAACAGCATTTGTCCTAAACTCTTTTGGAATGCTACACAACTATAAAATAATAGCGTATTATAATGATATGATTTTTTCCAATACGAAGTACGTTTTGCTTTGGACTTTGAAATGAATTAGAATCGAACATCGGTACATTAAAAAAGGCTATTTGAATGTCTCGTTAATACGAGATATATTTAATTGGTGGTAAAAATAGCGGTATTGTTTCATATAAATAATTAACATTATTTATATAATATTTTTATTGTTTTATATCTTATGTAAGATTTTTGATATCCACTATATTAAAAGAAAAAGTAAAAAAACATTGAAAACCGTCAGCCCCGAGTTTACGTACAACGAAAAATCCCCCGAATACTAATTTGATTAAATTGATACTATACCTCTGTATATCGAGCAACTGGTGAAAGAGTTTCCTTTATAACCTGATATACACGTGCAAATAGCTACATGATTCATGGCTCGACATTCCGTATTTGCACCACAAGATCCTATACAGGGGTCGACACATTTCTCTCGACTACATGCCTTGTTGCTCGGACAATCCTCATTAATCGTACATTCTGGGGCGCAGTATGGTGGAGCTCCAATGTAACCCGGTTTACAACTACAAATAGCAGATCCACCGTAATTATTACATGTAGCAAACCGACCACAAGGATTCGGTTCACACGGAGATGTTGGTTGTGGCGAAATAACCTTTTCCTTTGTACATATTATGAACGGATCGCCCTCATATCCATTGAGACATGTGCAATATGGACTATGACGATGTACTCTGCATTGTGCGTTTTCTCCACATGTGCCAATACAAGGATCGATACACTTTTGACGAACACAAGCTTCGTTGAGAGGACACTCTGAATTTGTTACACATTCGGGCCGACAATTTGGTGGAGTTCCAATATATTCCAGCATACAACTGCATGATGCTTGGTTGTTAATGTTTTTACATTCGCTGTATGGTCCACACGGTGAAGGGTTACAAGGATCTGTCGGTGTTTCTGCAATTATTAATAAAAGATAAAATATTCAGTACTCACACATTGTCATAAACACGAGTTATAGATATTTTAATATAAATTTTACCTTCTCTATAAATGCATTGATCATATGGGTTACCGATATAACCGATTGTGCACACACATGTGGGTAAGTGGTTTACAATTTGACAGATAGCATTAGACCCACAAAGTCCTGGACACGGATCTTGACATTTATTATTAAAACATGCTCGGTTTTGAGGGCAATCTGAATTTACCACGCATTCTGGCCTACACCCTTCATAAGGATTGCCGAAATACCCGGTCACACAACTGCAACCAGCTATTTGATTATGTTCTTGACAGATAGCATTCGAGCCGCATGGATTTGGAACACAAGGTTGAATCGTTTCAGGCGGCGTATGAACTGAAATTAAAACACATTGTTATACCGAACACGAATACTTTTAGGGATTCCAGTCAGATCTTTCTTATTAGTAATTCACTACACATAAGTTGTAGGTAGAGACAAGTCATAGATTAATTATAATTACCTTTAACTGGTAAACATTGATCAAATGAATTTCCTTCATAGCCTTGTTTACACGCGCACTGAGGCGAGTGACTAATTACTCTACATTCCGCATTAATTCCACAAGCTCCGAGACAAGGGTCTGCACATTTGTTGTTTATACAGGCCATCTCATAGGTACATTCACTGTTAGTGACGCATTCTGGACGGCAGTATGGCGCTGATCCTATGAAGCCAGGTAAACATGAACAAGATGGCGTTTCTCCAATGACTCGACATTGAGAATTAGGTCCACATGGTGATGGTTCGCATGGAGCCTTCTTCACTGGTATCTCAACTAAAAAGACATCATAATTAGTTTTTTTTTTAAAGTTCGTATAGTATGTTCTAATAAATGTTAATACAACTTACTTTCTACCCGTTTGCAATATGTGAATGGGTCGCCAGTTAACCCGTTCGGGCAATAACATAACGCTTTATGATTGTGAATTCTACATTCAGCACTCACTCCACATGAACCTAGGCATGGATCAATGCATTTCTGGTTAGAGCACGACAGCATACTTGTACAATCTGAATCGACCACACATTCGGGCCTGCATGACGGTGGTACTCCAATATAACCAAGCAAACATGAACATACAACTTGTTCGTTCATTGTACGGCACACACTATTAGGCCCACAAGGAGATGGTTCACATGGATTTTTCTTTTCAATAGGCCCTAGAAGAAAAATTATGAATTAATATAGTTATAATAGAATATAGAATTAATATAGTTAATAATATAGTTTATATATACATAAAAAATTACCCTTAATTGGTACACAAGCGAAGAAAGAATTTCCTGTTGTATTTGTTGGGCAACTGCACATTGGAATGTGATTATAAACTTCACAGTTTGCCCCTTGACCGCATAGGTTAGGACATGGGTCGATGCATTTGTTATTGACGCATGTGAGATGTGAGGCACAGTCCGCGTTGTTTGTACATTCAGGTCGACAACTTAAATAGGGATTTCCGAAATAATTAGGTCTACATGTACATACTCCATCATTGCAATCTGCGTTTGCCCCGCAGGGGCTCGGATCACATTTATCATAAACGCTCGGAAGGGGTTCTGAAACAGACCAGTAGGGAATATTGAAATGGTTTCAAACCAGAAATCGCTTACCTTTATTCTATACATATAAAATCAAATTACCTATTTTCTGAATAACATGACAGCTCTCAAATGGATTGCCTGTGTAACCCTCCGCACAACTACAGATGGCGGCATGTTGATAAACCTGACATTCTGTGTGTAAGCCGCAAGAGCCTAAACAAGGGTCGCGACATTTCTGATTGATACAAGTCTTTGAACTTGGGCAATCTGAGTTCACTGTACATTCGGCTCTACAGTTCGGCGGTGACCCCATATAATTTTCTAAACAAGCACATATTGGGTTCTGGTTCACAGGCTGGCAAAAACTATTTGGTCCGCATGGGGATGGCACGCACGGATTAATATTGTTTTCTGGCGTTGGTAGTTCTAAAAAATTAAAAATTGCATATATTATAAAATAAATTTATAATAATAAACTTTAAATTTCAATATCATGTATTGTTTATTTACGTTACGTTATTATTATATTACGTAACGTAAATAATAATAACGTAACTCAAATATAAGCTTAACTTATATTGCTTACTTTCTCTTTGTACGCATCGTATAAATGGATCCCCTTCAAAGTTGGGTGGGCATGAGCATATTGGTGCATGATTTATTACTTTACATTCTGCGTTCTGGCCACAAACTGCATTGCATGGATTGACACACTTTTGCCTGATGCAGCTCTTTGATTTGTCGCATTCTGAATTGACAGTACATTCTGGTCGACAGTTAGGAGGTGATCCAAAGAAATCAGGCAAACAAGAGCACGAAGCTACACCATTATTGTTATTACAAAGGGCGTTGCTACCGCAAGGATTGGGTACACACGGGTTTTGTGGTAATGTGGTATCTGCAAAACATTACAAACCAAATTTATTAAGATAGTTTTTCTTAGGAAGTAAATATGTTAATTATTCAACTGTGAATTTAAATACCTGGTTCCCTTATTATCACATGGCAGTATGAGTAAGGATTTCCAGTATAACCTGGAGCACAATTACAAGACGGAATATGATTTATAACTTGGCATGACGCCGTTGAGCCGCATAGTCCTGGGCATGGGTCTTCACATTTACTCATCAGACATGCCTTGTTGAAAGGACAGTCGGTATTCACAACACATTCAGGCCTACATGATTCGTAAGGGTTTCCAAAATAGCCTTGTTCACACATACATGCTGCGGCGCCATTTCTGGTTACTTGGCATCTGGCATTTATTCCACACGGTGTTGTGTTGCAAGGATCTACTTTTTCTTCTATGGCTTCGGGGAGCAAATAGCATGACGTGAATGGATCACCAGTGTAACCGTTTTGACAGGAGCACATGGGGCTGTGTAGACGAACAATACATTGAGTATTCAAGCCGCATGATCCTGGACATGGATCTTTACATTTATATTGTATACAAGCTTTATCCGGGTGGCATTCATCACTTGTTGTACATTCCCGTCGACATTGAGGAGGAGATCCCTCAAATGTGGGCTGACATAAGCAAATGTACGAACTTCCGTCTGGTGTTCGGTTACATATGCTATTTGATCCGCATGGGGAAGGATTGCATGGATTTGTTGGAGGTTCTTCTAGCACTTGAACTAAAATGTTTTAAAATATTTATTATTAATTAACGATGTAAACAAAGAAATACAGATTATAAGAACACAACATTGAAAATAGGATAATTATTTACCATAACAATGGGTGAAGGGGGATCCAGTATATTTAGCCGGGCAAGTACATATTGGGTTATGATTTTTTATATTACAGATCGCGTTATAACCACAAGACCCAGGACAAGGATCTTGACATTTTCGATTAATACATGCACGATGAGGAGGACAGTCTGTACTTTGTATACATTCTGGTCTGCAGTTTGGCGGGTTTCCAATGAAATCTTGAACACAAGCACATATTGCTTGACCATTAGCTTCTCTGCAAACACTGTTAGGCCCACAAGGTGATGGACTGCAAGGATTGCTGGCCGGTTCTGGAATATTGTTTACATATAATTATTATATAACAAAACTGAAACAGGTACGCACCTAATAAAATTTTAATTACTTACTGCTGATTGTAGTACACTGAGTAAAAGCATCACCAGTCATTCCAGTTGGACAACTACAAATTGCAACGTGGTTATAGACATTGCAGTGAGCATCTACGCCGCACATGTTCTGGCATGGGTCAAAGCACTTTGAGTTTAAGCATGCTTTGTCCAGAGGACAGTCAGAACTCAGTACACATTCAGGGCGACACCCAAAGTATGGATCTCCTTGATATTCAGGCAGGCATGTACAAACACCGCTGTTACATTGTGTGTTGGCACCACATGGTGATGGATGGCATGGATCAATGCTTTGTGGAGGTTCTGCAAATTCAAAAGGTATGAACATAATAAGTAATTCTTTGTATAATAAGATGTTTTTATTAAAATGAAGATTTATTACATTTAGAAGAATAATAATATGTACCTGGTGGTTTTATGCTGCACACAGAAAATGGATCGCCTTGATAGCCTTGAGGACATGAACATACGGGCACGTGTTTAATGACGGTACACAAAGCATTCAATCCACATGAACCTATACATGGATCTTCACATTTCATATTTATACAAGTCTTATCGTTGCTGCAATCCGTATTGACAACACATTCTGGTTTACAGTTTGGGGGACTGCCAAAATATCCTACAATGCAGCTACAAGAAGGTATGCCTCCGACATCTCTACATTCAGCGTTTAATCCACAAGGCGATGGGACACAAGGATTGGTCTGTTCTTTCAATGGCGGTTTTGGTTCTGGTGCCTCATAGCAAACGGTAAATGGATCCCCTGTATAGCCTTGTTTACATGAACATATAGGATTATGTTTGATAACTCTGCATTCTGAATTTACGCCACACGCTTTTGGACACGGCGATACACAATGGAAATTTTCACAAACTTTATCCAACGTACATTCCGAGCTAGTTGAACATTCAGGTCTACATGCAGGCGGTGAGCCTTGATATCCACTGATGCAAATACAAATAGCTAGACCGTTTTGAGATTTGCATTGGCTATTCGGTCCACAAGGAGATGGGTCACAAGGATCTAATATTTCCGCTGTAAATAACAATATCAAGCATGTAATATATTCACAATCGAAAATATCTATAAATATTTGAATTATTGTGGGGAGTTTATGCATATTTAGTTTTTTTTTAATACTGGAGTTCAGCAGAGAGGCTGATGGCCCAATTATGATGGAATATGGTTACCGTCACCTATGAACATTTGCAACGCTAAACTACACCAATGTGCTGCTGAACTTGCAGATAGGACTAGAACCTGGCCACTAATGCCGGAACGCAACTCAGGATTGTTATGGCGGCATGCTCTAGACCAGGGGTGATAGCCATCCAGATGGACAAATGTCCGTTTTAAATGCCATTAGCGTTTATATAAACAACTAAGTATTATTATTGTTAAGATTTGTTTTAGAGATTTTTTTAAAGCGTAAGTCCTAATTTTTTGACTAAGATTGTAAGATTTAAACAATATACAATTTCAATGCATGCATGATACTCACACTGAGGCTTAAAAGTACACATTTGATAAGGGTCTCCGTAATGCTGATCAGGACATGAACATGTCGGGATGTGGTTAATAACATTGCATAAGGCGTTGATTCCACATGTTCCTGGGCAAGGATCATGGCATTTATTTTGATAGCATGCCAAATTCGACGGGCAGTCCGAATTTAATAAACATTCCGGTTTGCAAGATTCATAAGGATTACCGAAATAACCAGACAAACAAATACATGACCCAGCATTATTTTGTTCTTTACATTCAGCATTTACACCACACGGAGAAGGAACGCAAGGCGTTGGTCGTTCTTCAATTACAGTAGCTTGCTCAATTTTACAATAAAGGAATGGATCACCAGTGTAGCCCCTCTCACAAAGACAAATAGGGGTGTGGCTGACTACTCTACATTCTGCATTAACACCACAAGATCCAGCGCAAGGATCTCGACACTTTCTGTTGATACAAGCCATGTTGGAAGCACATTCAGTATTACTTGTGCACTCAGGTCTACAATTAGGCGGTACACCAACAAAATCTGGTAAACATTTGCAATCGGGTTGGTCTCCATTTTCCGAACACTGTGCATTGGGTCCACAAGGTGAAGGTAAACAAGGACTAATCTTTTCTGGTGGCGTGGCAGCTGAAAGTACAAAATTATAAAAAAATATGTCACAATATATTTGTTTCAGGGAAAAGGGACTAATTTTTTTTAAAGTGATTTAGTTAATCACTTTAAAAAAAAATAGTCCTTTTATAAAACAAAAAATATATCTGAATTATGATTTTTAACAAAACACTGTGAGAGATATTAAAGGAACTTATAATTTGCACGTGCTTTAATTTGAGCAAATCACTCCTATTAAATATGAGAGCGTTGCTAGTTTAGAAGCGTTAAAGTTAAGATTAAGTACCCATAAATTACTTGTAAATTAATGTTACATATATAGTAACTATTCTCTGTTAAATAACGTGTCCAGAATGAGGGTAATTTGATTGTTTTATTATTTGTTGTAGTTTTTTACATTATTTATTGTACAAAGGGTGTATATATATATATGTTTGTTAAAAAATACTTACGAATAAATTGACACACGCTGAATGGATCTCCAGAATATCCTGCTAAGCATGTGCACACTGGATTGTGGTTAACAACAATGCAATGAGTATTTCTACCACAAGCTCCTGGACAGGGGTCAATGCATTTCTGATTCGAACACGCCTGGTTTAATTTACAATCGGAGCTGATTGTGCACTCAGGGCGACAGTTTGGTGGGCTACCGATATATCCTTGAATGCAGACACATACTGCATGTCCATTAACTTCTCTACATTGGCTATGAGGGCCACATGGTGATGGTTCACACAGAGACACTGGCACTTCTGTAAATATTAGATATAGTTTAAATTATTAACACATACGTCACAGTGATTTATTTATATTACATGTGTTAAATGATATACACTTTTGTATTAAAATTAATGAAGTCTTAACAATTCGCCTCGCTTGAGGCATGCATATTGTGTAATTCTTATTATATAATTTAGTGGAATATATTATAAGTTTTTTCAAAATCTATAGTTACCACATTAGTCCAGAATACTTTTTACACTTACCAGGCAATTTAGTACAATAATGGAAAGGTGATCCCGTAAATCCTGATGGACAGGAGCACATTGGTATGTGATTAATAGTTTCGCATACAGCTTCATTACCACATATTCCAATACAAGGATCACTGCATTTATTTCTTATGCAGGCTTTATTTCTCTCACAGTCAGAATTCAGAACACATTCTGGTTTGCATCCGAAATATGGATCACCATGGTATTCTGCTATACAGGAGCAAATACCGTCATTGCAAACAGCGTTTGAACCGCAAGGTGATGGAGAACAAGGATTCACCGGTTCTGGGTTCTCTGTAAAGTAGATATAGATTCAGTTTCATAATAATTATGAAATTAGTAACTCTATACAGAATAGAAGGACTTTCATGATGTATATCACCTACCTTGTTGAATGATATTACAATAAGTAAAGGGATCGCCAGAGAATCCAGGTAAACAAGAGCAAATTGGTAAATGATTATTGACATTGCATTGTGCGTTATTTCCACATGCTCCTGGACAAGGGTCAACACATTTGTTGTTGATACATGCCATAACTGCATTGCACTCTGAATTGATAGTACATTCTGGTCTACAATTTGGTGGTGAACTAATATAATTTGGAAGACAGGTACAGCGTGCATTTCCATTAATGTTGTCACACAACGAGTTTGGCCCACAAGGTGACGGAACACAAGGATTTACTTCTACTGGAGTTACAGGAATCGATATTGCCGCTGAAATATTAAAATTCGTCAGTAAAGTATTTTTTGGGCTTAATATTAAGTTTCACGGAAATTAAAGACATGTTATAAAAATATACTTACCAGGATAGCAGTTTGTGAATGGATCTCCCGAAAAACTATCTTGACAGGAACATATAGGATTATGTGCAATCACTCTACAGATTGCATTTCTTCCACACTGCCCTATACATGGATCAACGCATTTTCTATTCAAGCATGCTTTGTCACTAATACATTCACTGTTAATAGTACATTCAGGTCGACAGTTTGGTGGGGTGCCCATAAATTCAGACTGGCAGCTACAAACTGCTTGAGAATTTATTTCTCTACATTGACTATTAGGCCCACAAGGAGATGGTGAACATGGAGTCAGTTTAATGTTATCTGAAATAAAATAAATCAGTATAAATATAATTAACGTAATTATTTAATTTTAGCAGCATTCATCTACACTATTTATTATTATGTATGACCAAACACCGTAGACATGGTGTACTAAATGTAATTATAAGGATGGAAACTTTCAACGGGGCAGTAAGGGGAAGTACCGTAACCGTTTCCGCTACACGGAACTGATCTTAGTAGACTATCCATAATTTTTCTAATCTCTTACTTTACTTTACTAGATTGTCTCCTTAGATCATTTATTCTGCAACGGTTAAGGTACTTCGCCTTAATACCCCGCTAAAACTTTCAACTGTATACTAGGAGTGCTATCGAAAACGCATACGACGACGTATTTGTTAGTGAACTAACTGTAAGGACAGCATCAAAAAAATCTCAACCACAGCGCCATTGTTTTGGCTATATTCGTGTGTTCCATGGAAACGGCGTCAATTTTCAGAATAAAATTATTAAGAGTTGATTCGAGATATAAGCCAACTCTGTGTTCAGTTTCATTTAAATCCGTTGTCTTTAAATAATGCTCTAACAGACAGACAAATATTATAAAAGTTACATTTTCGAAATCTGCTCGTTCGATTAGCATACCTGATATTTTCTTATTTTAAATTCAATATACAAACTTGAAACCCCTACAGATTTATTATAATATAGTATATATTTTCAATTATGTAAGTAATAAACTTTTACCTTCGACTTTCTCTACGCAATTGGAGTAAGCGTTTCCTGTCAATCCAGGTGGACAATAACACGAAGGAAGATGATTTACGACTTGACATATTCCATTGTGAGCACATATACCAGGACAAGGGTCTTTACATTTGTTTTGAATGCAAGCTAACATAGGTGAACAGTCACTATTTATAACACACTCCGGTCGACATCCTTCATACGGGTTTCCAACGTAAGATTCTAGACACGTGCAAGCTCCAGCGCCGTTTCTTTCAGTACACTTTGCATTAAGACCACAAGGTGATGGTTCACACGGTGAACTGTATTCGAAGACAGTTTCTAGAAAATACATACAATCATATATTATATTATTACGAATTATAACGTTAGTTTTTCATATTATATTTAAATACTAGAATATGCCAGCGACTATGTCCGCGCTTGACTTGTGATTCCTCCGGGATTACCAGGACACAAAGCACCGCAACTATCGTTTTAGTGAAAACTGTATCGGAATAAGGTAATTTTTGTACACCCGGACAACTACAAACCACTCCCGGGAAAATTATCGCAGGATTCCCGGGATAAAAGTAGCGCAGATTTTAAGTGTAAGAAATCGTTGTCGATCAAAAAACCGCACTGAAATCGGCGTCGTACTTTTTACGTGAAGAGACAAGAAATCTAAAAACAATTGTTTATTTTAATTTTAATAAATTCCAGTTGTTTATTTTAATACCTCCAATGTACAGACACCGCATGTTTAGAATGTTATATTATAGAATGAAGCAACTCTTACCTTTTATTTGATTACAAGAAACTAATGGGTCTCCAGTTTGGCCATAAGGACAGGAACAAACCAAAGCATGACTAATAACTTTACAGTCTGCGTTATAACCACAGCTTCCTGGGCATGGATCTCGGCAACGTTGGTTGACACATGCCAAGTTTGTTGGGCATTCGGAGTTGCTAACACACTCTGGTCGGCAGTTAGGTGGAGCTCCAGTATAATCCGGCTGACATGTACACGATGGTGATTCACCAATAACTTTGCATACCGAATAAGGCCCACATGGTGAAGGCGTGCAAGGGTCAACGGGCGGCAAAGGATTAGCGACTGAAAAATGATAGAAAAATATAAGTTTTCTATAATGCAGGATATCATCATATGGAAATATTTTTTATAAAAATATTTACACTTACCAATCGCTGTGCATTGGACAAACGGGTCTCCTGTGTATTGTACAGGACAAGAGCATATAGGATTATGGTTTACCACCTCACACTTAGCTCCATAGCCACAGGTTCCCAAACAAGGGTTGATGCATTTGTGATTGTTGCAGGCCTCATTTCGTGGACATTCTGCGCTAATTGAGCATTCAGGTCGACAAGAAGGTGGACTTCCAATATACGTTGATAAGCACGAGCAAACTGGTTGACTGTTGACTGTTCGGCATTGACTATTTGGTCCGCATGGACTTGGATTACAAGGGTCCGAGAATGTAACTGAAAATTATATAACTGTGAGTACTCTAAACCAAAATAAGTATAAATTTATTTTTTATTTTGTAATTAAGTTAATAGATTTATGTCATTCTCAAAAATAAGAACACTTTTTCATTTAGTACTTACTTTCAGAAACATGGCATTCTACAAAAGCATTTCCGGTTGTGCCTTCAGGACATGTACATATTGGTATGTGATTATAGACATTGCATTGTGCAGTAGTAGCGCATATTCCAGGACATGGATTAACACATTTGTTGTTCGAACACACCTTGTCCGTACTACAATCCATATTTGTAACACATTCCGGTTTACAGCCCAGATATGGATCTCCAAAGTAATCATTTATACAAGTGCAAATTCCATTATTACATTGAGCATTAAATCCACACGGTGATGGATTGCAAGGATCTTTAGGAATTTCATCTATAAAAACAATAAAGTATAATTAATTACTCATCTTAAAAGTGGAAAAATTTATTAGAATGGAATAAAATATTGTCTATCAGCTTGGCTGGAATTAAAATTATTTGTTTCATAATAAGTTATACCTTTCTTTTTCATTTCTTTCTTTTAGAAGCTTTATTTTAATGAGCCTAACAAAAATATAGAGGAAGAGTACAAAAGATCTTGTCGAAACAAACAATAGTTCAACTATAAAAAAAATATTAACAAAAACAAAACTGACTTCACAATAAAAGCCAAGGAAAACACAAAAGAACAACAACACATTTACAATATATAGTAATTTTTATGTTTTATGTGACACCGACTTCGAGATGTTGTAGAAAGAAGTCGGTTAAATATTTATTTTTTGGTTTTTAGTCTGAAGACTTATTTGCTTTCTGTTATGACATTATATTATATGAAGTAATTGCTTACGCGTGCAATTGTATTTTGCATAAAATCATTTTAATGTATGTAATATTGAGAGAGCATTATTAACCATCGCATTGTTCAGACGTGTTTTTGATTAAACATTTACAGCAAATAAATTCGTTTTTTTTAAAAACGACCCACGGAGCGCCATCCTAACATTTCGTTAAAAAAAATATTTTTTACTTTTTAGTTGCGTAAGCGCTTTAATAGCTTTAGAAATAATATATTAAGCACATGTAGAACTTTCACAACTGGCACGCGTATACGATTTGCCGTCTCACTCTTCGGTGTATATGCTCTTCAACAAGGCTCTCGATTTTCTTGCAATCCACAAATCAGATCCTGACTTGGTGACCTTGGAACCGCCTGGGTAACACACACCCTTACGAATAAAGAAAAAAAAAACACAAAATCGATCCACAATTGACGAAGAAATCGCGTAACATGCATATAAAAAATTAAGTGCCGGTAGAAAACTAATACGCGCATAGAAGATTTTTTTAAGAATTTAGGCGCCCAGCGATCTTGAACAAGGGTTATGCTCAATAGCCCTGGGATTCAATCCACTCATCAGATCCTGACTTGGTGACCTTTGGACCAATTCGGGAGTATAAATAAGCTTTCGATTAAAATAATTTTTTTGAAAATCGGTCCACGATTGACAGAGAAATCGAGTAAAGAACATACGAAATAAACATAGAGACTAATCGAGAACCTCCTTCTTTTTGAAGTCGCTTAAAACAAAGGTATTTAAGTGTTAATAATACTATACCTTTAACTGGTTGAAGTATTATGCACGAAACAAAAGGATCACCAGAATATCCTTGAGAACATGTACACGCTGGTACATGGTTAAAAACAGTACATATTGCATTCTGTCCACAGCTGCCAGGACATGGGTCCCGACATTTCATATTTATGCAAGCTTTATTTGAAGGGCAGTCTTGATTAATGGCACACTCTGGTCGACAGTTCGGGGGAAGTCCTTGGTATTCAGGTAGACATGTACATGATGGGTAACCATTAACATCACGGCATATAGCGTTATTGCCGCAAGGACTAGGCACGCAAGGGTTTCTAATTATTTCAGGAGGATGTTGTACGGCCACTAAAAACAAATTCAGTTGATCAAAATTAAGTTCCAGCATACTTATTTAAAAAATAATGATAACTGTTAAGCTTACCTTGTTGATAACAACGAGTAAATGGATCTCCCATAAAACCAGCACTACAAGTACATATAGGACTATGATTTATAACTTTACAGTAACTGTTTAATCCGCAATGGCCCGGGCATGGATCTGAGCATTTGAAATTGATACAAGCTTTATCGCTGGGACACTCAGAGCTAACTGTGCATTCTGGTCTACAGCCTGGAGGAGAACCTATGTAATTTGGCATGCAGGAACATACGCTTTGACCATTTACTGCGCGACAAATACTGTTAGGACCACATGGATTTGGTACACACGGAGACTCATCCGGAACTGGTTCTGAAAAGAAAATTACATAAAATAGAAGCGAAGAAATTGTGCCGAAATTAGGATTTCGTTTTACACAAGAATAATCGACGATCTTATAATGATTCTAATGTAATTCACTTATAAGTATTGTGATTTAGAAACTATATAATCAGTGTTATTTATTCAGCCGAAATGTGTAAAACGTAATTTAAATAAGATAATAAATATTATTTGATTTAAATAACTATATTACCTTTGAAAATGTTGCATCTTTGATATGGATCTCCTGTATACCCAGAAGGACACGTGCAAACAGGCAGATGATTGACAACGACACACATAGCTAGGGGTCCGCAAGTGCCAGGGCAAGGGTCTTGACATTTGTTTCTTATACATGCCTTGCTGGGAATACAGTCCGTGTTGACGGTACATTCAGGTCGACAGCCCTCATACGGGTTTCCTACATAGTCTGGCAAACAACTACAAGATCCAGCTAAATTATGTTGTCTACATTCGGCATTTGGTCCACAAGGTGTTGGTTCACATGGTGTTGGATTTTCAGAGAGAGTCTCATGTTGTATATAACAATTTGAAAATGGATCTCCAGTGAAACCAATATCACAGAAACACATTGGAGAGTGACTGATTGTTCTGCATTGCGCATTACTACCACAGGCATTGATACATGGATCTTTACATTTTTGATTGATGCAAGCTTGAGTCGATGGGCATTCATTGTTGCTAGTGCATTCTGGCCTGCAATATGGTGGTGATCCAGAAAATTCAGGAAGACAAGTACACGATGGAGTTCCAGATACTTCCTTACATATTGAATTTGGTCCACAGGGTGATGGAGTACAAGGCGTCACATCGGCAATAGGTGGCCCTGAAAAACACATCGTCCAATAGGTTATTATTCGCTCTATAAACGGCGAAGCTTTATCCCGTGAAAACTATTCAATTTTCCATGAGAAAATTATTTCTCATCTCCGTTATCGTAAGGTTATTGACCAGAATTGATATAATACGGATCATTTTGAAAATAAGAGGAAGGAATATACAAATATAAGAACAAATAAGTATAGAATAGAAACATTAACGAATTCTAAGGAATCAAAAGTTTGCATTGATCTTCATGTCAATAACGTATGTTCATAATTACAGTACATCATATTTGAAAGTATGCAACTGTGCAGTTTTTCAATTGTATTTAATGAGAAATCCTGTGCACCAAGGCTCCCAATGTAAAACCTAGCAATCCACCTTGGACTACCGAGGCGGCTAGACTGCCTATTCATTCCTAGGAAATAGAGATATATGCAAAGCGTTGATTTGTTTATGGACTGATAATATAAAATTTTTGAAATTTTGTATTTTTAAATATCCTATACATATATATACATACATATTTACAGGTAAATTAGCATCGAGACGTTTTGCGTTTGTAGTATTGTACTGTCAGATCATAAATAAATAAAATAACACTTATATATATTTTTATAGGCAGGTACAGGTAAATTAGCTTCGAGACATTTTGCGTTTGTAATAGTGTACAGTTAGCACATAAATAAAGAAACGAATACTTTTTATATATTTTTTTAGTCGGGTAACTAATATGAAACTAATAATTTAATTAAACGATATTGAAATAATAAATAATTACACTAGGCATATTTTTTAATATTAAATTTCTTCAACTCCAGACATTTCGTATTCATCCTCATCCTCACTTTTATCCGATGAATCATTTAGGTTAATTCTAATTCGTTCTAATATTATATCTAAACCCTTTATCCACTGCTCTGAATTTTCTTTTTCTCTTCAATAGAATGTAGTTATTTTTTTCCATTCCTCTAGAGTTATGCTATTAAATTTTTCCTCAGCTAACGTTCATATATAGCATTCATTTTCATTCTATTCTATTATATTCTAGCGGTAAACAGAGAACAGTATAACGATGCTTATCTTATAGTCTACATACAAATGCCGCTTTATTTTTCAAAACCAGTTAATCAATTAATTCATTAATTATCAAACTAAAACAAAAAAGTCAACCCTCACAACAGCAATGTAAATAATAATTGTTGATTTGATTTTCACTATTGACTTTTGATTGCAATTTTTTTTTATTGAAAATGTAATTAACCTTTTTTGCTGACTGTACAATTAAATTTAAATTTCATTTTCATTCCTGAAAATATGTAATTACTACTACAAACGCAAATACTTCTCAAATGTAATTTATCTATACATGTGTTGTATAATATAGATTTAATTTTATTATAGCATACTTTTATTGTAATATTTTAGGCTTAAGTATAGAGACTGGGACAATTGTAATTCTATCTATCTTTTTTGCTTAAATATTATTTTGCATATCGATTGAAATATCCAGACACAACATATATCAACAAAACCTATCAAACTATATAATTAATTTTAAGTAATATAGTACCATACAAGTACATTAACTCAAATTATCAATTAAATTTCATTTCATAATAAGTACATTATTATTTACTTACTAAATGGAACACATCTGGTGAAAGGATCTCCTGTGTATTTGGTAGGACAAGTACAGATAGGATTGTGTTTTACGACACTACATTTTGCATCCACGCCGCATGATCCAACACAAGGATTAATACATTTTTGGTTACTACAAGCTTTGTTGGGTGCACAGTCGGAGCTAACCACACATTCAGGTCGGCAGGTGGGTGGACTTCCTCTGTATCCAGGTACACACGTGCACACTGCCTGTCCATTTACTTCTCTACATTGGCTGTTCGGACCACAGGGGGATGGTAGACAAGGATTACTCTGAATAGGCACTAAAACAATAGATATAATTTAAAATTATTTCCCCTATTCTTTAGATAATTATGTATTCTTACAATAACATCATGATTAATTCCTCTGCGTACCTTTTATTATCTCACAGTTGTAGAAAGCATTGCCGGTCATTCCTTGAGGACAACTACACATCGGTATGTGATTTATGACTTCACAAACTGCGTTTGGTGCACAAGTTTCCAAACAGGGATTCATGCATTTGTTTCTTAGGCAAGCTTTATCTCTGGCACAATCACTGTTAAGTACACATTCAGGCCTACAGCCGATGTAAGGGTCTCCTTGATGCTCTTCTACACAAGTGCATACACCATCGTTGCATACGGCATTCGATCCACAAGGAGAAGGATTGCATTTGTCAAACGTAACATCCATTTCTGCAAAAAAATATGTTAAAACCCTAATTAAAATTCCATAACAACGTAAAACTCGTTCTACTATTATTATAAAATGTTAGAATTATAATTTGTGAAGTACCTCCATCCACATTACCTTTTATACAATACTCAAAGTGTCTTTCACAAACACGACTAATATGATTAACTATACTTGAAACTTAACCTTTTACTATCAATACCTATAGTAAACAATAATCATTATGTTTCCCTACAGCAAATACCATATTTTTCTTTTTATAATAAAAATATGGTGTAATAATATAATAATAATCTTTGCAGCTTTCCCATTTTGATTCTTGTTACCTTTAGAATCCCGAATCCTTTAGAATTTAATGTTGAGATAATAGACATCGATATGTTTATGTGCCTTAATTGTACCACTTTTAACAAATATTAGGAATAAATTCAGGCTACGTACCAGGTGGTTTTGGAGAACATACTGTGAATGCGTCGCCTGTATAACCATCTGGACATGTACAAATGGGCATGTGCCTTGACACCGTGCATAAGGCGCCAATCCCACATGATCCCTGGCAAGGATCACGGCATTTTTGCTGAATACAGGCCTGAGAAGATGGGCACTCTGCATTTATAGTACACTCAGGTTTACAGTTCGGTGGACTACCAATGTAATTACTCATGCAAGTACACGTGGGCATATTTCGTATTTCCTGGCAGATGGAATTAGGTCCACATGGTGACGGCACACATGGATTTTTGTATGGTTCTAATACGACATTGGCAACAGGCGCTGAAAGATAATATAATTTTACAATAATTTATCCATTTAAAATCCTTATAATAATTTAAAATTAATCAGACCAGACAGACACTTAATTTATTAGTTGTAATTAAATTTATCATTATTAAGTAATTTTATTAGAGCTGAGCGAATAGTTTATAAATCCAATGTAACTTGAAAACACTAAGATACAAACACTTTTCACAGCATCAAAGCATGATTATACTTACGTGGAATAGGGTAACATCGAGTGAAAGGATCTCCGGTGTAAGAAGATTTACATTGACAAATCGGACTGTGATTTATAACCTTACAGTCTGTGTTTACTCCACATGCATTTATGCATGGGTCCTCACATTTCTGATCAATACACGCCTTCTCTCTTTCACATTCCGCACTTGTGACGCATTCAGGATGGCAGCCTGGTGGTGTTCCAAGGAAGTTTGGCAAGCAGGAACACACTGCTTGTGTATTTACTTCTTGACATCGGCTGTTTGGTCCGCAAGGGGATGGTTGACATACATCGACAGATTCAGGAATTTCTGCAATATTAACCCAAAATATTAATAGTAATATCTGATAAACAGTATGGCAATTAACTGAAATAAGCAATAAAATTATTATGCCAAAAAAATATTGCAACATTTAAGTATTTTTATTCTACTAGGATATCCTAGTAGAATAAAAATACGTGTAGTAGAAAGTCAAGCGTGGATACAGTCGCGGGCATATGCCTGCGACTGTATCCACGCTTGACTTGAGATTCCCGCGGGATTCCCGGAACACAAAGTACCGCGGCAAATAAATAAGAATGTAAGCTAACGTTTTAGTGAACACTGTGTCGGAATAAGTAAATTTTTATGCACCTGAACAACTACAAACCAGTTCCCGGAAAATTCCCGCGGGATTCCCAGGATAAAAAGTGGTACAGATTTTAAGTCGAAGAATTTTCTGTCGGTCAGCGAAATCCGCATCGGAATTGGCCCAGTAGTGTTTAGGTGAATCCCAAACAAACAGACAAGAAAAAAAAATGCATCGTGTTCTCCGCCGTTTATATATGGCTTTTTTAGAATTTTATAATATTATAGATTTAAATGGTTTTTGCTAAATTTACATTTATAAAGAAATGATAATAAAAAACCGAAAATAAAAGATCAAAAACATGAAAATAAATAAATAAATTTATCCAAAATGCCCTGCAATCTGAATGGTCACTGAACGGTAAATTCAAGTTTTTTACTGCAAAGAAATAAAAACTTCGTTTAAAAAAACCGACTTCAAAAACTTAAAAACTAAAATGTATAAAATAACTTATTTCTAAAGCTATTATTATTAATATATATTATCTAAAACATCTTAGAGTCGGTGCTTAGTAATTTTCAAAATATAGTAATTTTTATGTTTTACTTTGCATCGACTTCAAGATGTTTTAGATAATATATATTAATAATAATAGCTTTAGAAATAAGTTATTTTATACATTTTAGTTTTTTAGTTTTTGAAGTCGGTTTTTTTAAACGAAGTTTTTATTTTTTATTTGTTACTTTTTAGTGTCTAGCTATGTATGGGTGGACTTACGAATGGTGCCGCGCTTCTTAAAAAATATAGGTCCCAAGAAACGAGAACAAAAAAATGTTCGTAAAATGAAAACTACTGGGCCAAACTATGTCAAATTTTTAGGGGGTCACATGGCAGCTATTCCGCGTCGAAGAAAAAAAGAATCACGTAAATCGAATCATAAATCTCAGAGTAATCGGTGTACATATGGAACGAAAAGAAATTTTCTTCATAAAAAATGTTCATAAAATGAAAACTACTGAGCCAAACTATGTAAAATTTTTAGGGGACCAATTGGAAGCTATTCCGCGTCGAACAAAAAAGAATCACGTAAATCGGATCATAAATCACGGAGTAATCGGCGAACATACATAAAAAAAAGATCCCGACGAATTGAGAACCTCCTCCTTTTTTCGAAGGCGGTTAAAAATACACAACTAACTTAAAATTGTACTAAACTTACTTTCAGGTGTACAATATCTAAATGGGTCGCCTGTGTAGCCACGCTCACAAGTGCAAGATGGAGCATGATTGACGACTTGACAAAGTGCATTTGGTGCACATGCTCCTGGACATGGGTCGAGACATTTGTTCTGCACACATGCTTTGTTTGACGGACAATCTGTGTTAATAATGCATTCTGGCCGGCATCCTTCATAGGGGTTACCGAAGAAATCATGTACACAAGTACACGATCCAGCACCATTGTATTCTTTGCAAATAGCATTTGCACCACAAGGCGACGGCTCACATGGTGTCGAAACTTCTTGTAATATTTCAATTCTGTTACATTGTATAAATGGATTGCCAGTATATTCAGGAATACAATGGCACGAAGGTGAGTGACTAAAAACATGACACTCAGTATTTACACCACAAGCACCGACACAAGGATCTGCGCATTTCTGATTTATACAGGCTTGATGTATCGGACATTCTGAATTACTTATACATTCTGGCTTGCAATAAGGGGGAGATCCCACATAGCCACTTAAACAAGAGCAGGATGGTGATCCCAAAGCCTCTTTGCAAACGGAGTTGGGACCACACGGTGATGGAGTGCAGGGATCGACGGATTCCGGTTTGTACTCTTGTACAATACACCTGACAAATGGATTACCCGTATACGAAGAAGGACATGAACATATAGGATTATGATTAATAACTTGGCATTTCGATGCAACTCCACATGCTCCTAGACATGGGTTAACACACTTCATGTTGCTGCAGGCCTCATTTGGCAAACAGTCAGTACTGACTGTACACTCTGGTCGGCAGGTGGGTGGGTTACCAATATAGCCGGTTAGGCATGAGCACACTGCTTGGCCATTAATAGCACGGCACTGACTGTTCGGTCCGCAAGGGCTGGGTTGACATGGTTCTGGTTTAGACACTGAAAAAAAGCAAAATATGTTAAACCACGTGAACATTAATAATATATCTAATGAAATAAATAAACATTAACTACCTTCTAAATTCGAACATCTTACAAAAGCGTTCCCTGTCATTTGTTCAGGACATCTGCACATGGGCACATGATTAATTACTTCACATAGCGCATTCACTGCACATACTCCACTGTTACAGGGATCTACACATTTATTTCTTAGACAAGCCTTATTTTGAGGACAATCTGAGCTTAGAACGCATTCTGGTCGACATTCGAAGTAAGGGTCTCCTTGGTATTCAGGGAGACATGAACAGTCACCGTCGTTGCAAACTGCATTTGCACCACAGGGCGATGGATTGCACAAGTCTATTAGGTCTTCAGAAACTTCTAAAAGTTAAACAAAACAAAAATCACAAAAGGTAAAATATAAAATTAATAAGTAACTTTAACAAAATATGCTAGTTACATATTTTACTAGCGGCCCGACAGACATTGTCCAGCCTTGAAAAATAAAAATCTAGGACCCAATTCTAGTAACTTGTACTGGTTCCAATTTTAAATCTAAACCATCTGGAGACCCACTCAAATACACACAAAAAAAATCATCAAAATCGGTAAAGTGGTTCTGAAGCTAAGCGCGTACATACATTTCTGCGATTCATTTTTATTTTTATAGATTAAATGTATGCTTACCCTGCAATTTACATTCCGTGAAAGCGTCGCCAATGAAGTTTTCAATACACGTACAAATTGGAGTATTTTTCTTAACTATACATTGTGCATTTAAGCCACAAGAGCCTGGACATGGATCCTGGCATTTTTTATTTATACAGGCCAAATTACTTGGGCAATCAGCATTTATTGTACATTCTGGACGACATCCAGGAGGAGCGCCGATATAGCTCGGTAGACAAATACAAGACGGGACTCCGCCAATGTCTCTACATTCACTGAAAGGCCCGCAAGGTGATGGTAAACAGGGATTCTTTGGCCTTTCATATTCTTCTGGAGCATGTGGTACAAATCCAAAGCAGCGACTGAAGGGATCGCCGGTAAATCGTTCCACGCATGAGCATATTGGACTATGATTTATAACTTGACACTTTGCATTTAGTCCGCATTGGCCAATGCAAGGATCAGCACATTTGAGAGCAACACAAGCTCTGTCCGATGGACATTCAGCGCTGACAATGCATTCCGGTCTGCAGTTCGGTGGTGAACCTCGATAATCAGGCAAGCACGTACACACTGCTTGTTCGTTAACTACTTTGCACACGCTGTTTGGCCCACAAGGAGACGGTTGACAAGGATCGATAGCAGGCTCTACTTCTAAAATTGTTAATAAATACAATTAGAAAAGAATAATAGTTGTAATGAATTTCTTTAATTTTTCAATATGAATATTGATTAAACGCAAAGCATTACGTAATTATTGAATAAGAAAAAATATAAAAACTCACCTTGTATGATTTGACAATTCTGGAATGGATTACCAGTATACCCTGATACACAGGTACAAGTTGGTGAATGATTTATAGTCTGGCATTGTGCATTATATCCACAAGTGCCTGGACAAGGATCCTGGCATTTGTTTTGCTGGCAAATTCTATTAGATGGACAATCAGTATTGACTGTGCATTCTGGTCGACAGCCTTCATAAGGATTTCCAAAGTAACCAGGTGAGCAGGAGCAGGCACCGGCGTTATTACGTTCTTTGCAAATAGCATTACTGCCACATGGAGATGGAGAGCAAGGCTTTGGTCGTTCAATTGGAGGTATGTTTAACTGAATACTACATTGTACAAATGGATCTCCAGTATACCCCGGAGAACATACACAATTTGGCGTGTGGCTTACAACGCGGCATTGTGCTAATGTACCACAGGCACCTATACATGGGTCTCCACATTTCTTATTAATGCAAGCCATATGATTCGTACATTCGCTGTTACTGGAGCATTCCGGTCTGCAATTTGGAGGATTTCCAATGAATTCTGGCATGCATGAACAAGAAGGAGTTTCGTTTATAGTTTGACATATCGAATTTGGTCCACATGGTGATGGTGTACAGGGGTTTGTGGGTTTTGGTGTTTCTTGCGCTGTTAATTAAATAAATAAATAAAAATTAGTATAAGATAAAACAAAACGAGCAATCTCTTAAATAGTTGTGTCCGAAGAAACTTACGTTTTGGTATGCATCTGCTAAATGGATCTCCTATGAAATCTTGGGGACAAGAGCAAATAGGATTGTGGTTTACAATTTCGCAGAGTGCGCTGACACCGCACGCGCCTTTGCATGGGTTTATACATTTATAATTATTGCAAGCTTTATTCAATGGACATTCGGCACTTGTTGTACATTCAGGCCTACACGTCGGAGGGTTACCAGAGAAACCTTCTATGCATGAACAAACAGCGATCCCATTTGCTTCTCTACATTGACTGTTAGGGCCACATGGACTCGGGTTGCAAGGATTTGTAGGCAGAGATACTGTAAATAAAAACAAGAATAAACGACCGTTGTTGTTGTTTTTTTGTAAAAAAATTATATCACATAAACATATTTGGTATAAGTCAATTTTTGCACTCTGTATATGTACACATGTATTTAATTTGGATAAACATTTCAATACGTAGGATTATTGTAAACTTTATGAGTGCTCTTCGTTAGTAATGTACGGTTACGTAATACACGGTTTTTACAAAAAGTATGGCGCAGCCGGGTGCAGCTGATTTTAGAACTCTTAGAGACAAACCATAATCTTTGATGCCACCTATACTAAACTCTTATTTTAATATTTCTTACCTTGAAGTACATTACAGGATACAAAAGAGTTTCCAGTGTAACCAGCTGGACAGCTACACATAGGTATATGATTGAACACTTCGCAAACTGCATTAAGTCCACAAGTTTCTGGGCATGGGTTTTTGCACTTTTTGTTGACGCATATTTGATTTTTTTGACAATCTGAGCTAACAGTACATTCAGGTCTGCATCCAACATATGGATCGCCATGATATTCGGGCAAACAAGTACATTCACCGTTGTTACAATCAGCGTTAGATCCGCAAGGCGATGGACTACATAAATCGGTTTGTTCATTTTGATCTGTAGAGAAAAAAATCATAATGGTTGATTTCGCCTTAATATAATACATTACTTGAGGTGAGTTTAGAGTTGCTTTGTTACTTTACCTTGTAGGGGTATTAATGTGCAAGCAGTGAATGGATCTCCTTTATAGCCGTCTAAACAAGTGCATATTGATAAGTGTTTGATCACAGAACATTGTGCATACTTTCCGCAAGCTCCAGGGCATGGATCACTGCATCGTTCATTTATACAAGCAAGAGAACCAATACAGTCTTGATTTGTAACACATTCTGGTCTACAATTTGGTGGACTGCCTAAATAACCGGTTGAACAAGTACAAGAAGGCTGACCCCCCAAACTTCGACACGTTGCAAACGGTCCACAAGGCGATGGTGAGCAAGGATCTTTTGACTCAACTAATACTGGTTGTGGCACTAAAAAGTAAAAAAAGAGAAATCAGTGATGTAATGTATAAAAACAAAAATATGACCACCTCTTTTATCATTTTTGGAAAGGTACACTAATCTAATATTTACCTGGTTTTGAATAACATCTCGTGAATGGGTCGCCTGTGAATCCCAGCTTACAACTACATACAGGATTATGATTGAACACTCTACATTCTGCTTTTTGGCCACAAGGACCAGGGCACGGATTGACACATTTTTGATTAATGCATGCTTTATTCGAAGAGCAATCTGAACTCAACGTGCACTCTGGTTTACAAGAAGGAGGTTCACCAATGTAGTTAGGCAAACAACTGCACACAGCTTTTTGGTTTAGCTCCCGACATTGACTGTAAGGTCCACAAGGACTCGGGTAACACGTGCTTACAGACACAGTATCTTCCGCTATAATCATTAATTTTTTATTATTATTATTAAGAAATGCTGTTGATTTAATTAGTCCTTAAATTCTTAACATACTTACGTGGTACAAGATTGCAACGTCTGTATGCGTCACCCGTATAGCCAGGCATACAAGAACATTTTGGCGAATGATTAATTGTGTTACATTCAGCATTTACTCCACAATTTCCTGAACAAGGATCTTGACATTTATTTCCAATACACGCTCTATTACCAGGACAGTCAGAGTTGGAAATGCATTCGGGACGGCATCCTTCATATGGGTTTCCGAAGTAGTCTTCGTTACATGTACAGGAGCCGGCCTTATTTTGCTCTCTACATACAGCGTTGGGACCACACGGCGAAGGGGAACAAGGCGTAAGGATTTCTTGCGTTGTTTGCAGTGTACACTGACGGAAAGGATCGCCAATGTATCCTTGTGGGCACACACACATCGCAGAGTGGCTCACAACGCGACATTCAGCATTGGCGCCACATGCCTGTACACATGGGTCTTTGCATTTGTGATTAACACAAGCTAAGTGTGACGGACATTCACTGCTACTAATGCATTCTGGTTTACAATATGGCGGTTGTCCTTTGAATTCTGGCATACAGATACATGAAGGTGTGCCATTGATATCCTTACAAATGGAATTAGGTCCACATGGAGATGGCTCACAGGGGTTAATAATAACCGGAGGTAAATCTGTAATGGATAAGAAAATTATAAGCTTAGCATTTATTTTCCTTTCTCTAGCTTTTATATTTGTAGGTATAAAATTAACGATTTTTTTGTCTTATTTGCACATTATCTTTTACGATTATGATAAAAAATTTAAACTTACTGTATGTGAAAACACATTCTACGAATGGATCCCCAGAATACGATTCCGGACACGCACAGACTGGATTATGATTTACTACTTCACACGTTGCTCTTTTACCGCATGTTCCCACACATGGATTTACACACTTTTGATTAATACATGCTTGGTTTAGTGCACATTCTGCACTAACAACACACTCCGGTCTGCAAGCAGGCGGTATTCCCAGGTAGGTTGGTAGACATGAACAAACGGCTTGATTGTTTATTTCACGACATTGACTATTTGGACCACAAACTGCTGTACTGCATGGATTGGCGTTAGAAACTTCTGAAATAAAATTACAGATGTTAAAAATATTTTATTCGTCACTACACGGTAGTAAAGATGACAAAAAAACTGAAATACCTCGGATCGGATTACAGGTAACGAAAGCATTCCCAGTATATCCAGTATTGCAGCTGCACATAGGTATATGGTTAATTACTTGACAAACTGTATTTTGCCCACAAGCACCAGTGCAAGGTTCTACACATTTCCTTTGGACACATGCTTTGTCGGGAGCGCAGTCAGTACTGACAAGGCATTCTGGACGGCAGTTAAAATATGGATCGCCGAAATATTCAGGCAAACATTGACATTGTCCATTTATACAAATCGCATTAGATCCACAACGCACATTTGCACAGGCGTCTGATTCACTTGGTTCAACTAAGAAAAGAAATTAAATGTTAAAAAAGACACAGTTTTTTCAATATAACTCATTTAAAGAAATCAAAATTATTACAACTAACCTTCCAGAGGTTGGGGCTTGCAACTGGTAAATGGATCACCTACGTAACCCTCAATGCAAGTGCATATTGGTATGTGATTTAAAACATTACAAGATGTAGAAAGACCGCAGGAACCAGGACAAGGATCTTGGCATTTAGAATTAATGCAAGCACGATCGCTAGGGCAATCTGCATGAATAGTACACTCCGGTCTGCAATGTGGTGGGCTTCCCATAAACGTAGGACGGCAAGAGCAAGATGGGGTGCTGCCGATATCTCGACATTCAGCGTTAGGTCCACATGGAGATGGTATACATGGATTCTTAAAATCTGCTTCAGGTTCATCTACATAGAATAATAATAAAAATTAAGAGTTTATTTTATCATCATATCAAGTATAATTGTTATCATAGAAGAAGAATATTAGGAATTAATTGAATTTTACATACGTGACATCTGTGAAACTCATTGATTGATTTTGATACTATTTAAATATGAAATGGAAAATATTTTTTTAAGATTTTCAATTGTTGACTGATTTCGTCCAAAAGATAAATACGTTTTTTTTATATGAAATGGGAAATAAATTTCTTAAGATTTTCAATTGTCGACTGATTTGGTCCAAAAGATAATACATTTTATTTAAAGACAGGCAAACGTCCACCTGGTGGAAAGTCGTTACCGTTGCGTATGGACTTTTGCTGCACCAGGGGCGTTACCAACACTTCGCCGGCTTCTAAGGGGCGTTATTGCGGCTGCACATTGTAAACAACGGGGTGGTTGCTATTGGGCTGAGCCTTACCACATGGAAAATATGTTTCAAATTATAAAAAAATGGTTGTCAGCAAGATGAGGAATGACTTCTGGTCTAGTTAATAGTTATAATATAGGATTTATAATTATTTTTCAGAGATTTTCTTTTACTTTACGAATGTTATACCTAGTATTCTTCTTCCGTATAAGTCATTACATAACAATACATAGTGTACCTACTGCTCCAGATACTTACATTGAATTGGTGTGCAAATAGTGAATGGATCTCCAGTAAATGATTGTTTGCAGGAACATATTGGACTGTGACTTATCATTTTGCAGTCAGTATTCCTCCCACAAGGCTTTGGACATGGGTTGATACATTTACTTTTTATGCAAGCTTTATCTGGAGGACATTCAGAACTGACAACACATTCAGGTCTACAATTTGGTGGAGTGCCTACGTATTCTGGTAAGCATGAACATATAGCCTGATTATTTATAGATTTGCATTGACTATTTGGACCACATGGTGAAGGATAACAGACATCACTTGGAATTGATGGTGGTGGAGTTTCTGAAATAATAGTACACATTGAGCTGAGCAAGTAAAATCCTATAGATTGGTCACATTTATAATTATTTATTATTTCTCAAATTGCACGATTAGTGAATCTTTCAACTGAGTCTTTATCAGGGCTAAATCTAAATCCAAAACTGTTCCTGATATTTGCAATTACAAAAATGTTTCAAAAAGGTAGAGATCAATTTCGATGAAACATAAAACTGTAAATTTCAATTTTTTTAATTTATTTTTACTGGCTAGGAATCAAATTTAATGATTTTGAAAATACAGAGACATTGTACATTATTATAGCATACTAATAAAGGTCAAATTTTGGGCAAAAAAAAAATATAGCGAAAAAATACTGTATGTATATACAGTTTATAGCTAAACAAAAGATATTTTTTTAAAACTTAATGCAATATATATAATTATCATCACAACAGATTGGGACTGCTTTCAAGATATTTCACTATTCCAAATAGTTATGAGTTGGGTGAAAATAAATTTGAAAAATTCACTCGTATTTATTATTATAAAGTAATTACTGTAATTTTGAATATTTTATAAGGATAATTACTAACTTTAATTTAATTTTGGATTGCAACGATATTAAAAAACAAAAATAGACTAACCTTGGTAAACACAATACTTGAAGGGATCGCCAGTGTAACTATTTAAGCATGTACATAATGGAACATGATTAACTACTTGACATTCAGCGTTGGTGCCGCAGCTGCCCGGGCAAGGGTTATCGCATCTATTTTGAATACAAGCTTTGTTTCCAGGGCAATCGGTATTTACAACGCATTCAGGACGACAACCTTCATATGGATTTCCAATGTAACTTTCTATGCATGCGCAAGACCCAGCATTATTTTTCTCCTTACAAATGGCATTTGCTCCGCAGGGTGACGGTGAACAAGGTGATGGACTTGGCTCTATTTGTAATATTTCTTGTCTGCATTCAACAAACGGATCTCCAGTGTATCCATATGGACAAAGACAGATAGGCGAATGGCTGACAACTTTGCATTCAGCGTTCACAGCGCACACGCCCTCACACGGGTTTTTGCATTTGTTGTTAATACAAGACAAATGTGCCGAGCATTCTTCATTACTGTTACATTCTGGTTTACAATAAGGCGCTTGACCATGATAGCCTTCGGCACATGTACACGAAGGCGCACCGTTTATCTCCCTGCAAAGGGAGTTAGGCCCACATGGTGAGGGTGTGCACGGATTCACAGGTTCAGGAAGGCGTTCAGCTGTAAGTAAAGAAAATGTCTTACCTTTATTATTTTGTTACAAAAGCTATACACACCAACACATATATTAAAGTCACATAATTATTATTGTAGTGGACATGAAAGTAATGTATAATAATGTTGATACTGTTTAAAAAATACAAATATCAATTTGTTTCCACTGTTTCGATCAGTACTGCAATTTTTAGACATCCATTGATATAGATAGAGGTAATATTCGCATAGAATTTAAACCCTTTAGTAAAGTTTGTAGTTAGTTATATACCTTACGCATAACTACACCTTTATTACGGCCAACCAATAATGACCCCAGTATGTCACTTTTTATGTTAGGTAGGTAAATATTATAATCTATTGTACATCTAATTTACAGTAATGAATAAACAACTTGAGTCCGACTATAACGTCATTATTAAATAGTAAGAAGCAATAATTTATTTCCATATCATATAACCATTACTTAAGCCAGCTTCATGATAACGCTAATAGTAATTATGTTTTATGGATATGTTATATATATATTGTTTTATAAGTATACAAAATAAAGTTAACTTTAGGTTAAATAAAATATTTAATTGAATAATTAAATGAGTACAGTCCTTATTTAATTAATTACAAGAAGTACGTTCTATTATAGATATGGTTTGATATATTTACCAAACCATATCTATTATAGAACGTACTTCTTGTAATCAGTGTTACTTATTTTATGTAATTTTTAAATACTTTTGTTGAAATATGTAATTAATACGTACGTAATTTTATGCAACGAATGAATGGATCGCCAGAAAATGTTGGAGGGCAAGTACATATCGGATTGTGGTTCACTACTTTGCACTCTGCGTTAACGCCACAGGATCCGATACAGGGGTTTACACAACGCTGGTTACTGCAAGCTTGGTTCAAAGAACATTCAGCACTAATTGTGCACTCAGGTCGACAGCTGGGCGGGGTGCCGATGTTATTTGGGGCACATGAACAGACTGCCTGACTGTGTACTTCCCTGCACTGACTGTTAGGCCCACAAGGTGAAGGATCGCAAGGACTACTTATCACAGGTTCTGTAAATATAAATATCATGATTACTACCAGTTCCGGCTGTAACAACTAATGAGAATCAATTCTGTTAGTCAAAGTACTTTATCAAATATATCGGTGTTTAGATCAATATTTGTATAAAGTGAAATACAGCATATTAACATAATATAATATCATTGTTTACCAGTGTAGTGTAAACAAATTATAAAATCTCAAAACAATAATTTGGATAGTTACCTAAATTTGGTCGACATTCTAAAAAGGCATTGCCAGTCATGCGTTCAGGGCAACTACACATTGGTATGTGATTGACGACATTACATAATGCGTTCGTGGCGCAAGTACCCGGACAAGGGTCCTTGCATTTATTGCCTATACATGCTTTATCACGTTCACATTCCGAACTTTGTACACATTCTGGACGACATCCAAAATATGGATCGCCTTGATATTCCGCGATACAAGTACATTGTCCGTCGAAACATTCTGCATTTTCTCCACAAGGCGATGGATTGCATAAATCATCTTGAGCTGGAACTAATAAAAATAGAGTTGACAAATGTGGTTTTAAATAAATACGCTTCAATGATAATTAAAGTATAATAGTCACCTGTCGGTGGTGGTAGTGGGTAGCATTGAACAAATGCGTTTCCTGTAAAGCCTTCGTTACATGAGCATATAGAGACATGTTTAATAACTTGACAGTTGGCATTAATGCCACAAGAACCCGGACAAGGATCTCGGCATTTTTGTTTTATACAGGCCAAATTACTTGAGCAGTCTTCGTTGATTGTACATTCTGGCCTACAATTTGGTGGACTACCTTCAAAGTTCGGTAAACAAGAACACGATGGGATACCCCGAACATTTTGACACTGTGAATTTGGTCCACATGGTGAAGGTACGCAAGGATCATTAGTTTCAACAGTGGGTACTGTTTCAATCGCTGAAAACATTTCATACCTTATTATTATATATCTTAAAAGATAACATCTCTAGAGTAAAATATATTATGTCAGCGGAATTATTGTAAGAGAGTCGAGTTTATCATGATAGACCCCTTTATTCATATTACTTATACGAGGTTTATGGCTCATTAAAAATGTAATAAAAAGTGTTATTCATGATGTGATTAAGAGAGACACTTTGTAAACAGCCTATGAACCTCATAAATAATTATCTATACTAATATTAGGACTAAAAATTTGTATTTTTTATTGCAGGAGTTCAGCAGACAGGCAGACGGTCCACTTGATGGAAAGCGGTTACCATCGCCTATGGACATTAGCAACACCAAAGGTGCTACAAATGCGCTGCTGCTGTATGTTTAAACTAAAAAACTACGGGACCGATTACAAAAATTCTTTCACCATCGGAATGCTAAATATTATCTGATTATACAGGCTACATAAAAATTAGGGATCCTTACTAAAATTTTCGTAATGTAACCCATCCATCAATCTAAACAAAATACTTGGCGCTGGAATCGGGTTCTACGATTTTGATGAAATTTTGTGTGTTAGAGCGAGTGTGTGGGTTAGATTCAAAATTAGACCCGGTAGATGGCGCTGGAATCGAGCTCTATATTTTTATTTTTCCCGGGCAGGACAACGTCTGCCTAGACCGCTAGTTATAAATAAGAAAGTATCAATAGTATAAACCGTTGATAAATTGTGACCTGATTATCAAGTTCATTCATATTTATAACGTATAGCATTTGCGTTACTAGTTTGTAACTTTCGATTCGAGGTTACAAATTATGGCCCGCAAAATTGTGAATTTTCCCGTGGTTAGTCGATGCATGTTAGAAGAGTCTTTTTTTGACCGGCTAGCGAGTGCTGGAACCATTTATTTAATGGTTAAAAGTATTTTTTGCGTTCGTTCACAATCTGTCGGCAGTTTCCAAACTCACTAAATTTATTATAAACTAACAATCTTTACAATTATTCGGTGGCATATAATAATATATATATAGAATAAAACATACCCATAATTTGATAGCATCGCGTAAAGGGGTCACCAGTAAACCTATTAGGACATGAGCAAATTGGACTGTGGTGAACTACTTTGCATTCAGCATTCTGACCACAGGGGCCTGGACAAGGTGATACACATTTCTGGTTTTTACAGGTTTTATCTGTAGAACATTCTGAATTAACTACACATTCTGGTCTACAATTTGGTGCAGAACCCCGATATTCTGGCAAGCACGAACAAACACTTTGACCATTAGAAACTTTGCATTGACTGTTCGGGCCGCATGGCGACGGTTGGCATGGATTTTTAGGTGCCTCTTCCAATTCTGAAATAATTATTTAATATTATAGTTATAGCATTAATATGAGACTTCGAGTGTTATCATTTGTTTATTTGATTAAATAAAATACTTACGTTGATATATACACTGTCGGAAGGGGTCCCCAGTGTATCCATGGCGACAAGTACACATAGGTAAATGATTCACAACTTGGCAATCTGCATTTGTAGCACAAATTCCAGGACAAGGATCAATACATTTGTTTCTAGTACACGCTCTATGACTTGGACAATCTGAATTCACAACACATTCTGGATGACATCCTTCATATGGGTTGCCTAAATAACCACTCGCACAAACACAAGCACCTGCTCCCGAATTTTCTTTACACACTGCATTCGGTCCACAAGGTGAGGGCTCACACGGCGATGAAGGTTCATTATATATGACAACATTATTCGTTGTGCATTGTATTGATGCGTCTCCAGTATATCCATCTGGGCAAATACATACGGCTGTATGGCTAACAACTCTACATTCTGCGTTGACTCCACACGCCTGTGCACAAGGATTTGCACATTTCTGGTTAATACATGCCATTTGCGGTGCACATTCACTATTTGCTAAACATTCAGGACGACAAAGCGGCGGTGAACCTATGTAGCTAGGCATGCATTGACATGATGGAACATCGCCTCCTGTTTCTTGACAAATAGAGTTAGGTCCACAGGGAGATGGTTGACACGGATTAGTTGGAGCTTCCACTGGTACTGCAAACACAAAGAATGTTCAATGACAAGTGATGTCATTTTTAGTTTTTAAAGAGTACTTTGAATTTAAAACTTACAAGCTTCAACACATCTCAAGAATGGGTCTCCAGCCATGCCCGTTGGGCATGAGCAAATCGGGTTGTGATTGATAACTTGACACTTAGCAGCGACTCCACATGTGCCCTGGCATGGATTAATGCATTTCTGGTTACTACAGGCTTTGTCTAAAGGACAGTCCGAACTTGCTACACACTCCGGCCTGCAGGATGGTGGCGCACCACGGTATCCCGACAAACACGAGCACACTGCTTGTTCATTAAATTCCCGACACTGACTGTTTGGACCACATGGGCTAGGTTGACACGGAGTTTTGTTAATGATTTCTGTGAATAATAATATTGAAATGTATATTTTTAAAATCAATTTTATAAAAATGCACAGAACTTACTTACTATTATTACTTGTATGTAGTTTATGTCAAAAAATAACTCATAGTGAGGTAAACCTACCTAAGCCTAACCCTTAGACCTACCTAAAATAAAACGAATTCATATCAATAAATACAAAATAAAACCAAACAAATATATATACTATAACTAAGTTCGGTCCAGCCCGACCAAACCGCTGTCGTAGGGCAATTTACTTACAAAGCAGGCAGCATTACCTCGATGAATACAAACACTAACTCTGTGGGCGAGGTAAGCCCCAGCCTTCCGGTCGCCTGTGGCGTTGAACACTCGTTTTTTTATATTTTTAAAAAGTCCGTGGGCACTTACCCCCTGAACCCAACGTCCCACCCCAAACGGCTGAAATATGTACCCAGTTCCAAGGGTCACATATTTGCGCCGTTCGAGGTGTTCGGCAGAGGTAGCAGCACGACCGGCCCTGATTTCGGACTCCTGGTGATGGGAAGGCGCTGGTGTGTCAACGCAGGTAACATCCCACACCAGCGACCGTCCCATGCTCCAGGGAATCAGTTTTATAATAACCTAAGCTACTGATCTTAAGAAATATTTGAACTTGTTAAAACTTAATAAAACTTCAGTATGACGTTTAATTTTAAAGTTTTTTTGGTTTAATATTGCACGATAATTACTGATGTAATAATCAATAAATAACGACTCTCTGGGATCGGCCCTCAATGAAAACGTTGTATAACGTAATATAACCCATAATACAAACTTATCTAAATGTGTGTGGTTATCTGTTGATTTTATATTATTTTACATTATTAAAAAAATTACCTTTAACAGGACTGCATTGTATGAAGGCATTTCCAGACATCTTCTGTGGGCATGTGCAAACAGCCATATGATTTATTACTTCGCAGTTGGCATTTATACCGCAGGTGTTAATACACGGGTCGACACAATGGTTTTTCACACACGCTTTATCCCTAGGACATTCAGAACTAATCGTGCACTCTGGTCGACATTCAAAATAAGGATCGCCATGGTATTCTGGTTTGCATGTACATACACCGTTTTCACAAATTGCATTCGGCCCACATGGCGATGGATTGCATGGGTCTACAGGAACTGGTTCTATTTAAATCAAATAGACATGTATAAATATTATAGTAGTCCTGATTATTCATACGAAGCAATAAAATAATATAACAACACTTACCAATATTGGGTTTAGGACTACAACTGACGAAAGGATCACCTATATAACCATCGAAACAAGTACAGATCGAAAGATGACTCTGTACTCTACACTGAGCATTTGTCCCACATGATCCGGGACATGGGTCAGCACATTTCTCGTTGATACATGCTTTTTCATTGGGACAATCTGTATTAATGCTGCACTCAGGGCGGCAATTTGGTGGGCTTCCTGTATACTGTGATAGACAGGAACACGATGGCTGTCCTCCTATATCACGACATTGAGAGAACGGTCCGCATGGAGATGGTAAGCAAGGATTAGACGGTGAAGATATCACGTTTGCGACTGTAATACAATTGAATTTATTAAATAAACTAAAAAACTTACAACAAAATATAGTTGATTTTTAGGTGATGAGTTTTAGTTACCTGTAATTCTATAGCATCGGTTAAACGGATCGCCTGTGTATTGCGGGCGACAAGTGCATATAGGACTATGGTTTATTACTTTGCAATCGCTATTCTGTCCACACACACCTTCACATGGATTTATACACTTCTGCTTAATGCAAGCTTGTTGCTGACCACACTCGGAGCTTACAAGACATTCTGGTCTACAGTTAGGCGGAGTGCCAATAAAAAGAGATTGGCAAGTACATACTGCTTGATCGTTAGTAACCTTGCAAATACTATTTGGACCACAAGGAGATGGTAAGCAAGGATCTTTATTCTCTATATGTGTACCTAAAACAAAACAACAATTTAAGTAATAATACACAGATATGTTAGAGACACTTTATAATTTTATTCGTATTTACTTACCGACATGGTCTTCATAGCAGTTTTGATAAGGGCTACCAGTCAACCCTGGAAGGCATTCACATTGTGGTGAATGATTAATAACATTGCAAACAGCATTACGTCCACATACGTTACTGCATGGACTTTTACATTTATTCTGTATGCATGCCAAATTAGGGGCGCAGTCAGAATTGACTACACATTCCGGACGGCAGCCTTCGTATGGATTACCAATATGATCTGGCAGACATATGCACGCACCGGCATTATTTTGTTCTTTGCATAAAGCATTCGGCCCACATGGAGACGGTGTACATGGAGTAAGAGGAACGTCCAGAACTTTACATCCAATAAACGCATCTCCCGTCAAACCCAGTGGACACAAGCACTGAGGAGCGTGGCTTACAACTTTGCATTCTGCGCTTTGACCACACGATCCCGGGCAAGGATCTTTGCATTTTTGATTAATACAGGCTAACTCATTAGGGCATTCGGAATTGGCGATGCATTCAGGGCGGCAGTTTGGTGGATTGCCTGTATATTCATCGAGACATGCACAGGACGGCGAATTATTAATTTCTCTGCAGATGGAGTTGGGGCCACAAGGTGACGGTTCACATGGATTTACAAAAGGAGTAGGACGCAAATCTGCAAAATAGATAACATACTTAAATATAATAAAATTGCAAAGGATCCATCGCATGCATCGCAGTGTTATATTTCTAATAATATATCTATAATCCTTAAATAATATTATTACTATTAATAATATTATTATCATATACGGGATATAAGTTACACCTGTGTCGTCGAGTTTCATTTAAATCTGGTCAGTAATTTTCACATGATGCTCTAATAGATTGAAAGACAAAAAATCTAATGGTTGCATTTTCGGAATCTGCTGGTCCAGAACAGCCTCTTAATATTATTTTTTTAAATTCAGTATATAAATTCGACCCCTTTAAGGTAAATTATAGTACTAGAACTGTCCCCACGGCTGCGCTGCAAATCAAATCCTAGGGCGTGCGTCTTGTTTAAAGAGCAAGCATTACGAGTGACATAATATTCAATTTTTGTGTTTGTGTGTTTTTGTCCCCGGAAGATTCACTTCATTTTATATTGCAAACTATCCCATGTCCCGGGATAAAAGTATCTGTTGGAACTTTTTAGAATGTATTATTTTTTATAATGTAAATTTATATGTATGCATGTAATATCATTTGTTTGTTTTGTGTTTATGTAACTTGTGAAAAATTTCGTTAAGATCAAGTCCAATATAATGTTTTTAGAAGCGAATTTTATTTATTTACGTTTTCGCTTATAGATTTATATTACATAAAATAATCTACAACAGTGTCTATGCCCATTTTCGGTATTAAAACTATATATGCACAAAATTACAGCAAAACGGATCCAGTACTTGGTTTCGGCCCCAGAGTGGTCTGTTGTGTATTACCTATATACCTACAACACCAAAGTAACATGCTTAGTTTGGGATATATGTAAATTTAATTTATGTGTTTATCTATTGATTATATTAACACTAAGTGAAAATACCTTCTTGTATGCATCTGCTGAAAGGATCGCCGGTTAAACCTGGTGGGCATGAACAAATGGGATTGTGATTGATAACTTGACATTTAGCTCCAGAACCACAGTTGCCATTACAAGGATCGATACATCGCTGATTTGAGCAAGCTCGGTTTAAAGCGCATTCAGCACTAGTAACACACTCAGGCCGGCAAGTAGGTGGTGCACTCGTATATCCCGGCAGACAAGAACATATTGCTTGTCCATTGACTTCTCGACACTGACTGTTAGGACCACACGGAGATGGATTGCATGGGTTTATCGCTTCGAATACTTGAATTGGCCTACATTCCAAAAACGCATTTCCTGTATATCCTTGCGGACAGGTGCACATTGGTATGTGATTAAAAACATTACACTGAGCACCCTTTCCGCAGTTTTGCACACAAGGATCAATGCATTTGTTTTTAACACAAGCTTTATCGTGAGGGCAGTCAGAGCTCATCAAACATTCTGGGCGGCAGCCAAAATAAGGATCTCCTTGATATTCAGGCAAACATGTGCAAACACCGTCGTGGCAGTCAGTATTTGGCCCACACGGGGATGGGTTACATAAATCAGGTTCCGTATACGATTCTGAAAAAAAATATTTTGTTATGTTTATATTAACAAACTAGAGTTTTCACCGCAGCCACGCCGCGCGAAGAAGCCTAGTAGCTCTGTGTTACCTTACAAAATTTAATTAGGTGTTTTATATATATAAATCTTCAATACTTTAGTTTCTTGTTCAATTCCCTACAATTACTAATAAACTAAGTGCATATGGTGTAGCCAACTGCACAGCAAAATATTAAGAAAAGTCGCAACCAACCTGATTTGAAGTACCTAACTCGCAATGAATGACATATGAGCAACCTGACAACGTATTTGTTATTAAATTACAGCGATGGTTGTCTTCATCGGAATTGCAGCACCATCTATTTTGCTACATAATCCGTCTATTTCAAGTAAACGACGTCTTTTATCGGGATAAAACGTATCTAAAATGTTGATTTGGGTTACAAGAAAGCCTTATGGGCCCTTATGTCAAGTTTGATCCATATACGTTCATTAGTTTCCAAAAAGATGCGATCGCAGCGCTATCTTTTTCGCTATTTTCGTCCATCCCACGGAAACGACGTCATTTATCGGGATAAAAGGTATCCTAAATTAAGTCCCGTGATATAAATTAGCTACGTTTCGAATTTCATTTAAATCCGTTCTGTAGTTTTTACCCTAACTGACAGACAGACAAAAATTCTAATTATTGCATTTTCGGAATCGTCGGGTCCGAAATATTCCCCGTGATTTTTTTTCACATTTTTAAGCTCAATGTACAAACTCGAAGTATAGATTAAAAATTAAACATTATCTATTTTTATTTAAATTAATAAATATAAATTATTTACCACCTTCAATAGGCATCGGTGTACATCTTGTGAATGGATCACCGTTGTATTGTTCAAAACAAGAACATTGAGCGATATGGTTAAATACACTACACTGGGCATTTAGACCGCATGCTCCTGGACACGGATCTCGGCATTTTTCATTTATACAAGCTTGATCACTAGGACACTCTGAGTTTATAGTACATTCAGGTCTGCAATTTGGTGGAGTGCCTATATAATTAGGTTTGCAAGCACACGAAGGTGCATTTCCAATGTTTCGACATTCTGCATATAAACCACACGGTGAAGATAAACATGGTTCTGTTGACGGAAGGTTTTGAGGTGGTTGTGAAACTGAAACAATAATATTATATGACATATTTTACATTTTTCTACAGTCAATAACACTATGAAAAAATTACAAATACTTACTTTTTAGTGGATAACAAGTAGTAAACGGATTCCCAGTCAATCCTTGTTTGCAAACACAAATTGGACTATGATTGATAACATTACAATTGGTGTTAGTTCCACAAGTGCCTTCACATGGATTAGAACACTTTTGCTCGATACATGCTAAATGCGGTGGACACTCAGAACTTACAACACACTCTGGCCGGCAATTTGGCGGCGAACCCATAAAATTTGGCAAACAAGAACAAATTGCTTGTCCATTGTTTTCCCTGCATTGGCTATTTGCTCCACAGGGCGATGGTCTGCATGGATTAGTTTCTACTACTTGCGCTAAAAAGTTATAATCGCATACTTAATAAGTTAAATAATTGGCATTTACCTAAAATGTAAATTTTGAAGACAATTAGAAATACTTACGTTCTATTTGAATTGTACAGTGACTGAAAGGGTTGCCAGTGTAACCAGGCTGACAAATACAAGTAGGCATATGATTATTTACTTGACACAACGCATTAGAACCACACGTGCCTGGACATGGATCTACGCATCTCATACGAGAACATGCTCTATTCATAGGACAGTCAGAGTTAACGATGCATTCGGGTCGGCATCCTTCGTAGGGATTTCCAGAGTAACCGTCAATACATTGACATGAACCAACATTTTTTTGTTCTCGACAAATTGCATTCGAACCACACGGGCTCGGATTACATGGCGTCAAACTTTCATTAGGCTCCATTATTGGTATTAAGTTGCAGTAAGAGAATGGATCCCCTGTATATCCAGATTTGCAAATACACATCGGAGAGTGACTAACAACTTTGCAGTCTGTGTTAGATCCACATGTGCCAATGCAGGGATCAGAACATTTTTTATTCAGACACGCTAGTTTACTATCACACTCGCTATTGCTGATGCACTCTGGTCGGCAATTAGGAGGAGAACCCTTGTATTCTGGCAAACAGGCACACAGAGGACTTTCGCCGTTTATTTTACATAAAGAGTTCGGGCCACATGGAGATGGATCACACGGATTAACTGGTATCTCTTCTGCAACTATAAATTATTTATTATTAGCAAAATTAAAATATATAACTAGTACATAATCATGAATAATGCATCTATACAAACCTATTACAGTGCAGCGTACAAAAGGATCTCCAGTAAAAGTAGGCGGACAAGAACAAATTGGATTATGGTTTATAACATCACACACAGCTGCTGTACCACATGCTCCAATGCAAGGGTTTACGCATTTTTGGTTATTGCAAGCCTCCTTAAGTGAGCATTCTAAACTGACTACGCATTCTGGTCTACACGTGGGTGGACTACCTCTATATCCGAAGACACATGAGCAAACTGCCTGGCCATTTGATTGTCGACATTGGCTGTTGGGTCCACATGGTGATGGATTGCATGGATTCGTAATGGCAACTACAAAATTAAAATTTATTTTAATATGGATTTTTTGAAATTAATGAAAATACTTTTTTGGGCCGCTTCCTGTGACAGCATCTTCTGTGTAGTATGATTAAATGAGCACTCATGGATATAAGTATATATAATAGTAGGATTACTAATGGAAATAAAAGTTTGCCGGGTTATAGAAAATGCAATTTCATAATTAATCGGATCAATCCTAAGGCAATAAGGCACAAATAAATATGTAAACATCCGAAAATGAGTTTCACATATTTGTGTGGATACATTTTTGATAGCGCTTATTTAGTCGTAAATTGAGTAATTAATCGAAAGGAGAAAGGGGTTAGTAAAAATTGACTATTTTATAAATTATATCAAAGATATCTTTTTACCTGCCGAATATTTGCATTCAACGAAAGCATTCCCGCTCATTCCTTTTGGACATGAACACATTGGTATGTGATTCATAACATCACAAATTGCATTTGAGCCACATGTTCCTATACATGGATTTACACATTTATTGCGTAAACACCCTTTGTCAAGGGGACAGTCTGTATTATATACACATTCTGGTCGACATCCAAGGTAAGGATCTCCATGGTATTCTGCTAAACATGTGCATATTCCGTTGTTACACGCCGTATTGGGCCCACAAGGACTGGGTTGACATGGGTCACTCGAAAGTGTAGGAACTGCAAACGACATTTTTATTTTAAGTATACTATTTTATATTAATTAATTGGCTTATAAGCCTCAAATAAAGCACTAAATACAAACCTTCTTCGGGCCTTGGCACACATTCCCTGAAAGGATCTCCAGTATATTGATCAGGACAAAGGCATACGGGTACATGATTATTCACAAAACATTTGGCTAGTAAGCCACATGAACCTTCGCAGGGGTTTCTGCATTTCTCAGCTACACATGCTTTGTCACTAGCACAATCAGAGTGAACAACACATTCTTGTTTACAATATGGTGGAGAGCCGATGTAAGATGGAAGGCAAGAACACGAAGGAATGCCATTATTGTTTCGGCACTCTGCATAAAGTCCACAAGGCGAGGGTGTGCAGGGATCCGAGGGGGCTACACTCGGAGAGGTTTCTGAAGACAGAAAAATATCTCTTAATAGAGTATTTGACAATTAAATCAACCGAGTACCTTTTATTACTTAACAAAACGCCGAGGGCTTCTAACTTTTGTACAAGTATAGCATGTCATGACGTCATAACTTAAGTGAGTCCAGTGACACATTAATGACTGTTTAAAAAGTTATCAAAATTGTTTATATTACAATATTATATAATATAATATAAAAATGCTGAAAGCAAGGTTATTTTTTATAATAACGTTGCTTTAGAATTTAACTGAAGTTTTTGTTTGTAATGTCAAAATAACAGCTTTTTACTAAATGCATATGATAGTATATACGGTAATTATATCAAAATATCAATTTTTTAAATTTTTGTCTTACTGCTGGACCGATTTTGACGGGCCTTTCATGGAAAGCCAGCTGAAGTTATAAGGAGTAACTAAGGCTACTTTCTTAGGGTTTCGCGAAAAATAATCCCACGTGGACGAAGTCGCGGACACAGCTACTTATCTAATATTAATTAATAAACAATAATAATAATATATATAATAATATTACACGGAATGTTGATGTAACTTATTTCAAGGTTTCTAATAAAGTTATTACTTTGCAGAAATAGTGTCAATGTATATAAAAAATAGTTTTAAGTAAAAATATAATACTAACTATCAAAAAAAATAATGAAAAAAATATTGCTTGAGTACAGCAGACAGGCACACGACCCACCCGATGGAAAACGGTTACCATTGCCTATGGACATTCTGCTATAATGTGCTGCCGCTCTCTAACAGGAGGCTGGAACTTGCCATCTAATGCCAGAATATAACTCAAGGCCGTTAGGGTGGCACACTCTAAGGGGATCATAGCTATCCAGACGGGCAAATACCCTACCACCTGGCTGTGGGTTATTGTGTTGCATCTTACGACAGGCCGCCCGGCTGCTGGAAATTGTTTTCCTCCGTTCCTGCATCAATAAAGAAAAATATATATTTTATAATAAAAATTTCTTAGTTAAGACGCAAAATTTCGTAATAATTCGTGTGTCCCGTCATTGAATGTACATTCGGGCCATCCCTAAAATCGTGATGAAAAAAGAAATATAAATTCAACAAGAGACACTTTCCTATTCATATAATATATACGGGCAAATAATAACTACTTACGCAATACCAATGAGCACGTTGTAAATGGATTTCCAGAATATCCAGGTCTGCAAGTGCACACAGGACTATGATGAATGACTTTACATTCCGTATTTTGTCCACAAGGCTTTGGGCATGGGTTTATGCATCTATTGTTAACACATGCTCGGTTGGGTTTACATTCAGAATTTACAACACACTCAGGGTGGCAGTTCGGTGATGATCCAATATAATTTTGCAAACAAGAGCAAACTGGTTGACCATTTATTTCTTTGCAGACAGAATTAGGTCCACAAGGTGATGGATTGCAAATATTTATCACTGAAATATCATTCTCTAAAAAAAATATGCCATGTTAATATGATGATTGAGAAATATTTATTATTAATCTTACAAATAACATTTTAATCAAAATTTTAATATCTCACCCCGAACGACAGAACACATAGACAAGGGATTTCCAGTGTATCCAATTTTACAATTACATGTTGGTTTATGATTTGCAACATAACACTCAGCATTGTATCCACAAACTCCTGGACATGGGTCAACACATTTGTTTTTAATACAAGCAGAAACTAAAGAGCAATCTGAGTCGGCTAAACATTCCGGTCTGCAGCTTTGGTATGGATCACCAAAGTAATCAGGTAGGCATGTACAGGAACCTGCGTTTCCTTGTACTTTACATTCAGCATTCGCGCCGCAAGGAGAGGGCTCACATGGATTTAAATATTCGTCTTTTTCCGGAGCTGAAATGGTTTCAATAGATTGAATGACTTACCAGTAAACATTGCCAGGCATCTTTGAAGCACTTCCTTGTTCCGAAGCGTTAGTCGAAGCTTAACTGGGCTCGGCGACATTTAGTGACCTCCGGAAGCAGTGACACTATCACTAGTGGCACAGCCCAAAGCGGCCGTCACGACCACCGGACTAAGCTAACTGTAAGTGCTGGGTTACTCCGCGTGCTCCGTCCACAAGCAAAGGCATTAAATTCACATGTAAGTTATTATCTAGATGTTACATCCCTGAAAGCTTTTTTAAAATCTAGTTATGTAGATAATGAAAACACCGACCTGTGTCCGAATGCTTATGTTTAAAGCGTAATAATAGAATCAGTATTGATGAGATAACTTTGGAACCAGGCGGTAGGCATGGTCACAACCTAGCCCCGAGTTTAAACATCACTACTGTTCTATTAACACAATTAGTATACACCGTGAGCCGTGATCTATGTTGATTCGTTTTTACAAGCACAATTTTAAGCATAATTTTGAATGATTCACAGTTTGCAAAGCTTGGGTTATTGGCAGTCTTGCCATTAATATCGAATTTCCTTTAGCGAACGTTATCTCGTGTGAAATATTTACCTTGTTATTATTTTTTAATTTTCACAAATAAAGATTTGAAATATCTATACCTACTATATTACATAATGATGAATGTTGATTACTGGTATCCAAGAAACCTATTTTGTAACTAAAACCGTCTGATTACAAAAAAAAACAATACCCTGCAGTTTAAGTAATAATACATTAATATTTACCAAAAAATATACTTTGTTTATAACACAAATGATAATTTAAACGTTTATATACGTAGTTATTAAGGTTTGTATACATAATAGAATATGGGTTATTAAACGCTATTTGATACGGAAATTAACTTCTATTAGTACTAAGCCTCTTTATCTTTAGTAAATGATTCAGAAATGCCTTTCTGCTCATTATATTTTTGATTTGTTTAAACACTATTTCAAAATAGTTTTAAATACGATAAATATCGTACGTGTTTCGTAATAAGACGGCATCAGTTCTGATATGTCATTTTATACTTGTGTGTGTACCTTTGACGGGAGAGCAGCCTTGGAATGGATCGCCTTCTAAGCCTGGCTCGCAAGCACATGTAGCACGATGGTCGACTACTGAGCAGACAGCTCGCTGGCCGCACGCTTGTTGGCACGGGTCTTTGCATCTTTGAGTAACACATGCGAGAGTTGCTGGACATTCTGCACTTATTGTGCATTCCGGGCGACAATTAGGCGGTGATCCTATAAAGTTTGGCTGACAACTACAGGCGGGTATGTCTCCTGAGTTAACACATATTGAATTAGGCCCGCATGGAGATGGTTGGCAAGGATCAGATGGAGCTTCTGGGGGGGCTGTAAATTATCAGAAAATTATATAAGTTCTTATTAGTTCAATAAATGGGAGGTATTTAATTTAAAATATCGACTCTTACCTGGTGTCAGATAACAATATGTGAATGGATCTCCGGTATATCCATCATTACATGTACAGATAGGTGAATGAGCAATGACTTGACAACTAGCACCACGACCACAGGCACCTTCGCATGGATCGCGACATTTGCGATTGACACATGCTAATTGGAGTTTGCAGTCAGCGCTGACTAAACATTCAGGACGACAAGACGGTGGGGAACCAATATGACCAGCCTTGCACGCACAAGCCGCAGCCCCATTTGCGCTTACTGTACATTCGCTGTAAGGGCCACAAGGTGATGGAGAACATGCTGAAGTTGTTGTTTCTGAAAAAAGATAAGTATTTAACGTTAGTGATAAATACAGTATTAAAAACGATTAAAAATAGTAGTGACCGATGAAAAGCGACAGAGTAGTTTACTCCCCGAAACGCAGCTAGGACCACAAAATACACGAGTTGCAAATCACACTTTCATCTGATTGATACAATGCTTACTAAAGCTAAGAAATCACATACAACGGTAGGTGGGTGCCGATCAACGCACAATCAATTATTGTAAGAAAGAATTTTTAAAGAAGTACTGATGCACTTTCCAAGTCAGTGTATAGCATAGAAGGTATTAATTTTTTTGCCTACTTTAATTTACAATGACCGTTTTATTCAAAGTATTGGTGGTACATAACATTAGCAAAAAGCGCAGCTTCGTGAGGGCTCGTGACATTTTTATGACAGTATTTTTAATTAAACTATCTTTTAATAATTTGCAATTTCGGCTTAATCAAAAAATTTCCAGTTTTTTTGTTAGTAAACATTTTATTCACGTCGATATTCTATAATTTTGTAACAAATGGCGTTAGCAGTAACAGTGTATTTGACAAATATTCTGGCATGATTTGGTAAGACTAAGCATACTTTCTGAATATATTATGTTGATAAAATAATATTTTAATTATAAAAATAGATAACACATCTAGACAAGAATTTAAATTACCACGTGATTTAGATTTGGAATTCCAAATCTAGAGATCTGACAGTTTTTTGTTAAAATATACCACATATAACATGACATGTTCAGGTTGTGTCATAGCGAATTAAACCATTTGATTTATTCATACAAGATATAAAACAATATTTTTTAATACAAATTATTGCATTTATCATAAACACAGGTAAAATTTATAGAGATTATTTTACTTACCTTTTGGTCCAATTTCGGTGCAGAAAGAAAATGGATCCCCAGACATGTTAGGTGGGCAAGCACACGAAGGAATATGATTATTAACTGAACATATAGCACTGGTTCCACAAGCACCAGGACACGGATCTACACACTTTCCACCAAGACATGTACGAGTAGGAGCACATTCGCCATTCGTACTACATTCTAAGCGACATCCCAGATAAGGGTCTCCAAAATATCCAGGAGCGCAGGAGCATGCACCTGCCTCACATAGAGCATTACTACCGCAAGGCGATGGGTTACAAGGGTCCGGTGATGGTGTTGGTATTACTGTAACATTATAAATTACATGTTTATAACACATATTTAAAAATAAGGTTAAAATGAATATTAAAATCAATATTTCCATGTTCCATGGATTTGCTATTGTAAATATTGGATTTGGACCACGCAAAAATTGCCTCTTTATCCTGGATAAACGGTATCATCAGCTTATCCCCTTTATCAAGAAAACATATGTGTGTATATAAAGTCATCCTTTATAATTCAAAGGGATCTGGTTATTTCCAAGGTAACCAAGAAAGATCAAAGACATAATCTCTCAAAAAAAGTAACTATCGTGAAGTCAGCCTCAAATTAGAAGGCCGCAAATAGCAACAGATACTGCGCAACACCCAGCGTTTGTTACTAACGCTTTTTCATACAAAACTAGGTATTTAATAGTTTTCTGTAGCTAATCGAAAAAAGCTATACAGTTTTAGAATTATAAAAGAATGATCCTTGGAAGTTACCATAAAATACAGCTACCACTGACCAGCATGGTACAATCACTACAGTTAAATACGGCAATCAATACCAAATTTTGAAAGAAGCTATAAAATTAATTATGAATTAGAAAAAAAAATGAATTTACGGCGGAATAATAAATTATAATGACTAATTAATTAAATATAATGATACTTACATAGTACCTCGGCGCACTGTATAAATGGATCTCCAGAATGTCCAACTGGGCAACTACAAATAGGTATATGATCATTTACTCTACATTCTGCTCGAAGGCCACACGAACCCTCGCATGGATTTGTGCATTTTTCTGCTATACAAGCCTGATGTGATGGGCAATCTGTATTTACTACACACTCTGGTTGACAATTTGGTGGGACACCAAGATAACCTTGAAGACATGAGCAAGATGGGTTGTTGTTAACAGCTCGACATTCACTGAATGGTCCACAAGGATTTGGTTGACAAGGTTGTTTTTCTGGTTGATATTCAGTTTTCGCTATTTCAACGCACTTGATAAAAGGATCGCCGGATGTCCCTGCTGGACAACTGCATAAAGGACTGTGATTAATCACTTGACAGTGTGCATTTACACCACATGTACCTCGGCAGGGATCAGCGCATTTAAGCCTGTGACAAGCACGGTCTGCGGGACATTCACTGCTAACTGTGCATTCAGGCCTACAATCAGGCGGGGCACCTCTATAATCAGGAAGGCATTCACAGGAAGCCAGTCCCCCATTTTCTCTGCAAATACTGTTGGGACCACATGGCGATGGCTGACACGGTCGAATTATGTCATGGTCATTGGGTACTTCTCTAACACATTGCACGAATGGGTTGCCAGAGTATCCTTTAAAGCAAGCGCAACTTGGAACGTGATTAATAACCGTACACTCGGCATTTGAACCACATATCCCCGGACATGGATCGGCGCATTTATTTCTAATACATGACTTATCTGCTGAACAATCTGAACTAAGGACACATTCAGGTCGACAACCCTCGTATGGATTTCCTTGATATCCTTCCAGGCATGTGCAAGCACCTGCTCCGTCTCTTTGGTTACATATTGCATTCGAGCCACATGGTGATGGATCACAAGGCTGTACAACATTATCTGAAATTAAAAAATAAAATGTTTAACTGCTATAATAGTAGCCTAAAACATAAAAAAAATCCAAATATAATATAAACATTTTAAATAGAATTACCTTCTTGTGGCACGCATTGCATGAAGGGGTTGCCAGTAAATCTTTCTTTACAACTACATGAGACTGTATGACTCACAATGATACAATCTGCATTAACACCACAGGACCCAGGACAAGGATCTATGCATTTGTTCCTTACGCACGCCAAACTCGAAGGACAATCTGAATTGATAACACACTCCGGTCTACAGTTGGGAGGCTGTCCCACGTAATTATCAACACATCTACAGTTGGCTTTTCCATTTCTTTCAATACATAATGCATTGGGACCACAGGGTGATGGATTGCATGCATCCACGGGTTCGGGTAATGTATTCATAATATCGTAACAACTCTTAAATGGGTCACCAGTCTGCCCCGCGTTGCAACTACATATGGGGCTATGATTTATAACTTCGCAACGAGCTTGAAGTCCGCAAGCATTAACGCAAGGATTTATACATTTTTGGTTCACACAAGATTTGGTAGACGGACATTCGGAGCTAACAACACACTCTGGTCTACAAGCTGGTGGTGATCCTTGGAAGCCCTCTAGGCAAGCACAAACTGCAGTGTTTTCGACCGTTTTACATATACTGTTCGGTCCGCATGGCGAAGGGTGACAAGGTTCTTTAGGGTTTTCTTTGGTATGTTCTACTTTATGGCAATGAGTGAAAGGATTACCGGTGTAATCAGATATACAAGAACAAGTTGGTATATGATTTATAACATCACACTTGGCATTTTGTCCACAAACTCCAGGACACGGATCTCGACACTTGTTTCTAAAACATGCCTTATCCCTAGGACACTCTTGACTTCCTGTACATTCAGGTCGACATGATTCGTAGGGGTTCCCACTATAATCTGACAAGCAGGTACAGAAACCATTATTGCACTGTGCGTTTGGTCCACAAGGAGACGGATTACATGGGTCCAATGGAGTTGGTGTAGTTGGCACTAAAACAAAAATTTTAGGAAAATAAATAAAGTTAAGATATATGTACTATTGTGTAGTTATCTATTGTATAATGTATTTTTACATAAACACTTCAATATTGAAAGGCGATGCAATATGGCGAGACAAATTAGTGAAAATTCCTCACCTTCACTTATTTGTAAACATCTGGAAAATGGATCTCCTGTATAACCATCGTTGCAAACACACACAGCAACATGATTCAAGACATGACAATTAGCGTCGACGCCACACGATCCTGGGCAAGGGTCTTCGCATTTTTGTCGCACACAAGCTAGCGCTGCTGGACATTCTGAATTTATTGTACATTCCGGCCGACATGACGGTGGTGAACCAACGTAACCAGGCAAACAAGAACATGCTGGTCCACTAGCTAGTAACTGACAACGTGAATGTGGGCCGCATGGTGAAGGTGTACATGACGGAGGCCTTTCAGTGGTTGGTGGTATTTCTAAAAATAAAATTTATTATTGATTTATGTGCTAAAGTTTCTGAAACTTAAGTTACGGTAGAATTATTTTCATTAAAAAATAAGATAATACATATCTAAATTACTACTTACGATAGCACTGTGTAAAAGGATCACCAGTCATGCCCCCTGGGCAAGTACAAATTGGATTGTGGTTCTTTACAAGACAGTGAGCTCTCAAACCACATGTGTTGGGACAGGGATCGTCGCATTTTTGGTTTATACATGCCTTTGATGAATCACATTCGCTGTTCACAATACATTGAGGTCGACACGATGGTGGCGATCCCACATAATTCGGAATGCAAGAACATACAGCTTGCATATTTACTTGTCTACACTGACTATTCGGTCCACATGGGGTAGGTTCACATGGATTTTTGGGAATAGCTGAAAAATGCATATTATGTTTCTTCAGTTGCTGTCATAAGCTTTATATTGTAAGATGTTGAAGCAATTCGTTATTATTACTTCAACTATATATATCTTTTTAATTTAATCAAATGCAATTCAAAATGTAGTTACTTACGTTCCATTAAAATTTCTTTACATTGGAAAAATGGATCTCCCGTGAACCCGTTTGGGCAAGAACAAATAGGGGCATGATTTTCGACTGTACAAAGCGCTTGTTGACCGCATGTTCTGGGACATGGATCAATGCACTTGAATCGCGTACAAGTTAAGTTAGGAGCGCAATCACTGTTACTTTCACATTCTCTTCGACAACCTTGAGAGCTATAGGGGTCGCCCTCGTAGCCTTCAGAGCAGACGCAAGCGCCAGCCCCATTATATTCGCGACATTCAGCATTTGGTCCGCATGGAGATGGCGTACACGGACTGGACGTTGGAGTCATTTCAGTAGCTAAACAAGAAGAATAAAAATAAACAAACAACAGTAAACTTTTACAGGCTATAAATACCACTTTTGGCATATAAACAGATCTGAACTTGAAAACCGAAAAGCTGCCAAAACATTTACAAAACAATATGTATATCTTACATGAAATAACTATTTGAACACAACTTCGAGAGGCATCTCCAGTGTAACCTTGTTGGCAGGAACATATAGGTTGGTGATTTATTGTCAAACATAAAGCGTTTACTCCGCAAGCTCCTTGACATGGATCTTTACAACGTTCATTTAAACATGCTGTGTTACTCGGGCATTCTGCATCAATAGTACATTCTGGCCTACAGTTTGGTACTCTGCCTATGTAATTAGGTAAGCACGAACAAGCAGCTTGGTCTCCGATAACGCGACATTCAGAGTTGGCTCCACAAGGTGACGGTACACATGGATTAGTTGGAGGTGTTACTGAAAAAAGATTGACCTTGGAAGTTTGGAGAAAATACATACATAATAAATTCAATATTATTAATTGTTGAACCATGTATATAAGAATCAAAAATTCATATGGCTTTTCCAGGAATATTTTTTTAGTTCTACGTAAAAAGTAAGTATCTCAAAACACAAAGTCTTAAACTTAAAAAATAAATATATGGACTACTTGCATCAACTAACGTTTTTACGACTAAATATAAGGACAGAAGGTAGTATGTGTAGTCATGTGTATGTGTGTGTAATTATATATATATATATATATATATATATATATATATATATCTCATATATATATATATATATATATTACATATCATATATATATATATATATATATATTATGTATCATATATAAGTTATAAGTGAAATAATTTATAAGTTCTTACTTTCTTCCGGATTACATCTCGTAAATGGATCTCCTGTAAAACCTGAAGAGCAGCTGCAAATAGGATTATGAGTGATAACTTGGCATCTTGCATTTAGACCACAGGTATTTGGACATGGGTCTATACATTTCTTATTGACGCATGCCTTGTCTTGAGGGCATTCAGAACTAACGATGCATTCTGGTCGACACGATGGTGGTGTTCCGATGTAACCACTTTCACAAGTACACACGCTGTGACCATTTATCACTCGACATAGACTGTTTGGTCCACATGGTGATGGTTCACAAGGATTAAGTGATGGTTCTCTACCATCTGTAACAACTGACAAAAAATATTATAAACTAGTAAGATATTCGTTAGATCTGTTATTTATCAGAAAAAATATTTATTTTGGTTATAATTACCTTGAATATCACATCTTATCAAAGGATTCCCGGTGTAACCGGAAAGACAAGTGCAGGTTGGTGAATGATTTACTGTTCTGCATTCGGCGTGAATGCCGCACGTCCCTGGACATGGATCTTTGCATCTATTGTTTGAGCATGCTTTATTACGGTCACAGTCTGAGTTAGATACACACTCTGGACGACATCCTGTATACGGGTCTCCGAAGTATTCTGGTAAACAACTACAAGAACCTACACCATTTCGTTCTTTGCATAACGCATTTGCACCGCATGGCGACGGACTACATGGGTTTGGTGGCGGTTCCGGCGTGTCTAAAATTAAAAATAAATTATTATTATTATATAAAACATCTCAAACAATAGAGCAGGTTAAAATGACTAATATGAAACTTACGTTGTATTTGTGAACATCCACTAAAAGGATCTCCTGTATATCCTGATAAGCAGTTACATAAGGCTACATGATTTGCAACAGTACAATCCGCATTAAAACCACAAGACCCCGGGCAAGGGTCAACACATTTTTCATTTTGACATGCAAGATTACCAGGGCATTCAGCATTGATAGAACATTCAGGCCTACAATTTGGTGCTACACCAACGTAATTAGGCAAGCATGAACATGCAGGTGCTTCTCCAACTACTTTACATTGAGAATATGGACCACATGGCGAAGGTACACATGGATTTCCTTTAGGCCCCTCTAAGATAGGTTCTAAGAAAGAAATACAATAGATTAGGGAAAAAGATAAAGAACAAGCAACAGACGAAATATAGATAGAATTTACAAAAGATGAAAGGTGAAAAATACTCAAAATGAAAACAATAAAATGTATTGGGGTTGTGATAAAAATTAAATTTGACTGTAAACGATTTATATATTTTATTCTTTAACTTCATTTTCTTACTTCGTTCTAACTGGCAAGTAACGAACGGATCTCCAGTAAATCCTGCTTTACAAGTACATATAGGGTTGTGATTAATAACTTGACACTTTGCATTAATGCCACAAGTCCCAGGGCAGGGATCTTTGCATTTCTGTTTGATACAAGCTTGATTTTGTGGGCATTCGGTACTAATTACACATTCCGGTCTACATGTTGGTGGTGATCCTACGTATCCTTCCTGACAAGAACACACGCTGTGTTCATCTACTATTTTGCAATTGCTATATGGTCCACAGGGGGACGGTCGACAAGGGCTCATGTCCTCCAACAGCGCTAAAATGACAACAAGAATATCATTAGTCTATAATTCTTATAATATTTATAATAATTAATTTAAATTTGTGTAAATTAATACTGACGCTTTCTTTGAGGATAACACGATACAACTGGGTTTCCTTCATAACCATCTATACATAAACATACAGGAGTGTGATGAGCAACGTTACACTGTGCATTCATGCCACATGCTCCCTGACATGGATCGACGCACTTGTTATTAGAACATGCTTTCGTTAAAGGACAGTCATTGTTTGTTACGCATTCCGGTCGACATCCAAGATATGGATCACCAAAATAACCTGGCGTACACGTGCATGATCCTGCATTATTTTTTTCTTTGCATATAGCATTTGGTCCACAGGGCGATGGATTACAGGGGTTTGTCTCATCTTCGCTTGGCACGGTGACTGTTTGAAATAAACCAAGCATTATTTAAAACTTTAATGACTTCACAGACACTATCGATTTATACCGATTTGATAAACAACTTACCAATAAAATAACAACCACTAAAAGGGTCTCCAGTATAACTATCGCGGCAGTGACAGACTGCTTTGTGGTTTATTACTACACATTCAGCATTAGAACCACAAGAGCCTTCACATGGAGAAACGCATCGTTCACGAACACAAGCAAGATTGCTGGGGCACTCTTCATCATATATGCATTCTGGACGACAGTTTGGTGCTCGTCCCATATAGCCAGATTTACATGAACATGCAGGCGTATCTCCAATTACACGACATACCGAATTTGGTCCACACGGAGATGGCATGCAAGGCTTATTTGTCGGTTTAAACTCAGGTTCTAAAATATTGCAAAAAAACCAGATAATTATTTAGGTATAGTTATTAGTAAGCTTTTTATAATATTTTTGAATGAATAGACAACACTTTTTGTTTAGAGGATAACTTCAATTTAAACTTAGACTTATTAGTCGTTTATAATGTGTTAATAATTACAATTCGTCGAATTAAAATCGTTTAAGTTACTTACTTCGTTCAAACGTACACTGTACAAACGGGTCACCTACATAGTTTTGGGGGCAACTGCATAAAGGATTGTGATTGACTACAGTACATTTGGCATTACTTCCGCACGCTCCAGTACAAGGATCTATACATTTTTGATTGATGCAAGCCTTGTTTGGCATACAATCGCTGCTAACCATACATTCGGGGCGGCAGAACGGTGGGGAGCCGAAATATTGCTCTTGGCAAGAGCAAATAGCGTGTCCATTGGTTTCACGACATACACTGTATGGCCCGCACGGTGAAGGCGTACATGGATACACCGGGATGTCCATTTGGGCTAAAAGAAGTAGTTCTTTTAAAACACTATTTCTATTTCAGATATAATGTGAAATAAATTGCAGAACCAATTTAATATAACTTACTAAGGTGACAAGAAGTAAAAGGATTTCCTTCATATCCTGGCAAGCAGGCACATGATGGAGCGTGATTGTAAACTCGACATTCTGCATTCATGCCACAAACACCAGGACATGGGTCTTTACATTTATTGTTTATACATGCTTTTTCTTTTGTACAATCCGAATTTAACACGCACTCGGGACGGCATTCAACGTATGGATCACCGTAATACTCTGGGAGACATGTACAGGATCCCACACCATGTCTTTCTTTACAAATTGCATTTGCGCCACAAGGCGATCGTGAACATGGATTTTGAACTTGGGATTCAATTACTAAAAAACATAAAATAGGTTTTTAAACTTGTTAAGGGTACTCATCATTAAAAATATTGTATAATTGTAGATCTGTCTTTACTTACATGGGATAGGTGAACATCCCGAGAATGGGTCACCTGTATATCCTTTTTCACAAGTACAAATTGGTATATGTTTCACTACATTGCAAGATGCGTAAAAGCCGCAAGATCCCGGGCAAGGATCATTACATCTTTCAGAAATACATGCTAAATTTCCTGGGCATTCAACATTCATGACACACTCTGGTCTACAATTAGGTGGACGACCGATATAGCCGTTTATACACGAACATACGGGCACGCCGTTAACTTCTTTGCACTGCGAGTGCGGACCACAAGGATTTGGAATGCAACTAACAGTTGGTGACATCGGCCCTGATATAAAAAGAAATGATAAATAATCATGTCATGTATTTAAATGTATATCAACATGAATAATAAAATTAAAACTTACTTTCATCAATGAAACATCGTACAAAGGGATCTCCAGTATATCCACTCATGCAACTGCATACCGGGTTATGGTTAACAACTTGACATCGAGCATTTATACCGCATGTACCGGGACACGGGTCATGGCATTTTTGATTAATACACGCTTTATCTGGGCGACAATCCGAACTAACGATACATTCAGGCCTGCAGTTAGGTGGAGAGCCGATGCACACTTCAAGACATGTACATACAGCGTGGTCATTATATACACGACATTTACTATAAGGCCCACAAGGAGATGGATGACATGGATCCACGGGTTCTGATGTTGCTAAAGAAGAATAGAAGAATACATAGAAAAGTAAGTCTAGTATAAGAAGTAGAAACAAATGATAAAAAGAAATGAAAAGAAGTCTTACTTATTACAGAAGAACATGCGTGAAGAGGATTTCCAGAATATCCAGGCAAGCAGTAACAAGAAGGTGCATGGTTTATCACTTTACATTCAGTGTTCTGACCGCAGGAACCAGAACATGGGTCCACACATTTATTGTTAAAACACGATTTATCTCGACTACAGTCAGTGTTCATGACACATTCGGGTCGGCATCCAACGTACGGATCGCCATAAAAGTCATCGAGACAAATACATGAACCAGCACCGTTTCTTTCTCGGCAGACAGCATTAGGACCACACGGAGATGGATTACAAGGTTGACGAGGAGCTTCTTTTAAGACTGGAAATAGTTTGCATAAATGTACCATATATACATGCAGAGCAATGAATACATAATTAGTAATTTAAGAGCAGATATGATCCAATAATATTATATACAATTCACATGCAAGGAGTTTTCCTATCTCTATATATGTATATGTAAATATATTTGTACTCACCTTCAACTGGATTGCAACCAGCAAACGGATCTCCAGAGAAACCCTCATTACATGAGCAAACAGGAGAGTGATTGTGAACCACGCAGCGAGCATTGAAGCCACATGAGCCCACACACGGATTTACGCAAGTTCCCGAGAGGCAGGCCAGGGCTAATGGGCAGTCTTGGTTGATAACACATTGAGGACGACATGACGGTGGAGCACCTAACATTCCCGATTCACACGAGCATATGAAACGGCCATCTTCACTTCGACATGTGGCATACGGGCCGCACGGAGACGACAGGCAAGGGTCTGGCGAAGGCCACGTAACACCTAAATTGAATATAATTTTACTTATTAAACACTATACTATGACTTGTAATTATCTCTATGTAAAGTAATATACGTAAAATAATTGTTTTAATGTGGTCACTTTTTAAGATCTTGTATAAGCGATTGGCTAGTATATAGGTGTTTTAAAAACAACATAGCATTTAAATCAAGTTTATAAAATGATTATCATGATGAAAATTATAAGAGTTTTCAGTGCAACACGGGAACCATGACTACACCATAGTCGCAAGGTGAAAGCTAATTAAGCTTTAAGCTTTTTTAGTAAACAAAATAATTGACAAGCGGATAGAATATCAACGCTGCGCGCCTCCTGTACCGGCGTGGCGAACTTCCACGCTATGTGGAAAGTTGCAAGAAATACATATTAAAGTCCCATGACTTAGATAAGATATATAAATACGCTTCTTTATATGAATATAAATACGAAACTGATTTTATTTCCTTAATAGCTCTTGAGAAGGAATTGTTATGAAATTTGTACTTTCGATAACAGACAAAAATAGAATAGTTTTTATCCCTGAAAATGAGATAATATTAGTAATATCCTAATATGAAAGTTACGCCAGCAAAACAAAGTAAAAGTTTGAACAAAAATTAAGTTTAAATTATTAAAATTGACAAAGCGCTTACTTTTTCTGTAACATTTGATAAACGGATCGCCTTCAGGTAAATTTTCAGGGCATGTACATATTGGATTATGGCTAACAACATGACAACGAGCATCTAATCCGCAGCTATTCACACATGGATCCTTGCATTTAAGGCCGATACAAGCTTTATTTCCAGGACAATCGGAGCTAACAGAACATTCTGGACGGCATGCAGGGGGTGCGCCTAAGTAACCTGCTTGGCAAGAGCACACAGCCCGCTCGCCCGATACGTGGCATTCGCTGTTTGCTCCACATGGCGATGGGTCACAAGGATTCCACTTGGCCGCTGGGCAAACGAAAATGGAAAAGAAATAATTATAATATTAATAAATGTTTTCGTCAAACATTTATATGTAGTTAGCATCCGCCAAAATGGAGGCGGGCGGGAGCTACGCGATTATAATATTTATGCAATCTAACTAATTTGTACTATACCCCAGCACATTCCCGCGATATTCCCGGGACACAAAGTATCGCAGCATTTAAAAAATAATGTAAAATATTTATTTAGTGGAAACTGTGTCTAAATAAGCTGATTTTTATGCACCCGAACAACTTCAAACCGCTCCCTGGAAAATTCCCACAGGATTATCGGGATAAAAAATCACACATTTTATTACATAAAAATTGCTATCGATCAGTGAAAAAATTCCATTGGAATTAGATTTTTTTTCAATCTCACTATTTTAAATCATTCCCAGAAAAAAATCCCAGGGAAGTCTAAATTTAATAATAAATAAAAAGTAAAAATTTTAAGTCTAAAAATTAGCTGTCCATCAGCGAAAACCGCATTGAAATCGGCCCAGTAGTTTTTACGTGAATCCTGAACAAAAAGACATGAAAACTAAAAAATATTTATTATTATTATTTATTTGACGGCCTCTGTGGTTGAGCGAGATAAGCCTTTGCCGGCCTACCTCACTGAAACGCAGAGGCTCCGGATTCGATTCCTGGTATAGTAAATTTCGGAAACATATTTTCTCCGTCATTTACCATGGTCTGGGTGTCTGGGATCGGCCCCAGAATGGTCTGTTGTATAATACCCATAACACAAGCGTAACTTGCTTAATTTGGAGATATACAATGTGTGTGTTGTCTGCCGATTATGATGATTATTATTATTATATTGCATTGTGATCTCCGTCGTTTATTAGTCACACAGGCTTTGTAAATGCATTTTTTGAGCAAATGTGTTATATAATATATTATTGATATGTTTGATACTATTGGCTTTCCTTAAAAATCTCCAAACGTTACTTTAAGATACTATTTAACCTAATGGAGAATTTAAGTTAACTACAAAAGTTAGTAAATTACTTTTGCCTTTATATTATATTTTACTTATATCATAAACTTACGTGGTTTTTGTTCTTGTGGTCGACAGGAAGAAAATGGATCACCTTCGTAACCTTTGAAACAAGTGCAAACAGGAACATGATTTGTAACAATGCATTCAGCGTTGACTCCGCATAAGTCCTTGCATGGATCACGACAGTGATTTGATAAGCAAGCGAAATTATTTGGACATTCAGAATTATGTGTACATTCGGGCCTACATCCGCCAGCGTAAGGATTTCCAATGTTGGGAGGAATACAAGAACATCTTGCAGTCTCCCTGATTACAGTGCATATTGTGTTTTCTCCACACGGCGAAGGATTACATGGTGTTGGTGGTTCATTCTTTGAAATAGCAACACATCCTATAAAGGCATCTCCTTGAAATCCTTCAATGCACCTGCATAAAGGTGTATGATTCACTACATCACACTTGGCATTGCTTCCACAAGATCCAACACACGGATCTGAACACTTCTCATTTATACAAGCTTGATTGGGTTGGCATTCTTGACTTATCATACACTCCGGCCTACAATTTGGTGGAGTGCCCGAATAATTTGGTCGACATGAACATACTGGATGATTAGATTTTATTTCGCATACAGAGTTGGGTCCACAAGGAGATGGTACACATGGATTTTCTTTAACATCAGGATACAAATCAATAGTGACTTCGCAAGATGTAAATGGATCACCGGTTTGTCCTCGAGGGCAGCTGCATATCGGATTATGATTAACTACAACACATTGCGCATTCATGCCGCAACTTCCTATACAAGGATCAGTGCATCTTTGATTAACACACGTCTGAGATTGTAAACAATCTGAATTGCTAATACACTCTGGTTGGCACATTGGAGCAATACCTCTGTGGCCTGGTAAACATGAACAGAGTGCAAAACCGGAAGGAGAAACTAGACAACGGCTATAAGGACCACACGGTGATGGATCACAGGCTGATAAAGAGGGTGGTGTGGATGTTCCATGTTGGCATCTAACATAAGGATCTCCAGTTTGGCCTGATTCGCAATAGCATACAGCATGATGGTTAATGGTTCTACATAGGGCTCCAATTCCACATATGTCCTTACAAGGATTTTCACATTTGTTATTTAGACACGCTAAGGCAGAAGAACAATCACTGTTTACAACACATTCAGGTCGACAAGATATTTGAGGATTCCCGTAGAAGTTAGGCAAACACTGACAAACAAGTGCGCCATTAAATTCTCGGCATACTGCATTCGCTCCACAAACAATACTATCACATGTTTCATACAGGACGGCTGAAAAGAGGAATAAATAGTTATAATATAAATATTAATATTACTGTGGAGACTTTTCTATGTAATAACGAACATTTTTAAATAGTTTGTTAAATTTAGCGACTTACGGTTGTTAGTAGGTTTACAATATTCATACGGGTTTCCTTCAAAGCCGTCAACACATCTGCAGATAGGATTATGGTAATAAACCGAACACTCAGCATTAACACCACACGATCCTGGGCAAGGATTAACACATCGATTTCTTAGACATGCTTTGTCAAAACTACAGTCTGAACTAAGCACACATTCTGGTCTACATCCAGGATTGTTTATAGCATTTGGTCCACTGCAAGAGTCACAAATTGCAAATTGATTGCCGTAAGCATCACATGGCGCATTCGGATCACAAGGACTTGGTGAACAAGGTTGATTGGTTGTATTGTCAGCTCCCGCTATAACAGCTGAAATAATAATTTAGTCATAAATTATAGTTATATTAATCTGGCGTTTTCTATTGTTGGTTTAAAGTCAATATGAAAATTGAATATAAATTTGGTGTTAAAAAATACAATACTTACGCTTATAAATACACAATGTCATAGGGTCTCCAGTGTATCCATCTAGACATAAACAGGAAACGGTGTGATCTGAACATAAACATACAGCATTAACTCCACATATATCTTTAAACGAACAGGGATCTACACATTTCTTATCGATACACGATTCACTTGATGGACAGTCAGAATTCATCACACATTCTGGTTTACATTCGACATTTGGATCACCAAAGAAGTCCAATGGGCATGTGCAGACGGCTCTGTCGCCCAAATCTTGACAGATGGCATTCAGCCCACACTGAATTTTGCTACATGGTGTTAACTTTTTCTGTTCTCCTGGAGGTAAACAGCATATCATAGGATTGCCTATAAACCCAACTTCACATTCACAAACAGGCCTGTGGTTTTCCACGTGACATCTAGCATTCAATCCACATACTCCAGGACACGGATCAGTACAGGAATATCCTATACAAGCTCTGTCTTGTCTACATTCGTCATCAACCTCGCACTCCTTTGTATGGCAACCATCAACTCCATAGGGATCTCCAATGGTGCCAGGGGCACAAGTACATGATGTTTGCCCTTCTAAATTCACTTGACAATCAGCTCGTGGGCCACATGGATTAGGATTGCACAGACTTCTTTGCGGTTGACAGCCAGTATGAGCATCTCCGACATATCCAGCTTTGCAGTAACACATTTCCCTGTTATTACTGACATAACAATCTGCATTTGAACCACAGGGGCCTGGTTGACAAAGCACTGCTGGTGGCAAGTATCCTCGGTTGCTTTCACAAGACTTGTATGGATTTCCGACAGTATTTTCCGGGCAGTAACATGCTGGAATTCTGTTGGGATCACATCTTGCTCCCACGCCGCAAGTGTTAGGGTCACATGGATTGCGGGCCTCTACGCAACCGCGAACTGTATTAGGGCTTTCTATATAACCATCCAAGCAAGTACATTTTGAAAATCCATTTGATAAAACAGTACATTGCGTATTAGGCCCACAAGGTGATGGATTACAAGGATTACTTGGTAATTTGCAGGGCTGTCTGGGCGGATTTCCTTCATAGTTTGGTAAACAAAAGCAAGCGGGTTTGTTTTCTATCAACCGGCAACCAGAATTTGGTCCACACGGATTTGGTTCGCATTCATTTCCCTCAGGAACTAAAATCAAAAAATTAAAATATATAATAAGCATTAATAAAAAATAATATTTTTTGTGATTTAATATGACATATTAAAGAAATATGACTTATTCCGAGAAATAAGATCCCTATCATCGATAAAACAAATTACTTTCCCAAATAAACAAAAGTACTCACTGCAATTCTTAAACGGATTTCCGGTTAAACCTTTCGGGCAGTAACAAATAGGGTTTCCATTATCTATTTCACATAAAGCATTAATGCCACATGGATTGGGTATGCATGGATCTATTGGAGGTTCGCAACCAAGTTGTGGATTTCCACTGTAACCCGGCAAACATTTACAAGAGGGGCGATGGTTCAGGACATCGCATACCGCGTTTATGCCACAGCGGCAAGGCGAACCACATTTACCATTAATACAGGCTTCAGAGTGAACACATTCATTGTCAGATCGACAACCTTGTACTGGAATAAAATAGTTATCATTAATTTTAATTGCGCTATTCATTTTACAATTTATACTACAATCTCTTAATAAGAAAATGATAAAATTTAACTTAAACCTGCTGACCTAAAGAGACCGCTTTTGCATACTCGCGTTAGAAATATGACAAGTATTAAAATAAAGTGGAAGTTTAGCTTCATTTTCCACTTACCAGTATGTCTAGACATGTGTCAATTTCACTCAACGATTTTCTAAAAGCAGCCGCTTTAGGGACTCGTTCATTACATTATGTAGGTACTCGAATATGCAGGTACGTGTATATATATATATATATATAATGTATTTGTGTTTACTATTTAAATACACTTATGTATGCACATAATTATATAACTCTATTCACATAAAGTTATATTTTGTTATATATATTTAGAGCTATATTGCGCACAAGATGCTGATTCTCTTCCAAATTTCTTAAACTCTTCCAGAAAGTTGCCTGGAATAAGTCACTGTCAGAGACAGAGCCGCCGATTGTACTTAAAATTTATTCTATGTTTGGATACGATTTATTTTATATTATTCAGAAGATATGAATATTAGATTTAAGTACCGTGTGAACGAAGTGGCGGACACAGCTATAAGTATTACATACCTACTAAATGTAAAATTGAACTCTTAGATGTTTCTATATTTATTCATTTTTTCATCACAGTCTTACATTAATAGCAGTCATTGATTTTCATATATGGATAAGTCTTTTATCCAAATGACATATGTATAAAATATCCTATATTCAACATTGTTGGATACAAGGATGAATATAGGTTATTTTTATTTAAAATATGGGATAATATTTTCTTAAGTTTTCGCGACTTGTATACATAATAAAACGTAGTATTATTAAAAATGGGATAGTTCTTTACATTGTACAAACCGATTGTTATGTAAATTTTAGTAAATATATTCTACTTTTGATAGCAAAACGAGGAGGATCTTGGGCTAATTATATCCGTATACAACTGTTTATATCGAAATTTCTAGACCGATTTGGAGTTGATTTTTTTAATGCAGTACTACTTTGTAGAATAAAAGCCTAATAATATCAACCCATAAACGTCTCATTGCCGGGCTCAAATCTACCCATTTTTAAAAGAACGGTCCAGTAAGCCCTGGCTGGTTTGGCTTGTCTAACTGGTAGGACAAGTAAATGAATAGTAAGATACAGGAACTCGCCATAAGGCAGATCTGTGTGTTTCACAAATCAGTTATCTCGATAAACAGATTTCATCACGATGTTATGAAAATACTCCTATGGGATTTACTATTTCGTAGATATGTTAAATTTACGAGTTTACGGGATCGGCTGAACTTTTGTATTATTAATTCAGCGCAAGTGTAATAGTGTAGGATGGTGAAGCGTGTAAATTTAATATTCGTTTTCAGGTTTTCGAAATTTGTTTTTGCAATAATGGTAAATTTACGTACACTTAAAACGTAAACGTTGTGTGCATACAACGCTTCTCGAGAACATTTCTCTTGCACACCCTACATATTTGGAATGATCTCCCAACAAAGGAGATTTATCGTTAAATTTCGTCAAGACCGGTATATGCATTGGTAAACTTTGGTGTTGCAAATGTCCATAGGCGATAGATGATAATATCTTGCCCTGTGTTGTGCTCCAGTAATCATAATAAATTTAGTTCAATGTGGAATTTTGTTATTTACTTAAAGCTAGCTCACACTTTCATGTTTATATGCAAGCTAATTGTCGCAGATGGCTAGTGTTAAAAATGCTGTGAATGTAGCACGTACAACAAATCAACACAACAACAAGCGCCTAAAGTCGGGTACAATTTAACTGAGCAATACCGAATAACTATTTTCCTACCTTGATAACATTCCAAGAAGGGATTTCCTGTAAAACCGGCGTAACATTTGCACTCAATACCATGATTAGAAGGGATACACTCCGCGTTATCTCCACATGAATCTACAGAACAAGGACTTATGCATCTTCTATTAAGTCTGTCACATAATAACTCTGGTGGGCAGTCTTCATTGTACTGGCATACTGATTTTGGATCCGAAACTAAAATTAAAGTGGCAGGTCAAAAATTATTTCTATTGATTACAAATATGGTACTTTTTTGTAAATTGTGTGTAAAATAATGATAAACTTACCCGTAACTGGTACGCATCCGACGTATCCGTTTCCTTGATATCCTTCCACACAACTGCAATCTGAGCCATGATTTGTGTTTATACAAACCGCATTTGGTGCGCACGGGTTGTGTATGGCACATGGGTGTTGGCATGCACTATTTATACAAGCTTCCGTCAAGTGACAATCTTCATTTCGTGTGCAACCAGCTGAGTAAAAGTGAAATATGTACATTTACTTTTAAATCTTTTATATACAACAAATTTACAACATTTATTTATCTTCTCAACTCTTATGTAATAATGATATACCTTTTATAAAACACTATTGCCAACTTATCTCTCATAATAAAAATTTGTTAACTGTAATACCTGTACAAAATTCACAACTATTTATTAATTTAAGGTCTAAATTAGATATTATTTAAATTTTCAAATTAATAGATTAAAATAAGCAACATTAATTAATTAATCATGACATCAATTATTCACATGAAATGAGTTATTAGGCTTACATATTTTAGGTGAACATTTTACAGCGGGATCTCCGTCGTATCCGGCAGGACAAGAACACATAGGTCTGTGCTTTATTCGTTGACAGTTGGCGCCGATACCACAAACGTTATCAAACTCACAAGGGTCTTGGCACAGTCCCATAAAACAGGCTTCGATCTCTATACAATCTCGATCGGAATGACAAGGTTCAGGCACCTTTGGTGTTCCAGATGTTTCTAGTATGTTACATGTTAATAGATTAGTATGTTACATAATATAGAGTAAAAAATTATTTACATTTGTTTATGTTACTGTAATTACATTATTTGCGCATTTGTCCGATAAAACATTTAACATAAATCATTGTACTGTAAAGTTAATTTATATTTTACTAATTAGAACTTTTTTATTAAAATAAAATATTGGATTTAAACTGGTATGCAAAATATCTCCTTAGCATACCTCTGGCACAGACGTTTCCAGCGCTGGCATCACATACGCATGCAGCAACGTGATTCTCAACTTTACAAATGGTGTTCTTTGGACATTCTTCTCCCATCACAGCACAAGGATTCTGGCATACTCCGTTTAAGCAGGCCTTGGTCGTTGAGCATTGCGAATTTATTTTACAGGGGATATTAGTATGTGTTTCAGTATTTAGGTTAATAGTCTCTGTTGATGTTATGTCAGTTGTCGAACTCATGTCAGTCCAAGCGGGAATTTCTACATCTTTTCTTCGAGATGATAAACTTTCTGTAGAGGTACTAATTGAAGAATGACGTAGGACATCAGAATTGTTAGAGGTCAAGTAATCATCTCCCAAGTTAGCAGTTGTACCACTTTGATTTTGATCTAAGGTAGTACTTTCGGTTGAAATCGGTCCTGGGATAACAATTGCATTTGTGCTTTCGTCTAATTGAGTAATATTATCTGCATTAAACTTCATAGAAGTATTTAAGAGGACTGTAGTAAGTTCTGCGCCTTCATTTGTTTGCAAAGAATAAGAAGTATAGGACGACACTGGAATATCCGTAACAGTTATATCGCCTTGTGTAATAAATATATCTTTGTTTTCAGTGAATTCATGTATTACGGTAACTAAATTATCAGTTGAAGTTGAAGTACTCAATATCTCTTCAGAAGATGTTGACGATTGCTCCGACGCTAAACGTATCTTGGGTGTAGTTATACTTTTACTATACGTATAAACAGAACTATCTTTATTGTTATTGATAATATCATATAAAGTTACATCTAAAATATTTGTTGTTTGTTTGACATTATCTGAGTCATTCAAATCGTAAGAATTAGCGGTTGTAGTTTTAAGTACATTTCCACTTTCTGGTTCGGTGTTTGAAACTGTACTATATGTTGTTGTTGATAAATCTTCAAAAGTAGTCAAAAGAGTTGTAGGCGAATGATCTATGTTAAAATTAGTTTCAATGTCTGTTGCTGTAGTTTGATCGTCAACTGGTAAACTTATTGTAACAGGTGAAATATCGTATGACGCAATTTTAGTAGTTTCAGCTTCAGGTAAAGTTGGGATGCCAATAGTTGGATATTTATTATTAAAAGTACTTATTTCTGTTTCTGGTACTAAATTTTTATTTAATGATTTAATTCTTTCTGTAATGACGATAGGTTTTGTTGTAACCTCACTCTTCAAGAATGGTGTTTGGCTTGTGTCAGAGTTGCTGGTAATTAAGTTTAAATCTAACTTCTGCTGATTCAATCCATAAAAAGTACTTCTCGTAAGTGGAACTACTGTTGTAGGTTCAGTTGGCCAATTTTCTGTACCCACTTCAGTGATTGAGTTCGTAGTCATTCTTAATTCAGTGTCTTTATTTTCAAACGTATTCTCTGTGACTGGCGCATCTAACACTGTCGTTTTATCACTAAAGATATTGTCAGTAGTGGTGGTTGTCTCTATTTTTGAGTGTGAAGATGACGTTTCATCATTTGTAATATTAAAGGAAGAAATACTACTGTTTTTAAAATATGTTTCAGTTAAAGTTTTTCCCATGGTCGTTTCAATTGTACTATGTTCTGTTACAGTTTTTATTTCAGGTGATATATTTGTTGTAATATCGTCATAGTTTTGGAATTCTGTCATCAAACCTTTGTCACTTTGCCCCAAAAAATTAACCACTTCAGTGGATGAAAGTGTATTTTTATTAGTATTGTAAGTAATCTCTTCAGTTGATACATATTTAGATTCTGTAAATGATGTAGGTGTTGTAGTTATCGAAGTAGGCTTTGTATTCATACCAGAAGGCTTTTCATTTGAGTCATTAATAACAGTTGGCATAGTAGACTCTTTTTTAAAAGTACTTGTGTAATAGGTATCGCTAAAAGTCGTAGCAAAATAAATTTGCTGACCCACTGAATCTGTCCTAGGTGTAACTTTTATAATTTTATTTTGAGGCGAACTCTCAGCTATATCAGGGTTCACAGTTGTGGATGATTCATTAGGTAAGCTCTTTGTGTCCCAAGTTTCTGCTATAGTCGTAGATAACTCAGATGGTACAGTTTGGTCAGTTTCAGTAACTAGTCTTAAACCAGTAGTTTGTCTATCTAAAGCTTCATTAAAATAGGTTGTTTCCAAACCCGAATGAGTAGTTGACAAAGTAAATTCTTCTTCAAGTGTACTCGTATAAACCGTATCGCGTTTCGTCGTAACAAAATCTATCTCGGAAGACGTTATACTTGGAGTGCCTTCTGCGATTTCAGTTTGAGGCGAACTTTCAGCTACATCAGGATTCAAAGTAGTGGATGATTCATTAGGTAAGGTCTTTGTGTCCAAAGTTTCCGATAGAGTCGTAGATAACTCAGATGGTACGGTTCGGTCAGTTTCTGTAACTAGCAAAATTGATGGGGTTCTAAAAGTGGGACTTTCATTTAAACCAGTAGTTTGTCCATATGAAGCTTCATTATAATAGCTGTTTTCCAAACTCGTATGAGTAGTTGATAAAGTAGACTCTTCTTCAAATTTATTCTTATAAATCGTATCGCTTTTCATCGTAACAAAGTCCATTCCGGGAGACGTTATTATTGGAACGACTTCTGTAATTTCATTTTGAGGCGAACTCTCAGCTATATCAGGGTTCAGAGTTGTGGATAATTCATTAGGTAAGCTCTTTGTGTCCGAAGTTTCTGCTACACTCGTAGATAACTCAGATGGTATAGTTTGGTCAGTTTCAGTAACTAGTCTTAAATCAGTAGTTTGTCTATCTAAAGCTTCATTAAAATAGCTTGTTTCCAAACCCGAATGAGTAGTTGATAAAGTAGATTCTTCTTCAAGTGTACTCGTATAAACCGTATCGCGTTTCGTCGTAACGAAGTCCATCCCAGAAGACGTTGTACTTGGTGTGACTTCTGCGATTTCATTTTTAGGCGAACTTTCAGCTACATCAGGATTCAAAGTTGTGGATGATTCATTAGGTAAGCTCTTTGTGTCCAAAGTTTCCGATACAGTCGTAGTTAACTCAGATGGTATGGGTTGGTCAGTTTCTGTAACTGGCGAAATTGATGGGGTTCTAAAACTAGGACTTTCGTTTAAACCAGTAGTTTGTCCATATGAAGCTTCATTATAATAGCTGTTTTCCAAACCAGTATGAGTAGTGGATAAAGTAGACTCTTCTTCAAATTTATTCGTATAAATCGTATCGCTTTTCGTCGTAACAAAGTCCATTCCGGGAGACGTTATTATTGGAACGACTTCTGTAATTTCATTTTGACGCGAACTCTCAACTATATCAGGGTTCAGAGTTGTGGATGATTCATTAGGTAAGCTCCTGGTGTCCGAAGTTTCTGCTACAGTCGTAGATAACTCAGATGGTATATTTTGGTCAGTTTCAGTAACTAGTCTTAAATCAGTAGTTTGTGTATCTAAAGCTTCATTAAAATAGCTTGTTTCCAAACCCGAATGAGTAGTTGATAAAATAGATTCTTCTTCAAGTGTACTCGTATAAACCGTATCGCTTTTCGTCGTAACGAAGTCCATCCCAGAAGACGTTGTACTTGGAGTGACTTCTGCGATTTCATTTTTAGACGAACTTTCAGCTACATCAGGATTCAAAGTAGTGGATGATTCATTAGGTAAGGTCTTTGTGTCCAAAGTTTCCGATAGAGTCGTAGATAACTCAGATGGTACGGTTCGGTCAGTTTCTGTAACTAGCAAAATTGATGGGGTTCTAAAAGTGGGACTTTCATTTAAACCAGTAGTTTGTTCATATGAAGCTTCATTATAATAGCTGTTTTCCAAACTCGTATGAGTAGTTGATAAAGTAGACTCTTCTTCAAATTTATTCTTATAAATCGTATCGCTTTTCGTTGTAACAAAGTCCATTCCGGGAGATGTTATTCTTGGAGTGACTTCTGTAATTTCATTTTGAGGCGAACTCTCAGCTATATCAGGGTTCAGAGTTGTGGATAATTCATTAGGTAAGCTCTTTGTGTCCGAAGTTTCTGCTACACTTGTAGATAACTCAGATGGTATAGTTTGGTCAGTTTCAGTAACTAGTCTTAAATCAGTAGTTTGTCTATCTAAAGATTCATTAAAATAGCTTGTTTCCAAACCCGAATGAGTAGTTGATAAAGTAGATTCTTCTTCAAGTGTACTCGTATAAACCGTATCGCGTTTCGTCGTAACGAAGTCCATCCCAGAAGACGTTGTACTTGGAGTGACTTCTGCGATTTCATTTTTAGGCGAACTTTCAGCTACATCAGGATTCAAAGTTGTGGATGATTCATTAGGTAAGCTCTTTGTGTCCAAAGTTTCCGATACAGTCGTAGTTAACTCAGATGGTATGGGTTGGTCAGTTTCTGTAACTGGCGAAATTGATGGGGTTCTAAAACTGGGACTTTCGTTTAAACCAGTAGTTTGTCCATGTGAAGCTTCATTATAATAGCTGCTTTCCAAACCCGTATAAGTAGACTCTTCTTCAAATTTATTCGTATAAATCGTATCGCTTTTCGTCGTAACAAAGTCCATTCCGGGAGACGTTATTATTGGAACGACTTCTGTAATTTCATTTTGACGCGAACTCTCAACTATATCAGGGTTCAGAGTTGTGGATGATTCATTTGATAAGCTCCTGGTGTCCGAAGTTTCTGCTACAGTCGTAGATAACTCAGATGGTATATTTTGGTCAGTTTCAGTAGCTAGTCTTAAATCAGTAGTTTGTGTATCTAAAGCTTCATTAAAATAGCTTGTTTCCAAACCCGAATGAGTAGTTGATAAAATAGATTCTTCTTCAAGTGTACTCGTATAAACCGTATCGCTTTTCGTCGTAACGAAGTCCATCCCAGAAGACGTTGTACTTGGAGTGACTTCTGCGATTTCATTTTTAGGTGAACTTTCAGCTACATCAGGATTCAAAGTTGTGAATGATTCATTAGGTAAGCTCTTTGTGTCCAAAGTTTCCGATACAGTCGTAGTTAACTCAGATGGTATGGGTTGGTCAGTTTCTGTAACTGGCGAAATTGATGGGGTTCTAAAACTGGGACTTTCGTTTAAACCAGTAGTTTGTCCATGTGAAGCTTCATTATAATAGCTGTTTTCCAAACCTGTATAAGTAGTTGATAAAGTAGATTCTTCTTCAAATTTATTCGTATAAATCGTATCGCTTTTGGTCGTAACAATGTCCACTCCGGGAGTCATTTTTGAAGTAACTTCTGTAATTTCATTCTGAGGTGAACTATAAATAATATCAAGTTGCAGATCTGTGAATAATACATTAGATGACTTTATTCTGTCTGAGCTTTCCGTTACTGTGGAAGATAATTCGGATAATGTGCTGTGGACAGTTTCAGTATATAGTGAAGACATTTTATTTACTAAAGTGGGATTTTCGTCCATATTGAGCGTTTGTTTATCACTGGTTCCACCTTGCAAAGAGTTATCAGATTCTGGTCTAACAATACGTAAATCATTTTCGGTAACTGTTTGAAACGATTGTTCTATTAGATTTATGGAATTAAATGTACTTGTAGCTTCATGTACGTTATTAAACGTAGTTGATTTTACATTCGGTATAGTTTGTTTTGAAATCATATCTGTGTTAACAAAATCTACATCAGTAGAAGAGTAGGACGTAGATATGGTGTTGGGCTCAGTAATATGTGATGGTGTAGTGATTCCATCACGATCAAAGTTATCAGCATTATTTGATTCTTGAGTCGTCAAAAAAATTGTATTCGTCGTTGTTTCTATTTCAGTTCTATCTTGCTCAGTTGGAATATTATTATAATCGTATGTTAAAAACACATTATTAGCAGTGAAATCAGTATTTTTTAAATCTATATTTGTATGTTTTACAGTATTATCAGATGTGGTAGTCTCCCCAAGCCTAAAGTTTGTAGATAATTCTATATCCATATCACCTGGAGTAGATAGAATATGAGATTTCTCAGTGACAGCATAATCCAATTCAAAACTTTTTAATTTATCTGTATCTTCTGATTGCGTAGAAATTGTTGATGCTTCCAACTGGTTGATAATTGTTGATTCTTTAGACTTATCATCTACGAAGCTATTACTTGATAAACTATATGAAAGTTGTGTAGTTGTTTCAGAATCTTCGTAATTCGTGTCTGTTCTAGTCTCGTTACTATCTCGGATTTGTACATCTTCAATGTTATCATTTGTTCTGGAAACGTATTCTATCGTTTGTGTGGTTACTTTAGTTGTGAAGGATTCAGAATTAGTGTTCAATTCATTGTAATTAACAGAATTAGTTAAAGTAGCATAATCCGTACGAGACAATAAAGATAGAGTAGAACTTTCTGGTGACATATCAGTAAATTCGGTTGGTGGTGTATCATGATACCCTGGAGAAAGACCCTTTCTATTGTCACTGACAGCAATATATGTGCCATTTGTGTCATTCCGTGTGATTTCCTCTTGTAATAAATCTGTTTCAATTTTTGTTCTTTTAGGCATGGGTGTTGTGTTTACAAGATATATATTATTCATTGGTGTACTTGTTTCAGTAACATCTTTACTATTATCACTAAAAGTAGATTTATCGAATTTAGTTGTCATAAAATCATCACTATTTGAAAATTCGAAACCTAAAACTGTATCTAAATCTATGGATGGTTTAGTCTGTTGCAAAACGGAAGCGCTGACAGTTGAAGGCAATGAATCAGTTGACACTATTTTTTGTTCAATCATATTTGTCGTAGATATTACATTGTTTGATAATTGATCGTCTGTAAGTGTATTAGATGTGTACAAATTATTGTAAATATCTATTGTTGTGTCTGTTTGTTCTTCGAAACCTGTATTTGTAGTTTTGATTTTGTTGGTATAATCGTTTGCAGACGAAGATGTGATACTTTCAACTGAAGAATATTCAGTTAAATCTGAGCTACTATTAGGAGTAACCGTAGTCATTTCATTTAGACCGTTTTTTATTTCCTCCTCCTCTTGCATAATTGATGGACTTACATTTTGGTCAGTTGCATACTCACTAGCTATTGTTGATTTGTCTACTTCTTCCTGATCTCTATATTTTTTTGTAACATCTATTATTGTAGTAGTTTCGTATGGTCTTATATGATTTTTTTTATCTTCATGTTTTTCGTTTTTATTGGAGTCACTTGACATTGAGTTAAATACTGTTGTTGTAATTGAATTTTTTTCTGTACCAGGTTCATGGAGATAAACTGACTTACTGACATTTTTATGGGATTGCGATTTTGAAGTAAGAGTTTCTGTAAAATTATTGTTCAATTGTCGTTGATTTTCGGGGGTTTTAGTGTTTTTATTATCACTTAATGGGGTAGAGGAATCATTATTATTCATTACATTTTTAGTATATGGTCTAATTGTACTTTCAACGTTTATAATTGTGCTGCTACTTTGAACAAGTTCAACGGATTCTAGAGTGGAGTGGCCATTGTCTATTAAATTTGAATCAGCAGATTTTGTCATGTCTTGCTGGGGATCGTGAGTGGTAGTATAATCTTTATCATTAAAATCACTAGTAGTAAAATCAGTATATTGATACGATGTTGTTGTAGTATAAGAGTCTTCCGGTATAATCGGTAACGTAACTTCATTATCGGCATCTAATTTATCATACATTTCTGTGCTTAAAGTTTGCAAACTGTTACTTAATACTGTGTTTGTGTAATTTTCAATAGACGTCTTAGAAGATACTTCTAACAATGTGGCACTTGTAGTTTGCATATTATTTAATTTTGATGATGAAGTATCTAAGTTATCTCTATCATCCGCAGTAATGAGTGTTGTAAGCCTAATTTCTTTTTCGCTATCGTAAACTGGCGAGTATGTAGTTTCATGTTTTAACCTATCGATGTATTTTGTTTGGAATTCGTAAACAGATGTAGTTTCATATTCAGAGACACTTTTTACCGACTCCGTGACTCCAATATCAATTTCATTTATATCTCCTCGACCAACTGTGGTGTCAAAATATTTTGGATATATCGAATCTACTTTTACTGTAATACCTTTAGAGTCAATGTCAATTATGTGATCAGTAGTCAAAGTTAAGTCTATAGTTGGTTTGGTTTCTTTTTCCGACGAGACAGTGGTAGTATCGGAGTATGTTTCTGTTAGTGGGACATTTTTAGGTCGATCATCTGTTAATAGGAATGTAATAACAAACTGTTAATAAAGTTTGCATTTGAAAAATTTTAACAAGTCTAAATTACATTAAAAATTAATACACCATTATTTCAACTATCAGAAACGTATGTATGTATGTATGACTTACATTAAATTTTATACAAAATGCTATCTACAACGATCATAATGCCCATATAAATAAAAACCAGATAGTATAGGAAACTAAAGAAAGAGATAAAGAAAGTACCATCACCTATTTTCGATTTAAGGCTCTTGTATTTAAAATGTGTTTTGATAAAGTAAATATTATACAAAAAGAGGAAACAAACATTCTACAGATACAAAAGATATAAATAAAACTAATCAGAAATCTTACACTGTCCCCAAAGTGTTTCATTATTGAATAACAATGTAGTTGGAGTAATTAACACTACTAATAAATATCATAGAAATCTGCAACAAATGTCTGCCTGTCGGGTCTGCCGAGATACTTTGCCAGTATTTTGTGGCGTTTTATCGGACAAATGGTAAATATGCTAAATTATAGCAATGACCAGTTCATCTGGAGTTAGTTTTGCTATTCACATAATAATAAACATTGCGAAACACTTGCAAGTATAATAAGATGCGAGTTCGCAGTATGCTGTGTGAGATGGAATTAATTAAAATTATAGAAGACGTTGCAATAAAATACCAAAATGTATTTAATGCACCATAATTATATTTAGCAAAATACGATTAATAAGTATTAGCACATAAATATATTAGAAGAAACATCATGTTGTACTTACTTTCCATACAGGCGCCAGAGAAAGGATCGCATGGTACTCCAGGTCGGCAGTGAGGACAGTTGGTAGTTGTTTTATTACCTAATAAAATAAATGTTAATTGATAAATCTAATTACCTGCTCTCTTTAGGGTCTAATAATCATGTCCGTGAGTCTACGTAAATGTAAAATTGCCGAAAATATTATATCAATTATGGCCACTGTACATAAGGGAGGAAAATAAATAAATAAATTGTTAACGTCTATACCCACTGCGGCTAGCTAGCTGCAGTCCATTCGACCCTTCGAGTGGCCGCCGGCAATACAAAGATATGTAAAACTGATTTTACGCGCTCTACGTTGTGGCCGCCCACAGTATAGTAATCCTAGCTATGTTTCATAGTGACTTTTTATTTAAACGAATATCTAGTAAGATATTCACTGACAAAGTAATAAAAACTGTGCCCACTATCACCACTGGACCACTTTGAACTATGAAGGCAAAATGTGTAAAAATATTGTGGTAGAATTTTAAAATTAGTTTCAATGACGATTACCTAATATGAATAAGATCTATCGACAACTTTATGGCAGTTTGTGGACATGATTTTTTTTATAAATACCTGTCGGAATAGTATTTGTTATTATAAAGAAACCATAGGACGGAAGTAGTCAATAACCGGATAGAGTATTCTTTCCTGTAGTAATCGGAAGTCGTATAACCGGATGTCAACGTGGAAGCATAATAACACATAAGTTATTATAATAAATAAATGTCTTAGCATGATTATTCCGTAAATCTGAAATAGCTATTTGTGGGCAAATAGTGTAAACTGAGCAAATTCGTCGTATGTCATATTTAACGAATTTCATATTTATAGTCATTCCCAAACCCAAAGTAAAAACAAACATTCAAATTATGTCACTTCCATATTTATATTACAATGTACAATATCATGATCAGAAATGTACTATGAATATTGCAAAACTCCGGTGGTTTTCAATAACCGTTACTGGAATGTGGTTAAATAGATTCACGGAATCAACTGCAATCTGATCTCACAAATCTCTCATTCATAGCTTCTACTTTGATAGAAATAGAAATTTAAAGGGCTAAAGTGTTTTATTATTATACTTACATTAAGATAATTAAGTACTTACTTCGTACGCAAGCGCAGCCGTCGCAGTAGGTATTTGGATATCGAGCGCAATCCGATGATGTCTGACATTGGCAAACTGTGTGGAAAAAATTGTATGTCACAATTATGTTTACTAAAAATATAGTACTATAATTATTATTAGTCCTTACATATAAGAATACATAAAACAAAGAATTTTTTTTAATGATTTCAAAATAAATATTTAATTTTTTTAGTGAAAACGGTTTATATAATAAACTAGCTGTACCCGGCAGACGTTGTCCTGCCTTTAGAAAATAAAAATCTAAAACCCGATTCCAGCGTTATCTACCGGGACCAAATGTTAATCTCAACTATTCTCAAATCCACTTCCACCTTCCAAATCCACAACTAACAAAAAAAACATCAGAATCAGGCCCGGCGTTTAGGAAGAGTATCGCGGCGCCACCTACTGGGTCCAATCGTTTATTTAAACCATTCCGGGAAAAAATTCAACACATACAACAACAAAAAGAACACCTAAATTCTGGTACCCGATTGCAGCGCCATCTACCTGGTTCAAATTAAAATCTAAATCATCCCAGTAGAAAATTATAAAAATACTAATATCGCTATTAAAAAATAGTAGTTGAAAATTTTGGGTTGTATGTATGTTTTAATGCTGTATCATAAAAAAAAAATTAAAAAAAAATGAGGGGTGCACAACCCTTATCACTTAGGGGTCTGAAAAATAGATAGTAGCCGATTCTCAGACCTACCCAATATGCACACAAAATTTAATGAGAATCGGTCAAGCCGTTTCGGAGGAGTATAGGAACGAACATTGTGACACGAGAATTTTATATATAAGATGGTCGTTTTGTGCCATGGTGCCAGTCTTATATTTTGTTTTGAATAGGCTCTGAATCAGCTAAACCTTAATGAAATCTTTATACACATACAAAACAAAAGTTTAATCTTTATAAGTGTATGTTTCATTTCGAAATATTGCGGAGATCAGAAGATATGAATATAAACTTTAAGATACGCGCGAACGGTGCTACACAGCTAGTATGTAATAAATTGATTGATATGTTTATATTCTCGTGTTTCCACATGAGGTTAAGCGTTGAATTACCTTTCGAACACACTGGTTGATGGTCAACGACGGCGCAGTGGTGTCCTGTGGCGCAGGGGCCACCACGCGCGCAAGGGTCTGCACACCGCCCTTCAACGCATGCCAGCCCCGGTGCACATTGGCCGTGCTCACTGCACTCAAGAGCTGCACAATATAAACATTATTTGACTCTTTCTTATAGTACTGCGTTATTCAGAAACATTACTTGTTTAAGAAATATTTTTATTTTAATCAAATCATATAATCAGATCAAATCAGTTCGTGAGCAAGATTTCTGTAATATTTATAATATAATAGCATACCATTGTTAATTACACAGGGAAACAAAGTATGAACCAATATACACATTCTAGTCTTCGCAATAGAACGAAGGTTTAATGTGTAAAAATACGATTGTCATAGTTTATATAATAACATTAAATTATGAAATTAAAAGATATAATGTTAACGATCACATAGTAGGTGTACTTATTTAAATAATGTATAAGGAATATAATACGTACATAGTATGCTTTCTAAATACATTTCTGCAAACTCTGTCTCGTGGCTGTTTTGTTGCAAGTCATGTTATAGCCAAAGCTTCAAAAGCGTTAAAGGTTGTTGAATAGGCTTAGTATTTCCTTCACCAAATGAGAAAGTGACGGTTACTACAATGTTGACTAAGGTTAATATGTACACACCACCATGCACTAATTCTAAAATGATTGAAAACTACCTGATCAGAAGAAGTTCATACTGAAAAAAAGATATAAACATGCCAGGAACATAAAAACAGAAAAGAAAATAAGAAGAAATCTGGTATGAAGATCAAATAGAATAATCTATCAAGATTCCTGTAATAATGAAGAACAAATAAGATTATTAAGATTTATATAAGACTAATATACGAAGTAATAAAAGTAGATACGCTAAAGTTTTGATCTTTTCATTATTGTATTACCTTTAATGCAGCCGCGATTATTGTCATGTGTGAATCCTTTTGGACAGAACTTGCATACAGGGTGGTGATCTTCAACTGAACATGGAGCACCACCACAAGCGTCTTTGCAGGGATCCTTACATTGGAAATCCCTGCATGCCAAATTACTTGGACAGCCACTATCTCTTAAACATATGGATACAGTTGGATGACAATCTTCTACACATAAACATACTGCACGATGCTCAACCACCTCGCATTGTTTTCCTTTAGAACAAAGTGGTTCTCTTGCAATCAGACATGGGTTCACACATTTGTTATTACGGCAGACCGCATTTGATGGACATTGTTCATCCCTTGTACACTCTGCGTTTTCAGGTGCACATGTTAATTCACCTCTTTCGTTTAAAGCAAATCCATTGCGGCATACACAAACTGGTTTGTGGTCTCGCACTTCACATTTTTGATTTCGCCTACAGTTCTGGTATCCCAGACAGGGGTTCCGGCACTGGTTGGTACTTAAATCACAAGTCAATTTTGAAGGGCACTCTTTAGTCTCTGAACATGTGAATGTGTTATTTATGTCCGCAGATGGCTTGCAATTCGGATCTAGTTGGCAAGCGACTCTTGGCTGGCCCACATAGCATTGAGAACATGAACACTGCGCTTTGTGCATGAGTGGAACGCACAAAGCGTCTTCCCCGCACACGCCGCGCACGGTGCAGGGGTCCACGCAATGCAAACTCAAACAAGCTCTATCCACGGGGCAGTCCTTGTCGCTCGTACATTCGATACCTAGGAAGATGTGAAAGAAGAAAGCAGAGTCGAAAGAGCGGTACCTTCAGCCGCGAAGAGGAAACTTTCTCACGAGACAGTGCATGCTTTTTGAAACTGATAGTTTATGATCAGAAATATTATATAACGGATTATTATAATACAAGCGGTATGTACATGAAGCCGGACAAAATGTTACTGACTGAGATCAAGCACGAACGGTGAGAATGCTTCCACTAGTTTAACACATTATACTTAGTACAGATATGTTACGACATTGCGATTCTAAAAATGACAAACATATTTGTACGTATACTACTTCACTTGATAGCCTATATAAGTGTATGTTTACTTTAAAAAAAGCCTTTCTCCTAATAGTTTATAATGGATAGGATCGGGGATGTACATGAATTTGTTGATAAAGTATTTTTTTATATTACATTTAAGTCTGATCTTAGTAATTTAACTTTTCACAATATGTACAAAACATTTTAAAATACTTTACATATTGCACTCCTACTATTTTACATTTAATAAAGGTACAACTGACTAATATATTTCTCTGATATTATCAAAATCCTGAACCAAATGTGGTTGTATGTACTATAGTGCATTTTTACATGGTGTCATGAAAATTAATTAGCAAATACTCACTAGTATGACACTCGATATCAGCTTGCCCTTCTGTTCCAGGTATACAACGACATACAAATTCAGCTCCCTCTCGAAGGCATTCGCCATTTAAACCACAACCGGTCGTTCGGCAGTCTACTACACTACGTTCTGGCGCACCTGAAAATACATAGACTTTTAACACTACTAATATCAAAACTTTATTTAAACTGTTACTACATTGTAATCGAATGGAATAAATATTTAAAACAATGCATCTGGTTAATGTCGCACTGATTACATATTATTCTAAGAAAGGTGTCATATTTTTTGCATCGTCTTATCTATTTTAGACACGAAGGAAATATTTGACAATATCTATCTACATACACACTTTCAAACATTAGTTTTTTGGGTATTTTACTAATATTACCGTAATTTGTATTTTCCCAAATTAAAAATCCCGTTGCCGGTCTAACGTTACTAAATATTAGCTAAAGACAGGTCAGACCGACGGAGAGCTGTGCTACTGTCGCTGTGAATTAAGTTGGGGGAGATTATTCACATTTTACAATATAAAAGAAATATACAGGATAAACTTTTCAAGCGAGCCTTCAGGGCTAAATCCTGAAGTATGTTAAATAGTAAAAAACATTCAAAATTTTGCGACAACTAAAGTGGTCGTATCATTAGATTTTTGAAAAATTACCTTTGTCAGGTATCGAACCGTTGAATTTGGAAAATAAACAAACCTGTATTATATACCAAATAGTAGTGTAACTTGTAAGGTTCAACTTCTTTGAAGGAATGTTCAAAGTCAAACCAAGGGGAAGGCTTGTTTCTGTACGAAATGTTCTATTTTCCATTACATTAATTAAACATCAAATTGCGCCGATCATTTGACCTCACCTCATTTGAACGCAATTGATCTTTACCCATTGACTAATTTGATTGATTAAGGTAAAATAACGTGCATTTAGAATATATATTTATAAATGCCTATTAAAAATATACTAATTTTCATTTTTTCCATATTGAATAAAATGAGGTAAGGTTTAATTAACGTATGGAAAATAGAACATTTTGTTCAAAAACAACCATTTCCTTTAGATTGGGGTTTGATATTCTTTCACAGAAATTGATATTTACAAGCTATACTATGGATTATTGCAATAATAGAGATGTGATTTTTTTTTCTAAATCAGCCAATCGATTCCTGGCAAGGGTAACTGATATTTCAAAAAATTAATAACACCACTTTAGTTTTCATCAAAATGGGTCTTGAGGCTCCTTTGAGTATTTTCCATTATTTAACATAGTTTAGAATTTGGACCTTAAGGCCCACTTGAAACATTCACCTGTATATTAAAAGCAACAGTACTCTCAAGACAAAATTATTATGCATTTTTAAACCTAAAATATAGCTTTGCAATATCTCCAATTAACAAAATAATACTCACATGCTCTCTCTGGATCGCCTGTAGGATAGTTTCGAGGGCAATAACATTCTGCATTGCCACTTTGACCAATGCGACATTGTGCATTACTTCCGCACGTTTTATAAGCACAAGGTTCCATAATGCCGCAGAAACATTGCTTTAGGGGATCTCCAGCACAATTTGGTGGGCAAGTACACTCGTAGCTACCATCATCTAAATCACGACAGCGCGCACTTACTCCGCATGGATTACGAAGACAACTTCCAGCCGCGGGCTTAGAACATTCAAGTTTTGGATTTCCTATATATCCTGGCGCACAAGAACACTGAACGGTTCTTTCAACCGAACGACATACAGCATTAACACCGCATGCATTCAAACATACATTTTTACATTTTCCTTCATTATTATCACATTCTTCATCAGAGCCACAGTCTTCATTATTTTGACATTCATATGGTTTGCACTCTGTCATTGGGTTGCCAGAGTACCCACTTGGACAACTACATACGGCTCGATGTCTAGTAGCTAAACAAATAGCGTTTTGTCCACAAGAATTTTCCTGACAAGCCTTTATACATTGTTTAGCTGAGCATAACATATCTTCACCGCAGTCCCTATTACTGTTACATCCTGGCATGCAAACGCCTTTGATACAAAGCTGTCTTTCTGGACATCTGTTTCTTGCTGAGCACAAAGATCGGCAACCTCCATTGACACATTTTTCTCCACATGAACAATCAGGATTTCCTTCGCAAAGTGAAATACAGTATCCACTGTCATCACACGCGCAAAAGCCATCACACAAGGTTCTTTTTTTCTTACATTCAACAAGTGGATTGCCTGTGTAATTAGTAGAGCAGCTACATAGAACTCGGTGATTTTGTACTTTACAATCAGAACAGATCCCACAAGTACCAGTTTGTTTGCAAGGATCTGTAAATAAAATACAATATATGATATTCACAATCTTAAAATTGAATACCTGCTTAAATATAACACGTATTTAATCTTACCTTTACATTGCCCTCTTAAACATGCTTGACTCTGATCACATGCATTATCATCTCGACAGCCCTGTTTACAAATTCTGTTTTCGCAAATATGACCGTCACTACATGTGTCATCACTATTACAGACTATTCTGCATATTCCGCGGATACATTTTTCATTTGATAAACATATAGTATCGCTAAAATATAAAATACACTATGAATTACAGGAAAAACAAAATCATATCAACATTAGCAACAATAGAAGCATTCTTACCTCCGACAAGACGGATAGCACGTATCACCATAGCAATTAAAACCATCCGGGCAATTTTTATTTTCATCGCATGGTGTGTTCTCCCTGCGACAAACTGTTTTTGGATCTCCAACTAAAGCTGGTGGACAAGTGCACATAGGTTTATGATCTTTAATTGCACATAACGCATTGGCACCGCATGTAGCAGGCTTAGTGCATGGATTGATACATTGCCCAGATATACATGCAAGCTCGTTCGGACAATGGGAATCTGATCTGCATCCCGTGACACACAGTCGTCCGTCGCATATCTCGTTGTCTGAGCAGTGGTCATCCGAAGTACATGCATCTCGACATACTCCCGAATCACAACGTTCTCCTTGTAAGCATTCGGAACTATCGACGGTGCATGCTGGGCGACAATGGTCGTCTTCACATCGCCAGCCATTTGAACAATCTGTATGCATTCGACAAGGTAAAGAGGGTGCCCGAACACAGCCAATGTTTGGTGTAGGATTTGCTATTAATCCCTCGAGGCACGAACATGAAGCTTTTCTTTCAACTACAGAACACAAAGCGTTCGGTCCACATGGATTAACTTCGCTATCACAAGGATTTTGGCAGTAATTATTTCTACAGAACTCGTCAGGTCCACAGTCATCATCTTGTCTACATCCATATTGACAGCTATTAGCCAGACATATATGGCCGAGGAAACAATCATTATCCACGCGGCATGTTACTGTAAATATAAGTTTCAATTATGTACCTATTACGTTGTATAAAAATTATTCAGGAAACAGTATATATGAAAAAAAGACTTACGCAAACAAACTCCTCGATTACATCGTTCATTTAAAGCACAATCTTCGTCAGCCTTACATGGAGGCAGGCACATAGAATCCTGGCACATATGGTCATCTTCACATTCACCAGCAGCACCACATAATCTTGGGACTACAAAAAGAGGCAATTTTAACAGTGTCGATGATGTAACACAACATACTACAACACTACACACACACTACACAACTATTATAATTATCAATAAAATCTAACGACTCACTTCTAACACATTCCATATCTTGATTCCCAGTAAATCTGTGTGGGCAACTACATTGTATAATATGATTTTCCGTACGACATAGAGCATTTACACCACAAGCCTTATCTAATTCGCACGGGTCCACGCATTGTCCATTAAAACATTTCTCACTTGATGTACACTCCTCGTCTTGTAAACATAAACCTAAAAGATTTAATTTATGTAAATTTGATATGGTGTATGTAAGTTACTAGCGTATCTCAATTCAGCACTCTTACCTATAAGCTTTATTGAAATAACATAAAAGCTTTACAATTATGTATTTCTGTTAAGATATTTTTTATTTCACGATAAATAATGAGATTTTTCAATATCTCATAAAACAAATCAGCAATAAAATTAAATTTACATTAAAAAAAATTAAGGTTATAATTATATTACCCTTTAAATGCAAACAAAACATTTAAACAAAAATTATTCGCAAAATCAGAACGAAAATTAGGAAACGAAACATAGATTACTGTAACAGGTCTGTGCAATTTTCAAGCCGGACCTAGGACCAAAAATAGGAATAGCGAAAGTGCCTACTCAGTTTTCATAATGAAGAGTTATATAGAAATATGAAAATATAATAGTAATTATTTTATTTTTAAAAATACTACTTTATGTTCACTAAATTGCTTTTTAAAGGGGGTAAAAAAATGGGTCAACCGTTTGATGAATTTATTATCCAATGGTTAAATAACGTAGGTATATCTTTTTAGTAGAACATTAGGGTTTTCAGTTCAATTAAATCACAAGATCACGTTCCCAGGTGCTAGAAACACTTGTTTATTTACACATACCATTAATAAATCTAAACCAATTCCCTTTCGTCATAGACGCTACCCAATATATCCTAACTAAAACAATTTAAGTTGTAAGTTTATAAAATTAATTAGATTTATTTACCTCGACAAAGGCCATTGTAGCAATAATGTTCGTCAGGGCAATCAGATTTACTTGTACAAGCTACTTCTCTAACACGGCAGCCTTTGTCACCAATAGCATTACCTACATATCCAGTCTTACATCTACACTGACCATTATGCCTTAACGCAATGCATTCAGCATTTGCACCACATTTTATGCTGTCACAAGCGTCTGAAATTTATAATTTAACATACAGTAACTGTTTGTTGTTGTTTTGATTCCAAACTAATAAGACATATTATATCACAGATGAACGACCATAAAGCCTATAAAATAAAATTAAAATAAACTATACCTGTGCATTTACTAATGCCGTCCACTACCGTGCAACGAGCTACAGCCGGACAGTCCCTATTGAAACGGCATTCTTGCGCTTTACGACATCCTTCTTCATAAGGATTGCCAACTGTTCCTGAAGGACATGTACACAGGGCACGATCTCTTGCACTCTTACATTCCGCTCCATCACCGCAAGGATTAGAAGCACACCAATTAATAGCAGTACATCCTTTGACGGGATCACCAGTATAACCAGGCTGACAATAACAGACATGTGTGTGCTTCTCAGACGAACAAACTGAATTTTCACCGCAATTATTACTGATTAAACAAGCTATCTTGCACGTGTTTTGATCACAGAATTTATCATCAGTACAATCTAAATCAGTATCGCATTCTTTCTTTTTACAGCCCTGCAATGGGTCACCAAAATAACCTTCGTTACATAAGCATGTTGGCTGATGGTCTTTGGCGCCACACTTCGCATGTCTGCCACATGGTGTCCTTTCACAAACATTTGTACACTGAGGTATTCCATTTTTACCTAATTGACATTGTTCGTCATTGGCACAATCATCGTTAGATGAACATTGTATTTCTTTAGTACAAATTCTGTTTAAACACATTTGAAAATCAGGGCAAGAACTATTGGAATTACATGTGATTCGACACGATTCTTTAATACAAATTTGGTTGGTTGAACAATCCCTTGAATTTTTGCAGATGCCTGAAATTTAGAAATGTAATAATATTTTAAAAAATACATTAAAGCAACAAGGATCGAATCTATTTTTGTAATTACTTTAAAAAAAGTGGTAATTGTGTGCACACATACAAAGTAAAACTTCTTTACGACATATTATTTTTATTTTATAATTAAAATTAGTAGCTTAAACAAGGTTGAACATGGCTAAACGAAGAAAAAAGTATACGTTGAACATCTCCACGGAATCACGGAAACCTTCAGAGTTGTGCTGCTGTCGCACTTAGCCAATTTAATAATTACTTTAAAAAGTATAAGACGTACTCCTATTCACTCTACTATAGCAGTTATATTATCCGCAGCGGTAAAACATGATGATTCTGTTTTTATTACCTTACTTTTCTTCACTACGTCCATAAACAAGTTTCAGGTCAACATAAAATATTTTATTAATTTAAACTTTAAACTGTCCGAGCAATACTTTTTTCGCGACAAATTTAGTTACTGAATTAGATCTGAGGCTATTATACTAGAATTTAATATTAGGATGATGATAATGTTGAATTCATATTTAATTCATAAATGTGAAAATTACAATATTTGAATGTGTGTGCTAGTTTGCATTAGTATTTTTTTATATAGTATATGCCCGAGATTTCATCCACGCCTGACTTAAAACTCCCGCGGGCTTCCCGGTACGTAACGTACCGCAGCATTTAAAAAAGAAGTTAAGCCATCGTGCAAGTGAAAACTGTGTCGGAATATGGTAATTTTTATGCATCCGGGCTACTACAAATTGCTCTTGGAAAATTCCCGCAGGATTTCTGGGATAAAAAATCACACATTTATTACATAAAATTTGCTATCACTCAGTGAAAAAAATCACATTGTAATTCGATTTCTTTTTAATCTAGCCACTTTAAATCATTCTCAGAAAATATAAAAAGTAGCGCCGATTTTTATTCAAAAAATTTGCTGTCGATCAGTGATACTCGCATCAAAAACTGCCCAGTAGTTTTTACGCAAATTATAAACAAACGAGAAATCTAAAAAAATCCGCATCGTGTTTTCCATCTTTATATAGTGTATTCCAGTTATTTAAAAAAAACCGTCAACGTACATACTTGGCATTTTTAGAATTTTGTACTCTTATAGATTTAGTTAAGACTCTTAATTACAAAGACGAAAATAAGTGACTTTTTATCTCAAAAGAATTCGTGCTAATATAATATTCCCAAACGATCTAATGTTTCTACCGATGGTAGCATACTCTATGCACCGATTATCTAGGACACTTCTCCCTTGTACTCTTTAGTGTAGGATCTTAGAGAAATTTCACACATTCTGCTACGTCATGGTTTGTTAAGAAATATATCATAAGTTTCGTCGATGCTGACAACGCTCTTGCTGTTGCAAATACACATGCGCAGTAAAAGCCTCTTTCCATCAATCGAACTGTTTGTGTCTATTTTACTGCTATAAAAATAATCTATCCTTAATACACTTACCGACGCATAAATTATCCACGCATTTTGTCCCTGAGGAACATCTACTGTCGTCTGTGCAATACTGTATAGGAACACAACCGAGTACAGGATCCCCGGTATATCCAGCTGAGCAAGAACAATGCCCTAAATGGTTTCTAGATAGACAGGCAGCATTTCTGCCACATGCTCGTGGTATGTTACAGGAATTAATACATTTGTAGTTAATACAAGCTTCTTCTGAAGTACAATCAGTATCTTTTGTACATTCAAATTTAGTACATTTTGTATACGGGTCACCTTGACTGTCAGATGGACATTCACAAATAGCATTGTGCTTGTCAACAACGCAATTGGCATTTTCTCCACATATCGATGATTTATCACAAGGATTTGAACATCGGTTGTCTGTACATTTTGTAGTTTCAGAACAGTCGTTATCAGAAAAGCATTCTCCGGGTAATCTACAATTTCCGCTTTTCAAATCGTAAATCGTTCCATTTACACATTCACATGAAAAAGACCCGACGGTGTTCAAACATTTTGAATTTAATGCACATGGATTATTGAGACATTCATCCCTATCTTCGCAGTTGTAATTCACTAGTTCGTAGCCCGTAGGACAGATGCATAAAGTCTTATGATCTTCAATTTTGCATAATCCTCCAACACAAATGGATTCTTCACATTTATCTGTAAAATAAAATCCCATTAATTACATGCAAATATTATTAATTAATATTTCATTAATAATATTTGTTATATATGATCAATTACAGTTCTTATTAAATTAATGTAATTCAATAAGAACTGTAATTGATGTTTACGTATACATACCTGAGCATTTGTTGCTAATGGTATTGCAATATTTATCAGTATCACAATCAGTATCGTCGATACATTCCACTTTGAAACAGCCGATGTTTTTATCTGTAGGATTTCCCAAATAACCTTTATCACAAGCGCATGTGGCTCTGTGTTTTATAACCGAACAAGCTGCGTTCAAACCACAGGTTTTACTTTGACAAGGATTTGTACATTTTCCCCTTAGACACGCCAATGACTCCTCACATTCGCCATCTCTTCGGCAATGATTCGGCAACAAGCATCCAGTTTTGTATGGATCACCAACAGCTCCAATAGGGCATACGCATTTATAGGAACCAGGTGTATCTACGCATTGTGCCGATGGATGACAAAGATTGTCAGTGCATTCATTAATATTTACACATTCATCATTTACAATTTGGAATCCTGCAGAACATTGACATTTGGTTGACTTGCAAATTTGATTATTTAGACAATCACTATCTGATTTGCAACCTGGTATACAAATTCCTGAATTACAATGTTCCCCGTGTAAGCAGTTTGTACTAGAGTGACAAATTTTATGACATTTATTATCACTACATTTTTCACCAATGGCACAGCCTGTGTTATCCTGACATGGAACTTGGCATAAATATCCAATACACATATGGTCTGGGGGACATTCAGATGTTCTAACACAAGTATTTGGTTTTCGGACGCAACCTTGTTGCGGAGTGGGTGTACCTTCAAATCCAATGGGACATTCGCATTCTGTTTTATGATTGACTCTTGAACAAATGGCATTCGGTCCACACACCCTGTTCGATTGACAGGGATTTATACATTTGTTGTTTAGGCATGCTTCTTCACTGGGACAGTCTTCATTACTTCGACATCCGAGTAAACACTGTCCTGAAATACATGCCTGCCCATCGCCACATTGATTATGTTGGGTACATTGCGTTACACATAAATTTTTAATGCAAAAAGTTCCAGGTTCACATTGACTGGAATTGATACAAGCTGTTAGACATTGTCCACCATGACAGATATCTTTGTCGCAATCTAGATCATTTTTACATACTAATAATTTCTTTTTGCACGTGTTTCCACCCCTATTTTCATAACCGGGTAGGCACAAGCAAATTAGATTTCGATCAACAATCTTACACAAAGAGTTAACTTCGCATGCATTCGCATCACAGGGATTGACGCACCGACCACTAAAACATGCAGTATCATTCGGACAATCTTGATCACCATTGGGACATTCTTCCTGTTCATGACAGCCTTCTTTTTCAGCATCTCCTATTAAGCCGACGGGACATCGACATATATATGAAGATAGGTTGGGTTCACAAATCGCTGAATGATGACAAGGATTTGAATTACACAGTTCAATTTTTTGGCATTTAATTTCAGGTAATGGGTCAGCTTGAAAACCGTTTGGGCATTGGCAATTTATTTTATGGTTCTCCGCGATGCATACAGCGTTTTCACCACACGAATCTTCAGCGCAAGCATGCATACATGTGTGAGTTATACGATTGCACAACTCATGTGATTGACAATCCGCGTTATAAATACATGGTACGGATTGACAACCTTTCTCCAAGTCTTCTGGTTTTCCAGTATAAGGTCCAGATGGACATACACATTTAGGAATATGATTGTTGGTAACACATAGAGCATTTGGGCCACATAGAATTTGTTGACAAGCTGAGAGACATTTTTTGATACCATCGACATTTTTACATATTTCGTTTTCTCGGCACTGGGCATCGTCGTTGCATTCGTTTTTATTTATAGGCACACAACCATCTCGGTCATTCGGATTGCCATCAAAATTGGTCAAACATTCACATTGACTTTGGTGTTTTTTTGTTACACATTTTGAGTTGGCTGGACACATGAACCAACTACAACTATCGACACACTTTTTTACTCCAAGTACGTCTTTTTGACAAGATTTATTATCATCACAATCACCATCATGCTCACAATTTGGAGTTGATGGTTGTTCACACCTGGAGCTTATGGGATTCCATAAAAAGTTTTCTTTACACTCACAACGTGCTACGTCATCGATAATTTTACAATTCTCATTGGAGCTACATGTTATTGTGGAACATTGGTCAATACAACGTTTAGTTAGACCATCTATAGATACGCAAATCTGAAGATCATTGCAGTCACTGTTTTCAGTACATTCCACTTCATTTGGTTCTCTTTGCACCAGATGACAACCAGTTCTAACATCTGTAGGTTTTCCAACATAGCCTTCTGCGCATACACAATGTGCTTGATGATTAGCTCCAATACAGAGGGAGTTTGGCCCACACTGTAATTTGCTACATGAATCAACACATTTGCGAGTATTTTTAGCAATTTGGAAACAAATTTCAGAATCTTTACAATCACCGTCCACCGTACACTGATTATCAGGCTCACAACCTCGGTGTAAATCATTTGGATTTCCAGAATGTTCTGGTAAGCAATGACAACTTCCTTCTTCACAAATTGACTTTGGACCACACAACATTGTTTGGCATATATCAATACATCTTGATTTTTCACATACGTATCCATCAGGACACGTTGCATTATGAGTACAAACGCAAACATTACCGTCAATACATTTAGAAACTGATATTTGTGAACATAATTCGTAAGGGTTACCAACATATCGGCTTTTACATATACAGCTGAAACTCCCCGGAGTATTAATACATAACGCATTTTCACCACAAGGTTTATTACTACATTCATCTATATCTGTGCATTGTATATTAGGATTTCCGACGTAGCCTGGTGGACATAAGCATTCAACATGTGATTTGGTCTGCTGACAAACTGCATTTAGTCCACACGATGCCGTAGCACACGTGAGTTGAGTACGATGAAGACATTTGATATATGGATTTCCGGTATAACCTTTATTGCATTTACACGAATTAACTATACCATAAACACAATGTGCATTTGAACCACAGCCGGGATCACAAGATGGAGGAGATACAGCTGTAACAAAAAATATGATCAAACAATTTATTCGTACTCACAATTTTTGTTATTTTATTTAATCAAACTTTATTATGCTTACGTGGCATGCACAAAAGATCCGGATTCCCAACAAAAAATGCATTACAAACACATTTTCCTGTAGCACTGTCACATGATGCACCTACACCACAGGCAACTCCCTCACAGCGCTGACGGCAACGCCCTGCTACGCAAGATTGCGGCTCTTCACATGGCATCCCTGGGCCACACACATCTCTGATGCAAACCCCACCAGGGAATGGATTCCCCAGCATACCCTCAGGACAAACACAAGTAGGGCCAGTTTTTGATATGATACATTGCGCAGCGAAGCCACAAGAATAAGTATCACATCCTAAAAATGATAATAATAAATTGATTGATATATAGTTATAAAGACTAATTATACAGAATTTAATATGATACGATCAACAAAAATAATTACCGGAAATGCATTTGCCGCCTTCAGGTTTGGTATAACCGGGATTACAACGGCACCATGCTGCGTGATTTTCTACTTCACAAAAGGCATTTTGGCCGCAAGAAACACTTGTACAAGGTGATAAGCAGGTACTATTCAGGCATGCTAGTGTATTGGGACACTGGTCATCAGAATTGCATAAAAGTTTATGCGCTGGCTCTTCTTTAAATGTACCTAAAATGTATGAAGAAAATTAACGCGACAGAGAATATTTTAGTTTCCTTTACTTAATAAACACAATAAGAATTTACTTACATCCTCCTTTGTATGGGTCTCCGATCATATTTGGAGGACAGTCACATTTATATCCGCCTTTCTTATCGTGACAAATTGCACCATATGCACATGGAGCGCTTTGGCATTCATTTCTATTTGTACAACCTGTGTATGGATCGCCTTCATAACCAGCTGTACACATACATCTTGGTGGATCACTTGGTGTACACTTAGCATTGATACCACAAGTAAATCTTTCACAAGGACTTTTACATTTCTGACCATCGCTTACATCTAAATAAAATGGTGGAGGGCATACGCATTGCCCTGGTTGTACACACTTTTCATTTGCGAAACAATCTGAATCACTTATGCAACGCTTCTGATTTAGTGTACAGTGACCTGATACTGGGTCCTTTCCATAGCCAGGTGGGCATTTACAATCAAATGATCCAATTGTATTTATACATTCAGCTCCAAATCCACATACTGGCTGTCCAGTTGTGCATTCATTTGTATCTTCACACGATCCTTCTGTACTCTGTGAGAATCCAGCTGGACAAGCACAGTAACTAACGCTATCAGAAATTACAATACACTCTGCACCTTTTCCACACTTGTTATCTTTACTACAACCGGACAAAACACAATTTCCATTAACCACTTTATAAGGTGGTAAACATTGACAGCTTATGTCGTTACATAGTTCACAAAGGCTATATGGGTTGCCACTATAGTCTGTGGGACATTTGCATTCATAACTTCCGGGCAGGTTTTTACATATCGCATTAAGTCCGCAAGGAGAACGTCCATGTTGTGTACATTCGTTGATATCTTCACATAATCCCGTTTCTTTATTGCGGAAAAAGCCTTGAGAACAGACGCAAACATTTTCTCCTTTATGGTGAATACATTGCTCGCCTTCCGGACACGGATTATTTTGGTTACATTCACTAGGAGTCTTTCCAGGAACACAACCATCAAGATAAGGATCCCCAACAAAGTTTCCAGGACATTCGCATTGATAATAACCTAGCATATTTTTGCAAATAGCCCCCTGACCGCAAGGGCTCACGAGACACTCATTTATATCCTGGCAACCGGAAAGTGCCATGGGGTCACCAGAAAAGCCACTTTTACATATACATTGAGCTATTTGGTCATTTATAAGGCATTCAGAATTTGCCCCACATTTTAAATTTTCGCAGGGATCTGTAAAAAGAAGTATAAATACATATTTTTCAAACCAATTGTAAACAAACATACAAGAAATAAACAATAACTGTCTATTAGCTCCATTGAACAAAATATTTCAGAAAAACTAATTTAATAATTATAAGAAACTTAATAGATAGATAAAACTTAATAAAATAATACTTACGGCGACATTCACTGCCAACATTAGGTTCCGGGCACACACATCTCGAATTAGTGTCGCATATTGCATTTCCTGGGCAATCATTATGCGTCTGGCACGTAAGAATATTAACACATAGGACGTGAGGTTCTGGATCAGGTATTGTGCCAGCTGGACACTCACAATTAAATGATCCATCTCTGTTAATACAATCAGCCCCAATACCACAAACTCCTTCAAATTGACATTCATTAATATCTAAACATAGCTTGTAGGCATCTCCAGTATAACCCTCAGGGCAATTGCATGCAAAACTTCCCATTGAATTCAGGCAATTTGCATTTTCGCCACATCTTCCTACAAGCCCTTGTGATGAATCGCATTCGTTGATATCGATACATCCAGCCGCAATATCGTTGGGGTCGAAAGTCCAACCTTCTTCGCAGACACAATAAGCGTCAGCTCCATCAGGTTTGCAATATGCGTGTTCACCACATTTTATATCTTCACAAGGAGCACGACAAACTATTTTTGGCGGAGATCCTATATATCCAGGAGCACATTCGCAAATATATCCACCAAGTGTATTTATACATTGAGAATTTTCACCACAAATAGAATGTTTACTGTCGCATTCGTTAATATCAACACATGTGGTTCCTTTTGCATCAAATCCTTCTTTGCAAAAACATTGATTTTCAAGGCATTCCGCATTATTCGTACAGTCGAAATTTGTTTTACATAGTGTATTTACATCAACCTAAAATTATATTAAATATCAATAACTAGAATGATTAAAATATAAATAAAAGATTTTTTATTTGTCATACCTGTTCACAAGCAATTTGTGCTTCTGGATTAGCTCTAAACCCTTGGGGACAAATGCAATTGTATCCTGGTGAAGTATTCTCACATATTGCATTATTTCCGCACGGCCTCTCTAGCGCTTGACACTCGTCGACATCGAGGCAGCCTTTTGGTGATCGGGCGTCCCCCGTATATTCAGGCTCGCACGCACACACGAAGCTGCCGATCGTATTGGTACATACTGCATGCTCACTGCACACTGCTTCACTACTCTTACATTCATCCACGTCTGGTGTAACAAATAACGTACGTTTGATTATAACTACCACTTACGTAAATAACCCTCAAGATATAAACACGCAGAAGATACTCCGACAGCTACTAAGAAAAGAAAAGAAGGACACAAAGACCTAACGAAGAAGTGTTAAATGTACATACCAATGATAAAAAAGTGTAACATAAAAAATCATATCCTTAAATCATTTGAAGTATCCTCGGATGTGTCCTGAAACACTATAGATATAATTCAGATATGAGCGATGAAGTAGTTGTGTGATAATGATTCATTGTGAACAATACGGATCAACCAAATCTACACTGAAATCAGTTTTAGATGCTCAAATATTGTAATTGATTTAGTTAGTAAAAGCGTGAAGCTACCGAGCGTCCACCTACGGTAGTTTTTTTGCGCGAGACGTTATGCGCAGCCGAGTTAAAGGTACAGAAAGCATTAAACCACAGGTAAAACAAATGTTGAATTTCGTTAGAATTTCTCCCACCTAGTGCTTCATCAGTGAAGTTCTTACCGGTACATTGCACATTCGGATCACCATCAAAGCCTGGCGGGCAAACACATTTGTGAGCGCCAGGAAGATTTTGACAAAGGGCGTCGCGACCACACGTTGCACGGCCACATTCGTCATTATCGTGACAATGGACTCGAGGATCGCCGTCGAATCCAGGAGGACAACTGCACTCGTAACCCCCCTCTATGTTCCGGCAAACAGCGCCAGAACCGCAGACGTCGTTCGCACACTCGTCCACGTCAACGCACTAACAAATAAAATAGTACATTATTCTACAAGAGGAGATAGAGACCGATTATCACTGAGTGCGTAGTTTGTGGCGCAAGGCGCATCTGAGGGCCTATACACACCACTTGGCAATCACACTCTCTTCAATCATTATACTACATCCACGAGTAAAGTTAATAAATAAATCAACAAGTGTGTATCGGTCAACGCACAATGTAACAAACAAATACAAAAGGACATAATGATTATATAAACGTTGCATTTTGCCAAAGTGACTGACTATATAACCCTTAAAACATATTTAACACAAAACACATATTTAAACCCGATATTAGCCGTTTAATTTTTTATTTTTATCTGGATGTACTAAGCAAAGTGATTCATGTAAAATTAAATGTGAATAATTCAATGTCATGGAATGTCGTTTTGTTCATTCAGTTCTGTGCCTTTCAACCAAATTGAGTCAATTTGGTTGATCCGTCTAATATAAACTTAACATATAAAACATTTTTCTTTTTACGCTAAATTACTGAAATAAATTACTAAATCAAATTGACAAAATTTTAAACAAGCTAACAATGGATTTTCATTCATTTTTCTTCCCATTTATCAACAATAGTCACGTATATTCTTCGCAAAAAATAAATAAACATAAGTAACCTAATACACTTTCTGAGCTATACCTGCCCGGGAAATGCAGAATATAAAAATATATATATAACAGGCGTATGAACATTTTAACAGACGATTAATTTTATAAACATGTACATTATAATATACCAACCCTAGAGTTGAAAATAATTAAGTCTAATTAAACTTACACCATCAAACGGGTTGCCTGTGTAACCGGCTTGACAAGCGCACGTATAGTTTCCGGGGTAATTTTGACAAAGAGCATTAGATCCGCAAGCACCAGGTCTTCTACATTCGTCAATATCTATAAAATATAAGAATAGTGAGCAAATGGTTCAGAGCAAGAGATATTTTTAAAATAAATAAATTTATACTCGTAATATAATAAATTATTTACCTCTACATTCTTCTTCACCGTCGCCTTCGAAGCCTCGGTTGCACTTGCAAATAAAATGTGCGGGTAGATTGCAACATTCAGCGTTTGCCACACAACGCGACGCAACGGCTGGATCCTCGCACTCATTAATATCTATCAAAGTTATAAGCCGTAATGATTCCATTAATACGTTAGATATAACCTAAATTTAAATGTATTTTAAAAATATATATTTACCTCTGCATGTGAAACCATCTCCTTCGTAGCCCGGGAAACATGAACATTGAAAACTACCGACAGTGTTCGTACAGTGAGCAAAAACATCGCACGGCCTATCCTTGCATTCATTTACATCTAAAACGACAAAAACATCACTGTTATAATCAAATATACAACAATATATAAAGATAATATTATTATTAAGGAAGAAATCTGACATACCAGTCTCCTGACAATTACAACCACCAAAGCCATCGTTACAATGGCACACTCCGTTTAGACAGGCGCCGTTTATACATTGGGCCCCATCTTCTTTGGTACAGTCATCTAAAACCATTTATTTAGTTAGTATATTACTACTTTTAAACATTATTATATCATTTTATTATCTCATATGCTACAGAAACTTCAATCGCATTCCTATTACGGCGACATGTATGTTAGCGAATTGCAACGGCGGCGGCATTAAAAAAACGCGTCTGAAACGCCATCTTTTTGGCTGTATTCAACTATCCCACGAAAACGACACCGAGATCTAGCTTAAAGCGTTTCATTTAAATCCTTTCAGTAGTTTTCACATGATGCTCTAACAGACAGCCAGTGAGAGATTCAAAAAATTGTATTTTCGGAATCTGCTGGTACAAATTAGGCTCATTATTTTTTCTCTTTTTTTAAATTCGTTTTACAAATTCGACCCCTATATAGAATTTTTATATTAGAATTACCTATGTATATTTGAAATTCATAAACAGAATTAAAATAAACACAATAGTTATTGAAAGTCATGACTCTACCACCGCTTCCAAAGAAATTTTTGTTACTGTAAAAGGAGAAGAAGCGGCGCACAAACTCCAAACAACAAAGGGACGGACTTTTATAATGATTCCGTCAAAATGTTTACAGAAACCTAAAAATATGTGTTAGAGAAACAAAATATTAGATGCATTAATATATTGATTGCATAGTAATTTATCATTTATGTTTGAGGGCATAGTTGATTAAATAAACGAAAAATGGGACTTACCTGTGCATTTTAACTCTGACTTGAGCTCGTCTGACCCTTTGTAACAATCGGACACGCCGTCGCATAATTTAGATAATTCATATAATTGTAAAATTTGTGTTGATTCATTAACTTGACAGCCAAAATAGCCGTCTTCTAAATTTAAGAAAAATACTTCTCGTTTTATTCCTAATCCTATTCCATATTGGCTATCTGTCGCTACCTGTGGAATTAAAAAATAGACAGTAGCTAATCAATTAATATTAGTCTCGACAAAGTTTTGATTCAAAGTTTTATTCAATTACAAAAAATTATGTTATAGATAGATAAACAAATTTTTATTGTATCTCAACGCATATACAAACAAAATAAAATAAAACATAGATAGTACAAGCGTTATCTGATATATGTATATGTATTCTCATCATGCGTTAAATCCCGGTTGAGTTTACAGCATTCGCTTAGAGTCCAAAGTCCGCTTTCCTAGTTCTTCTAATACACTTCGCGCGAACTTCAGCATCCATTTGTCGTTGTCCATTGGCACATATATCCTTATCCTTACTCATGGCGTGAAAATAACGTTTCTTTGACCTACCCCATTCTACCAGGATCTGGTGGCGGCCACCTAACTAGATATCTGTTTCTCACATAACAAGACGGGTTCCATATAACATGGCCGTACCGACATGGATTCTCTTGTAGTTTGTTTGCTATGTTACGGATATAAAAGTCTACCCCTGATACTGTAGTTTCTTGTCTTTATTGCTGAAGTACAACAGACAGGCTATCGACCATCTAATGGAACGGTGTTACCGTTACTTACTGACAATTGCAACACCAGAGGTGTTATCAATATGCTGCCAGCATCAAAGGAGGGACTGGAATCTGGCACTAATGTCAGGACATAATCCGTGGTAGTAATGGTGGCATATTCTAGAGGATGAGAGACAGACACCAAACGAGCAATTTGAGTACCACCTGGCTGGGGGTTGTTTTGTCGGCTTATACGACAGGCCACGTGGCTCTCAGGAATTAATATTTTTCAACCGTTCCCGCATGGATAAAGCGTATTTCTAACGCGATCATTCCGAGTGACTTCGTACATCTACCGCAACATATTCATCTCCATGATATTCGACTATTGCTTATATTGCTCAAGCACAGGACGCGCCTAAGGCTTTAAAGATTGTTTATATGTGCATGGTAATTGTTATAATTAAAAATAATTATGACCATTATTTATATTTATAACTTCATTGATTACGTGTATCTTATTCTATTACTTACATGTGTCGTTGTGACTAAGAGCGTCCAAACCACGAGCGGTAAGATGTCTATATGCATTGTTTCTGTAACAAGAGAAAATAATGTTTAGTAAAAAGATATCAGTTGCCATTTTAATGCAAACCCCTAAAATATTTAAGTAAACCAAAATACCCCATATTCCAAAGAGATTTCAACTATAACAGTGGAATATATGAAGATAGTAAATTTTTAGCCCCACAAAATTTGGAATTTTTCACTCCATAGTCAGAAACTTAGAGGAAAACACTTTTAATGTCGTTCGAAGCGATTATTTCATAGACAGTAAGAAAAATATTATTGCAGATTTGAAGTGTAAGCTAGAAAATGCAGCAATGTAAATGCAGCTAGGATTTAATGGTGGGACGACCAAAAGGAACATTTATTTGTTACTAGAGTTTACCACGCGGCTGCGCCGCGGATCAAACTCTAGTACTTCTTTTGTTTAAAGAGCAGGCGTTAATAAAAGTTGCATTGTATTAAATTTTTATCTTAGTGCTATTTTCCCCCGGAAGATTCACTTCATTTTACATCGCAAACTATCCCATCTCCCAGTAAACTATCTTATCTCGGAATTTAAACTATATAATTGTACAAAATTACAATAAAACCGACCTAGTACTTCTAGTAGTTTTTCCGTGAAAGCTTAACAGACAGTTAGATCGATTTACTATAGCATTTTTTAATATATGACATTTTTTTATATCTATATACTTAAGAAATAAATTGGTCTACATACAAAATTCTCCATGGTACCATATTATTGCATTGTCACGCGATATAAACATACGAGCCCAAACACAACGGGTCTATTTTGTTTAGTACAGGAGTTCCTATGGCCACCTTCGCACTCCATCATCAGATCAGCTCCATGGTACTATATTATTGCGTTGTCACGCGATATAAACATACGAGCCCAAACACGAAGAGTCTATCTTGTTTAGTACAGGAGTTCCTATGGCCACCTTCGCACTCCATCATCAGATCAGCTCCATGGTACTATATTATTGCGTTGTCATCGACCTTTGACAGGTGTACAAAGTTTGAATTAAATCTGATCGTTCAAAGTAGGACAAAATCGAGCTCAAAGGGGTCGGTTACAAACATACATACATACAGGTGAAGCTAATAAAAGCGTATTAAAAAGTTATGAATATTGTAATTTAATAAACGACCAATGAGAGCAGAGCATGTCTTGAGTGGGGTGTCAAGACGCTCTCTATACTCTATCTCTATTGAGTAGTATCTACTTCGGTAGACGGAGGAGTTTTTGTGGCACATTTGAGTGATGGTAACGGGTCGAGTTGGACCGTAAAGAATTTTAAAGAAAGTATTGAAGTTGGAAGTATGAGCGGTGCCCTGAACCCGCTGCTCGGTGTAAAGTATGTCAAAATGTTCTTAAATCTATTTTAAAAGTGTTTAAACCGTGGCCATTGAGTTTTATGCTCGCATTTTATCCTGATGACGCCCACTAAACCTGCAATCAATAAAGAAGATATCATGAGAACGAGGCCTTCCCGACATACCTACCATATATATATATACATACATACATAACTTCACGCCAGGTCCCTTGCAGGTAGGCACGAGCAACAGAGCGCCATACAGGCTTATTCTTACACACCTCACTCATATATTATATATATATATATATATATATATATATATATATATATATATGTGTCAGAGAAGGCCTCGTTCTCGTGATATGTTATTTATAGATTGCAGGTTTAGTGGGCGTCATCAGGATAAAATGCGAGCATAAAACACAATGGCCACGGTTTATACACTTTTAATTAAGTTTTGAACAGCATTTTTACATAGTTTAGACCGAGCAGCGGGTTCAGGGCACCGCTCGTACTTCCAACTTCAATACTTTCTTTAAAATTCTCAAAGGACCAACTCGACCTGTTGCCACCAACCAAATGTGCCACAAAAACTCCTCCGTCTACCGAAGTAGATACCACTAAAGTATAGAGGGCGTCTGACCCCGCTCGGAGCCATATGCTCTGCTCTGATTGGTCTTTTATTAAATTACAATATTCATAACTTCTATTAGGTTAGAACGATCTTTAAGTTATAGAAACATTTAACAAATGAAATTAATTTAAATTAAGAATTTTAGAAGTAATTAAGATGTAAACAAATGATATTGTGCGTTATACATCCAAACAACAATCCATCCAATTATAGCTTCCCTCCGACATATATATATATATATATATATATATATATATATATATATATATATATATATATTAGGGTGATCCAAAAAAAAAATATTTTTAAAAAAAATTCCAAACAGGCTCAAAAGTTTCTTTTGGGTGTAAAAAAATTTCTGTGAAAAGATGAGCCCTTAATATTAATATTAAGATTGTCCTCATCGCATTTTTGTAATTCCCATAAGAATAACACAGGAAATTATTTTTTTTGCTTCTTCTGATTTTTGTACCGTTCAAACGACTGGTTGACTGATAAATCGTATCGACCTTTTTTGTAGAGCGTTCAATTCTCTATAAAGATTCAAACAGCGATTTATGTCCTCATCGCATTTTTGTAATTCCCATTACAAAAATGCGATGAGGACAATCTTAATATTAATATTAAGGGCTCATCTTTTCACATAATTTTTTTTACACCCAAAAGAAACTTTTGAGCCTGTTTGGAAAAAAAAAACTTTTTTTTTGGATCACCCTAATATATATATATATATATATATATATATATATATGTGTGTGTGTGTATACTGAATTTCAGACAAATCGGTCCAGTAGTTTTCCGTGAAAACGGAACAGACAGACGGACGGACGGACGGACAGACAGATAGACAGACTGAACTACTTTCTCTTAATATTAATAGGAACTATGGTTTTCACTGCCTTAAATACCCTAGGTCCTAGGTAGTAGCTCTATGTTACGTACGTACATAAAAGAATATTAGGTGTTTTATATATACACATTTAAAAAGAGAATGGTACCTATCGTTTTAGTGGAAACTGTTTCAGAATAAGCTAATTTTTATGCATCCGATAAACTTTAAACCGCTCGCTCCCAGGAATTCTCGCGGGATTCCCAGGATAAAAAAATCACACATTTTATTACATTAAATTAGCTATCAATCACATAGAAAATGGATTTGAATTTCTTAATGTGGCCATTTAATCTTTCCCAAAAAATTCCCGCGGGATACCTGGGATAAAAATTAGCGCAGAGTTTAAAGTCTAAGAATTCTAAGGATTCTTATTCTACTTTATTGTTGAATTCGCTACAATTAAAAAGAAATTAAGTCGGTATATTGTATACAACTGCACAGCAAAACATAAAGAAAAGTCACAACCAACCTGATTTGAACTACTTAATACGTAATAAATGACATGTGGACAAGCTGACCACATATTTGTTATTGAACTACAACGATGGTTGTTTTACGTCGCAATCTTGCAGCGCCATCTGTTTCGCTAATGCATCTTCAACAACAACATCATCATCATCGTCGTTTACTTGGAATGCATCGCTAATGTATTCCAAGTAAACGACGTATTTTATTCGGATGAAACATATCCTAAGTGTTTCTAGTTATTATAGTTTTATATCTTCAGATTTATAGGGATAGAACTAAAAATCAAAACATCACTGTTTAATATTAATATTCAATTACACGACTAGTAAATTACTAGGATTCAAGTAAAGCTCTATTAATCTAAAATGGTAGCAATTTCATTTCTCGTATCAGGTCCCCTTTTATCTAAGTCAATAGGTACATACATTCTATCGTAACTTTAAGTTACGAAGATGATAATTTTATAAAGGAGACGAATGCGCTTTCATTCATTTATAGACCCAGATTGTAAAAAGATACAAAATGGTTTTAAGATTATGTGTAAGTTTTTATTATATCGTCATTTTTTTTAATTGTACTGAGTTTAGTTTTTTGAAGGAATTAATCCTGTGGCGTAAGTACTTTCATGTTATTAATTGTTGAATTCATTCACATAAATCGATTACGGTATTCGATAACATATTTTGTTAAAAAAAAATAAAAAAAATCTATGTGTTTCATTTATATATAATACGTTTAAAAGTTTCCAAAAAAAATGCGATTGCAGCGCCATCTTTTTCGCCATTTTCGTCTATCCCATGGAAACAACGTCATTTATCGGGATAAATAGTATCCTAATTTACTTAACGCGATATAAGTTACCTCCGTTTCGAGTTTCATTTAAATCTGCTCATTCAGTAGTTTATACATGATGCTCTAACAGACAGACAGAGAGACAGATAAAAATTCTAAAAATTGCAATTTTGGAATCTCCTGGTCTGAATTATGCCCTATGACTTTTTTCACATTTTGAAACGCAATGTACCAACTCGAACCATTTAAATAAGAAACCCAAGAAGATGGGAAAAGCTTTTAAACGGTTTCACTGCGTTCATCAGTTTTGCTTGCACATAAAATGCATAATCATCAAAATAATAATGATTTAGGCTCAACCTTTGCGTCATAGCTTCAAGCTACGAGTGGGCACATGGGCTCGCGTGTACAAATGCGCTATCAAATCAGACGTAAAACGCGTCCACAGGCGCGCGCGCCTTCTTGCGCCATTCACTTTCACATCTTGGTCGCAAGCATCGCCACTGCGCACATTACTCGTACGAAAAGTAGGCTGCCAACAATACTCCACACCAGTTTCTCTCATAAGAGCGTTAGAGCTGTGATAATGTTAAAAATGTGCTCCGTTTTACACGTTATGGGAATTATATAGAAAAAATGCTTATCTCCTTAAAAATGGTAACATACAGTGAAATTTTCACTTCTAAACGAATCAAGAGTTCCGTTTTAAATTAACTGCTGTATTTGAACGATAGAACAGAACTAGCCGTATTGTCTGTTAATTATTTTACAAATTCTATCCTATATAAATTTCTTTATAAATTAACAGTTTTATAACAATCATAATACATAAATAACAGCAGCCCGTACATGTCCCACTATTGGGGTAGGGCCTGGACAGTATACCCACCACGCTTGTCCAAGGCGGATTGGCGGGTTTGACTTATCGGTTATTTCGATGTGTAGGCTTCATAACGATGAAGTTCTTTCCGCCGAGTATTCGAAGCCGAGCCCTCCGAGTTTTAGGAGTTAAGTGTTCTAATCACCATACTACTAAGGCTTCAAAAGAATGATGCGTAGTGTTATAATATTGTCAAAGTCAAACATTTAATATTATATAGTCAAAGAGGGAAAGGCCGTCAATGGGGTAAGTTTATACACCGCTCGTTTTTTAATTTGTCTAAACGGAATTTAACCCCAACTATATCTCGAAGACAGAATTCAATAGTGTCTTAGCTTCACTGACTGATTTATTGTCGTCCTAACTATTCAAATATGTACGGAAATAATGAGAGATATCTGGAGTTCCCCCAATAACGGTCTTCGCTAACTCCATCATATAATTATTTGAATGTTTGTAACATAGTTGAATATTACTATCTTTCCTAAATTATAATTATCGAACCTGAAGTTTTATATCTTTAGATTTCAACTAACTAAATCGAAGTACAGAATTAAGCTATGGGATATAACTAAAAATTAAAACATCAATGTTTGATATTAATGTTCACTTATATGACAGTAAATTAATAGGATTCGGGTAAAACTCCATTAATCTTAAATGGTAGCAATTGAATTTCTCGTATCAGGTACTCTTTTATTTAGGTCAATAGGTACATATATTCTATCATAACTTTAAATTGCGAATATGACAATTTTATAAGGAAGACGCATACGCTTTCAGACATTCTTACACCCAGATTGTAAAAAGATGAAAATTATTTCAAGATTTCTTATTATTAAGTCGACATTTTTTATAATTTTACTGGGTTTGAAAGAATTAATCCACAGGATTAAATATTTTCATATTCCTAGAAATTCATTCACATTACGGTAATCGATAACATATTTTACTTGTGACATTATTTTTAAAATTTCTCGTTTTCCAGGTAGAAGAACTGATGATTTCCTTTTTACAAGCTTTTATTTAACTTGCAATGGATGTAACTAAGTATGTATGTATGTATGTATGTTTGTGTGTAAGTTCGGATGGAATCTTGCAAGTTAAATTTGACCAACTTCCCGGTTTCCGATTGAGCTGAAATTTTGCACGCATTAGTATATCGCGTGACAATGCAATAATATGGTACCATGGAGCTGATCTGATGATGGAGTCGGAAGGTGCCCATAGGAACTACCTACTGTACTAAACAAGATAGGTACACCCGTCGTGTTTGGGCTCGTTTTACTTGTCTTGGCTAGCACTCTGCTGCTACATGATATCCAGGATCTCAAAAGCTTGTATTTAAAAACATTTTAAAAAAAAGCTTATTGTGAAAGAAAGACATAACACTTTTCTTAAGTCATATCTCAACTCATTAAATTTCTTTGGCTCAAAAGTCCCAGTCTCATTTCATCTGCTTAAGTTTTTTAAAGTTCTCAGACAGCGGTAATACTACTCTAACAAATAGTCTCATTTGTGTGGATGGGACCAGGCCATAAAAAAAAATAGTCGTGGTTGTAATTTTTTCCATATCTTAATATATGACATTCGGCATTTGTCTAAAAACAAAACAAACACAACAATTATAACGAATATTTGTTTATTCTATTGACATTTAACGTTGATCTTTTATAGGATAATTAGTAAAACCCTCACCCAATTATAACAAAACTGATACAAACGTTTTAAGAGAACCTTGTCAATCACCTTGACAATCACCAAACTATTACTTCTGAACACGCTCCGCAACGTCCGATCTTTTACGAATAGACCCGATTAATTTATTGACCGTATAATAAAAACTAAAACTTCGTTTAAAAAAACCGACTTCAAAAACTAAAAAACTAAAATGTATAAAATAACTTATTTCTAAAGCTATTATTATTAATATATAATATTATCTAAAACATCTTAAAGTCGGTGCTTAGTAATTTTCAAAATATAGTAATGTTTATGTTTTACTCTGCACCGACTTCAAGATGTTTTAGATAATATATATTAATAATAATAGCTTTAGAAATAAGTTATTTTTTTTTTTTTTTTTTTTTTTTTAGCCAAAATTTATATATTTTTATATGTTAACATATTATGTACTTGTTAAAAATAAACTAAATTATAAATAAATTAAACTAAAAATAAACTATATATACAAACTAAAATTAAACCATAAAATCTAGTTCCAGACCGCTGTCAGTCGGAAACGTGCCCAAAAGACTGGCCACATTGCCTCGCTGAATGGCAATGCTGATGCGTTGCCCGAGGTACAAACCAGTCTTTTGGTCACGTGAGACATCCACCAGACGTTTGGCTATGTCTTGATAAAGCTTGTGCGCCTCAGGCCCCCATGGTCCTAGGGTCTCGACCCCAAAAGCCGCAAATATGTAGCCATTCCCGATGGCTGAGTATTTACGGCGTTTTAGGGCCTCCTGTTGTGCAGCAGCTGTACCGGCAGACATGCTAGTAGCTGGAAGATGGGACGCTGCCAAAGTATCAACGCAAGACGCGTCCCATACTAAGGGGCGACCCATCTTCCAGGGCACCAATGACATACCATCGGGTCTCTTGCCATCGTCGCGACACAGGCCGTTCGGTTCTAGGACGGCAGGTACCCCGGCGGTAACAAGAGCCCGACGGATTATGTCATTAAGAGTTGCATGACGTGAAATTCTACCGGCACTCCTGATGCACGATAACCCATGGTGACCGAGGCGCTCGACCTTATCTCCGCACTGACAGTGGTGTGGGACAACACAGGCCGCCCCTAGGCGAATGCAAGCACTTATTCGAAACGTGTTATCGTCTAGAAAAGTGCCTAAATTCGCCGAGGGGAGTGCCTGTAGCCACAAGCCAGACTCCCAACGCGAGACAGCTAGGAGACGAGCACGCTCCGTCTCATTGGCACACGTATCTAAAAGATTTTTATGCCCCAATGAGCAAAGCGGGTCGTCCCATAGCTTCTGTGACTTTAGATTTATGGGTAAATTTTGATATGGGCAGGCCATAGACCAAGCATTTCTGGCCTCAGTCAAATACAGGACCTCAAAGTCACCAAGTGACGGATTTAATATTTCACCAATGAGGTCTTTTGTACTGTAAACTGAGGACAGAAAGGCGGGTAAAGAAACTGCAGAAATTTTGCGTATACCCAAACCTCCATACCTTATTGGTAAGGAGGCTTGGGTCCATGTACGGTCATCAAAGGGAATGTTGAAAATCGATGAGAGCGAGTACCGAATAACATTATCCAACGTTTTTAGAATATTTTCGTTTTGCCATATAGGAGAGCATCTCAAGATATATATAAAATTTGGTGTAAAAACACAGTGCCGAATAATATAATATGCGCTATGTAAACTTATACTTTTTAAGCTTTCTATCTTTGACTGGAAATTTTGAATTTTGTTACTAACGAAAGTAGAAATAGACTCCTCAAAAACGGGGCACCCAAGGAGGCTGAGGCTATTTTTGTCAACAATTTTAAAATGTAGTCCCAAACTATGAAAATCTGATATAATATTAGAGATATTTGGCACCTTGTCACTGAAATATATCTCACATTTTGAATAATTTAGCTCTAAACCAATTTTATCAAACTCGTAAATTAAATATTGTATATCTTTTTTAAGAGTATCAATGTCTCCTCCAAGGGTGCCGTCGTCGAGGTACCATACGTTGAATTTAGAATTTAATTTTTCTATAATGGGATGAATGGCGAGTGAAAATATGGCCGGCCCAAGGGGGTCCCCTTGCTGGCAACCGGTTTCTGAAAAAACTTTATGATTTTGGTACATTAAAATTGATTTATCAGAGTAGCATTGGTGGATAAAATTGAAAATTCTTGGGGACTTGTCGCGCACTTGAGCCAGCAAGGTGGCCCTGTTAACCGAATTAAAAGCGTTCTTTACATCCACCTTCAGGAGAGCTTCGCAACAGTCTCTGGACGTAAAGGTTCGAAGTGAATGTACCGCCGCCTCGCAGCCGCCCTTTATGCCAAATCCTAATTGGCGTGTTGCGAAATAGGAAGAGCCTAAATCCGTTATTTCCCGACAGCATATCTTGGCGGCAAGGCGGCGGTATGTAGTACCGACTGCTATAGGGCGTATGCCTCCATATTTTTTATTGAGAGCACACAAATTTGCACCGTATAAAGTTGGAATAACGTCGTTATTTACTCCACCTGAAAGCATCAGGTTAATTAAGTCTGTTATGTCTTTCAGAAGAGTCTCACCAGCTGTGCCAGTACCTCCTCCCAACAAATCCTTTAGGTGTTGGGGGGTCAAGGCATCAAGCCCCCCGGCTGAACCACTTCTGAAGGACATAACAGATGTAAAAACCGATTTTGGTGCTGCAACTAGGCTTTCTTCAGGACATACTAAGCTAGAACCCGGAGCTGCATCTGAATGTGGATGTTTTTCTTCTAAAGCCCGCAGAGTCGTCTCATTATTGGGAGCAATGGTGTCGTTGGAAAACAGAATTCTAGCCGCCCCCTTGACGTCTCCATCAGAAAGTTTTGCTTCTACAATTTTATTGAGTCTGTATGTAGACTCTTTGACAATTTTTGTAATATTTCTATTTGTACGAAATTCATCTAATTCTGGGAGATTTTGGCAGCGTTTTTTAATTTTAGTTGTAAGATTTCCAGATTCGTTAGGCTTAATGTTTAAAATTTTATAAGGAAGCTGTAATAAATCCTCCCAAGCTCGTAAAGAATTTAAAGTTACAGTATTTCGAATAAATTTGGAAAAAATTTGGCATACCGAAATTCTAGCTCCTCGTGGGATTCTTTTTATAATTTGGACCGAATGTTTTAGGCTACTTAGTTTTTCCGAAAGAGTAAAAATATTAGTATCACTAGAAAGAGGTTGTTGGGGCGTGGCTGAGGTTGATAATGCATCTTGGTCCCTGTGAGCTTTGCCGAGATGTATTTTCAAGCCTCTATTACCTTTAAAATAACGTGCCTGTGAGCATTTAGGACACTGAACTAGGTTATCCAACGACACCACATCAGGTTGGGGCTGTGTCATAAAATGCAATACAATTAAATTAAAGATAAACAGAACTTACAAATAATCTATAAAACATGTTGCTAAAATTAATATACTTAGAAAGTGTAAAGTAATTCCTAAATTATAATTCGCTTAAAAAAAAAGAACTAAACTAAAGAACTAAAGAATTAAGAACAAGATATTAAAAATGGTGAGAGCGTTTCACAAGTTCGAGTTGTAGTGTAGCAGGTCCTTAGGCGAGGTGAATCTAGCGTGCGATGGGTTGAGACTGGGTCGAGTTCAGAGACAAGTTAGCTTCTGTCTTTTAGCCAAAATATATCTTGTCGAAACACTGGATTTTTTATATATTTCTTGAGGTGAAAATATCTGGTGTGCGATGGGTTGAGACTGGGTCGGGTTCAGAGATAAGTTTGCTTCTGTCTTTTAGCCAAAATATATCTTGTCGAAACACTGGATTTTTTTATATATTTGTTGAGGCGGAAATATCTGGTAGTAACATGAACAGAAAAAGAGGTATATTCTCAGAATTTTTGTGATCCACTAGATACTTATGACACTTTTTTGCATTGTTCACTGATTTGGAGAAAGTAATATTGGGCTAAATATATTTAATATTTGATAAATATTCAGGAATAATTGTAAAAGACAGTTTTCAGTTTGACATTCGGTGACAGTTATTTTATACATTTTAGTTTTTTAGTTTTTGAAGTCGGTTTTTTTAAACGAAGTTTTAGTTTTTATTTGTTACTTTTTAGTGTCTAGCTATGTATGGGTGGACCAATGAAAGGTGCCGCGCTTCTTAAAAAAATATAGGTCCCAAGAAACTGGAACAAAAAAATGTTCGTAAGATAAAAACTACTGGGCCAAACTATGTCAAATTTTTAGGGGACCACATGGCTATTCCGCGTCGAACAAAAAAAGAATCACGTAAATCGAATCATAAATTTTAGAGTAATCGGTGTACATATGGAACGAAAAGGAAATTATTTTTATAAAAAATGTTCATAAAATGAAAACTACTGGGCCAAACTATATAAAAATTTTAGGGGACCAATTGGAAGCTATTCCACGTCGAACAAAAAAAGAATCACGTAAATCGGATCATAAATCACGGAGTAATCGGCGAACATACATAAAAAAAAGCAAAAAAAAAAAAAAAAAAAAGGATCCCGACGAATTGAGAACCTCCTCCTTTTTTCGAAGTCGGTTAAAAAGTAAAAAAAAAAAAAGATCCCGACGAATTGAGAACCTCCTCCTTTTTTCGAAGTCGGTTAAAAAATACAATGCGACACAAATAAGGATGATCACGCAAATGTGTTTAAATTAAAGAAAAAGTCATGTGAACTGGTAGCAATCCACTGAATATTTAGGCTCCGTAGAGTTGACAAATGTTGACTATTTTCGCTACAAAATCCTAAAAAAGCATATTGTTTATTATTTATTGTTGAACTTGGTTTTCAAGTCTTGGTACCACCATCTCTTGTTCAAACCTCAACATACATTCCTGATACACGATCCTTGTCTTTTTGTATAATAAATAAAATAAATAGTATGTATATATAAAGGCTGTCCCAAAAAGGACGCAAGATTTGAAATTGATGAAAAACACATTTTTTTCCTTATAATATATTTGTATATAAAATCTTGAAATACATAAAATAGGGTTATTTGTGGAATAATACGTCAGGCAAATGTCCTCCTAGGCTTTGCTGGCACATACGCACTCTTTTGTCAAAATTTTCTATGGCCATTTTGCATAGATGCGGCTGAATTTCTCCGATGCAGCGTCGAATTTCCTCTTTTAAAGCATGAGTGGTTCTGGGCTTATTGGCATAGACTTTAGACTTTAAATAACTCCATAAAAAGAAGTCTGAAGACGTTAAATCGCAAGATCTAGGGGGCCAATTCTGATTACTGAATCAAGAGATCACACGACTAGGAAATGTTTCATGCAGTAATTGCATCGTTTCTCTGGCTGTGTGGCAAGTGGCCCCGTCTTGTTGAAACCACATTGATTCCACCTCTATATCCGCTAATTCGGCTAGAAAAAACCTTGTTATCGTGTCGCGATATCGAGCTCCATTAACAGTAACTGCTTGGCCGGCCTCATTTTGAAAAAAATATGGTCCAATAATGCTTCCAGCCCAAAATCCGCACCAAACAGTGACCCGTTGTGGATGCATTTGTTTTTGAACAATCGCATGTGAGTTCTCTGAGCCCCAAATCCGGCAATTCTGACGATTAACAAAGCCATCGAGATGAAAATGTGATTCGTCGCTAAAGATGATTTTGTTTGAAAAATCTGCATCCCTGTTTTTGGCAAGTGCAATGAGTTGTTGAAACAAATTTAATGGCGGCTGCCGTGAAAAGTTATTGTTATTGGTTAAGGGGGTTTCAGTTTCCGTGTATGTATAATATCTACTGCTGAAGCTAAGGCGGATTCTTATTAATCGACGGGGCTTAGGGTGAGTCTATATAATAGTATATTCTATTTATTTATTGTTATTCGAAAACATTTACATAACAACAGACTGCAACAAAATTATACTATTATTTTCAGCGGCTTTCTGTGTACAGAATATCCGTTTAATTGCTTGCGGATTCCGAACGCACATATATTACAATAACCCATGTTTCAAAAACTACTCGATCATTATTTTTCCAATTCAGTACACTAATTATAGTAAGTAGTAGTACTACTTATATAGTCATATGTAATTATATAGGTAGAATATAACATATATTTTTTTCAATATACTAGCTTATAATGCATGTATATTTTGATATAAATAAACTGAAAATCCAATTTTCGTTGAAAGTATATATAGGTACATCGTACAAAACTATTACGACTAATATCTGTACAATTATTGATGAAAATAAAAAAGGCATTAAAGAATATTCTCATGACTTTGCAAACATCTGATTATGGTACCGAGAAAAATAATGTTACATTTCTCATACTCATAAAATTGAAGTTAACTGATCACAGGGATGAAAACAGTAGTTTTATTCCCTAAGAAATGATTTTCCCTGTTGTTAAAAAGTTTAAAAACTACGCAAGCTATGTCCGCAATTTTTATACTCAGTTAAATCCCAGCCAATGTTGGCTGGTAGAACGCTACTACGCTTGTGCGCTAAACCATCTTGAGCCTAAATAGTTCTCTTTCATCCCTTGTGTTACAATCTACTACAACATAGCAGGTTACAGGCAACCATTAATCAAATCTTCAGAAATTATAACGATATTTATTCAATAAATGGAAGAGATAATCGCCTACACAGCCATAAACATATCCCTCCCTAATGTCTACACTAAACTACTACTAATTGTATATTAGGTGAGCAATAAAGTGCTATCTATCTATCTATCTAAACTACTGCGTGAAAAAATGTGAAAATATCAAGATGCTAGCTTAAAAGCGACACTCGAAATAAGTTTCAAGACAATTCTTTGAGTTTTTAGGATATGGGTAATTAAAGTATTTTCTTGAGTTTTCATTAGTATACACAATATATGTATACTAGTACAACAGCCATAAACAAGCAGTTTGTAATAAGTACCTACAAACTGCGTTTTATGGATTTTCAAGCGCGGAATTTTATTTAGAATCTTTTATTTCGTTTATAGACTAGTAAACAAGTGCCTTTTGGATCAACTTTTTTTAGCAGTCTCCGAAAATTATAAATGAGGTGTCATTCGATTCGGAATGGCATCTAGATGATTTATGAAAAAATGAAGTTCCGCAAAAATTGTAAAAGTTATTAACAATTAATTAAAAAAGGGGGGGTTTAGTTTTTTGCAAATATCTCAAAAAGTAATAAAAAAATTCAAATTTGAAAAAAGATTCGAAAAGAAGGAAATTTCCTAAAAAAAGTTTTGACTCTCGAAACTGTAAGATCAATACTTATAATTTTCCCAGAGCGATGAAAATACGGCCGAAAACGGGTACTCTGGCTTACGCAAGCCACACCCACATCGGCCCTTTAATGAATAAATATTATTTAAACATACTAAATATGAAAATTAAAAAATTAAAAAATTCAGGCACTAACTGAATAGATGAATGAACAATAATCTGATTTTTGATTGATGATGATTGATGATTTTTCATTTAGTTATTCAATAGTTAATTAATATTATTTTTTTGCTTGAACATGAACATTGCAAGTGTGATAATTGTTAAACTATAAATTTAAGATTTTTTTTCCTTTCTTGAAGCAATTCTTGAAAGGCTTTAGAATAGAACCCCGTTGGAAAAATTAGAAAATGTTTATTTTTCATTTTTTTAGTAATAATTTTCGTTGTTACAAAATTAAAAGTTTAAAACAACGAAAATTATTAATAAAAAAATGAAAAATAAACATTTCCTAATTTTTCCAAAGGGGTTCTATTCTAAAGCCTTTCAAGAATTGCTCCAAGAAAAGACAAAAATCTTAAATTTATAGTTTAACAATTATCACACTTGCAATGTTTATGTTCAAGCAAAACAAAAATATTTTGTAACAACGAAAATTATTAATAAAAAAATGAATAACAAACATTTCCTAATTTTTCCAACGGGGTTCTATTCTAAAGCCTTTCAAGAATTGCTCCAAGAAAAGACAAAAATCTTAAATTTATAGTTTAACAATTATCACACTTGCAATGTTTATGTTCAAGCAAAACAAAAATATTTTGTAACAACGAAAATTATTAATAAAAAAATGAATAATAAACATTTTCAAATTTTTCCAACGGGGTTCTATTCTAAACCCTTTCAAGAATTGTTCCAAGAAATGAAAAAAATCTTAAATTTATAGTTTAACAATTATGACACTTCCAATGTTCATGTTCAAGCAAAAAAAATATTAATTAACTATTGAATAACTAAATGAAAAATTGTTATAAAAAAAATTTCAAGCAGATTATTGTTCATTCATCTATTCAGTTCGTACCTGAATTTTTAAAATTTTTTATTTTCATATTTAGTATGTTTAAATAATATTTATTCATTAAAGGGCCAATGTGTGTGTGGCTTGCGTAAGCCAGAGTACCCGTTTTCGGCCGTATTTTCATCCCTCTGGGAAAATTATAAGTATTGATCTTACAGTTTCGGGAGTCGAAACTTTTTTTAGGAAATTTCCTTCTCTTTTCGAATCTATTTTCAAATTTGATTTTTTTTATTACTTTTTGAGATATTTGAAAAAACAAAACTCCCCTTTTTTTTAGTTAATTGTTAATAACTTTTACAATTTTTGCAAGCGGAACTAAATTTTTTTTCGAAAATCATCTAGATGCCATTCCGAATCGAATGACACCTCATTTATAATTTTCGGAGACTGCTGAAAAAAGTTGGTCCAAAAGGCACTTGTTTAAGTCTATTATTGAAATTCTATTTATAAACAACTGACCAAAACGTGGAAATAAAAAAATACCAAATAAAGTACTGCACTTAAAATCGTTAAAGCGTGGTTTTAATTATATGGGTTAGATATATTTGTATAAATAAATAATTCGCAGACAAACACATTTTATGTCCATAAGCTAAACATGTTACGCTTGTGTTTATGCATAATATACAATAAATAGAACACTGTGGGGCCGATCCCAGATAATAGTTAATAACGGAATATTCGTTTACGACATTTACCATACTAGGAATCGAGCCTGGAGCCTCTGCGTTCTCGTGAGCTCGTCAGACAAAGAATTAGACCAGTCAAACACAGAGGTCGTCACATATTGTTTAGGTTTCCGTCGTACCCAAATGTAAAAAACGAACGTTCCTTACCTCTACGAAACCTGAACAACCGATAGCGGATTAAAGTCATTGATACATTGGCACAGTATCTAAATACAAGAAGAAATACCTATCAACATCAAGCCGTTAAGTTATACATTATTAAGTTATAGATACATATTAGGTATGGCGCGAAGAACACGGATAGGCATTACCGCAAAGGAAGAGCGTACGGATATTACGCCAAACGTGATTGTTTTGTTCAATGAATTTATTCGTTGCTAAAAAGTAATAATTTCACGGTAGATATTCTGTTTCCTTGCAGTGACTCATGTACTTATTTCATCAATTCATAAACAGTTTGCAATTATGATAAGTTTTATTTTATACACACATTAATGTACAGCAGTGTTTTGCTTGCGCTGGCTTGGCCACCTACACAGAATGGGGGAGGATCGCGCTGTGAAAAAGGCCTATCTGGGCAAACCAGCTCGGCGACCAGTTGGTAGGCCCAGGTATCGCTGGAGGGACGTAGTGGAGGCTGATCTGCGCGAGCTCCATGCCGATAACTGGCAGGAGACAGCGCTGAACAGGAAGGAGTGGAATATTCTCGTTTCGGAGGCCAAGACTCATTTTGGGGCGGTGAGCCGCAGCAGTTAGTTAGTTAGTGTTTTTCAATCTGTGGGTCGCGACCCCTATGGGGGTTGCAGGGGGTTTACGTTTCTCGGGGGTCGCCGGAAAAAGGGAAAAGGCAATTTAAATTTCTACCTCGTACTTAGGTACTTTCTAAGCTCAGCAGCTTTTTGCAGAGTATAGGGCCCTAATAATGAATATGACTAAAAAAATAGAGAAAAACCATAAACATTGTCTTTTAAATTACTTTTTGTCTATCTATGACCCAAGGGGGTCGCCAAATTTTTTCAACCTGTAAAGGGGTCGCGTATTCAAAAAGATTGAAAAGAACTGATGTACACGCTAAGATTAAGTATCAATTCTAGGCTTCTAGGGCCAGTTAGGGCCATCCATAAGTTACGTCACACGTTAGGAGGTGAGGGGGGTTAATGAATTGTGACATTGTGTGACAAGGGTTAGGCAGGGTTCTAAATTTCGTGACGTCACATTTCAAAGTCTACTATATTTAAGCTAAATACGAAACTGTTGTTTTAATTTAATAATTTTTGATATAAAATTGCAAAATATGTGATACCACATTGAGGAAGGAGGAGTCTCACGAATGTGACCATCTGTGACAAAAACGAGGGGAAGTCGAAAATTAATAATAATAATTTTATTTGTCAGACTTGCGTCCAAAATTTCTGTTAGTTACACAAGAGACTTAAAAACTAATTGTTAGTAAAATAAAAACAAGTAAAAGTAACAAACACACTTATTTGGCGGCTCGTTTTGACGGCAGCACATGCAATTTAACCCTGTGTTTGCAGTAAGGGCCGTCAATCCGCTCCGCCACAGTCCGGAGTATGGTGTTGGAGCAGGCGCGCACCCGCCGCCACAGGGATGCGACCCGCTTACGCATTAAATTCGTGTGACGTAATTTGGGGATGACACCTTATGGCCGTTTATTGTTTATGAAGTACTTTTTTGTTTACATTTATTTTAAACTTTACATTTAATTTTGTTACTTAATTTTAGTGTTGTTTTGATATTTTATTAATAATATGCAATTTATTGTCCATGGGCCAATATAATATATTGAATTATAACAATTACATTTTTAACTAAGATATTAATGTTTTAAATTCAGCAACTACGCTAGGATAATTTTTGACTGTGTATCCCGCATAAGCATCCTTATTTTTCGAAATAAAAACTGTTAATCTTCAATTCCGTGATATACAAAATTTTAAGAAAATAATTGCTTGATTCAGTAAGAAGAAACAAACCAACTCACTTTTACTTCATAAAATACCAATTCTCAAGTATGAAAATATATAATGATATGCTAAAGATAGAAAATGTATAATATATATATATATATATAATAGTAACATGAGAAATTATAATATAATAAAAATATAAGATAAAGCTGCATTGATAAAAGAATTTAGGGAACATCATACATATCAACAAATGAAAGAAAAAGATAAGAACAACAATAATTAAAATAATCACTGTTCATAAAAAAGAGACAGAACACATTATTCACAGGACGTAATGGAAACAGTACGACATAATACGGCACTAATTAAATCCTCTATCAAAAATTTCACATCCGTATTCGTTGAGCGGGGTCAACTAGTTTGCGTCTTCCTAAACCGCGCCGGCATGTTAATTTTCCCACAGTAGATTTTACGTCTCCACTTGCTTGCTGGATAATACTATGTTCATTTGATAAATCTTTTTTTGCGAAGTTGGCAGAGGCAGACGGCCCAGCTCATGGAAAGTGGTTACTGTCACCTATATGCGTTTGCAACACCAAAGGTGAAGAAAATGCGTTGCCAGCGTTTACGATCACCCCCTTCTACTTCTCGACCTCAGGACGCCCGTAAATTAGTTTTCCTTTCATTTTTGTTATATTCTCTTCCTTTTCCAATGGATTTCATCCTACTATCATTATTTTTCATTTTTTTTTCATTTTCAAGGGATTAACAGTGGTCTAGATATGTATTTGTATATTTGAATTACATAAGAGATAAATAACCCCCTTCCCAACTTCTTTAAGCTTTTGACAGTGACTTGACACATTAATACTGTCACTGTCTATTTTTGTTTTTCTTTTAAATGTGCAGTTGCAAGTAGAGAGAGAGAAGAGAGTCCTTAACTCAATTTGGCTATCTAATCGAATTGGAAACGTCACTTTTGACGGTCTTTGTAGTCTGAAGCGGAACACATATACTGTACACGACATATCTACATCGTACGCCGCGTCTGTAGTCATTCTTGAACACTCAAGTGTAAGGTTGTTATCTCTTTATGTGAATTAACATATCTGTTCAATCATATAGAGTGCATAGGAAAAGCTGGCGCGCCTACAGACGTTTCCAGTATGATCATCAGTGTAACGTCTGCTCGACGCTGGAAGCGGTTTCCAACATCTAGTAACGCTAGACGCCACTCTCAGCATCTGTGTCCACGGCCAACGAAAGCCGATGCTTCACCTACTTCGTCGATATTTTAAACTGTTTACTCCCTTTATATGAAAATTAACAGAACAGGCAATTACAATGAATATGGTATAATATTAATCATAATAAAATAAATCTCAATCGTCTAGAACAAAGTTTGTGTTGATATTATCGATGTAAGTGAGTGGCGGGCGTATCATTGAGAACGGTACCAGTAGTAATGCTAGCGGTACAATCCAACTGTTTCAACAGTAATAGCGGAATTGCAGGTTCACCATTGTGATTGGCCAGACATTTATGGCAGTCACACGTCGCTCATTGCCATACTTATGCATGGTGTTTAGTCTATTTGAAACGGCTACGTTATTACAAGATTTGGAAAATGATCCCTGTTTAATTATGTGAACTTTGATTTCAAAGCGCACTATATATCGCGTTGCATATATACTTATATATACAACGTTGTCGTTATACATAGATATTGTTAAATTTAAAGATCAGCTACGATTTTATATATATATTTATGGTTTTACAAGGGTTTATATGTATTTTTAGATTTTATATAGCAATTATTGTGTTAATGTTTAGACGTATGTAGGGAGAGTGACATGAGTGATTTTTAATAATATAATGTGTTGATGTAATGAGGTTTTATGGAATGAAGTAGTTGCGTTAATCGCAACTTCATAAACGGTCCTAAATAACGTCATTATTTTGGATAATAAGTGCACCAATTACTAAACCAATAGCTTTAAAAACTCTGACATGAACACGCCATTTCATAAGGATCATTAAAAATGCTAAACATGGTTAAAATCCGTGACTGCTAAAAGCCACTATAAATTAATTAATTTTAGGAGGTAAAAATTACTTTAATTTGTTAAATGCACATATAAAACATTTATAATAATATATTTTTCTATTGTGTAAATTAAAAATTAAAACTGTTAATTATATAAAAATGTATAGTCTTATTTGAATATGTGATTAATATATTAAAAAGTACTTAAGTAAAACTATAGTTTTGATGCGGTTTGATTTGTTGTGTTGATATGTATAAAGCAAATACTCATCAGTTTTCCAAGGTAATAATGACCTATATAAATTTAAAGCACACATAAACTAACTATATTGCTATAGGTAAATTCCGAAAACGGCGAAGAAAGAAAAAACACATACATATATTATTATATGTATGTATAAATTAATAAATAATATACATAGAGAATGAATAGATAAACGGTAAAAATATTAGTGGGAAAAGAGTTAATAGAAATATGGAGAGAATATTAATTTCCATGGACATAAAGACCACTTACTTATAAACAAAAGCACATTGGGGGAGATACAGCGTACATACCGTAATGAGTGCGCTCATTTGATGTTTCAGTATTGTTTAGTATTTGGAAAGACTAAAATTGTAATTTCTGTTTAATATTTGGCAACACTGAATTGTGACTCCCTCTTCCGTTTGTGCTTTCCATACTACAGTATGTACTAAAACTAATCTTTATGTATTTCTAATGTAATAACACATTAAACTTGTAACAAATACCAAAATACAACTAGATGTTGGACAAATAATTCTCTTTCACCAACATCTTTTTGGTCCTCCGAGCCGGATCTGAACCAGTGACCTATGGATTTTATTATTATCCTACATTGTGTTCAAAATTTGATTGAAGAGTTGTTACTGCTCTCAGGAATTCTTAAGTGTCTTTTGGAATAATACATATTATCAATAGTAATCTTTAATGCTTTTGAATTGATTGTGGTTCCTTTCCTCCAAAATTATACACGAGCGTAACAACGCTCCGGTGTCATAAGTTTGGATCCGGTGGCGTCTTCCCAATAAGCGTAAACAATATCCTATCGTTAACCAATTTGTAACTTTTGGTAGACTTCATGAATTTCGCATAGGCTCCATCAGCCGCTTAATCGGTTTATCTGTAGCGGCCGATGCCTATCTCAAGCTGTTCTTACTGTAGTATAGGTTCGTTTGACCATGATGTCACCCAATGTAGAGCGGAGATATGGACTAAGATGGAGTACGCTTAACTAGGAGGTACCTATTCACACGGAACTTAAAGACATCCAAGTAGCAAGTATCGGGAAGAACAGACTCCGGTAATTAATTCCGCTTTTTTAGTTCCGTGATGAAGGTTAACGCAAACCGCTGCGTCCCTATAGGTAACGTCTACAATATATCGGTACCGCATGCCGGCCGGTGCAGCTGGTTGTCCAATGGTGGAAGGAAGACGGCCATAGGCGTATATAGAAGAGGGGCCTGACGGGCCATCCTTCGGACATGTGTGCGACAGCCCTTTTCAGTGCAGTTAAGCATGACACCTAGCCAACGTCACCTTGAACTCTTCAAGATGTGGTTTTATGCATCAAGGAGTCAAATCAATCCATATTTGCCCTACATCATTTTAAAGAAGTTATTATACAGAATTTATTATAAATTAGTGTGAATTTGTTTATGTGCTTGTTTTATAATGAGGTATTTATCTTTTTTGATAAAACTAGTTTAGAATGATATGATATAAATAATAAGCCATTGAAAACTAAGAAAAAATAGGTGCAGTTATTTATTCTTAAAACTACGCAAATTAAGAATTAAGAACCTTTCTAGAGTTACGTTTACATATTGGTAGATATAGGATACTTTTTAATACGGAAAATGAGACAGTTTTTATGGAATACAGATTGAACAGTTATGAGCGCGAAACTATGTTATACCATGGCTTCACAGATACAAAATACTAAAATCTTATCTTAACATGACGTAATTTAAAAACCCGGATCCGGGCTTTTATATTCTAAAATGTGATGTCACAAATGGAAGGCATCAAAGCGGATTCTTGCATTTCCTTAATTAAATTTAAATATATAAAATAGACACGGTTGGTAATCTATAGTATTATCATTATTGCTTGGAAAGTAAGTTATTTAATTTGTTCCTATTTCGTGTCTATACCTATTTTTTGGAGCCTGTAGTCATTTTGACAAAATGAAGCCTTTATTATTTGATTTGAAGTGGTAAAGTCTTACAAAACGATCAATACGAATGAATTCTAAACATAATTTCGACAGAATTTGGTTTGAATAATTTCTGCTCAGTAGTTTTTGAGGCAATAAATGTGAACATTGATCATCACTACGAAACCCTTAATTGTGTTTGGGCTGACACACTTAGTCGATTAATTATAAAACTTCAAATACGGTTCTAATATTATATAAGATCTCGTGGTAATGAGGAGCGTAATTTATGTATATTGTAGTGTGTGTAAGCGTTGTGCTGCAGAAAATTCCAGCACAACTATATGCTAAATTTTACCATAGCTTTATAAATTATTTTTACATCCTTATATCAAATAAATTATTTCTTTCATGTGCCTACAACCACCAACCAAAAAGAAAACTCTAGTAAATATTATTTTATCTCTTTATTTTTTTGCTACTTTTTGTTCTGAAGGACATGTCTACGTCATCAAAAAACACTATTTCTTTACGAAATCTATTGATTAATGACTGATGAAAAATAATGAAACAATCCTTTATTTACTACTTGAGCTACTGCTTCTGATAGTGCATATTGAATGAAACCAATATTCATGAAAATAATTATTCAAATAACGTTGGCCAACCTATATAATATAATGTCGTTTCCCTCTCATACCGAACATACTCCAGTAAAAAATATTGTACATAATCAGTTTGCCCACATACATACATACATAACTTCACGCCAGGTCCCTTGCGGGGTAGGCACGAACAACAGAGCGCCATACAGGCTTATTCTTACACACCTCACTTGCTTCTTTGACATTCATAGCTCTTGTCATGCACGCTCGTCTGTTCTTAAGGCTCCTGACATCACCTTCTGCTAATACACGATCAATTTGATCATGGAAGGTGTGTCGTGGCCTTCCGCGACTTCGGCATCCATCCACTTTTGCATTGTATATCTGTTTAGTCATTCTTTCATCATACATTCTTTCCACATGCCCGAACCACCGGAGCATTCCTTTCCTTACCTTCACCCCGACACTCTCTTTCAGACCAACTCTCTTTCTTACTTCGGTATTACGAACGCGGTCCGCGAGCGTCACTCCGCAGATTTTGCGCAGTGCTCGCATCTCGACCGCGTTTACTCTACTTTCATGCTCTCTGTTCCATACCCAACTCTCGCTTCCATACGTGAGCGTAGGTACCAGCACCGCGTTGTGTATGGCAAGCTGGGCTTTCTGGCTGAGGTTCTTAGCGCCTAGAAGTTTACCTAACGCTCCATTCACACTATTCCCCAAATTTACCCTTCTTTCTATGTCAGCGGTGTACCTTCCATCCCTGCTAAAAGCACATCCAAGATATACAAACTCATTCACTTGTTCCAGCATAACATCATCGACCATTATCCTTGCATTCGTTCTGGTTTCTTCTCTTTCAAACACCATAACCTTTGTTTTCTTCGCATTCAAATGTAAGCCTCTCGCCTGACAGTCATCTTTCATCATTGTGACTAGTGTTTGCAGTTCTGATGGCGATTCGGCTAAAAGCACGGCATCATCCGCATAAAGCAAAGTGCTAACAACTAGATCACCCATCCGCACCCCAACATCCATCAATCTTAATCTCTGGAGACAGTTGTCCAGATATAGGATGAACAGCAAAGCCGACAGCACGCAGCCCTGCCGGACGCCAATATTGACGTCAAACCAGGGCGACAGGCTGCCGTCCACCCGCACGCATGCCATACAGTCCTCGTAAGTGGACTGCACAGCACGCAGCAATTGGCCATTGATCCCATATCCGGGCAATATGTCCCAGAGGTCCTTCCGCACAACCCTGTCAAATGCTTTATCTAGATCCACAAAACCGCAGAAAACCTTCCGGCCCATAGCCAGCTGCTTCTCCACGATATTGCGGAGCGAGAAAACTTGATCCATACATCCCCTTCCATTTCTGAAGCCCCCTTGTGCATCCCACAGTAATCCATCGGATACCACTCTCATTCTCCTTTCAATAATCTTCGCATACACTTTAGATGCTGTGCTGATCAAACTGATGGCCCTGTAGCTGGCGCACTCCATACGTGACCCCTTGCCTTTATACAAGGGCACGATGACAGCGCGCCTCCAGTCCTTGGGAACCTTTCCCGTCCTCCAGCACAAGTTGCATAAGGACAGGAAAACGTCCCGGACGCAGGTTCCACCATATTTGATCATCTCAGCGGACACACTATCGATTCCTGCTGCCTTTCCATTTTTCAGACTTCTTATCGACCATTCGATCTCTTCCAAAGTGATCTCGGATGCTGACTCCTCGAAGTCGGTCACCCATTTGCCCACATAATTCTGGAATTCGCAGATCTAGATTTACTCATATGATGTACAAACTTTCCTGGTGATACGTGTCATCAAGAATTCATATAACAATATTTAAACTCCATTAAAACCAAACCAAGTATTGAAGACTGTTTTACATAGGATTGAGTTATATATTTTAACTTGACCTCTCATCAAAATATTCTTTAGAAAGCAGATAGCATTTGTTTCTCTAATAAATAATAGATTGCATTAATTCAAGGAATTCAATCTCAACCGGTTATATGACATTTATTAACATTACTGTCAGTTGGTGGTTTAAAAGCTACATGTATCTTCACACCCGCTTTAGGTTATAATACAGTTATAATACTCTACTTATTCCGGTCACTGCTTATTACTAAAAAATCGGTGTGTATTACACAGACTCTGTACGGTAATTACATATATAATGAAATTATAGTGTTATGTTAAATTTAACGAAAAGTAAAACAGAAAATTACATCGAAAATTCGCGTAGTTCGTGGAATTCCACGAATTGAGAAAGATTCCATAGAGGCCACAAAAGATCACAATTTTGACGTTTACTTACAAGACATCAAAAAGTATTTTAGAAACTACTAAACGAAGCTTCTTCAAACTAATTTTATTTCGAAGTAATTTTCATGGTCTGTCTACACACACACATTTTTTTAGGATTTTTCACTTCATAGTTCAATTTAGAAGTATCAATTTGGAAGATAATATCTGCCAACCTGTTTAATTAAATGACTACAATAGTTATTGAAGAGTACTTTTGTCATTTTAAGATCTAATTGATCGTGTATTAGCAGAAGGTGATGTCAGAAGCCTTAAGAACAGACGAGCGTGTATGACAAGAGCTATGAATGTCAAAGAAGCAAGTGAGGTGTGTAAGTATAAGCCTGAATGGCACTATGTTGTTCGTGCCTACCCCGCAAGGGACCTGGCGTTAAGTTATGTATATATTGTAATGTAATGTAAATAAACTTTATAAAAAAACCTTTTGAATTTTATATAAAATGCGAAGAAACTTTTTCCCCAACCTAATATGTATGTATGTAATCTAATTAATTATACCAAACACAAGTATACATATTGAAAACCAAATCTTACAATCCATTACGTTCTTTCGCAGTTTTACTACCCTTGTGTAGAGTCACATAAACTGCACCTCCTAGTGCAATTTTATTCATATAGAAAAGGTGATTTCCGAGAAAAAATACTCTATACATACAAAAACAGACGAACAAGGGGAACGAAACGCACATGACAAAAACATTTATAATAACGAAAAGTCAAAACATAACAACAATAAAGAATGAAAAGTTCTTCTGTAAGAGTGACTAACAATAATTAGTTTATTATCTGACTACGAAACCTCAAAAAACGATTTGCTCGAAAATACCACATAATTATCTCAGAAAGCACTGAAAGGTGCTTTTTCAAGATATTTCTGTATCGAATAGAACGATATACAGTATTTCCTTATACCTCTAGTTTCTTGTAAAACATCTAGCTTTTGGAGTACTAACGGAACATTAGCATCCCGGCCATGGAAATCTTATACACCTACGGCAATGCTATTTCAATGTGTAAGCAATAGAATGTATTCCTATTTACAGTCGTTCATTTATGGACTCTACAAATGCCTGGTAAATGTTAAGTACACATTTCTTATAACTAGTTTGATGGTAAAGAGACATTTTAATATTTTTAGTTGTTTTAATGTATTTGCTTATTGGTTTTATGTTGATGATTTGCTGTTATTATTTTGAGATTTTTAAACGAATTATACTTAGTAGTACTAGATTACTAGAGTTTTCCCCGCGGCAGGTCAGAACCGGATAGATTATATTATCAAACTGATGGTGAAAATCGCTTGAAAATTCGTTGCGAAGTGTAGGAAGAGTTTACGGATATACAGATAGACAGACGCGGCAAGCGACTTTATTTTATACTATGTAAAGACGTATGTATATATTATATAACGAATATAGATAGAGCAAGTCAGTGACAAGGGTGATTTTTTAATGATAAATTATAATAATTATACATATTATAATGTATTAATAACGGTTTAATCAGATGATAGAGTAACGTTTTTTGTAAAAACATTTTATATCAGATTTATACGGGGCTTAAAATATATAATTATATTGTACAGATTTTACGTGCCATTTACAGATAAGGCGTAAACGTATTAAATATGAGCTTGTTAATTATATTTAAATGATTTACCTAGTGCCCTAAATTTCAATCTCACGAGACAGTTAGTTATCAAATTACTTAGAGATTTCTAGATATTGTGTCTAAATCTCAGACAAATTTTAATTATAGATATATTACTGTAAAAGATAGATAGATAGATAACAGTTTATTGTACACTATTACAGAAAACTTACGAACTAGTATCATGCTAATTGTGTACAAAGGGGGCCTTATCGATAAAAAGCGATCTCCTCCAGACAACCCGTGGCAATAATATTCCTAATTAGAAGTGGCGATGGTGGTAAGTGTAAAATTGACTTTATCTAATTATTTGTAATTTTCTTTTATACAACCCTGAGAATAAATCAATTGGCACGAACTTTAGTACCTACCTAAATGTATACGTTAATAAAAAAAATACTTTATATATAGAAAAGTGAAATCGTTTCTGTGGAATGTGAATTCTAATTTCAATTTAGGCTACATAAAGATTTAAGCGTACAGATAGATAAATAATCCTCATGCCAACGCATCGGATGTGTACAGTACTGATGACAATAGTATCGATTGAAGGAAAAGAACCAACTATTCATAAGCGACTCAGTTCCGGTGATGAAGCAGCGGACGGCGGCGGCCACCAGTGTATTGCGCCAGGAATATTAAGTAACCTGGCCCGCCATAGCCTGCTATGGGACTGTCAAGTAGAGCGACCGCTACACAGGCCGCAATACCCACCGAGACGTTAATATATACAACATAACAGTGAGAACATACTACTACAACATAATAGAGTTCGTGCCTACCCCGCAAGGGACCTGGCGTGAACTTATGTATGTATGTATGTATAACAGTGAGAACTTTTTCTTGACATGGCTGTATGAACCAGAGAAAACTATTTATAAACATCTACAGATAATTATGAATAAAACTTGCTACATTTCGCCCATAATAGAGAAGATTGGAAGAGGCTCCACCGACAAGAGCATGCTCTTAAATAATAAATGAAATTAAAATGAAACATTTAAATTAAGTATGGCTTTGTAAGATGATTATCAATTAGAATAATAATACTTTCTTTTTCATATATTTATTTCTATGTATAAGTTAACTGCCTTTTTCTAAAAATCTATACTATTTAAAGTGAAAGTGATTTTGTTTAAATGTTTCTTCTTCATGGCTTATATGAACGGATCATCAGGAAGTTTATGTAAATACATAAGTACTTTCGATAGCGTAATAAACATAGGATAGCTTTTTCTTCTATGTTATGTAATTATAGTTCGGGAAAAACATTATTCATTTAATACATACTTCCAAAAACATGAAAAGCCGTCAGATTGTAAAAGTTTCCATATTGATACTTAAAAAAATCGAAACTTATGAAATCCCTTATATTATATTATTTATTAAATTTATTATTATAAATTTAAAGGTACTATGAAGATGTTTTTATTGAATGTTAAATTAATTTAACTTATCAAGATTTAATTCGCTAATATCAGTAGAGTGTACTCTACCTATAGTACCAAAGATTATAAGGCAAACACAAAGCCTGGATTTCTATCTCTACTTCATTGAATAATCACATCGATCCCTTGCGGCAAAGTAGACGCCAGCCGTCTGGTAGCCTGAAAAATCAATTAAGCGTGTCGAGAACTCTTTATAGGTTATTTTTTTAATATTACTATTATATTTAATATTAATATTAGATCAGCAAAAATCCGTCATAGCATTCTGGAAGGGATTAATAAGAGTAATAAAATGACTGATGGTTCGATGTGTGAGAATATGGGTTCGAAAAGAACAACACGTATTATTACAGAAGTACTATGGAATGACATAACGGGCCGGTGTCACCGCGCCAGGCCGCGGTCGCCGGTCGGAGCGGCGCCCGGTGAGCGGCGACAGGTGCACCAACAATATGGCGGATATACCGTACCTACATTCATTTCCAATGTGATTTAAGCTTTGTTTTGTTATATTATCTGTTTCATTATATAACTGAAGGCAAAACTTTACGTTTTTTTTTCTCTAAGCACGTTATGCAAAAACTATTAGAGGATTTTTTGTAAAAATGATGTTTTTATCTCTGAAACGTGATCTGGTATTAAACGATTCAACCTCATAAAGTGCAAATACACTATCGTTTTCGTTTCAATTTTAAATCAAAGATATTATTAATATGTCAAAATAGGTTATATAGGAACGTTTTTACTATATATTTTTTTTTTATAGCTGGAGTACAGCAAACAGGCAGACGGCCCACCTGGTGGAAAGCGGTTACCGTCGCCTATGGACGTTTGCAACATCAGAGATGTCACCAACGCGCTGCCGGCCTCGAAGAAATTTTATGACACCCTTTTTGAAAAACTCCATATCGTAGCGCTGTGGGAAAACCTCGGCCGGGAGCTCATTCCAGATTCCTACGGTACGCAAGAGAAACGTTCTACCGAACCGTTGCGTACATGAGCGAAGTGGCTCAAGGAAGTGGGGGTGAACTCCCAACCGATGGCGAGCGGTGCGATGGTAGAAAGAGGACGAAGGCACCATTCTAAACAGTTCTTCGGAACACTCCCCGTTATACAGTCGGTAGAATACGCAGAGAGAAGCAAAATCTCTCCTAAGGCTAAGCGTATTAACTAGTATTGCGTGTATCAACAGTAATAGTAGATACTTAATTTGATGTTTAAATCTATTTAATATTTGATGCTAAGTATAAATGCCACAAAAATACGATCATTCAATCGTTGCAGATTTCACAGTCAAATTTGCACAATGTAGTGAATGCGTGATTGTTACTTTACGACAATACACGTAAATAAATAACTCAAAATAAATTTCAATCGAGAGAAAAAGTACATGGACGTATTGTTAGCATTTTCCATATTAATGCAAGTGTATGTAGCCAAATGAAATAACAAAAAGTTGATTTATTCTCCAACGTTCATAGTAACTGCTGTGTGGGAACATATTGCATGAAGAACAATGAGGCCTTGAGAACCGCCACGGTTGGCTGCAGCCTCGTCTACTCATTTAAAGTCTATCTTCAACTACAGTCTATGCCAACGTTTAAAACGTTGTGTTCTCTACCAATACAGCAATGCATTACAAACTGTTTGTATTTAATACGGTTAAATTGCTATCTGTTACGGCCGAATCTACGACTTGCCTAGTTTTCACAAGCTCACAGCTTAAATTGCTAATTTAGCCCGAATTCTTTATGTCTAACAGTTTTAATTACACAATAATAACGTCTAGATGTAATATTTGTAAAAGCCTTCATTCAATTGACTTTTTTGCTGCCCCACATTTGAACAATGTAAAAAATGTCTCTGGAGACAGATTAGTTGCTAAACACGTTCGACAATAGAATAGATAAAATACAAAATAGAAAACTACTTGAATACAGCATTGTCAACTAAATATTCATTTATGGTAAAACTAGCACCAAGGCTAAAGACCACGTCATGTGTGTCACAGTGATTTTAGCGCCTATGCTATGTAACGCAACTTTGTTTGGGTAATAAATACATATTTATTGGTTGGTGTGCCGGCACGAACGTCTACTTATATTTAGAGATATGATTGTTCATAACCTCGTATCACCCACTTAAACCTGCCTACACACTTAAAAGTCCTACCTTAACATACTTACTAGTCAAACATATGTATATATTTATATACATTTGCAGCCATCACAATTTACGTAGTAATGTTTCCAGTTTTCTAGACATTTTAGATATAGAGGCATGTTATCTATAGAAAATGTGACTTAGGCTTATTCCACTTACTGGTACTTACCACTTCCACTTAGTGGTAGCCCAGTGCTCGAAATTTGACCATACATACATACATACATACATAACTTCACGCCAGGTCCCTTGCGGGGTAGGCACGAACAACAGAGCGCGCCATTTAGGCTTATTCTTACACACCTCAATTGCTTCTTTGACATTCATAGCTCTTGTCATGCACGCTCGTCTGTTCTTAAGGTTCCGGACATCACCTTCTGCTAGTACACGATCAATTTGATCATGGAAGGTGTGTCGTGGCCTTCCGCGACTTCTGCATCCATCCACTTTTGCATTGTATATCTGTTTAGTCATTCTTCCATCATTCATTCTTTCCACATGCCCGAACCACCGGATCATTCTTTTCCTTACCTTCACCCCGACACTCTCCTTCAGACCAACTCTCTTTCTTACTTCGGTATTACAAACGCGGTCCGCAAGCGTCACTCCGCAGATTTTGCGCAGTGCTCGCATCTCGACCGTGTTTACTCTACTTTGACTTGACTTCTGCTTTGACCATAATTAATTTAAATTATAAGTTTGAATATTATCAAGGTTCTGTTGTCAAAGACTACTTCTATAATCATAGATTTCGCCAAGGCTACACTGTTAACCTGACTTTAACAATAAACAGAAGAGTATATATGGTACTGACTGTGTGTAATTGTCTTTTTATTGATTTAATGTATTTTCTATGTATAATTTAAATATTAGCATTCTGCACTCCTTCTCTATATAAACTATATAAGTGTGCGAAATTTCATACTTCTCTGTCCGTGCAATTTTCATAAAAAGTGGTCCAAAGATTTTGCTTTCCGTATTAATATAATGCTAATATTTTATGATAACAAGTTGAATACAAAATTTAAGGCAGTAGTTTAAAGTAGATTAACCTTAGATACGTATTATATTTAAAGTTATTATCTAATAATAACAGCCCATGAATATCCCACTGCTGGGCTCGAGCCTCCCATTATAGGGGAACGGACAGTGTAACCGCCACCCCACGCTTGTCCAAGGCGGGTTGAAAAGTTTGACACATCGGTTATTTCGATGTGCAGGTTGCATTACTATGTTTTCCTTCGCTGTTATTAGCATGTGGTCATTGTAAAGATGCACATTAGGTCAGAAAACTGCTTAAGAGGTGGATGCGTTCCGGCCAGGGTCGAACCCACGGCCTTTGCGTTTGGGACGCGTACGCTAGCCAGTACGCTACCACGACTTTTAGTTATTAGTACACGATGAAAGTTATTATCTAAGTCTATACATATAAATAAAAAATTGAATGTTAACATCCCCACGCTAATATGTTATGGGTAATATACAACGGACCACTCTGGTGCTGATCCTAGACACCTAGACCATAGTATATAACGAAAAGTTCGTTTACGAAATTTACCGCTAAGGTTTACCCTACTCAACTACAGAGGCGGTCAAGGTCTAAAAAAATATTAATATTCTTCTAAATGAGATAGTTTGTAACAATCTCATAATTTAATAAACCGTTAATAAAATATCTATCCTTATCTAATAATTTTATCAGAGTCAGAAAGAGAAAGAATGCAGAATAATGTATATGTTACTGTAAAAGCCCAAACTACGGTAAATGCTAGGAATTACCATCACTAGTTGGTACATGTCCGAAGTTGTTTAAAATGAGCAGATTTTTTGGGCGTTTACAATCAGAGGGTGGTTAATCCTAGGATTAACAAATACAAGTCGGTAAATGTTGAATTTGGGAATAAAATAAGAAATAATCATTTGGTATTAAATATACATTATTCATTTATTAAAATAATCAGACTTTTACAGTAACATATACATTTAAACTTCGTAGTGGCAATGGTCTTGCCTGGTAGAAATGTTTTACTGGTGGACTAGCGATTCTGCGTACTGTGGGACGAGCGATTGAGTCTTTAGAGGACCTGCAAATAATCCTCTAAAAACTACACCAGTCTTTCTTATCATTACCTTAATTCTAACGCCCATCAGAGTCGTAAGGACATCTGGCAGGCTTTGGTCACTTACCGAATAATCAGATAGATATTATATTGACAATGTTCATTAGTGCTTTAAACACGTACCTTATCTATTTTACAATTATAATTACATTTGAATTCTGAACATGGTTTCCCCTTAATATATGCACGTGTACCATCTGTATTGTTTCTCATAAAGCTTGGTAAGTATTTACGTTTTAAGTGAACAAATCAACAGTATTGCAAACTAGATAAGTAATTTTTCTAACTAGTGCAAAGCTTTTACCATTGTGCTATTTGTTTAATATATTTTTGACGTCGTGTTATGGCGATAATAATCATCACTGCGCATCCTTGTACGAAGATGTATAAGGCGATTTAGGGTAGCATTTATTCACATTCCAAATTCCGCTACAGTTAAATGAATACCTACGCATTGAGATCATGCTCGTTGCAATTATGTATCCTAAAGAGATTCGTTTGGATTCGAAACCTACAGGCAAGCATTATCGAAATGAGACAAGAACAAAATATAATTACCATTTTGTATAGCATAACTGTGATATTCCTAAAACGGACTATTATTACATTATATTTAAAAAAAATTATGTATATTTATTTATTTATACAGTAAATTCTGTGTCTATCAAATTAGAATTAAGATATATCATGAGAAAGTCTACGTATTATATCTTCTAAAGTAAATATGTACATTTATTTAAATTCAGATTTGCCCAAGTTGTAAAAAGTATTACAATCTCAACGTTGTTTATACTCTACATTCACTTTAGTCAAGTATGTCCACTTTAATCGTATATGCTCCTTCGTAAGTCAAAAATTTATTACAAAACTCGTTTGTAAATACACAGAATCCAATTTAATTTAAAATCATTACCTAATTCCGTAACCTTGTTTTTATTATATACCGAATATTTATCCAATGAACAAGCTTTTTTTAAAAAACTCTCTCTCTCTCTTAACTCTCTTCGTTAGCATTCACGTCTATAACGTAGTGGTTAAATTCTGTGATATCAAAAAGAAGTCCGTCAAAGAAGCGAAGAAACTGATTCAAGCACGGCTAAGCAGTCTAACTTACGACGCTACTGAAAATGTCCTAAAAATCACCGTCTGAATAGTGTGATACGAAAATGCGTAACACAGAAAATGTAAACACACACAAACACACACAGTCACACACGCACGCACGCGCGCGCACACACACACACACACACACACACACACACACAAACACACACACGCACACGCGCACACGCGCACACACAAACACACACACGCACACGCGCACACACAAACACACACACACGCACACGCGCACACACACACACACACACGTCTGCCCGCTGTGGCTTTTAACATCGACTTTGGTCTCCAAAATACAGGCTTCGCCTAGTTTGGGACCAGTAGGTAATATAAATAATGTAAATGACTTTTTGACAATAAAGATTATTATTATTATTAAAAAAACTTAGGTTCTCGGCGTTTTTTAATAGGGGTAACTCTTGATTTATCTGGGATCCACTCATCGGATCCTTTAGTGACAATGGACCCACCTCGGGTGTATACGAATAAAGAAAAAAAATCAAAATTGATCCACAATAATTGACGGAGAAATCGCGTAACATGCATATAAAAAATTAATCGCCTTTAGAAAATGTAATACGTACACGCGTATACAAGCTTTTGTCCAAGAATTTAGGCGCACAGCGTTCTGTAATAAGTTTCTTTTACTCTCGATTTCCCTGGAATCCGCTCACCAGATCCTGAATTGATGACCATAGCACCACCTCGGGAATATAGACTTACGAGTATTATAAATATGAAAAATTGAAAATTGGTTTAGAATTTTCGGATTTATTACGTTACGAAGAAGTCTGTTAACAAGTTTCGTATGTTTCTCCAATTCCTTGGAATCTACTGATCAGATAATGACATGCTAGCAATGGGAATATATTAGGGAGTATAACCTTTCGATTAAAAGAAAAAAAATGATAATTGGTTCACAATTGACGGAGAAATCGAATAACGTATATACAAAAAAATACAGTTGAATTGAAAACGTCCTCCTTTTTAAAGTTGGTTAAACACGTTTTAATAGCAATCTATACTAATATAAAAAGCTGAAGAGTTTGTTTGTTTCTATGCTTGAATGCGCTAATCTCAAGAACTGGTCTGATTTGAAAAAATATTTTAGTGTTAGGTAGCCCATTTATTGAGGAAGGCGGAGCGCCAATGAAGAATGTTTCAAAATCGGGGTTTTTTTTTAAACTATTCCACGTGGACGAAGTCGCGGGCAGAAGCTAGTGAGTTTTTTTTTTAAATTTTGTTTTAAAAAAAAAGTAAATAAATACATGGGGTGTTTTCTATTGTATTATTTTTCTTTTTAAAGGTTGTTTCTTTGTAAAGGTGACTTTGTATAGGTGTTAGTTTTTTTTTCACAACTTTGGAAATGAACCGATAGATCTGAAATTTAGCATTTATGCACTTATAGCCATGGAGATAAACATACGGCACATATTATAGGAAATAAGTGTAATTTCCAAAAGATAATTATGTACTCTGTAATTTATATAAACATAGTCGTATCAAAAACTCTTGTAGATAAATAAAGTATATTTCCTATATTAACATTATTTGCGATATCAATAATCAAATGTCAATTACTGAAAATTAAAATCAAAGTAATTGTCTTTTTAAATACAAATTATATTAACGATCCAATGAAAATTATGTAATAATGAAAAAATGTAGACAGTATTGGAGCGCATAACTCCATGTACAACTGTTCAAATAGATGTTCCCCACTCCAATATTGAATGTAGAAAATAAATTTATAGTAAATACATATGTGAAAATTATAATCTCTTTAATAAAATCCTTTGTTGGGGTAAAAGTAATAGACTAAAGAAGAGTATTTAATTTAAGTCCTGGTAATTTTAGCGATAGGATCACTAAATCCATGGCATGATGCCATTAATGCATCCGTAGCATATTTTAACTGTTGTTCAAAAAGTACAAATGTTGTGAGAAAATTTCCTAGCTGCAAGTTTTAAAACGTAATGACTTAGGAACTTGAAGTTTTGAACATACAAAGTTAAACAACGATATGAAAAAACCTAAAATAAAATAATAAAGACAATCAAATATAATGAATTTGTGTAAAAGTGTTTGTATTACAAGATTGATTACTTTAGATAATCTTTATTGTTTTCTAAACTGAGCTTGAAGCAAAATCTCAAAAATGTAAGTGTGACTAGCCAGTCACATGCGCAAATCAAAAAATTAAGTGTGATTAAAGAGCTATATTTAGACGGGAAATGAGCGCGATGGTTATATGCCTACAATGTTACTTTTTCTCGGTGAGTAATGTTTCATCAGATTACACGGAGAGAGGAAGATAATAGTATTAGATTCGTGGTGGTATGCTTTGACTTACTAATTAACAACCACCCCGGTATTTCACCTCGCTAACATATCAGGGCCTCAAGAACTGAAGGTGCATTAGATCACTCAATAGCACTCATGTTATAACGATTATAACCATAATTCAATTGTGAGCTACTCATACTATGGATAGTTTTGATGGTAGATGAAATTGCAAACAACGACATTAGATAGTTTGTGCAATTTTTCACCTAACTCTCATATTAATAGAGTCCCAGAATACATTATGATTTAACAAAATTAGCGTACAATGTATGTATATAGTAGCAATTTTACTAACCTTTACGTTTACAATTTTATTATATCAAATTCAATTATATCAAAGTATTTTATATTTACATTGAATTCATACTTTTGAGACAAAACCATTGCCCCAATTTTCAACGATTATTTTTAAAGGTCTTTTAACAATTGATTCGATTAGTAATATGAAGTATTTTATTTTTAAAAGTAAGTAGTGAAAATTAAAAGAGTAAATAGTGTTTAATTTGAAAGAGAAATTCGGTTGCTCACACTTTATTATCATACGCAAAATGTGAAAAACAATCTATGTGAAGCCACGTATATGTGTTGCGTAGTGCATAAAGACTGCTTGTGATTAAATATTTACTTTTTAGCAAACAAAAATGTTACAGTAGTAATGTACATAGGCAATTTTAAACCTTATAAGAGTTTTACTTCGGCAAAACCATTTCAGCAATTAAGCTGAAAAGCAAACTTAACATTCCAGCAAATACATATTTCTTATAAACTGTTGTATAATGTTCGTACAACCCTAATCCAGCCAGAGTCAATTAATCGTTTTTAGCCAGTAAAGGTTTTGCAAATGTCTGCGATTACAGGTCAACAGCTGGCAACTCTACAATATATACTAAGCGAGTTCCTTGTGATAGAAAAGTAATTAGCGTTACTTTGTTTTTTTGTTTTATGAATTTCAATTTAATTAATAAACTAAATTATCTAGTCATAACGCTAACTCTATTAATAGTATGTTTTAGAATTTGTACATTAATGTTTCGTGCCTTATTAGATTCTTATACAAAAAATTCCACAAGAAATATGTAATGATATACACACGTCATTATTATTAAAATAGATTGGATCCACTTGGAAGCCGTAATACTAATATAATGCAATTAAATTAACATGATGTTTAAATAAGAATAATGTTCAAGTGAGTACAAGCTTCAGTCGTGACGTGAGGAAAGTTGCGACATAGCGCTGCAGACAGGCCTTAATAGAAGTTAGGCCATACACCAACCTTGAGATCATCGGTGAGTGCGGGAACGGTGGTACTCGGGGCTCATTCCTCCCGATAGAAGCGTTTCGCCTTCCCTCGCCGGCAGGCGAACAGCCGTTAGACAATTCCGGGGAACTCGGCCCACACCGGCGACAGTATTACTTGTTAGCGATACACTTTTGATTGTATGGCTAGAAACACACTATCACTTCACACTTCACCTAAGCTCCAGGGTTCGGAGATAACCGTTCGCTTAACGGGCACTCGTACGACAAATGTAGTAACGACAAAGCCGGTCGCCGTTTGAGTGTTCGACCGAGATGTTGGTCGGACAATGACTGAGCGCGGAGTCTCAGGCTTCGGCGCTCGCGCAGGCTGTGGCGCTCCGCTCCGCCCCGGCCCCCGCCCGCGGCCCGGTACTCGGCCTGCGTCGCGAAGCCTCACCCTTGCTCCCAGTGGCTGAGCTTTTGCCAGCCCTGCTATACCTATACAAAATACTAAAACTGCAAGGGCAAAATAACGAACGTGAAACTCGTTCGCCCACCAAACAATAAAAATTCACCAACGCGGAGCTTGCTGAGAAAGGTCGATTAGAACGTGAATGTCAGTGAAGGGCATACTGACGTCGAGAAATTTCGAAGCGAAATTTGGAGACTGGTTTTCAATATAGAATAAACATAATAAATGAGAATATGTATAAAAATAACTTCAACGCTTTTTTATGGTATAAATTCACACTTAAGAGCTGTGCTTGCGTGGATTTAACAAATTATTTCTGTAAGCATAATCCTCTACCAGTTCACAATAAACGCTCAGCTATCATAAATCATCCACTCAAAAAAACACTGCATCAGATGTTTTTATTGAACAAGTTGAACGATGACTGGGTTAATATGTGCTTAAAATGCGTGATCTGATGGGTTTATATTAGAGATATAAAAAGGTTTGCTTCTGTGTCGTTGTTAACCACATCGGAGCGGCTTCCGAGGCCAGAAGGCACCCATCCATGCGGAGTCCAATCTAATAAGCGCTATTCGTTTTTTCTCATCACCAATTACATCTATTTTATTGCTCCATTGAAATTATAGAATCGATGTAATGGCTCCACAATTCGATTGTGTCCGACGATTACACCTCTTCATATAATATTCAATTCAATGGCAAAGCTATAAAAGTAAAATTGAAAACAAAATTACTTGAAATGTAATAGCATGTTTACAAATGAAAATAGAAAGTGAAGTCGTTCGTACATAGATCCTTAAGCCTTGAGGCGTTCTATTGAATATCTCACTAACACAAAGAAACTTTATTCTTTGCGCTTATTCATAACAAGTATTTGCATGGGGACGAATATATAAGATACTTCTTATTCCCATTTTAAAATACTTACAGTGCAATTCTGAGTGAAAACGTATGCAAGCTAAGACGATAGGAATGCTTTATTTAAAATATAGGTAATAATCAACTGACATTGACCTCATTTCATTCTCTTGGTTATGTATTAGACTTCAACGAGCGCGTTTTTTATTCGCAAATGTCAATGTCTGATCAAAAATGTGGATTCCGTAAAAATTTAAGTTGAAGTATTGAAATATGGCAAGTAATTTCCTGTATAAGTTGTACACGATAAAAAAGAAATAAATATAATAACGTGTAAATAAACTCTAAAACATGAGAATAATTTCAATGAATATTAATGAATTTTGAGAAATTATACCCAACTATAATTGTATAAGATAGGTGGTACTTCTATAAAGTTATTAAAAGAATGATATGAATCAAATGTTGTGATTTTGGAATGAAGTTCCTTATCGCGCGTTGCGAAAGGGGGCTAGACGGAAAAAATTAAAACCAAAAGTTGTAACGACACTTTTTGCTATAGTTGTAACTAACTTAAAACAAAAATTATTACAATTCCTTCACCAATCAATCGAAAGGAACTTCGTTCCATCCGGGTGTCCCTTGACACCTCTTAAGTTTTTTATGTCAATATAGAGAAAAAGTTTTTCAAGGCATTATTGTGCTAATTGTTTAAAGAAAAAAGTAGTATTAATTGGCTGATGGGGATTATCTTTTTTTAAAGGCAAATATATAAATAATACCACAAAACTTAACCAAATAAGTTAAAACATTCGTAATATTTACTTATAGCGTATTCATTATTAAAATCGTAACATAATAATAATTGATAGAACATTTTATATCAGTTATATTTTTGTTATAAAATTGAATATGTTCAAATTTTGAGCAGTAAACATTAAATTTCAAGCGTAACAATTATATTTTACGAGGTGTTGGAATGTGAGTGTCGGCCGCTCTTGTTTCTGATTTCCAACAGGCACTATGCTGCTGTAGTCTTAATGTTATTCGGTAATCGAAGTGAGGGATTTAGAGCTTGTTTCGACTACAATTTCATCACTGAATCAGTTCACCTTATTAGTACTGTTCGGTGATTAGGGTGACAAATTACGTCACACGAATTTCAGCATTTGCGGACCACTCCCCCGTCCTTGTCACAGCTGGTCACATTCATAAGACTCCTCCTTCTATAGTGTGACGTCATTTGTTTTGCAATTTTATATTAAGAATGAGTAATTGGGAGTGTTCTGAGGAGCTGTTTGGTTTGATACCTACATCGCCATTTTACCACCGCACTGCTCGTCCGCGACTGGGAGTTCATCCACACTTCCTCGACACCTGGAAGTTATCCACTGTACGTGGTGCTCGCTATTTTATGCCATATGTGAGCAAGCTGTGGAATGAGCTCCCTGCCGCGGTTTGCCCAGAGCGCTGCATGGCTTTTCAAAAAGGGCGTAGACAGATTTTAAAGTTTCAACGAGGTAGGCAACGCATCGGCCCCCTTAGTGTTGCAGATGTCCATGGGTGACGGTAGCCACTTGGTGGCAAAGCCAAGTGGACCCGTCTGCCAGTTTTTATATACGCAAACATAAAAAAGGAAAAAAAAAGAAATTCTGAAATTAATACAGTTCCGTGAATATATTAGATTTGAAAGTAATGTCACGAAATTTAGGACCCTTCCCACTCCTTGTGGGAAGGGTCACACACCGTCGACCCCCCCTCCCCCCAACATATTGCGTAATGTATGGATAGCCCCTTAGGACGTTTCGGTCTTGTTTTTTAGCAAACGAATTACAGTGTGTAATAGTTTATCGTTCATGAACTACACAAGACTCGAATCGCGTGCTGTGCAATTGAGTGAGGTAATATACCGATTCACGTTGGAAAATGTGAAACGTTTATATTATGGGCAGTTCCTATGTCAAACTATACATTCGTTCATTGAATTTTAACATTATTTATATGAGCTTATGTCAAATTTTAACCGATAGTAAGGCAAACGAACGGTCGCTAAGATATAGAAGCTGATCGTTAGTACACTGTATGTAACTGGAAATATTTTAATTAGTTGCATTAGAAACAATAGGATATTTTATTTATGACATTAGCTGTACAAAGGTTTTGTTATCCGTGCAGGAACGGAGAAATAATACAATTTACTGCGGCCGAACGGCCTGTCGTAAGAGGCGACAAAACATCCCACATTCAGGTGGTAGGGTATTTTCCCGACTGGAAAACTGCCACCCTTGGTCTAGAGTATATCGCCATAACAACCTTGAGTTGTGTTACGGCATTAGTGACCAGGATCCACTCTTAAGAGAGTAACAGCGTATTTGTAGCACCTTTGATGTTGCAAATGTCCATAAGCGATGGTACAATCGCTTTCCATCAAGTGGGCCGTCTGCCTGTTTGCTGATCTCCTGCAATAAAAATAAAATACTACAAAAGGATCCGATTCCCTATACATAGTATATCGTTCGTGAACTACACAAGACTATGCTGCAGTCGTTTACCATAGCGCGGCGCGGCGTGCGGCTCAGCGGTGACCGAATAACGGTCGCCGATGTACTCACACCGAGGGCAGACTATGCCTGCGATGCGTACTTACACCAAAACTCGACAATAGTCCCATTATTCTATCCTATCATTAACTGTTGCCCGCGGTTTCACTCGCTTATATTAAAAATAATTTATAATCATAGTTCGAATAGTTGAAAGGTAGCTCCATTTTCACCACCTTAGAGGTCCAATTTCCAAAAACGCCAGTGTACCTGTGCATTTTTATTACAAGCTTTTATTTAACTTGCAATGGATGTATGTATGTAAGTTCGGGTGGAATCTTGCAAGTTAAATTTGATCAACTTCCCGGTTTCCGATGGAGCTGCAATTTGGCACACATATGTATATCGCGTGACAATGCAATAATATGGTACCATGGAGCTGATCTGATGATGTAGTCGGAAGGTGGCCATAGGAACTCCTGTACTAAACAAGATATGCATATATAGAGATATATGTTTGGGCTCGTTTTACTTGTCTTGGCTAGCACTCTGCTACTATGATATCCAGGATCTCTAAAGCTTGTATTTAAAAACCTTTTAAAAAAAGCTTATTCATGCTTCGTGTTTCTTACTTTGAAAATGATGGATTTTCATACAAATATTCATACCCTTTTTACCCTCTTAAGAATTGATATTTTTTTTAATCCTTTCTTACGCGCACCTCAATTCGCATATAAAGAACCCGCATGCATTTTCACCCCTTTGGCTCTCGTAGTTTGGGCACTGCTTTGATATGTTCTGCAGTCAGTAAGATTAAGTAACTACATATACATATATATGTATACACTGTTTTTCCTTAGACGATCATTTTCGTAAATTCCAAACAGGACTCTTGCAATAAAATTACACTATTTAGTGATATTTAAATGACTTTGACAACTTAATTTAGTCATCTAAAGACACAATTTAACTAAAATTTTATCCAAAATAGTATCTTGTAAGTAAAAACTAGGTACATATATAGATTAATATTATAAACGGGAAATATTTGTTGAGGTTTGTTACCCTTTGACGCAAAAATTACTAAAGGAGTTTTGATGCAACTTTACAGTAATATATCTTATACTTCAGAATAACACTCAGGTTATAACTTATAGTGTCAAGTAGAAATGCCGCCACTGTGATTCATGTGACGGTGTCCAGTCATACGCAGTGCAGTGAAGCAAAAATAACAGGCACCATCATCAGGTGTGCGACTCCAAGGTGGGCAAGTGCTTGAAGTCAGATATCATTGACGGCTGTATCCATATTGCGCATTTTCAGAACTAGCTTAAAAACTACAGATAGCTGTTTGCCATATTTTAAAAACATAAAATATTTACTTTTTACCCTGTCTGTATATTCTAGAAGTAGCAATGTTTGTAAAAGCAAATCCGCATTTGTTGAGTATGTTTACCGACATGGCAATTCGCAATAGACGCGACAATAACAAGCTTTGTACGCCTGTCCGTAGAACTGCTTTAATAGGGGAAAAGTATATTTATTCTGCATGGCGCCAGTGATATTTAATAAAGTACCGAGATCTATTATGGATAATAACATAGATTTGTTTAAAAAGAGGCTACAAAATATATTATCCGAAAAATGCTATTATAACGTGAAAAAATTTCTTGATGACCAATTTTAAATTAAATTTGACATAACATAATATATACCTTGACAAATTTTATTATTCTAATATTTCATTTTTACATTTTTGACATTGTATTTTATATGGAATAACTCTGCACTTGACATATTATCTACAATTACTGTAAAATTTTAGAAATAAAATTAAAATTAATCTGTTGATTGAGTGGGTTACAATATGTTATTAATAATAATAATAATAATAATAATAAACTTTATTTCCCAAAACAAAATTACAGCAAGGTAGCATAACAAAAATTTTAGATGTAGTACAGCATAAATATGTTTGTGACTAAGACCGAAACTAAGAATAAACTTGTGTCTTCGGTCTCAGCACCTTCCCATTAAATTTTACCATATTGTAACACATAAACGAATAAAATTTATTGTTAATTAGTTGATTTCAACTTTTAATCACAAAATTGAAACAAAATAACATCTTATCAACTAATGTTTTAACTAACCATGTTTTTAAGCAAATAAATGATTTGATTTGATTTGATTTAGCGCAACATAACACAAAGTCGCGGGTGGCCGCTAGTTCCTACATACACAAGTCGTCATTATGAAGCCGCGTCAGTGTCACGGCCGGGCCGTCATCGCAATCAGAGCCAGCCATCGCGCAAGGTTGCGTTGCATACGTGGCCACACGTAACGTTATGCCATGGGTTATTGCGCCTTCCTCATTACAATTTCCAGACGAGACCCGACCACACCAATTTTGTCTCTTAGAACATAACACTAACGTAACACATCTTACATAATGTTTGTTCTTTTCTCTATTACAGTACAGGTTCACTTTTGACCATAATCTCGTCTGATGTTGAGTGGAGATATGGTCTAGGTTAGAGCACTTTTACTTAGAAGATGTGAACCTCTTCAAAAAATAGGACATAAATTGAATTCGAAAGTTTTTTTAAAATAAATGCTGCAATGCAAATAATTACATACATATACGTTTGTACCTATACTCCAGTATGTTGTTTATTATTTAAGACTTAATTAATCTGCTTAATTTTAAGCTTCGTTTCTATGGAAGATAGTGCTATTAGGCGATAAGACCGCCCTTTGTACAAATTTAGATAGCTGCATAATAAAATCAAATCATTATTTATTGAAAAATTAAAGGGGCAGTAAAAAGATCTAGATTAACTTATTTAATATTTTTTTGACGAAATAGCTATATGATACAAGTTTGATTTCATAGGTGTATAAATAAGGAACCTGATATAACCGTATATACATAAAGTTACCTTGAGCTGATAATTGTAACATTTGCAGGCAAAAACAACTTTTACTGTTCACTTAAATTAAGTTTCCAAGCATGCGTAGTACGAGGGGTTTTCTAGAAGATTTGGCACATCTGTAGTGGGTGTGATTTCGCCAGACAAGAATGGCTTTCTCCTTATGTTGTAACAGCATCAACATATGGACGGTGCACCGCTGAGGCGACGGGGCCGCGGACCAACAGCCAGCGTGAGCGCACTGTGACCTTTTAATAAAACTTATGTCCAAATATCAAGGCAATCTTCTTGTCACATATTATTCGTCTTTAACCGGGTTTTCATAAATATACATATATGTTTATAGTTTTATTCAAAGTAGATATAGCAAGTGCCTTGTGATTCACAATTGTTGAGCGGAGGTGTCAAATGGTCAAATAGGAAACTTGTATATTGAATTCTGGCTCAAATGGCTATACACTGAATATAATTTAAATATATAATGTATATCATTTCTTTATGATTCAATATAAATGTACAGTAATAATTAAAATCCTTTTATGTATAAACTTTTAGAAATATAAATGATACACTAAAATTATCTTCCTACACTTCCTTCGCTGATTGAATTTGTAGCGCCTTACTGGGATGTGTAGATATATGGCTAGTAATTTATAAAAATTAAACCCACAGAAAAACTCTTAAAATCCATAAGGACCAGATAAATTTTTTTTTCGAAAAGACGTAGCATTTAAAAACTTAATTTACTAAAAGCTTTAACCACATCCTACTAATATTATAAACGCGAAAGTTTGTAAGTATGGATGCATGTTTGTTAATCTTTCATGGAAAAACTACTGAATGGATTTTGATAAAACTTTATAATAATATAGCTTACACATCAGAATAACACATAGGCTATAATTTATAAAGATATAGTGTGGTTTTGTGGTTTTCCATCACCACGCGGGTGAGACCGTAGGGCGAAGCTTGTGTATTTTATAATTAGTCAATACTTTAGATTTTATCGTATTTTTTTTACTAAGGGAGATCGGATTAAGGTTTAACGTCACGTTGGGGTGGCTCTAGCAGCCCCGAAGAAGTACTATTGCCCCACCCGAATCGGTTGTAACCACTAAAGCCCCTCGGAGTTTCATCCTTCGCTTTTATGCCAGGGCACGGGTACATAGCCTGCCACGAAGTCCTGGCAGGCGGGTCACATTCCTGCATAAATGAATCGAGCATGTGAACAATTCCAAAAACAGGTTTCAGTACTCATTATACTTAGAAGTCACAATAACATGAAGCCGAATAATTTTAAACGGGCATATATTAATAACTACCAGTCACTGAGTTGACTTTGCGTCCCACATTGAAATTTCATGCGATATTCTCTGTCTCTTAGAATAGTCTCATGCTGGTCGACATTCACTCAGTTCTTTCAGCGATATCTTGGACAGCCAATGGGTCGACCCAAACATTATTTTATTACACTTCAATCCTAGCTATGTTTTCAACCTGACCGAGCCTGGCGTGGCGGTATACATTTTATTTCCCGTATTTCTCAATTACCTACTATCAACGTCCTTGCTCTTTATTAGGCCCAAAATATTACGGAAAACCTTTCTTTACATTGCTAAAAACTTTTCTAAATTATTCCTCTCATTGGTTTCGAATACTATAATACTCAAAACGATATCGAAAGTCAAATGAATAATTACTTAGCATAAGTATTACAAAGATTACGCAACTCTCAAGTGCATGTTTTTGTTCAAGTAGCTTACACCTACGTCGGAAAGTACTGCAAGGAGGCAGAAATGACTAGTCCGCGACCATTTTGGCGAATGAGGTAGTTAAGTGTACATTCACTTCAGTTACCACATTGTACACTTTATAGTCTTGCCAATGTTATAGCGGCATTTTCTTTGAAATTTTAACTATATCTTCTATTGTAAATGCCCTAGGTATGTGACAAATTCACACGCTAGCACTTTAGATTTCGATTGTAATGAAGATGTACATATTTATATGAGCTACGTATAATTTGATTTACTAACAGTAAAAAACTTTATGTTCATTTATTATAACTTTCATTTTTACTGAAATAGGTTTAAAAATAATTACCTATACTAATATTATAAAGATGAAAGAAAGATTTGATTGTTTGTTTGTTTGCAATAAATAGGCTCCGAAACAACTGAATCGATTTCAAAAATTCTTTCACTGTTGGCAAGCTATATTATCCCCGGGTGACATAGGCTATATTGTATTTTCAAAAAAGTAGTGATCCATACTTAAACTCCAATAATGTAACCCAAGGTGAAAAAAAATACCTAAAATCGCTTGCGCTGTGAAAACTATTGATGATAGAATAAAATAATGTACAACGACCTTGCCGAAAACATCGTTATTTACAAAAAGTGTCGCGACAGCATATGTCTAACTATTATAGTTATGCCACAATAAATGTTCTTTTATTTTAAAAATATAATTAAAATGTCGCCTCTAGAAAAGGCTCCTTCCTTATTTGTATCTTGGTATTCATCCATATAAAAATAAAATACTCTATATTAGAGACTGCTTCAATAACTTTATATACATACATACATAACTTCACGTCAGGTCCCTCGCGGGGTAGGCACGAACAACAGAGCGCCATACAGGTTTATTCTTACACCCCTCACTTGCTTCTTTGACATTCATAGTTCTTGTCATGCACGCTCGTCTGTTCTTAAGGCTCCTGACATCACCTTCTGTTAATACACGATCAATTTGATCATGGAAGGTGTGTCGTGGCCTTCCGCGACTTCTGCATCCATCCACTTTTGCATTGTATATCTGTTTAGTCAACTTTATATAACTTTTTGAATTATTCATTTCGGACATTCCATTTGAAAGATATCACGAGTTTAAAAATATAAGTATTAGAAAAAAGTTACGTGGTCGCCGCTTATCCTGCTCAGCTACCTAGAGCACCTTATGCGATGTAGGCGTTACTGGGATACGGGCCATACAAGAGAGGAAATATTTTGAATATATTATACAACATTAAACTTAACAAAAAAGTTATTTTTACGTGTATATACCCGTGCGAAGCCGGGGCGGACCGCTAGTTAATAATAAGTGAAGAGAAAACTTTATAGGTTTTTCAAGCATATTGCGTGGGCGGAAAATTAAACAATTTTGATACCGTTCATATAGATATTGTAAAACACTTAATCAATATTCTGTGGTTAAGAAGTCGAACATAGCAGATAGCCACAGAATATCGAAACGATGCCAAAAAATTAATTAAAAAACATCCTGTGCTTATAAACATTATAATAATACTCTTTGACAATAAAACCTGAAGAACGTAGTTTAAAAATCAAGGAATTACGGTCGAATTGGAATATACTGAATTAATTGGGTCTGTTATTTGTTTTCGTAAATATCCGACATAGTTATTATAGACTTTATACCTATTTTTGATTCAATTTCAATCTTACCAAGGAAGATTCATAGTATTCTGCTTGATGATCTTACTGGATAGTTCGCAATTACTTGAAATCGATAACCTATTCCTTTTTTGCTGGGGTCATTCACAAATCCGGCCAAGCATGTCGCGATCCGCGCATAGTGAATATCACCCATGTAATATTGAGTAAAATGGTAAACGGATCGACATAACGGCTTCAAAAGCCCCCCCCCCCCCCCCTGTTTTTGTCAAACGCCTACACAATCCTAAAATTCACACTTTTAAACATTATTATAATTTTAGTAACAATATCGCGCTTGTTATTGTTACGATTTGCAGGACTCGAATTAAAATGCCGTTGTATTTATTATAGAATTTATTAGAACTATACAAACACGTATAACACAGGTACAAATATAACTAACTGTACACAACCAGTCCAAACTTAATGCACGATTCAATCACACGCGCAAAGTCCGTCACTAACAGCTTGCTTCACTTGTGGCTATCGCTAAACTGCCTCATCCCTCCATTGGGGCATTGCTTTATACTGTACAAATACAATATGTCTGCTCAACCGCGCGGACTGAATTTCCTAGAATCACACCTGGCTAATGACTACCATAAAAGATTACAATACACAATGGGCTGTTTTTCTAATCACAAATTTTAAAAATAAAGTTAACAAAAGAAGTACGAATGCCGCAAAGGTAATAAAACGTCTACAGGTATGCAAATGTGAATTTGTCTTCTGTCGGTGCTCAAGTCCTAACACTATGTTATGGCTTCTTTTTTCGAAGGAATACCTGTTTACGGACACCTCGCTGCTTGAGGAATATCAGCGATGGTAATATGGGAAACGTCGGTTAGATGGTAACTGGAACACCCACTAAAAGTCTTTGGTTTTCTTCCTGTCGCCATGAGCCAGGGCCAGGAGAATAGGTCAATGCCAATCCCAGCCCCGACTGGTATGGGCCAACCTCTGTATGGTTCCCTCGACATCTGCTTCAATCGAGTATATTATGGTTTTCTTTCATCTCTCAGTTACATATAAGGTGACTATTTTAATTGTTTTCAAATTCACTATATCAATGTAAACAGCGTACAGACACCACCTTTTTTCCAAAATTTCATATAAACCTAGGATATTTTTTTTGCAGGAGTTCAGCACACAGGCAGACTTGATGGAAAGCGGCTAGCATCGCCTATGGACATTTGCAACACCAACGGCACTACAAGTGCGCTGCTGCTGTCTTAAGGGAGACTGGAACCTGGTTACTAATGCCGGAACACAACTCAAGGTTGTTCTGGCGACATACTTTAGACCAGAGATGGTAGCCATCCAGTTAGGCAAATACCCTACCGCCTGGCAATGTGGTACAAACATTCTCCTCATAAAACGACTGTGACGTAGAGACAGATAGGATAGTCAGACAGATTTAAAAACCTACAAGTATGGCGTTTCTACTATTTGGCTAAGAAAACTTAAAAATCGAGATGATTCATAGTTAATCATATTGTAGGTATTAATCTATTTGGTAGCCGTGCTCATAAAGCGTTCAATAATAAGTTAAAGACCTCACGTGTGCGATATAATACTGATATAAGCTTTATCGTCTCAAAGAAGGCTCTAGTTTTAGGCTAGCTCATTGTTTAACATTTAATATATAAATCCCAAATAAATAAAGATGAAAAAAAAGGTTTATCGTGTGTTATGTACCTTTTTCATTAAAATTTAAATTTAAAATAAAGTATTGTTTTTGAATTTGAATAAAGGTACAACAGGGGCACAGTAATGTTGAAACATAATTTTTTTATGTTCAATTATATTAAATTAGCCTTTTCATTATTTTAGAAAATCTAATCTGCCGCGCTGCAAAGCCTCAAGACGTAATCGACTTTGTAGCTACAATAAAAATTGAAATGCCAAAGAAAGTATATCAATTATTTGTTGTTTCAATTCTTTGGAATCATAAAAATTAGGCTTCAGTTCTATGTGTAGAAAACATGTACTTCAACGAACCTGAGAAACATTGCTAGTAAATTATATGTACTTGATTAATACATATAATTACGTGTTTTCAGAATTCTCTAAGGAATTTTTAAAGTGTACAACTTTGTAATGACGATAATACGTACATGTTGGGAGTTAAAGTCGTGAAGCCTATCTCTAGCTATAAAACAAAAAAAAACATTACCGACACTAAAGTTCGCACCTCGAATAACGTGTGTTAAAGTTGTTTAAAACATGTTTTATTCTGCCTTTCACGATTTACTTCGAGCCGACTAATTACTATATACATACGTATATATGAATATGCAACTATACAATTTTGATACCTTCTCTTTTTGCCGATATTAATTAATTAATATTTATATAAAGAAGATTTCTTTGCCCGTTAAGTGATTTTAGTTTAAAATAATTATGTTAAATTTGCTTTATGCATCATCATGATAGTCCGTATCTCTTGCGTAGTTGAGTAGTTTTTAAGACATATTTGCGATGTTATGTTTTAATGGTTCCATAGCCAAATAATGAAACCAGTGGTCGTATCATATGTACGAAACCTGACGTTGTAGTCGAACTGCCAAAACCTTAGCCAATTCATTTCTTATTAGCTGTTACCTGCGACTTTGCGTAGATTGTAAATAGTCGTAATTTGAGTATTTAAATAAAATGTAAAAGGTTTAAGTTAAAATTGATAGAAGTAACCGATATTTCTAACCATGTGCTTACAACCTCTGTGCTTCTTACCTTGAAAATGATGGATTTTCATACAAATTTTCGACACTTTTTTAACAACAACAACATTTAGAGGTTCAATTTTCAAAAATCCTTGATTGGTGCGCATCTGCAGTATAGAAAGCACCCACAAGCAAATTTCTACGACCCTTTGTCAGTCAATGAGGTCAAGTAATTATACTATATGTATATGTTTATTCGCTAATCTCCCGATTCAACATTCATTTGTGAAATGATAAAGTTGCTCTACAATGTTGCAAATAGTGAAAGGGTTTCCATATGTTATATGAGAATTCCGTAGTTGATGCGTAATGTTAGTTAAACCGTGGGCAGAGTCCTCGACACCTACGTGGGATGTAGCGAATGATTGCTAATAACTACCACTTCACTCGCTCTGCTGTCATCCAAAGCTCATATCCGCGTGGGTGAAATATAGGCACATTTGAAAGCTTCTTGACAGACTACTAAATATCGGACCCGCCTTTAACTCTCGCTTTTACTTAATTATGCAATTGCGCCGTCCTAATTGCGAAATATATATTGCGAAATATAGAATAAGAATATATATTTTTATGATCTATATCCTTTTTGGCAAATAACAGAACTCATGAAATCGTTATGTCGGTCATGAATCGTTATTTAGTTCGGAAACGATTGGGTCTATATGGATGAAATTGAGTAGAAGTATGTAACTTATATGCAGCTACATCACGCTCTACCATAAATACCGAAAGAGGCTAGTGGTGGCTCCTATACATATATCTGAGTGTTAAAAAATATATTCTAGTGTATATAGTCTCAGGATCTTTAAAATCATAAAAAAAATTAAAATAATTTATTTATATTAGTCAATATATAACCCACGGCCAGATGATATGGTATTTGCCGGTATAGATGGCTACCACCCCTGGTCTAGGATATGCCGCCATAATAACTTTGAGTTGTGTTCCGGCATTAGTGTCCAGATTCCAAACCCCGTTTAGAGAGCGGCAGCTCATTGGTAGCATTTTTAGTGTTACAAATGTCCATACTCGATGGTAACCGCTTTCCATTAGGTAGGCCGTCTGCATGTCTGCTGAACTCTTGCAATAAAAAAATTAAAGAACAAATGCCAAGAGAATCGTAACGTAGTCACAACGTTTAAACTTTAAATGGGTTAAACTTTGATTTGATCGAAATTATAACCTACTGTAGGTATTAGAAAATAAAGACTCTACCAAAGAAATCACTGCCTATTTTCAATAGACTTGTGAAGGATTTTTATAGCTCAAAGTAAGAATGCATCAGTTATTGTCATATTTTTCTAGTTTTTTATTTATTTATGTAAGTGTATTTTATAATATTGGTAACCGGTTTCTATCAAGAGGGCCGTCTGCCTGTCTGCATAAAAAAAACATATATCGTATTAGTATAATATTTTTGTTAATTTATGTATATTATATCATGTATGTAAGATATATATATATTTATAAGATACTGATTCTGTAGTGAGAATAATGCAACATACCTTTGTTCTTATAAAAAAAATTGTCCATCCAAAGATCGTCTGGCAGAAATCGCTAATAGCGATAAGACCGCCTATTGTATTGTAAAATCTTTAAAACACAATAAAGCATATTCATTCACTCATTCATTCATTCAAGAATGTCATATAAAATATCACGGTTTTACAGTATGTATAAACCCTTAAATTAAATCAATGAGTAAATAGATATTCATAAAATTTATAACTCCTATTTTTACCAGTTTATTGACATCTGCCGCGTTTTGTATATCATTAAGTAGATGACCACAGGTTTTTGTGTGTATTTCAATTTCCATGCCATAAATTCTCATTTTTTATTTTAAATATATAACGGGTGTTTTGGTCGGATATCAAACAGTTACACCGATTAAATTCAAAGAACTTTCGTGTTTTTAATGTTCACATCGAGCAACTGTGTGGCTACAGTGGCTTGAGAATTCGTGTGTGGCTAATCAATTAATCGAGAAGACAACTTTATTTAAAGCTCACAAGTATAAACTACACAATAGTTTGGCAGGTGCATGTCAGTCTACACAGAGGGAAGGGTTCGGTAGTTGTTTTGAATGTCAGCTAATTTTGTCGTTTAGAAACAGACCTTAAAATAAATGTTTAGTTATATTGTTACAATTTCCAGGACTTGAATAAAAATGCCGTTGGAATTATTACGGAGTTTATTAGAACCATTCAAACACGTATAATACAGGTACAAATATAACCGAACACAACACGTCTAAACGTAATGCAGAAGATCGTAATTCAATAACACGCGCAAAGTCCGTCACTTAATAAATTACTGAATGTATACAGGTCTTGCTTCGCTCGTGGTTATCGCTCGACTGCCTCGCCCCTCAATCGAGGCATTGCTTTATACTGCACAGATGCAATATGTCTGCCCGGTCGCGTGTACCAAATTTCCTACAATCAGTTTGTACTTTAAATCCGACACACCTGGCTAATGACTGCCATAAAAGATTACAATTCAAGTATAGTATTTTCTAAGTTTTTCGTGACCAGTACACATAGTTAAAACTATGTTTTACTGTTTTAAGCGTTGGCCGCATAAACCCCTTAAAGCGTGGTTTTAATTTTCAAGTTTATTTCAAAAGCAGAGGAGGGGCGATACTTTTCAGTACTTTCAAATCAATATATCCCCACTTATTAAATTCAACAGAAAAAGACGGCATAAAGCATCATTATGATATTTAAGATCTCATTAGCGACACCCTCGACTATAAGACAAAAAAAGACAACCCATGTATTTTTTTGTTTGTTTTGGCCATTTTCATACACCATTTTGGATATCCTGGCAAATTTTATTCATAGATACTCGGTTGTTTTTGAGAAACAATGCTGTGAATACAAAGATGGATAGAAAAACAGACGGGTATGGTGGTTTTGAAAGGGTTCCCCTTTATCCAAAATAATTATGAATCCCTAAAACCTTTAGCTTACTTAATAACCAAAACTCATGTGGCATATGCGAATATAAAATCATATTTTCTTGCGTAACATTATGTAGCGGATCCATCCATCACATGCCAATGACATCATGACGAGACAACTATTACGGTAAAGTGTATCACGTGAATTGAATATATATTCCTGTTTCAATGTCTTTGAATCATGAATCAAGTGGCATAAAAATATATATTTTAATTATTCTGGTGTGCTCTGCGTGACAAGTTTTAGCAGCTTGCCGTTAGCCAATTCAATGACCAGTGTTCGAATCTTGCCACAAGGTATGCAACGCTTTGGCATTTTTCTAACATATTTAAATTTCTTATTCGGAGAAACCATTAATTAACAATGCAAGAAATAAAACTTAGCAAATTGGGATTACTGGTGGATAAAACCCCGTGAAAATACGCAGACACAAACCCAGTAATGGAACAAACAACTTTGAATTGTGTTCCAACATCAGTGGCCAGGTTCCAGTTTCTCCTTCGAGGTCGGCAGCACATTGGCTGCACCTCTGGTATTGCCATGGTATTGGTATAAGCACTTTCCATCATACTTGGGCCGTCAGCCGGTCTGCAGTGCTTCAGCAATAAAAAAACTTAAACCGACTATAATACTATTTTATGTATAAGTTCAAATAAAAAATTACATTTTTCCGTTGTTGAAATTTACTTAAACAAAATAATCTATAATAATATTAAATTTTAAGGGCCCCTTGCATAAGGTTGCTTAAATTTATTTAAAAAACACAATATTTAACCCCCCCTAAATACAATTAGCGTCTTGCACAACACAAAATTTGCCGCTAAATATGTTTAAAGAAATGACAAAACGTTTTGTGTAAAACGTATTTAGGCAGTTTAATATGATTAACTACTTTTATTTAAAGGCGATTGTTATGCAAGCGGCCCTAAATATGCCGTATCTGAACATTGAAGCATTTAAAACAAAACAACTGGAATATACTATATAACCGATGGAGCATGCATTTTTTTAGATTTCTTGTCTGTTTGTCATTTTGTCTGTCCGTCTTTTTGTTAGGGATTCACGTAAAAACTACTTGTCCGATTTCGAAGCGGTTTTCACTGATCGACAGCTTATTCTTAGACTTAAACTCTACTCTACTTTTATCCTGGGAATCCCGCGGGACTTTTTCCGGAAGCGCTTTGAAGGTGTTCGGATGCATTAAAATTAGCTTATTCCGACACAGTTTCCATAAAAACGATAGCTTACATTGCTTATTTAAATGCTGCGATACTTTGCATCCGGGGAATTTCAAGTAAAGCGTGAACAAAGTCGCGGGCATATCCTAGTAAGAAATAAGAAAGTTCAAAGCACTTTTATGAGTAAGCTGAGAAACAAACATGTACCGTGTATAAAAGCACCTATAGCATTAATGTATATAGAATCACGGAGTGCTTTGGTTAATGTTATGTAGGTGAGCGATATTCGCATGGTGCATCGCGTGGTTGCGGGTGAGCGGTGTGGCGGTGAGGTGACACAGCGCTAAAAATAGAACTCGCCTCTGCGTCAGGGTCGGGCTGGCCGGGCGGCACGGGCAACCGGGGCAACCCGTTCTGGCACCCCCTTCCCTCGCCTGAGTCCCCCAGATACGCACCCGCCATCTTGTTGATCCACAGACCGTAGCGGACAACAACTTAGGTCTAGATGGCAAGGACATCGGAGGCGCGTTGCGAATACCTCGGCCGGATGAGGTTACGATGGCCGCCTCCTATTAACGTGGCCAGTAAACGGAGACGTTGAACCCAAAGGAGATATGTAAGTGTATATTCACGTTTAACACTCGCCTGTACCATATAAATTGCATAATAAAAAATTCAACCGGTTTACGGCTCTTCGCACCATTATGAATATTTTGACCTTTTAGAATTTTGCTACAAACAAGTTTTCTATAGAGATGTATTGTTCTTAGACTTTTTAAAACACGTCTATAATAAACCACATAATTTTTTTAAAAGTGTTTTCTTAAAAATAGGCATTTGTTTAGTTAATTAAAATATTCCAATTAAAAAAATAACCTAAAACAACAGAAAATATCTGAGAACGAGCTGACACGTTTATAATATTTTATTTTTATGATTGAAACTATGCAAACTAGCAGACGGTGATGTTAAGTAATTATCGATGTCCATAGACTTTCACAACACCAAGGAAGCTGATACATTTCCTACCTCGAAGAGACCAAAAATCTATTTGTGTCCTTTTTGATGAAAACCTTATTATAAGGCTCTTGGAAAGCCGCATAAATGAGCTCGACCCACAGCCTGCACACGTATGGTTTGAAGGACTAAACCTCGAGTACCCTAGACGAATGTCAGGTTTCGAGGAAATGTGGATGTACTCTCAGTGATTGGTAAATAGAATGGTAACGTAGACATTGGCTCAAACAGTTCTTCAGAGCATTCCTTTTGTATATCGTATATGCAGACGATTAAACATATTATGTACAGCGAATAGACGTCTTCTAAGAGTTTTGAATCGTTTACATCTGTCAGAGCGAGATCAAGTAATTGTAACTTTGTTGAAAATCAGATTACCATTCAATCATTAAAACCTTTATTATGTGTTAAAAGATGATACAGTTAACAGAAACGAAAACTTACACAATAGGCGGTCTTATCGCTATTAGCAATTCCTTCCGGACAACCTTTGGTTGGATAAGAAGTTCGGTGAGTACAGTGGTAGGTATATTACACAAATGGCACTACTAATTTAGTACCTTAAAATAAATATATAAGTAGGCACATACTTTGGTAAAAATGAATTATTCTATTTAAAATATATAATGAATAAATGAAAACACTTTATTGTTCACCAAAATTAAAACTACGTTTTTAAAACTAAGTACAGTACATGTTGAACAAAGGGCGGCCTTACCGCTTAAAGAGATCTGTTCCAGGCAACCCCCAAATAAAATATTTAAAATAAGTAAGTTAATTAAACTATTTAAAAAAAGGAAATAGCTAATAAAAGCAATAACTGCTGGAACATGACAAAACTGCGTTATTTAATGACCGAGAATATTCCTCCGCAAGTCAATTAAAAGTAGTTTTTAATCATATCTTAGTAAATAAACCATTTCATTAATAATTCTTGGTTTTATAAAATCATCTTTAAAATATTATTTTACTTAATACCGGCTGTTTAATCCCCACAGTATCAAAGAACTGGTTCATGCCTCGCGAGAAACACAATTTATTTAAATATGATTAAGTATTTTTAACCGACTTCGAAAAAAGGAGGAGGTTCTCAATTCGTCGGAATCTTTTTTTTTTGTTGTTGCTTTTTTTTATGTATGTTCGCCGATTACTCCGTGATTTATGATTTACGTGATTCTTTTTTTGTTCGACGCGGAATAGCTTCCAATTGGTCCCCTAAAAATTTTACATAGTTTGGCCCAGTAGTTTTCATTTTATGAACATTTTTTATGAAAAATATTTCCTTTTCGTTCCATATGTACACCGATTACTCTGAGATTTATGATTCGATTTACGTGATTCTTTTTTTGTTCGACGCGGAATAGCTGTCATGTGGTCCCCGAAAAATTTGGCATAGTTTGGCCCAGTAGTTTTTATTTTACGAACATTCTTTTGTTCCGGTTTCTTGGGACCTATATTTTTTAAGAAGCGTGGCACCATTCGTAGGTCCACCCATACATAGCTAGACACTAAAAAGTAACAAATAAAAGTAAAAACTACGTTTAAAAAAACCAACTTCAAAAACTAAAAAACTAAAATGTATAAAATAACTTATTTCTAAAGCTATTATTATTAATATATATTATCTTAAACATCTTGAAGTCAGTGCAAAGTAAAACATAAAAATTGCTATATTTTGAAAATTACTAAGCACCGACTTTTTAAATGTAATATATTTTAATGAAAATATATAAATGTTAGTTACATCATTACGTTATTTAATTATCCATTATATACCCGAACTTAATTAAGCAGCAAGGTCGCCGATGGGCAAACAGTCGGGTTAATGAGTAACATTCATTGTTTTTCTACGTTAAAATACAACAATGGAAGTTACTTCTAATCTCAGTGCAAATCTCTGTAATTGGTCAAAGATTGGTTGTATTGCAACCACTTGGAATTAAATAACATTTTGTTTTTATTTTACTGATTCATTGGCGAACTTAAAAAATGTTTTTGCAATCATTTGATGTTGACACAAGTATTCTATTAACGACTAGAATACTTCTAGAATACTTTTAGTATTTTTAAATACAACATTTATAAAAAAATGATGTTGTTAGATATTTTATTCCAATAGACTCTAGTCTTTATACAATATTTTTTAACTTTTTAAAGTAGATATCTAGTCTACAAAAAACGGAATGGTAAAGTATCGTCATAGTCATTTTTGTCAGAACTTTCATCAGAACAACGTCTACATAGATGCAATATAATATGAAGGTGTAGTCTGGAAGGCGCTACAAAGTTATATAGTGAAATTACAATAGAGTAAAGTTTAGGGGTACCTAGTCTTGGAACTTGCAAGTAAATCTTGAAAAAAAAAATCAGCGTAGGTACATAGCATCATATTTAGCAAAAAGAGGTCTCATCTTTTGGTTGGTAGAAAAAGTAAGTAAGGAGTTAGGTAAAATTTACTTCATCACAATCACATATACTCATATAATTTGGCCTAGATTATAATAGAATAACAGTAAGACATTGGCCAATCTATAATTAATCGAACAAAATTTGCTAACATTTTTAGTAGGTACTTTATTCAGATCTAACTGTGACCGCCACTTTATTCGCCAGTGTTTGCGGCTATACGAGACGCTCAAAACCACGGTAAGAAATGGAACGCGCGATTCATAATTCTTTGTTTCGACCGTTGTCGGGAGTTCCCCTCTTCATTAAATCTCAGTGTTCGAACATGAAATTAGCTTTTCTCAGTTTTTCATTTCCAATATAATACCTTCATTCTCATAGCTTTTGAAGCGTAGAAGAAATGGAAGTGAAAGAAATACACGAACATTAAAAAGAAATTTGTTTTATACCTAACATTTTCATCGAATTTTGTTATATGAGACAGACAGACAATATTTGTAAAAACAAACATTTATGTAAATAGCTTCATATTAATAGTAGTATTCATATATTTTAGCATTTATTTTGTAATCACAAACAGAATTTCATTTAATTTACTAATATACATAGATAAAAGAAACGACAAAACGCTATTCTTATATCGTAAAGGTATCCTATACCCATCTTATCATATACTAAGTCGATTCTTGTTCCAGTCTGCAAGAAAGGGACAATCAAATATACATTCATAATAATAAGCTCCACGCAAGGCCTCCAAATGTCCGGGCCATGTATATGGCCCGTGGTCTTGAAAGACATACAAGACAATCGACAGACAAACACACACATTGTATATCCCCAAGCTAAGCATGTTACGCTTGTGTTATGGGTAATATACAACTACTCTGAGGCCGATCCCAGACACCCAGATCATAATAAATAACAGAAAAATTGTTTCCGAAATTTACCATGCCCGGAATCGAACCCGGATCCTCTGCGTTCCAGCAAGTTCGGCCGGCTAAGACTTAGCCCGCTCAACCATAGAGGCCGTCATACATTCAAAGTCACTTTTACATTTTTATATTACTACGTATCATAATTAACTTTACATTTGTTACAAAATTATAAAGAATGACTTAAATAGTACACATAATGTATTGAATAAAATCTATAAAGGACACGGCTGCTTGCAGCACAGGAAGGTGATGTCACTGTTGCGACTGGTTTTGCTTATTATTCGACGGGTGTTTACCACAGAACCGAATACGTATTCGAACCGCTATTTATATAAATATTCTTTAGAAAATCTTTCCGTTGCTTATTTCAGTCTATGTTGCGATTGGTAAATGATGATCAACTTGACCTTAGACAAAAGGGATTAGTCTACAATCCGTTGATCAAAAATTAGCATCGTCTAAAAAATACCCCTTTTTTAAATAAAATTAATTGACAGACAAACACATTACACTTATGTGATGCGAAATAAACAACGCACAACGCTGGGTACGATACCAGACACTCAACCCAGAGTAAATATGATAGATCATGAATATGTGTATACACAAATAGGTCGTTTACAAAATTTACCCTAAGTATCCTAACCACAGAGGTAGTCAAAATAAAAACTTCGTTTAAAAAAACCGACTTCAAAAACTAAAAAACTAAAATGTATAAAATAACTTATTTCTAAAGCTATTATTATTAATATATATTATCTAAAACATCTTAAAGTCGGTGCTTAGTAATTTTCAAAATATAGTAATTTTTATGTTTTGCTTTGCACCGACTTCAAGATGTTTTAGATAATATATATTAATAATAATAGCTTTAGAAATAAGTTATTTTATACATTTTAGTATTTTAGTTTTTAAAGTCGGTTTTTTTAAACGAAGTTTTTATTTTTTATTTGTTACTTTTTAGTGTCTAGCTATGTATGGGTGGACCAACGAATGGTGCCGCGCTTCTTAAAAAATATAGGTCCCAAGAACCGGGAACAAAAAAAATTTCGTAAAATAAAAACTACTAGGCCAAACTATGTCAAATTTTTAGGGGACCACATGGCAGCTATTCCGCGTCGAACAAAAAAAGAATCACGTAAATCTGATCATAAATGGCGGAGTAATCGGAACATACATTAAAAAAAAAAAAAGATCCCGACGAATTGAGAACCTCCTCCTTTTTTCGAAGTCGGTTAAAAATAGGGTATGATAAGAATTGAATTTGAATCCTTCCATATTTTACTCTTTGGTCCTATGTTTAATTAACTGTAAATATTTTTGACCGATGACGTCAACACACGGCGTTTGTGCTGTTATTCGCCAAGTAGGTAAGTTAGTAACTATCTGTTAATATAGGGTCGAATGTAACTTAATAGAGGAATTGTTAATAAATAAATAAAGAATCGAAGTGATTTTCATGTCACACTGTCACAACATATGTCTAGGTCTTTTTATATTTTAATGTGTGCTAGTGCTATTGAAGATCAAACGAAAGTCAAACGTTTATTCCAAAGTAAAAGAAAATAAACGTGTAATAATGCATGATAGAGATGGACATGCATGCAGAAAACATAATGGTTCTTTTGTTACCAAAATGAATCTATGTTTAGTTTTGACTCTTTTGGGATACAACGTAATGTAAATAGTTTCCTCAATAAATAGTCTGTCTTAAATATAGTTATTTGTGGAGAAAACCGATGACGTTTCGTGTGTTCACTAAATTAAAAAGTTTTTTAGCCGGTTACCTACCCAGCATAACGCGATAAACAAATTCAAGGAAAAGCATTACTCATAAACATAAAGTAATGGCATAGTCATATATTTCTATATTTACTGTTTGTGCTATTTAAATTTTTCTTAAAGTCCAGTTCTTTTTTTACTTTTGATACGATAAAAAACCTCAAAATTTAGTGAGCAGTCACAAATCAAAACAATCAGAAAACGAATAACAAATCGTCTCATATTTGTTATTCGTTTTGTGATTGTTTTTCAAAGAAGCTAAAATAGCCATAAATAAGTCCTCTCCGACAACCTTATTTTGGATGTTAGTTACCAAGCGAAGCAAAAACGAGCTATGTATTGCACAAAACAACATATTGGTGAAGTGTGCTTATACTTATGCGAATACGTTTGTCATTCAATGTCATTTCATTGTCAAAGTTCGCCGCTGTCCGCAGTAGAAGATTGCGTATTCGCCAGCAAAGGCGAGCCGAGATGATGCGAACATTCTTGGAACTCATACCGCCATTTATCCTCCACATTTCGAGCATGCCGAGAACCACTTTTTATTTTCCTCCTCGCCCGCAAGTAATCATTGTATAATTTAACCATATTAAAGAGATTATATTTCATACATTTACTCTTTTCAATCAGTCTGGAATTGTACCGCAATCGAAACAATTTTTCGTACCTTCTTAGTAGCAATTTTGTTAAATGTTAATAAGGTTTGATTCGTTGTAACTTAGTTACTAAGGCACCTACGTTTGATTTCAATGAATAGGGTTTGAACTATGTGTAATATAACTGGAAAGTATGAACCTCTTAGATCTTTTCAGAATAAACATGCATATTGCAACAATGATCCCATTCTGAAGGTGAAAAACAACATTACAAGACTGTTCTTGTGTCTAACACACCTGGAACAATCATGGCGGGTATAAAATATGTTCGTTGCTCTAAGAAAACTACAACCCAGCAATCAGACTTTTATAAAGTACATAATATAAATATCGAGATTCTCGTTCATTTATCACTTACAAGACGTTTTATCTAAATCTAGTTTTAGACTTTTCGGTGTCAAACAATTTTATGTGGAGCTAAAATCTCATCAAACTTTTAAAAGTCTTCTTGTGTTAGGCCTCATACGAAGCCGTGCACGCACTACGCAGAACATTTCGGTCACGTTCAACAAAACTTATAAAATAATTATGAAACTTCATAGAAGCGCATCACGGAATTCAATCCACACCGGATTTTTTCCCGCAAAATCTGTTGCAATTTATGGATCTCTATAGAAGCCCGCGCAGGACCGAACCGGTTTTGAGATTTGCTACAGATTTGAAGCGCGCTAGGCGCTGGGCTTTTACTTAAATTTACGAATACCTCTGTTTATTTAAAAACCTTTATTTAAATAATCTCCCGTGCATAAATGATTAATAATAGGTGACTGTAAAAATAAATAAAACTTCGCGGAAATTATAAAATCTCAAGGTGGACAGAGGACCTTCACTGATGACACAGAACGTGATTCAATTATTCTACGCGATATCGACATGGAAAACACTTTGGTATATACATTCCCTGGCAATATGGCAAAGGCGGAAAAACCACTATTGTATTGTATTCGTAACGAATACCTCGGAGCATCTTATAACAAAGATTATAGTAACATTAAATTTAGGAGAACAAAAACTAAGTTTTTCATAAGCACAAAAACAAATCCCGGTGTAAAGCTTCTAAATTATACCTAAACAAACGCATTTCAAAATTACTATATATAAAAATAGGCACTTAGCAATTTCTAAGACATTTTCCATATTCCAATATTAACTACATTTTCATTTGCTTTCAGCTAATCACTTAGCGGGAAAAACTAGCGTAGCAATTTAAAAATAGGCTATGGGTGTTTCAGTTATTTTATCATTTGGCTACTTTACCGTGAAATGAAAAATACACCATAACTTAAAAACTACTTGGAAGGCCTGTCTAACGATACTCTATGTACACATGTAGTGGAACACTTACAAATCCAATAGATAGTCCAAAAATTAAAAAGTTCCACACGACTCAAAGAATTTCCGACACATACAAAGAATATATACAAATTTAGAACAATTAATGTTGGTCATAGGGGTGCCAGGCTGTACACTAGCCCATGCGGGAAAACCTTCCCTTTAAGATGGAAGAATATTACAAATATTCCATCCTTAAACACACAAGTTTAATTAAACCTATAATTACGGATACGTACAATACAATACGTGCCACCGAGATACATATGGACGGCGGCCTAATTGTGCTTAATAATTCATCTCGTCAAAATCGCCAGAGACCATCATCTCGATCGTAGGATTGCCTGATTTCGGTATCCTGTTATTTCCAATAGTGTGTAATAATAATGTATAAGCGAAAATTTTCCAAATAAATGTTTATAATTGTAGTGATTTTTCAACATTCATTTCGGCTAACACCATTTGTGCTAATAGTAATACCAACTTTTTTCTGCTATTATTCCGCCGCTGCGATATCGAGAAGATATTGTAGAATACGAATTTTTAAGACTATCATAATGGAATCGGTCTTTGAATATCTTCGCAACGCCAAGATTGAAATAGCAGAAAAAGTTCTTGCTAAAAGTGCTTGCCTAAGTCGTCCCAGAATTTGTCTAATTAATTGTACAATTAATTATAGTAATGACTGCTCGTTATTATCGCTAAAACATTCCAGTTATCTAAGTTTAACGTAAATATGAGTTGCTTACCTATTTTACGTTTTACGAATATCTTCATTAGCATACAGACTTTGCAAATATAATCGCCCATATGCTAAAGGTGAACACGATAATAAAGTTCTTGTCTAGGTTCTACACGAATTGAACTGTTAGAGTTCAAATATATACGTTTGATATACATATCAACATCGATTTCTTAATATAATATTCTATCCTCTTTAAGGCTAACGTGAAAAGTTATTAAGATGGCATTCCATAGAGATTTTTTTATCTAATATTTGAGTTAACTTCAGTGACGTATACTGTATTGATTAATAGCTGGTTCCTATATGTTACCTACCATTCATTTGCATACTATCAATTACAATTTGACATAAGATTCATAACATGTAATGTCAAAATGCAACCGATGGTAAGACAAGTGAATGAAGTAAGAACCGGCTATAAATAATTACTCATTACTCATATTCCTTATTCACATTTTAGACTTGCGTACATCTGTCCCTCAGTAGGACATGACGGTTTCATAAGAGTGCAAGAGTTTTGAAAATGGTTATATTTTTGTATGTTTACGGCAAACTGGCAAAATATATGTTTATGCCTTTTTTGAAGAGCACCATTTTATAGCACTCTGGTAAAACTACAGGAAAAAGTCCAATCATTCAAATGGTTATGGCAAAAGGAAAACATACATATTGTTACGAGTTACGTAAGACTCGAATTAAAAGGCCGTTGGAACGACTATAGAATTTATTAGAACTGTACAAACACGTATAGAACAAGTACAAATATAACTGGACACAGCCAGTACAAACTGCACGATTTAATAACACGCGCAAAGTCCTCCTTGCCATCCTGGCTTGACTGCCCCACCCATTTGGACATTGTTTTATACTAACTATATATTATAGAAACAGTAATTTGCACACCCGGCTAATCATTCCTGCGAACGGCCAACAAAGTCGAAAACAATAACAATAGGCTATTGTCTAATTGCAAATTTGAAGGGGACGGGCAATAAACCAGGTGCGCGTTTCTTTGTCGGTATGTAACAATATGAAGGAAGCCTCTCCCTCTCTCTTTTCTTTCACCATATCCCAATTAATTAGGATCGGTGAAATATGTTTTTCCCTTCCACGCCCCTCTATACTGACATACATCTTCCGTCACACCACGTATCATCATATCATCCTTCACACAATCCACAAGCCTCAGATACATAAAGATGAAGAAAAAGATTTTTTATCTAAACGTGTTGCTGGAGAGTTTCTTGACGGTTCTTTTGCTTAAACAGCGATAACACGTTGCGAAGCGGTGTATGAACATATATAAATAGGATAGAAAGTAAATTTAAAATTATAACTTATAATTATGTTTAAAAAATGTTCTCCAGTGAGTCTCTCTCCAAACGTAATTTTGAATAAAAACTTTTGAAACTTTAAACACAATATTGATTATTATTAGTATTTAATTAGTATAATATAAAAGAAAAACTATATATACACATGTATATGTATATAGGATTACTTCGTAGAAGGACAGTACAAAAAAGTTACAAAGCTATTGACGATAGATAGTCGAATGATAACGTGTGTTTTGGATTATTTGAATTCTTCCATTTAGTTTGCTTAAACATTTAGCAAGTGGTGCATGCAGGCAGTTCTGTTTAAATAATGTGGTGTGGGTGTGAGCCGCTAAAGACGGCCCGCGGCCCCGTGCTATATCCGCCGGCCGCGGTGTCGAAATCAGAGCTTACGCAACGCATCTTTGAACGGACCGGTAACATACTTATACAGATACGATCGTCTGTTCAACTGGATACCTTTTCCAAATTTACATTGTCTACACGCGTAACCAACTGAACTAAAATACTAATTACACGTATTTGTGCATTGGCAGGACCACTTGTGCATGTTAAGTATGTTTGTTTCGTGGTTATGAAAAATGTGTAGTTACTATTTACAGTTGAAGGCACAATTTCAGAAGATATAACTTAAAATTTGAAAGCTTTCAGTGTAAGACAAAATAATCTTTTATTTATCTCCGGTTTCTAAAGTATATCTGCACCAATTTAGTTTCCCATTTTTATTTTTTTTATTTTTTTAAATTTGGACTAAGTCAGTTGAAAAAACTTATTGCAAAAATCAATCTAATGTACAATTAAGTACACGTACAATTAAGAGTTCCATAGAGACAAACAACATCTACTTACTGTTCAACATGTACTTTTTATTTGTCAAAAACTGTGGACGTTATAGAAGCCTACAACTTTATTTTCACCTATCGGCTCGGCGCAGTTTCACCCGCGCTCTGTCCCGCTCCCTTGGTATGTAGTGTCATGTTATATAGCCTATGACAGTCCCTGTTAACGTAGCTTTCCAACAATAAAAGAATTTTTAAAATCGGTTACATTGATCCAGAGATTACTCTCTACAACGTTAAAAACTTTACCTCTTTTCAATATTATTATAGATTGGCATACACAAGCGAAACATCATTCGCGTTGCCATAACAACGTTGTATTTGTTAGTGAACTGCGACAGTGGCACCAAAAAATCTATACCAGGGGTCAGTTCTTCCGCCCCGTAAAGCGTGGGGAGCTTTACGTCTCTGGGCTGGATGAGTCGGTCACAGTCGATGAGCTTCGTGACGCGATTGCGCGCGCTGGCAACTGCCGGCGCGATGACGTGCGCGCGAAGCACATCGGAGCAGGACCGGGTGGACTGGGCGCATCGTACGTGATGTGCCCCGTCGCTGCGGCCAAAACGATCGTCGAGCTGGGCTACCTAGTGGTGGGCTTCACCTCGGTGAAAGTGGAGGCACAGGAAGCCAGGCCGATACGTTGCTACCGTTGTTTCAACGTCGGCCATGGCACCCAAACCTGCCCGGACACATGCCTGGACTGGACCAAATTGTGTCTCCGGTGCGGTAAGAGCGGACACAAGTAGCCGGCCGGACTGCACGGGTCGGAACCCCCACTGCGTGGCGTGCGCGGCGGGGGAATAACGCGACCCATCCCACGCTAGCGAGGTTCTGCCAACCTCCCTACGTGAAGGGTAAATTTGTCCATCCGCGGACGAAACAGCGATCGGGTACTGCGGGAGTACAGGTAATGGACACCTCCAATGCCTAGTACGCCCGTAACAGTACTATTTCAAGCCAACGTAAACCACTCCCCCACCGCTCAGGACTTGTGCCTGCAGGCGATGGCGGAGTGGCAAGCGAATTTGGCCGTAATAAGCGAACGTTACGTTACGAACCTCCTCGCGGCAATTGGATGGACGATCTCGACGACGTGGTAGCGGTGGTAGCCAAGGCCGGGTCTGGCACACCGCTTACATGTCTCGAAAGAGGAAAGGGATATGCGGTGGCGGAGAGCGGGAGTATCGTCATCATTGGCGTTTACTTTTCGCGCAACCGCCCCCTGGCGGAGTTCGAACTTTGCTTGGACGCCGTCAGAGCTGCCGTAGGCTGATTGTCGCCGAAGACGATCTTCGTCATGGGCGACTTTAACGCAAAGCTCCAATCCTGGGGAAACGCGTACAACGATGTTAGGGGACGGACGGTTGAGGACTGGGCTCTTCAATCCGGCCTGTCCATACTGAACCAGGGATCGGTCCAGACCTGCGTGCGCGCGCGGGGTGGATTGATCATCGACCTGTCATTCGCCAGTCATGCGGCCGCCCGCAGAGTCGTCGGATGGAGGGTGCTGGAGGAGGTGGAGTCGCTCTCTGATCATCGGTACATCAGATTTGAGCTTACCCTCTCCTCCGGTCCGAACCCTGTCCATTGTCCCCCTCTCCTCCCGCGTTGGGCTCTTACCAAGCTTGACCCGGAGCAGGCTGAGGAGTGGGCTCTCACGGAAAGCTGGGCCTACCCAGCCGATTTCGCGAACTTGGAGTCGCAGGCAGAGCACATGCGCAAGGCCCTGACGAGGGTTTACGACGCGGCGATGCCTCGCATCACCAAACGGCAGACTCCGGGCAAGCAGGTCCACTGATGGACCGAGGAGCTGGGTGAGATCCGAAGGCAGTTCGCATCATCAGCCACAGGCTCAAACGCTGCAGGGCGCGCCGTCCTCCGGATTACGTTGCGGAAAATGGACTCGTGGGTGAGTTTAGGGAGGCCAGAAAGGCCCTTTCGATTGCAATCTTGGAAGCGAAAGCCCGGGCTCGGGCCGAGCTCCTCGAGACGCTCAATCGGGACCCTTGGGGACGTCCGTACCGTGGGGCCCGCAACACGTTGCGGCCTTGCACATCCACGGTCACGGAAACGCTCAAACCCGAGGTGCTCCGGTCGGTTATCGACGGGCTTTTCCCGGAGCCGGGGAACTTCACTCCCCCCAGTATGGGTCCAGCAGTTCCCGACACCCCCTCAGACGAGGAGCCTCACTCCATCTCCGAGGAGGAATTAGACGTTGACCTGGACCGGCTTCGGGGCAGGAAGTCGGCACCGGAACCCGACGGGGTCCCAGGTCGACTCCTCTTCCTGGCTGCTAAACATCTACGCAGCCAGCTGCGGGAACTGTTCGAAGCCTGTATTCGCGCAGGTCGGTTCCCGTCGCAATGGATCTCTCGACCTTCCAACGATCCGTCCGCCTACAGGCCTATAGTATTGCTGAACGAGGTCGCCAAGGTCTTCGAAAAGATATTGGCGGAGCGGCTCGTGAAGCATATTGACACTATGGAGCCGGGGCTCGCAGAAACGCAGTTCGGGTTTCGGTGGGGGTGCTCCACTATGGACGCCTTCGAGACGCTGCGCTTGAGGGGCTCCGCGCGCATGGAATCCCCCGTACCTCACGAGGCTGTTGGGCGCGTAACTGCAGGATCGGCATATCCTTTGGGAGGGCGGTGAGTCCGGAAATCTCGCGTTAGGTCGGAGACGCGTCAGGTGCGACGTCCCACAGGGGTCGGTCCTCGGGCCGATTCTTTGGAACGTAGGCTATGACTGGATCCTCCGGGTTCCGGTCAGGCCCGGGGTAGGGCTGATCTGCTTCGCGGACGACACCCTACTCACGGCACGCGCTGCGTCTTTTGCGGATTCCGTGGACGTCGCCAACGCCGTCGGTCGCCAACGGTTGGCGATAGTCGTAGATCGTATAGCTAGGCTGGGCTTGAGGGTCTCCCCCGCGAAGACGGAGGCCCTCATGTTCCATAGGTGGTTCCGTAATCCCTCCCCGGACAAGCCGTTACGGTCCAGGAGGTGGCAGTCAGAGTAGGGCCCCAGATGAAATATCTGGGTTCTTGATGGGAAATGGCTGTTAAAAGCGCACTTTGAACAGTTAGTTCCCAAACTCGTGAGGTCTGCAGGCGCACTCTCTCGGCTGCTTCCCAACGTGGGGGGCCCGGGGGGGGGGCGACTCGGAAACTCTATTCTGGCATCCTTAGGAGCATGGCACTGTACGGTGCACCTGTCTGGTCCATTGCACTTCACCGCCACAACAGAACTCTGCTGCACCGGGCGCAGCGGGTTCTGGCAGTGAGGACCGGATACGGATACGGGGGTATCGCGTACAGTGTCGTGGACAGCGGCGACCCTTCTGGCAGGCGATCCGCCCTGGCCTCTCCAGGCAGACGTCCTGGCGAAGGTGCGTCGCGCCCGACAGGATGCCCTAGCTAGAGGCCTGACCTTCTGTCAGGTCGAAATCGAAGCGATCAGGAAGCGGGAAACCGCTTCCATGATCGCCATCTGATCTCAAGAGCTCGAGAGCCCTGCGGCCGGCGACTACACGGTGGATGCAATCAGGCCACAGCTGACGGAATGGGTCAACCGCACCAGCGGCACCCTGACCTTCAGGACGACACAGATACTTACCGGAGACGGATGTTTCGATAAGTATCTGTATCGCATTGTGGGCTGCTTGCCTTCCCCGGACTGTCGCCAGTGCGGCGCGCCCGACACGGCGCTTCATACGCCAGTCGAGTGCGCCGCATGGGTGCCGCAGCGTTTCGAACTTGAGACGCACGTAGGTCCGGTCGACTCGCTCTGCGACCTGGTTAAGGCCATGTTGCAGAGCAGCGACATCTGGGGGGCTGCGGTCACTTTTTGTGAGACAGTAATGTCTCTCAAGGAGGCCGCAGAATGCGATAGGGAGAGAAGTCCTGCTGCGCGTGCTAATGCGTCTACTCGAGGTCGCCGGCCTTCAGCTGGCACCCGGAGAGGCAGGTACGCGCATTACTTCTCTCCCTGAGCTAGGTTCCGTTTACAGCGGGGGGCCTTTAGCTTGCTAGGGAGCAAAGGACTATCTACCCCCGCATAACGAAGTGGGTGTGTTCTCCCGGGGCACATCCAGGCACTTTATTGCGCTGGATCGGCTGGGCATAACTATGTTCTAAATCTCAGCCTTTCCTTCACAAAAAAGCGCAGGGTCGACAGGGAGGAGGGGGTTTTTAGTGGGTATTGGGGCTGCTTGCCCGTGCAGCTTCCTCTGAGTCTTTCCACACTAGCTGAGTCGATCGCGGACGGATCACTGCCAAGCGCATACTATTGCTGCAGTGATGACGCCCCCGACCGACGTGCGTCTTTTTCCTGGCAACGACCCAGTCTGTGCGTAAATCGGTAGCATTTTCCCTCGCCTCAAAATAAAAGGGGGTGAGTTCTTAAACGTCGCCGACGACACCTGATGACATAGCAGGCGTTTTGAAACCCTCGGTGCGGTCGCCCGATGATCACTCTAGCCGTTCTTAAACGTCGCCCGCTGACGCACCGGTCGCCTTGCGAAATAGGTGGCTGAAACTCCCCCTGACGTTTCATTTGCCTTGCATTTGCCACATTTGTACATTAGATTACAATCATTACATGTCTTTTGTAAATATTTTGTATAAATAATAGGTTGGGGAAAAAGTCTTTTTAACCGACTTCGAAAAAAGGAGGAGATTCTCAATTCGTCGGGATCTTTTTTTTTTGTTGCTTTTTTTTATGTATGTTCGCCGATAACTCCGTGATTTATGATCCGATTTACGTGATTCTTTTTTTGTTCAACGCGGAATAGCTTCCAATTGGTCCCCTAAAAATTTTACATAGTTTGGCCCAGTAGTTTTCATTTTATGAACATTTTTCATGGAAATAATTTTCACTCCGTTCCATATGTTCGCCGATAACTCCGTGATTTATCGATATTTGGGAGCCTCATGAGCTCACTGAAAGAAACCTAATGAACCGTGTACTCATTTGTGATTCTTTATTACGACGTAATGAAACCGAACCATTTTTGAAGAACTGATAACTGGTGATGAAAAGTGGATCACGTACGACAAGAACGTGCGAAAAAGATCGTGGTCAAAGGCCGGTCAGGCTTCACAGAATGTGTCGAAATTCGGGTTAACTCGCAACAAGGTGATGCTGTGTGTATGGTGGGATTGGAAGGGCATTATTCATTATGAGCTGTTACCGCCAGGCAGGACCATCGATTCTGAACTGTACTGCGAACAACTGATGAGATGATTAAAGCAAAAAGTTGAGAGAAAGCGGCCAGATTTAATCAACAGAAGAGGTGTGGTTTTTCACCATGATAACGCTAGACCTCACACATCTTTAGCCACTCAGTAAAAATTACGAGAGTTTGGCTGGGAGGTGTTGATGCATCCGCCGTATAGTCCTGACCTTGCACCTTCAGATTTTCACCTGTTTCGGTCTCTGCAGAATTCCTTAGGCAGTGTCAGGTTAACATCACGAGAGGACTGCCAAAACCACTTGTCGCAGTTTTTTGATCAGAAGCCCCAAAATGATTATAGCAATGGGACGTCACGTCCCTACCTACAAGATGGCAAAAAGTTGTCCAACAAAATGGCACCTACATACTTTAGTCAAATGTAAATATACTTTATAAAAAAACCTTTTGAATTTTTATATAAAATGCGAAGAAACTTTTTCCCCAACCTAATATATTAATTTTAACTGAACTCTGTTAGTCTCCAATTATATTAATATACTTTGTGAAATCGGCGACTGTTAAATACTCGTTTCAAAACAACATTTTCTTTCAAATCAAGTCTCAAATTAATGACAGTGACGGATGGGTAAAGCGCTGTTATTAAACGTCGGATGACGGACGTTACTCGCCATGGTGGTCATCCGTCGTCGGGTGACGTTTAATAACATACGTCCCAGGGAAACGACGTCATTTGTTGGGATAAACAGTCCTAAGCGTTGAGCATTGATCTACTTATTTTTATTTATTGCAGGAGTTCAGCAGACAGGCAGACGGCCCACTTGATGGAAAGCGGTTACCATCGCCTATGGACATTTGAAACACCAAAGGTGCTACAAATGCCCTGCTGCTCTCTTAAGGGAGACTGGAACCTGGCTACTAATGCCGGAACACAACTCAAGGTTGTTATGGTGACATACTTTAGACCAGGGGTGGTAGCCATCCAGTCGGGCAAATGCCCTCCAACCAGGCTGTGGGTTGTTTTGTCGCCTTTTACGACAGGCCGCCCGGCCGCAGGAAATTGTATTCTTTCTCCGTTCCTGCACGGACAAACTGCTACTTCCTGTGGCGTCCCGTAAAAACGTGTGAGCTAGGGGCGCAAGTTTAGGTTTAATGGGTAGTTTGACGGCTGACATCCCGTTGGCCTCCCCTCAAAGGTTGCGTTGGGCATACAGCTGTTCAAGAGTCCCACACATCCCTCGGTGTAAAGCCTCCCTCCAGGCCCTGAGATGATATCGCAAGAAAAGACATTCCATCGAGTTTTATTTAAATCCGTTGAATAGTTTACACATGATGATCTTACAGACAAACAAAATTTCAAAAAGAATATATTTTCGGTATCTGCTGGTCTCAATTATACTCCTGTTTTTTTTTCTCTTTTTTAAATCTTTCACTTCTGTTCCGGCATTAGCGGCCAGGTTCCACTCTCTCTTTAGAAAATAACAGCGCATTTGTAACACCTTTGGTATTGCAAAGTGTGTCCATAGGCGATGGTAGCCCCTTTCCATCAGGTGAGCCCTCTGTCTGTCTACTGAACTTATGCAATAAAAAAATCCATTATGTACATACTCAACCGCTAGACAGATGTATTATGTTATAGGCAAATTTTTGAATAATTTGGTATAAACCTGTTTAAAGTCAAAATTCGAGAGAATTTTTGAAACAGACAGGCGGCCCACCTGGTCGAAAATAGTCACCGCCGCCTATAGACATTTGCAACAGCAGAACACCAGGGGCGCCGTCGACGCTTTGCTGGCCTCGAATAAATTTTACACCCCTCTTCTTAAATTACCCCATATCGTAGTGCAGAGAGAACACCGCGGCGGGAAGTTCCATCCCTCCAAGTCGTTATTGTACACGGAATAAACGCGAGAATGATACATAATACCCTCTGAAGTTTAAAACATTATAGAGGTACCTTTTTTACTAGATGATCGTCGTTCCTATTATTTTTCCTTGGTCACAAGATGGAAAAGCTGATTTTGCGTTGGTCATCGTTCTAACTAACGATATTTTACTTTTATCCTCAAGCAGAACGCCGTATGTAATGTGTGTATAAAATTAGTATGGATTGCATGCTTAAAAGATTTTGATGAGAAAAACACTATTCGATTGAAAATGGCTTTTATTCACAGCAGAAGTCTCAGAGCAATAAATATTCAAGGTTGTCACCCAACCTAACAGAAATAATGACTCATTCATTGCCAACAACAAGATAATGAACAAAGGTCGCTCAAAAATATATATGAAAATCTAAAAACAATGTTATTAGATTATGCGCAATGTTATTTAACTCTTGCTATGTTGTCAAGACAATACACCTTGTTAATTGTCAATTTTGCTAAAAACTTGATCTTTTTAGACCGGCATATGTATAAAGAAAACATGAAAACATAAAATATGGTTAAATAAACCAATTTTGCATTTTGAATTATGGGCTATTCTAGAATAAAATCGGGCAGTTGCGTAGCATTCCAAAAACAATTAAGGATTCCGTACAGCTAGCAAGCATCTACTGTTTTCATTATTTATCTACATAGATATAAAAAAATATTTTGTCGAAAATACTTAAAGGATATTGTTTAAACTAGTTTTAGTTGAAAATATTTTGTTATTTCCATTATTTTTAATTGTTTCGAGGTTTCACTAGGTACACCACATAGTGGGACGGGGGGTTCGGGGGACCCAGTGCCGTGGGGTGTTCTAGTCTCAGAAATATCCCTCCTTGTCGGCTTGCATCGAGATGTCACGGCAGTCATACCCGTGGTTATGGTCCCGTGACGCCTCATCATGAAGCGGAGGGACGCTGGAAGGTTTAGTGGGTACTCTGGCGGTCGGTGCTTGCAAGTTCTAACGTTGAAGCTTGTGTGCAACACCAGCAGCCGGGAGTCTCACATACCCCTTTGTGGCATCCCCCCGGGCCCGAGGATATGCGAAAATGCATTCCTCCAGCGTTGACAAAAAAAAAATACACCTCTGTCTGCCAGGGTCTAATCGGGCGGCAGGCAATAGCCACTTCCCGCGCCCAGGCTATAGACGACTGGAGGGTACAGGGAGTTTTAATGGGTGTTCCGGCGCCACGCTAGCATATCTCCACACGCACTCATCGTGATCCTCACACGGTGAGATGTCCGCAAGTGGATTTCTCCTCGTCAAACAAAAAATTACACTACTATGAAGCGCTATATATCCTTATCTATTTTTCTATCTAATTTTATCCATATCGACCTAATGGTTTCACAGAAGAACGGTTGTGGCATACAGAGACAACCAGATAGAGAAATTGATGAAAACATTAAAAATGGTTATTGTTATTATCATATTAGTAAGATATCCTCAAATATACGTACATATACCTACATATACATAGGCAATTTCAGTTCATTAGAAATAAACGACTAATACGTCATAGTACGTATCGAACTTGTGATGGTCAAGTCTACTGTTCGGGGTAACAGATGTGTGAATTGTCATTGTATTAGAATCTGAGAATGCGCAATTTATACGCTAGTCGAGGTCAAGTCGATTTTCAAGCATAGAAATTTTAACAATGAATTGGCCTGATGCGTGTCAATCCATACACAGCAAAGAGTATTCTAGACGAATCAAACGCCTACTAGTTTTATCATTTTTCTATAGAGTCCTAAGAAAAGCATTTAACCGAAAATACTCCATACCATGAATGCTACTTAACAGATCGAGTTGAAAATAATTTTCTCTGAAAAAAACGTATCTACCAGTCTTTTAGTTCTACCTTGATTTTTTTCATAATCTTCCTCTGCTTGGTTCAAGTTCTGACAGGTGGAGGATTCTGATAAATTCAAGGTGATTGTGATAGAAAAAAAAATTTCATCAAGATCCGTTAAGTGATTTTAAGGTAATGATGGGGTATATAATATTATTATATTATCACAATATTTATTCATCTAACTCTATAATATATGTTATATAATAATATGTTAATCAAGCCTTCTACTGAAAAGTGGTCGAAAAGTCAATATAAAAACCAAATAAATTGACGCGCTTAAAACCGTTAAAACTTAGTTTTAATTATGTACACTAGTCGTGAAACTTAAATCATTATATGTAGTAAAATTTCAATTCATTTGTTTATAGTTGAGATGTTTTTCGTATCGTGATAGTTTATAATTTGCAGTGAAAAATCAGCTTCCTTGACGCATAGAATTCCGACAAAGCAATAGGCTAAGTGAAACCTCATTTGCTGAAATTGCTGCGTACATGTTCTCAAAACGTTTTTTATATTATTGCTTTATTAATTTTCATTGCTAACTCTTCAAAAAAAATTCTTTCTGTCTTCTTATTTCTCTATATTCGATTAAATGAATTTTGTTATATTCATAGAACGTAGTAATAGGTAAAATAGGTAACAAGAATTTACCAGATTTATTGTTATATACTTGTTTGCGTGCAAGTAGAAAACAGTAACTAATTAAATTTCCTACAATAGTAGTCGGCAAATACACAGCGAACCGAGGAACATTTACATTAATGCATAGACTAGGGCGTGATGTGGGGCAACGACCTTTGCAATCTACCTGTAATTAGATTACTGTATCTATAGAAACACCATGGCTACTCGACGGGCCGGTCTGGATCTCTTGAATATGGTTTCTCACGCGACGATCAGCTTAATGTACACCCGCTTTATCTACGCCCATTACGGTTTTTTATTACAGAGTATTGTGTATGCAGTGCTAGGTAGCCCACATGTTGCATAGTAATTTACGAGAGAGATAAAAGCCCCTTATTCAAACGACAGCTACGGGCCTGCAACTGACATTTCCACATTCTGAAGTAGACAAGCAGTTTCCTAAGCTCTTATATCTTGCATTCTGACGTGGGAAGGTTAATTTGAACATTTATGTTCATTGTTATAATGACTGTATAAATACTATAAATTTTATTTGTTCAAAATATAATTTGATCTTTAAAATAATTGATAGATTATATTTATTGTAGGTAATTTATGAAATAATTAATAATAATGTTAGATTAGATTTTACTGTTAATTCATGTTAAAGTATTTCATGTTAATTCATGAAATACTTTATTCAACATAATTTTAAAAAAATTACAACAAAAGCTTTCTTTCAGTGAAGGAAAGTATAGAGAGAAAACTGGTTTTTCGAGATTACTGGTATGTAAAATCCGCCAATTTGCCTTAAATAAGCATGGAGGCTATATCGACTGTTCCCATAAAATAGGGAAACCTAAGCCTACCATTGGTGCATTTATGTTCTGAATCTTATTATGTTTAGCATAGGACTGGTTCTGTTATATTCTAGATAATTGTTTTGACTTATAACAATTAAGCCGGACACCACGAAAATTTATTTTACCGCTGAACCACGTACTAGCAAACAAACACACTTTCACCCAAACAAGCATACAAAACAGAAGTAACTTCTAAAAATTACTTGATGAGTCCGATTTGAACGTGTGCGCAGCATACTAAGTTTTCCTTGAAATTAATAAGACTCGTTTAATCGCTATCAGGAAATAAGTTTTTGCCAAAAATTGTTACACGTTATAATTGTGTTAGAAAAAAAAACAAGTGATGCTGCTTCCTCGAAATGTATATTATTTTAATACCTTTGATCTTTGAGTGGAAAAATAAGAATGAAGATCAAGAATCAGATACATGAAAGCATTGTCCCACGGATCTCGCATCGTAGAAGGAGGTAGCTGAACGAAGGAGGCATCAACACGAATGCACCAAATAGTGTACAGCCACGCCGCTCTGCAGACCTCCCTCCATCATAGATTTAGAGAAGTGAGGAATTGGAGGTCTGAGATTTTACCCTCTCAGCTAACCTATTTGGATGAAGGCCCTATCACTAAGAGCATTTATGAGTCATAGCGTTGAGGCAAATACTGTAATGCAGTCCCGACGGCGCATCAGTAAGATCCTGACGATTATGCTTTATTTTTAGGGAGTAGGCTGGGTAGGTTAATTGCCATGGAGTCCCACATACCTACCAAATTCTCTCGTGATGAAAAATGGGATGCTAAATTACATTTTACCAGCTTAAAAACAAGACACTTGGGACTTCTATGTGACGGAGATAGTTGTGTTATGGTATGCAATGTAAATGTAACGGGTATCCACAACACATTCATCTAAGACAGGGACGTGGCGAATACACTCCAAGAGCCTGAGGTAATTTGGACATATGCGCAGATTTAAGATTACGTTGTCACGTTTTATTTTAAAATAAATAAAACGCAATCAAAATAAGGGTAAGAAAATAAGTATATTTAAAACTATTTTTTTTTTAAAGAAAATAAGATGGTAACTAATGGGTTCTTGCCAAACAAAGTTCAGCTTTCCTGGCTAGTCCTGGAATAGGTACCGCACTCCCCTGAGATTCCTTGCAGTATGCTGGACAGCACGGCACTCCTTATTCGCAACTTCTAATACTTGAGGCGCAGGCACGTCGACGGAGTAGATTTTGGAGAGAGTGGGAGGAGATTACTCCCAACCAAATTCCTGGAACCGCAATGTAGTCGAGCTCAGCGAATGTTTTACTATGCCCCTTTTAGCCACTTGGATTGTCAGCAATAAAGCCAGGTCATCTACAGGGAAAGATTGGGACCTACTCACTAAGTGGCTTTTCTAGGCGTTGAGACAATCCAAGCGTACAATATAAGGAAAGTAATAGTACAGAAATATCTAATGTAATAGTTAAAATACCATGCTAAAATTTATAACGGTTTTCTACATTATATAAAACAAGAAAGAAGAATTTATGTAACAAATAAGTTATTAAGGGTTTAAAGAAACGTTACTACATACACTACATTACATATAAATAAATACAAATACAATTACTAAATATTTAATACAATTTCAAATCACTGTTAACAACCGTTCTTTAAACCCTTATAAGGAGAAGAAATATCTATTTACACAACTTACCCAGTATGGAAATAATTAGCACTTATTTTAAAAATAAATTAAGTATTATTTAGTTTGGCTTGTATTAATACTAAGATATTAGAATAAAATAAAATAGAACAGTTTTCAAAATATGTAACAATTAGAATACGCAATCTCATCTATGAGCCAATCCAAAATGTCTTTTTTTCTCTCCACCGTCATTCAGTCGTCTTTTTTTTTGTTCACGTTGCGACGTTCCTTTACGTGTATCGAATTACAGTAAAACATTATGTTAGGTGACTTTTAAATTATTTTGTATATTATATTTAATTGATATTTATATTTTTTATTAATTACATATATGTATTATTTTAATTTAAATATTTATAGTTTTAATTATATATAATAAGTAAACAACGATTATTAATAGTTGTTACAACGTCACTAAGAGATACCTTACATATGATAATACAAACTTATAACCCGATATACACATATACTCGTAATTATTATATTGTTACGAGTTACGGGACTCGAATTAAAATGCCGTTGCAATTACTATAGAATTTATTAGAACTATACAAACACGTATACCACAGGTTCAAATATAACTGCACAAAACCAGTACAAACAGCACGATTCAATAATACGCGCAAAGTCCGTCACTATATAGCTTATCGAATGTACACACATGTTGTCCCGCTTGGGCCTATCGCTAGACTGCCTCACCCCTCCGTTCGGGCATTCCTTTATACTAAGCTATACAATATGTTTTGACACAATACTCGACCGCGTAACAATAATTTCCAAGAATCATACCTGGCTAATGCCTACCATAAAGGATTACATTACACAATAGGCTGTTTTTCCAAATGACGAAAAGGTAGTAAACTGCAGGTCTGCATTCGCTTTGTCGGCGTGTAACAATATGTCTGAGACAGGCAAGTATTATCCAATTTGAATTGGACGGTGAAAACATTAATCACCATTAATTTAGTTTATACTTTAACAGAAATCCTACTTTTTAAAGATAATGAAGTTCTGTTTCTACTAGAATTATTCTCTAAAGATATGTACGATATAAATTACTTTATCCTTTTCAAGTTTATTTATGATGAGATCATATACATAGATCATCATTATTACAAAGTTATTATTGTGATCTATATGACTACAAGAAGTGTGTTAGAAAAATGAAGTCATAATGGTTATTATAATGATCAGATGTTATTAAAGATACTAATTGGATATGTAGCCTTGTTAAAGAATTATAAAACATGTTATGAATAATCCTCCTGTTTCGAAACATGACCGACAATCTAGCATAACAGTGAAAGGTAAATAAACATTTGGTAGTAATCTTTATATATAAAAATAAATGTTTGTCTGCATGTTCTTTATAGAATCGTAAATTATACATTTGATCATGTGATGATCTTTAGCAAAGTTGTTGTGCATGAGCCAAAGAAGGTTTCTGAGTTAGTTCACAATTGGACCCGGTAGGTGGCGCTGCTGTCGGCATATCGATTGAAGCTTTTCCGGGCAGGACGACGTCTGCCGGGACAGCTAGTATAACGTATACATTTAAAAGTAATCTTGTATGTTTGTTTATTCTTTCTTCGTGAGGTTCGAAGTACATAAATTTTCTTGTGGTATGTACGTTCGCTAGGGGGAATGAAAATGGTATACTTTTTGAATAGGAAAACTGTTAAACCTACGTGATAATACAAAGGGAAGACCTGGCAGCATAAGAATAATATATTCAAATATATTATTTTATTCTACTGTCTGACGTAAGACATACATTAGCTTTTCCATTACCACCAAGTAAATACCTAAAATAAATTGTCTTGCCTCTACTCTGTTATTTAATTATATTATCCTCCGACACAAAAAAACTGGATAGTTTTACGCGAGTTTTGCACGAGCAAATCGACGTGGTAAGCTAATATATGTCATTTTTTTTAAATCTATGTTGTATTTAGAAACGGTTGAAATTAAGTATATGGACCAGAAGCACAGCTAGGAATTAGCCTTAAATAAACTTCAAGACTCGTACTCGTACTCTTATACCCTTAATTAGCGGACTATTAGTTATATTTTTGGAAAATAGTTTTTGTAAATATAAAATTCATATAGGGCTCTTGCGACCTTAAAGTACAACGCTGTACGGAGCTCTACCTCCTCCTCTTAGGCTGGTGTGCACCAAAATTTAACCGACGGTTAACCAAAAATAATCACTGTTTTTCCATACATTTTTGGCGATTATTTTATTTTAGCCATCGATTAAAAGTCGGTGCACACCAGTCTTTGAGGTAATAAGAGATAGAGTGATCTCCAACTCAACTCCAAATTAGTAGGTATATTGTCAATCTCCGAGTCATTGTAATCTCTCAAGTCCACTTGATCTCTATCCATCAGAAAGTAGAATGAGCATTCTGTTATGGGGAAAAGTTAAAATTGGTTTAAATTAAAACAATTTACAAAACATTACAAGGCGAATATTCTCATATTCTCAGACTTGAACAACAAATGACAATTAAAAAGGCTTTAAAAGGTTAATTGCATTTATATAGACGCTGCTTACGTAAGTCTCAGACTTAACAACCTCGACTGCTAATTAATAGTGTATTGGACAAATATATTTTAGACGTGCTTAAACGAAAAAGCTATGAGTAATATCCGATGAGAGATAGGATTAACCCCATATTAGCCTAATACAAAAATAAACATGACATCATTCTCCTGCGCTTCGTTTCTTCCAACAAAATTAAATAAGAAATCGCCTTATTCTCTCCAAGGTCTCTGAAAGTTAATCACATACGTGTATTTGAGAGCCCATTAAAAATATAACTTTAGGATCTTCAATCCCGAGTCAAAGTAAAATATTACGTATTGCTATGATAAATACAATCTTTTTCATTTAAAAGTTTGGGTTTATTTCTTGTGTGCCTTCAAGATAAATACTTGACGATGCCGCACGCAATTTGGTTTGTAAGTATAAATGTAGCATATGACAGTAAAAAGTTGAAATTGGCCATTTGTCGGACCTTATATTTATATTGAAGAGGTCCGTATAAATGACGAACTTCTGCTGTTCGTTATGTGCCTACGTAACCCTAGCAAAGCTTTAATCGAATATACCCTATGCCTCAAAAACATCCGAACAGACTTTTTTGAAACCAACTTTAATTATAAATATTTTTTTAATTTTTAGCCGATTTCAAAAAGGAGGAGGTTCCCAATACATCTGCATGTTTTTTTCTTGTATGTTCGTTACTCGCTTTCCCCGTCAGTTGTAGACCAAATTTCAAAAAAAATCTTAAAATTGAAAGGTTACACTCCCGAATTGGTCCCATTATCACCATGTCAGAGTCTAATGAGAGGGTTCTAAGGAATTAGAGAAATTCATGAAAATTGTTATCCAAATTCTTCGTAACACGATATCTCCGTAAAGCAATTACCAAATTGTTTACTTTACTCCTAAGTGTATACCCCCAAGGTAGTCCTATGGTCACCAAGTTAGGATCTGATGAGTGGATCGGATCCCAGGGCTATCGAGCGTAACCCTTATTAAAGACAGCTGGGCGCCTGATTTCTTGCAAAAAATTCTTGTAATCGCATGAATCTAATACATTTTCTACAGGCATTTAATTTTTTATATGCATGTTACGATTTCTTCGTCAAATGTATCGATTTTGATTTTTCTCTTTACTCTTAAGTATGTATACTCCCGGGGCGGTACCATGTTTACCACGTTGGACCTGATGAATGGATGCCAGAAAAATCGAGAGTATCCGTATTAAAAAACGCCGAGAGCCTACATATTTGCAAAAAAAGCCTGTGTACGCATGCTAGTGTTACTCCTTCTACAGCCGCTTAATCTTTTCCTTCGAAAACGAAACGCGAGGTAAAACGTTTTAATTTTGACCAAAATCTCTAAGTAATCCTAAAAATCATTTATCATCTGACAACAAAACTACAAAAAATTAAGCATTAAAATTTGCTCACAGTAAATATTCGCTATAACTTTTCGTTGTTAATTTTGCGACTACGATATTGAACCAATGTTCCTCTTAAATTTTGTATTTGTATAAAAGCATTACGTACGTACGAAGCCAACCAGTAATTATTGGATAAATTAAACAATAAGCCGCATGTTTCAACTACATAACATTTATTTATTACTCCATGTATTAAAAACATAAAAAACAACTCTTAGTAGTTCACTCCAATGACCTAAGTTCGAACCCTGAACCTGGAATTTCAGCTTCTTCACCGAATGTAAATTTCATATTTGTACATTTATGGGATTATGGCATGTGGTTCGTCATTAAACTTTTAAGCTATTGACATGCACATATTTATTGTTATAAAACATGTTTTACCGTTTTATTAATTTTAATTATCTCTTGGGTATAATTACTTAGAAAATCTCTTACATATTTCATATACCTATATATGCATTTCCAAGCATGCTATTTTTAAATCAATCATAAAACTCGACGTGCAATCATTTATTGACGATTAAGTTTTTCAATTGCACTTTTTATCTAAACACGTAATCTTTCATGCCTAATGGCAGGCTGGATGGTGGCATACGACGATAAATAGTTCGCATATTGGATAAGCTAACGAATGACACGACTTCACGACTAGTAGGTATTGCTCAAGCTGACGCTGATGATATCACCAAGACAAACGATGACGGAACTGCAAGGCAATACAGAGAAATAAATAAGAAATGGCTTCGACCAGCGCACGTTCAAAGCGCACATACATAACATAAGTAGGCAAGGACCTCGACCGCTTTTTCTTGCGCCCGCGTCGTCGCGACATTCGTCCAAATAAATGAAGTGTAAGTATTGAACGGCGAGCATTTATGAATAATATTAAACATGTATTAAATATAAAAAAATTGTCTGGAGATCCTTATAACAGCTATTGAAGGATTTTTTTCATTGTTAAAATTATGTGGTTTACTTAACTTGGAACCTCAGATGTCAATTTTAAATAAGAAATTTACACTACTCTTCTTAATTTTGTCGTCTCTTGTCTTTCTTGAAATCGTATGTTACATGTTTAATAAACCTCCTTCTCATCAAAATCCTTTAAACTGCTCAATTAAATACAGCAAACATTAGGCCGCCGCCAATCCTAAATTACCACTGAAGCGTACAACTCTTTACCGTAGGCTGTTTTTCCTGAAACATACAATTTAGGTGTCTTCAAGTCTCGTGTGGACAAATATCTTCTAGGTGAGCGTGCTCCGTCTTGGACTCATTTCCACCTGACATCAGTTGTAATGTCGGTCAAAAGCGAACCTACACAATTTTATAAAAAAAAATATCTACTGTAATAACACAGCACACCTCCTTCTTTCAATGGAGAATCGGAAAGTATCGATAACAAAAGGAATTAACGCTAACAAATAAAGGGATAACGTAGTTATCTCTCACAATACAAAACATGTCATATAAATATTCTGAGCATTAGTATTCCTTATGTTAAAGTAACGTAAAGAGCTAAATCATACCTCACCTTATAAAACAGAAAAATTATAGTCACTGACGTTAAAATATTATTTAAATTAATCTGCGACCATAATATACTTTTTACTGAATATGATAAAAAGAAATCCATTAAGTAGCTAGTACCTATATAATTTACTTTACATCTACATCACGTAATTCATAAAATAGTTATGAGAATTGATTTGCATTTACAACAGGAGGTAGTAGGTATTTAACCTTGCCCGTGAACAAATAATGAGTAAAAAACAAACAAATCGTAAGTAAATATAAGTTTCGTTTCATTAGCCCATCTCAGGACTCAAGTTATTTGTAAATGTCAAAATCTAATTTATAGAAACTTGCCGATCTGTTTCGCGAAAAGATAGCCATAACTCAGATAACATTGATTTATTAATCCTGATTGTGTGGACTAGTTTTTGCATCCCTTCAACTTTTGAATTGAAAGTATATATAGAAATTTCTATGAAAGTTTTGATGTTTGTGAATATATACTATATATATATATATATATATATATATATATATATATATATATATATATAATGTATTTTAAAAAATAAGGGTAATCTACCAGTATACATAGGTGAATACCTCATGACTTAAACTGTCTCACTCTACTGATAGTATTGTAAAGGATCTCTCATGTTGCGTGCGCCATCTCCATCTCACCTCAAGTACCGAAGTAAGTACCAAACGTTGTCGGCGACGTTATGAGCTGGATCGCTGCCAGAGCATGGTGGACCGCCAATTGCCAATGCTCGTGGAATTGGCCAAGCTTTTTACCCGCAAGTCTTTAGGGGCTATTCGTGGTTAAAATAGGCATAATAAAAACGTTAATACCATCCTCGAAATGGTGGGCGTCCGAAGGTAAACTGAAAGCTTTCAGCTCGCCAAGAAACTTAGAGAATATTACCAAAAAGGTTATCATTAAGGCAAAACTCAAATTAAATAAGTCGGGATATTTTATCGTTATATTAAAACTTTATTTATTCTTTGATCGCGGCTTCAGAATAACGTCCAAAAAGAGTAATAAAATTTGAGGGTCTCTCTGATTGAGTAGGCGAAAGCTTTGCTTGACCGAGCTCACTTTAACGCAGAGCCTTTGGGTTCGATTTCTGGCATGGTAATTATCATAAACGAACTTTCCGTTATTTACAATGGTCTGGCTGTCTGGGATCCACCTTAGTGTGGTCCATTTTATATAACCCATAACACAACCATAACTTCAGATATTAGTGTTTGTCGATCTATAAATAAGATAATATTTAAATTGTTTAGGCGTAATTTTGATTTTAACTCTTCTGTGAATTAAAATGAAAGCACTAACGTCTTCTTCAATTGAAATGACCTATTAACTACAGAAAAATCAGACTAGTATACTAAAATTGTATTCGATTTTGAGTTTAAACACAATCATATAAACTAACAAATTCGAAACTTGCATTTTCTTATAAGCTTTTATACGTGCTAAATGGCTTTGGATTGGCACGATGTTTACTCATTTTTTTATGGGTTTTATTTTACTTTACTTTAGTTTTAGCTATTTTTTAAAGTTTTCACTAGTACACATATAAAACTCATTTTAGCTAGTAACTGCATTTAATACATGGCATTTTAAATACGTATATATTTTTATAGATTTAATTTTGTTTAATATTTTAGTATAATTTAAAAGATATAAAAAAGGTGTGTTTAAGTTTATTAATAATTATGATTTCATGTACCTACAAGTTTTTTAAAAACTTGTACGTATGTACAACATTAAGTCGATCGGTCAAAATCTAGTTAATAATGGCACGAAATTTGTCAAGAATCGAATTGTATAAATAACAGAGAAAATTAATAACTGTAATGTTGACATCATCTAACCACACCTTATATGTAAATTTATATGGAATACATTAAAACTTAATTTATAGCTTTTTACTTCTTATAATTATGTAGAAGAATTCGATGTGATATTTAAGTCTTAATTTTGCGTTATGTTATTATTAATATTACATTATGACGAGTATATAGCTTTATACATACATATGTCTACGAGAATAAACACCGCTTGTGAACATCGATTTTATATCTTACAGAAATTGTCACGTCTCCTGTAACTTGATTGAAGAATTACAATATGTGTATTTATTTGCCGATATTATCATTCCCCGTGAAGTAACTTGCATGTTTTGTCTAAAACATTTTAGAATACTTATATAAATATAATATCAGCCCATAAATGTCCTACTACAGGGCTCAGGCCTCCCATCACAGTGGGGACGAACAGTATACTCGCCACGCTTGTCCAAGGCGGCTTGGCAGGTTTGACACATCGGTTATATATATATTTATTATTAAAATGTAAGTAATCGTACAATAATTATGTAACCACCATCGCCACTCCTAATCAGAATATTCTTGCCACGGGTTGTCTGGAAGAGATCGCTTTTTAGCGATAAGACCGCTATTTGTACCCAGCTAAAATAATACTAGTTCGTAAGTTTTTCTGTAATGGTGTACAATAAAGTGTTATCCATCTATCTATCTGTTATCTTGATATGCAGGTTGCATCACGCTGTTTTCCTCCACCATTGCACATGCACATGGTAATTGTAACTATATGAACATTAGATCAAAAAACTGACTAAGGGGTGCATGCGTTCCGCCCATAATCGAACTCACTCCCTTTGAGCTTGGGACGGGTGCGCTAACCATTACGCAACCACGACTTAGAATACTTAGGTACTTAGAATATATGACCACTATAAAAAACACCGGTAGCCGGTGAGAAATGTTCATAATTTAATTAAACAATAAACACGGTGAGACCAGTTTTGGAACTATTTAGGTGTATTTCACGGGAAGTTCAACGATCGGGTGTTTTTGAGTAAAGGCTGTAAGACTGCGCTTATCATGAGCATTAAGCGATTATGTTTACAAGTGTAGACTTTTGAATTAACATAATACATTAAATACTAGTAAGGTAAATGATTGCTTTTCATTAACCAGTTACATATATGGTGGCCCACCTATTTTTTTATATTTTCAGCTTTCAGTACAGCTTTCGATTTCAGTACAGCTTTGTGTACCGGCGTACAAACTATAGGTTCTTACCTAATTGTATCAACGTAACCAAGTAATTTTTGGTAAATTTAATTTAAACAAGTTTGTACACCATAAATCTTAATAATTCTACAAATATTTCAAAGAAATTTGATTTTGTTTAATATACATTTCTATACATAAAATCAATTTATGTGAACAAAACTATGTTATGTATGAAACATTATTAGTAATATCTTCGTTTAGATTCATCAAATTCTTTCTTCAACAAATCAAAACAGTACACAACAATTAAGTAAGATTTTGTTTTTTTATCAAAAATAAAAGCTTACTTCAAACTAAATAGCGAGAAATAAATATATTTTGTATAACATTTTGTAGGCGGTGCCTTTTGCAATGTTTTTGTTGTTATTATATGTTTTAGTTGGCACCGATTTTATCATGTTGTAGAAAATATTCATTCTTTGCATTTTAGTTTCAAGTCGGTTGTTTTTTGTAATAAAAAAGTTTACTTCATAGTTGCTTGGATAGCTTTAGAAATAAAATTTTAAGCGCGTGCAGAAATAAATATGTACTATTAGCACGCCTATTGCCTTTTGAATAGTGCAGGCACTCGGTCCTCTTCAACAAGGGTTGCTCTCAATTTCCTTAAGAACCACTAATCAGACATGACGGATAATGGCGCTTTCGAAAAAAAGAAAAATTTCTAAAAATCAAACACAAAAAAACAGTCGAATTGAGAATATCCTCTTTTTGGAAGTCGGTTAAACATGTGGTAATGCACAAGCGAGATAGCGAACTTCACTTAGATAAAAGCAATCTCTTCGATGCAAACTTTCGATGGAAAATATCGTACTTGAAAGAGAGGGGTATAGTGCTTAAATAAATATAAATTTTATTATACTGAACTCGTTCTGCAAGGTTTGTAAAGACTATAATTTTAGCATATTAATGTCTTGGGGCCTATGAGATAAGTTTTCTCGCGAAAGTTGAGTTGTACTGAGTTGAATGCACATTTTGCAGTGAAGCATTAAATGCGGAATTTAAATTACATTGCACTCACCTTCTTGTGTGTATTGAATGTGTATTGCTGGATTATGAAAATGTTTTCCGATGTATTACAAGCTTATGGTAAGTAGGATAAAATTTATTTATAACAGGATAACTGAATACTTGACTACACGAAATAGAGAAAAATAATTATTGACTCCATGGTGGTTTAATTCACTCGAATATGTAGCTCCTAGGTATGGTCCTAGGGTAAATTTTGTAAACGAACTTTCCACAGTTTACTCTGGTCTTAGGGCCTACAATATTTTATTCAAATTCAAACATTTCCAATTTGTTACAAGCTTTTATTTAACTTGCAATGGATGTACCTATGTATGTAACTTCGGGTGGCATCTTGCAACTTAAATTTGACCAACTTTCTGGTTTCCGATTGAGCTGCAACTTTGCACGCATATGTATATTGCATGACAATGCAATAATATGGTACCATGGAGCTGATCTGATAATGGAGTCGGAATGTATAGGAAGTCCTTTACTAAACAAGATAGACCCCTCGTGTTAGGGCTCGTTTTACTTGTCTTGGCTAGCACTCTGCTACATGATATCCAGGATCTCAAAAGCTTGTATTTAAAAACCTTTTTAAAAAGGCTTATTCTTCTATTGAAATCTTAGTAATTCAATGCGAAGTAGATACGTGTAAATGCTTGTATTTTAGTACCTACCATCTTCTTTTAACATGACATCTTGTTTTAACAAAGATTTTATTTAAAAATACAGTAAATAATTTTACAATATTTTAACTAATGTTCCATTAAATTAAAATTAAAGTACTCGGTACTATTTTTACCAAGGGAATTGTAAACAATGTTACAAAGTATATAAGTTAGATTGGACCCGTTGAAGTCTTTTATAGCGACATAACAGTGAAACGATTATTATTACCATCAACGTACGTTGTTGCGCTTGCTTAGCCACACGAGTTTTAACTTAAATTCTTGCCGTTACAAAATAATAAGTAGAATACCGAATCCGTCACACAACAATGGAACGTATTGGGAAAATGGACCGCGCTCGACCGCGGCCAGATAGCATCCGAGATTATCTCACGGTTGCTTTGATCAATATTACTACGATACTAATTATAACTTATGTCTCCGCTTGCGTGAAATTAATCAATTACACACATCAAATGTCATATGTACATTTTGTTTAAAGATTTATGAAACGCTGATGATGATTTTGACACAAAATAACTGAATACAAAAGTTTACTTACTTTATTTTAAAATTATACTTTAACAAAAAATGGTTAATGGTTTTTAATATGAACAAGAGTTGTTATATTGTATAAATAAATAAAAAATACTTTACTGGTCACTATCTTATTCTTATTCTATTATCTATCACTAATCGGCACTCTTGTAGCTTACAGGGATTGCGTTTGCCCACTGCCTCATTTGATGTTGACTGATGACGCAGTCTACGATAAAGCTAGCTTACATAGAAGATACCTATTCATCCGCAACTTTTAGAAAGAAAGACATATTTTATTTAGGACAAATAAAACATAGAGTATTATCAAAAAGTAAAATAACAGAAACAGAATTAGTCCTAAAATTGGACCCAATCTCAGCATATGCTAACCAATTAAGACCAGCGCTGTTCTTCCACCTGGGACCAGCAAGTGAAGTCACGAAGGACAATACAACACACATAATAAATAATACATAATGTACAATGCAATTCAATAATGATAAAAAACTATAACTTATTCAAAGACAACATTTAAAAAAAATTATAATAATTCATTTAAAAATACACATAAACTTAAATAATAAATTAATTAATATATGTAAAATCATTGTACCGATCACGTGCACAGCAAAACAAAATGAGAAGAGACTCAGTATATAAAATAAACAAAGACTCCTGGATTGTATTTTTCAGGAAACACCGAGTCCTGCAAATTAATCCACCCTTCAGCCATGAGCACGAGAAAAGATAAAGTGAAGCGCTTCGTCCTGGTAGAAAGTTTTTGTCTGCGTCTGGACGTACCATGGTAAAATGAAGAAACCACCCCAGGCAGTTCTGAAGAACACTCCAAAAATTATATTCGATAGAACACTGAAAGTCTAGCAACTTTGCGTCTATACTCAAGACTCTGAAGTCGAACGTTAAAAAGATGGACATTGCTGATCAGCTTTGTATCTTTTTTCTCGTTTCTTCTTCTCATTTTCCTTTCTCCATCCATTGGCTTTTGCTGACCTGCATGCCTTACACCTGCATATACTATATCACGTATACTACGTTGGTACGGCCATGCTTTACAAAAACCGGCTGGTTATTTGGAGAACAAATGACTAAATATAGCGCTCCCGTCGAAACTCCGAAGAAGGGGTAGGTCCAAGGAATTTTGACCTCAAATAAATAGTACCGAAAACTGCGCGAAGAGGATGAGAGAACCTAGGAAAGCGGACTCTCCGAACCGAGATTTAACGCTAAGATGATGATATTATTGTGACAAAATACATTCCTTCTATCAATTATATTACAACTACATAAAACTTATAAATATACTCGTATATATATACTCACAAAAAACACAGTACGCTCTTTTACAGGTTAAATGAAAGTATCCGATACGTATCTCTTCATTATGAAACGTTTTTTGTTACCCGATAAATATCGAAGCGCTGTGAGTCTGTGAGCACGTCTCATCGTTTCTTGCTTGTCTCTCGCTTTTGTTCGTGTGTACGTCAAAGTATTCAACCTTTGTTTCAAGTTGTATTCAATTTGAATTATAATTAATTGCAAATTAAAATTAACATTTTAGATAGATAATAATAAAAAGAATATAAGAACTTCTCGTGGAAAAAAATACCGACTCACAGACAGGATGACTAATGGCGTTTATAAATTATCTGGGAGGTCACATTATGCTAGTAATTTCTTAAATTAATGAAAGAGCACTGAATGAATGACCATTTCTAGTTTCAAAATGTTATTTACATTTCTTGCGATAGGGATTGGTTTCAAATATTATACAATAAGTGGTATCTAGTTCAATTTTCACAAAATCATTTATAAATTTGTGTACAAACGTGAAACAAAACCAAAGCGCTGCCAGCCTTAAATAATGTTTACGACAATTTTCTTATAATAAAAGTTTTAAAAATTATCTTATTAGCAAAGCTTCAGTTGGGAGTTTATTCTTATACTGTAACCTAACAGTGTACATAGCTAATATACATAAACTGTAACTCGTTAATAAGTACTTATGATGTTAAATATTCATGTTTGGCAAACTATTGCTTAACAATTTTTTTCCAGAGCAATGTTTCTTAAACAGATTGTGTAATATCCGATTGAAAATCTGTTTTAACTTAAAATTGTATCATCCGCTTTCCAACTAACAACTAACATCTATCAAGTTTATGAGAAAACACGTTTTTAAACGCAAGTATACAATTCCATTCTATGTGGGAAAATTGACATAAAAACTAGCTCGCCAATGAAATTCATAAAACTTCTATTTTGGAATTACTTTTTCGTGTCAAGATATAAATTACCAAAGTAACCATGGCATTCGTCGTATTATACTATGGAGCGTCCTAGATCATTATTAGATAGATAGATAAATAGATAACACTTGCTCACCAAATATACAAATTCAAAAATACACAATTTCAATTTTGTCATGGTAGAAACAATAGGAGGCCTTATTGCTTAAAGCATTATTCTATTTTTCTCCATCTTGTTTTATAGTTTTGTCATGTATTTATTTATACAAAACACACATTGTGTGTATCTCCTGAAACTAAACAAATTTGGAGACTATCCGATAGATGTACTATCCTTATGCTCCTCATCCACCTTTCTTACATTAGTGACTATGACACAATGCGATTTATTTTTTTCTTTAGAGAATAACACTTTACCGATTAGTGTTCATTGCATGTGTTGTGATCTTTGAAGAGAGAAATAGTGATTTTATATAGAAATATCCTGCTTTTTCGTTATTTCAAATATATAAACTTAATAGGAACAACAATGGTTATTTCTATGGTGTTTCTCTCAATAATTTTTCACTCGACAAAAAAACATTTGATATAAAAATAAAAATCACATTAAAGATGTTATTCTCTCAAATAAAGCAACCTTGGCAATATCTGCGGGAAATAGTCACTGACACTAACGTTATCCCAGCTATAGCATATGTGTCGTAATTAAACCGTTGGTACTTATAACATCTTTACCGATGGAAAACCAGAAATTCGGATTATGAGTTCGGCATGGTAACTTATCGAATTCCATTAAAGGTAACTGCACTTACTTACACCAGACAAATGTTTAGCAATCTGTGATGCTATAAACATGAAGGTTATTGCTGACATAACACTTCCTAGACATGGATAGTATTGCGCTACACCGCTAAATTGCACTAACACATTTCACTATGCCGTTGTCACCATAACGGCATAGTGAAATGAGTTAGTTCCACATACTCATTCAAGATGTGTTAGCGTAGCTTACTTTACCGAACTTCAACACGAAACGTTATGAGTTAATGTACGAGTAGTGCCAAAATGTTTTACCTTCGCAGCATATACTGCTCGCGACGTTGCCACAGAAGTATTTTGAGAATTATTCACGGCAACGAGAGTGATTAGAAATAAGCCATAAAAGCCAGCGGGCGCAGGGTATAGGCTAAAGAATGCTTTGCGCCTTATGGCCATTTTGCTGCGCCATGGCGTATTTTGAGTATCGCAAAATTCTGGCACAGCAATGTTTGCTTGAATTACTAAGTTAATGTAAGGATTTTTTCTAAGTTACCTATATATCAGGAAGTGTTAGATGGGATCTTTCCACGTAAATCTCAGATCAATCTCAGTAAACTCATCAATAAAACATAAAAACTATAAGTCACGTAGCGCCCTCACGTCTTGGCCATACCAAAAATATGTCGAATAACAAATAGTACAAATATCAAGCTCAATTTTGCTGAAGATCACAGAAAATTAACCTTGTGCTGAGATTAAGGAATTAATGTTCACACAGATATATCTGCATATAACCTATCGACGATGACACTTGCTTACGTAATGTTGGTAAATAGGTATTGAGCGAAAGGTCACGGTGCCCAGTGACCGTGGCGGTATGACTACAAACCAGTGTAAATAGGGATACCATTATTTAATAAAATAAAAGAGTAGTATTTAATAGTATCTTATTTCATTGCTGTAAGTTAGTTTGCAATAATATATACCATGATAAACTTGTAGGGGGTCTCGAGTTTGTACATTGAATTTACATAATATACAAAAAATTGATTGATTCCTGTTAGAGCATCACATAAAAACTAGTTAACGGATTTAAATGAAACCTCGACACAGACCTTATATTACGTTAACACTTAAGGTTTTATCCCGATAAAAGACGTTTCCGGGGAATAAACGATTATAGCCAAAAAGATTAATCAATTAAATGATTTGCTGCAGTACATTACACACAACATTATTACAATACACTAATAAACGTCGTCATGATAACATTAATAAAGTTTCGCTGGCACAGTTAGTTTGAGAAATAAAAGCATTTTCCCTTACATCGGCCAAAAAATTAGGTTTTTTTCAGGTTCTTGTATAGTTATGCTTCTGTTACCCAAACTTTTGTTGATGTGAAAATTATAATAATCTAACTTTTGACTCTTTAATTAAAATGAGAATGTTTGCTTTGCTATAAACACAACCATAAAATATATATTATAGTGGATTTTATTTAATATACATTACAATATACAATTACACGTTGCCTACAATATTATCATAACTAATTATATTGTAGGCAACATGTAAATGTATGTAGAAGTATTAACCCTTTAACATCCCACTGCCCGGCTTATTCTTAATTACTTCATTGCTTCAGCAACCCAAAGTGAGTCTTGTACACGCCATTTTTCCCTTTCCTGCACAGTTTTTTTTTCAATTACTATTAGCTCGAATCCGGGCCTGTTTATAATGGAACGGAACTTTTCGAAAACTGATTGACGGATTTCACACATTGATTACGTTGACGTGTATATTTTCTGAATTCCTTGTCAGTAGACATGAGGCAATTGTAACTATACGTACATTAAAACCAAAATTGTCTAAACAGTGTATTGTTCCTGTCGTGATTTCTAACCCAAGTCATTGGAATTAGATGCAGGTGCACTAGCAACGAAGCTACCACGACTGTTACATGTGAATATAATAAAAAAACATTCAATTCCAACGAATTTGAAATTAATCAAAATAATTTGCTGAGCGGTTAATACACCAATAATTTTATTTTAGTGCTGGTAACCCGAAAGCTAGACATAATAATACAATAGATTCTTGAATGTCGCACCTAGTCGTACCACCTTGTTATAACCGTTTGCAGGAAATAATACTATTGTACTTTAATTCTGAAATCAAAGTTTTTTATAATTATAAAACAATACGTATGTTAAGTTCGACTTGTTGTCATGAAGACACGAAAAATTTGCTTTCTTATGTATTAATATGAAAACAAAATGTTATATTACGTACTTGAGAGTTAATGAGACTAAGTGACAAATGATAATTTGGATACTCAACCCGAAAAAACTAAAATGTAAAAATTAAATCTCAAAACATATTATCGAATCTAGTTCAAACTAATTCTCGTTGAAGGTATTTTAACCTTGTAGACCTTTTAATTTTTTCAAAGTTTTTAACCCCATTATTAAGTCAGAATAGATACAATTTTACATCTTTGGTAGCAAATATTTTATATCAAATGATTTCCCACAGTTTCACACACTTACGTCACGTACACTGATTTTTTCATCTCTCAGCTTATTGTGAAACTGGCCTATTTTTTTATTGCAAAGCTGGCAGATGACCCACCTAATGGAAAGTAATAGCCGTTGCCTTTAGATGTTTGCAACACCAGGGGCGGAGCCAACGCGTTGCCAGCCTCTTACTAAAGGCTGGCAACGCGTTCGCTTATCCGTAAGGTAAGAGGAGATGGAACAAAAAGGTCATTTAAAATAATGGAATATATCATCACACTGTAATGTACAAACAAACGGACGAACAATATGAGGATTTTAAAACGATTCCGAACGATTTTGACTAACTCTAATAAAACACACAAAAAATCACAATTAAAACTACTAGAACTACTGTCGTAAATGCAATTACTGTGTCATGTTATTAAAAAGAGAAATCAATTCGATATTACGTGCAAACTACGTTTAATAACAGCAAGTGTTATGAGTCATAAATATTCTGCCTATGACACCATCGCCTGTCTTCGTGTTTCGCTCACTCTCCACATGCCGGATGTCGATGACGCGTTTCATCATTTTAACAAAGATTATAATCTGTAGCATTTCTTTATTAGGTATACTTACGGTTTTTTTTGGCGGGAACTGAAAGGAGATGTTGTGCTGTGCAGTTTTATTTTCTAACAATAGTTGTAGGATATTGATAGTTTTTGAGTAGTAATTATGTGTTTTGTGAGAAATGTGAACTGTATAATCCAAATGTAGCCTTTTGAGTTGTCACAAAAACTCCGTTGAATGGCACTAGCTAATTACCTACAGTTCAGCTGTGCTACACATAGGCTTAAGAAAATGAATAAACTATATTGTAAACTAAGATCTGGCTTAAAGGCCTAGCTGCCAAGCCATAAACCTAAATAAAATAGAATTTAAAAAAAGGTATACTTACTGTGATTCCAAATCAAAGCGTAGAAACTGTTCTTATGATTGTTTTCAAACATATCGACTAGAAATTTATTTTCTATAACTTTGAAATTTGACCCAGAGCCAGGTATCCACGGGAAAGAGGTGGTCGACGGCTAGCACCCGCACGTCGCGCACCTTGTATATAACCCCGATCTAATTAAGCTACGCTAATGTACCTACCTTACCTTATGACAGGTTGCTCAGCCGGAGGAAATTGTGTTTTTTCTACGTGGCTGCACGAATAAAGCTTAGCTTAGCTAAGTCACAACCACTATACTACTCATAAATCAATATGTGTAGTATAATAATACAGGTTTAGTTATAAACCTAGATTGATAATTACCATTCCTGTTGACGTATCATTTGAATTTCTTTGATTTTCAACATAGCTTAGAGCAACTTGCTATTGTATATAATCAAAGAAAATATCATATCATTTTGCGCTTATATACCTACATATATTTCGTATCTATCATGATAAATAAAATTAATACATACGTAATAAATGAACAAAAACGTCGTGCAAGTCATTGGCGCATCCGCGTCTCTTTACAATCACGTGGCTTCAAATTATCGCAGATATGCTCTTGGGTAGTTTTTATGTCGTATTCTGGACATTGTTGCCATAAGCATCTGTTAAATGTTAAGGAAAACACCGTAAGGAAACGTTCTAGAGAACCGTTGAGTGTTAACTCAAGGAAATGAGAGTGAACAGCCAGTGAACACATGTGAAAATACATCTAACAGTTACATAAAATATACTATAACCATATTTACTCCTTATACGTAATATTTATAAGAAGTTTACAGGCTCGTTGAAGAAGTTTAAATAATTGTTTAATTATTATAAATAATAGGTTTTAATAAACCTCGCATGAATATTACTCATAAGCGAGTTACTAACTAGATCACTATCTAAATTTGTAAACCGTAATTTATGTATGTCTATGTAACTCTATCTATGTACATATATTTGTATACAAATATGTATGTGTATGTATGATTGTATAGCTACATTTTAAAATATGCGCACTGAATATCGACCCATTATTACAAATGTAAAATTATCTTCAGAAGGTTACATACATACATACATAACTTCACGCCAGGTCCGTTGCGGGGTAGGCACGAACAACAGAGCGCCATTTAGGCTTATTTTTTACACACCTCACTTGCTTCTTTGACATTCATAGCTCTTGTCATGCACGCTAGTCTGTTTTAAGGTTCCTGACATCACCTTCTGCTAGTACACGATCAATTTGATCATGGAAGGTGTGTCGTGGCCTTCCGCGACTTTTGCATCCATCCACTTTTGCATTGTATATCTGTTTAGTCACTCTTCTGTCATTCATTCTTTCCACATGCCCGAACCACCGGAGCATTCCTTGCCTTACCTTCACCCCGACACTCTCTTTCAGACCAACTCTCTTTCTTACTTCGGTATTACGAACGCGGTCCGCGAGCGTCACTCCGCAGATTTTGCGCAGTGCTCGCATCTCGACCGCGTTTACTCTACTTTCATGCTCTCTCTTCCATACCCAACTACTACCCAACTTCATGTGTACTATTTTCTTGTGTGCAATAAGGAATATTCTATTCTATTCTAGATGGCGTTGACTTAAATATCAAACCAATAATAATCGTGTAACAAATCTTTTTAAAATATAATTAACACAGAAATGGAGGATACGTCTATGTGTACAAATGTAAAACATATTGTATGAACAATTAAAATTGTAAAGATAATTGATAAAGTAATTAAATCTACGTTTTAATGGTTTTAAGCGCGGCATTATATTTGTTTTTATTTTGACGATTCGGGTGCTTTTAATTATCCGTGGTCACGCAAAATAACGTTTTCAAGCATTTTATAAACATATCATTGGCTACATTTTAAACTCGGGATATATTATAATTGATTGAAACGGACAGAAAAATGTAATATCAAACGAAATGTTATGTTACATTTGAATGGCAGGATTTTGTTATAAAATCTACAATGTCGATTATATAGCCTTAATGAAAAACGTCTTTATCGGATGATGACTCATACAATGGCCGTTTTTGAAATTCTAATTTAAATAATTATATGCAGACATCACTCCACTCATGTCGACGTTCAGGATATGACTGCTTCCGTTCCTCTGATCTGGCTTGTAAACGCTTTTTAAATGGTAATAACCTGATTAATCTTACTTCCTGTTTCCAAAACGAAAAACATATTTGTCTAAATTTTATTTATTTTTGTTTTGTTCTCTTCATAGATATGTAACATTTTGCATAAAATCTGATATACATATAAAAAGTAATGTAGAGAAGAATGAAGATATACTTTTCATATTAGATACTGCTAGAGTTCCAGCAAGATGCGGAATTAAAGTAGGTACGCAGAAAAACCCCCGGGATAAGCTCTGTTCGTCTATAAACAACATTGTGTATAATAATCATGGTATGCCGGTGCCCCAAGAATAATGATTTTGAACTTGTATCTTTATAGTAGGTTCACGTGTTTTTTACATCACAATGTTCATAAAACTTGTGAACCTGTGTTATATTACTTTTTATTTAATGGTTTTTAATACTACCTTATGAACAAAAGTGCATAACTAATTTTTTTTTTATTGTAGGAGTTCAGCAGACAAGCAGACCGCCCACTTGATGGAAAGCGGTTACCATCGCCTATGGACATTTGCAACACCAAAGGTGCTACAAATGCGCTGCAGCTTTCTTAAAGGAGACTGCAACCTGGTTACTAACGTCGAAACACAACATGTTATGGCGGCATTCTCTAGACCAGGGGTGGTCGACATGCAGTCGAGCAAATACCCTAACACCTGGCTGTGGGATGTTTTATCGCCTCTTTGGACAAGCCGCCCGGCCGCAGGAAATTGTATTCTTTCTCCGTTCCTGCACAGATAAAATAATAATAGTTTAAATCGTTTGCAATAAACTCAGAATTAGAATTTTATCATTATTGTATTGTTCTGACTCTTGTTTTTTTCTTTACGTTTTTTCAATTATTTGAAATTATAAAAAGTTAATTTCTCTCCGCATGCAAATAAATTTTATTATGTGATATTTTACTCATAAACATCGCGTCATTTATTAGTGTTTCGAGTACATACACTAAGTTGTAAAAATGTCAATAACAACAACACAAGCTTAAATCATGCCTAAAATACATATTTCTTTAATAAAAATAAAACCAACTTCATACTATAAACCAAAATAAATATTTCTACAACATCTAGAAGTCGGTACCAAGTAAAACATAAAAATTACTATATTTTGTAAATGTACAAATTTGTTTGTTGTTGTTCTTTTATGTTTTTGTTTAAAAAAAACCACTTTTTTAGTTGCGCAAATACTTCAATAGCTTTAGCGATTAATATATTAAGCACCTATAGAAATTTTACAGCTGACACGCGTATACAAATTTGCCATCTCAGTCTTTAACAAAACAAAAGACAAACAAGGGATATTCTCTGTTTCCTTGCGATCCACAAATCAGATCTTGACTAGATGACTATGGGACTATCTCGGGTGTATAGACTTACGAGTAAAGAAAAAAATTGAAAATCAGTTTTGAATTGACGGAGATACCGTGTTACGAAGAAGTCTGTTATCAGTTTTCGTAGGTTTCTCTAATTCCTTGGAATACACTCATCAGATATGTAACATGGTGACAATGGGACCAATTCGGGAACCTTTCGATTAAAGATAATTTTGATTGATTTGATTTGATTTTGATTCTCAATTGACAGAGAATCGAGTAACGAACATACAAAATAACATACAGACGAAGTGAGAACCTCCTCTTTGTTCAAGTCGGCTAATGAGTATTAGTATTCGTCAGTAATTAATATAATCTAACTATACATTTTAAGAAGTAACACCTTAATCCTTTGATGACTCCCTAGGAAGACTAATAAATAATCTTAAGGCCTAACAAGGAATTCAATATCATTATGTTTTCACTTTCTAGCAATATTGCCATGGCAACACAACCTTTAAAATACTAGTAAGAATGTTTTGGAATTGTCTTAAGTAACCTATTTGTATTTTTTATGCGTATAAACTTTATCTGCCCCTAAATCACGACTGTCTTACATTTTAATAATACTGAATTTAAACTAAACTGTAAATTACAGGAAACTATGCTTAATATTCTGGTATTAGGTGCTTCTTTTAATCCACATTCGTCCTGCGAGAACATTACATTCCAGTCACTGCTAAGTTGTTGCTCCGAGGATAGATAGTATCCATGTCACATAGTTCAAAGATAGTCATAAATGCACATAGATACTGACTTTAAAAAGAGTAAATTAACGGTACTCTTACATTTATAAAACAAGTCTGTAGTTATATTACTCGTCCACTGGTGAAACAGCTGGTTTAGCATTCAAGCAAGGTAACTTTGACTGGAATATAAGCAACTTTAGATATGATATAAAAGTCTGACGGGTCTTGGGAGAAATAAGTGTTCACCACAAGTTTATACTAATTATAAGTTACGGAATTAAATTCAAAATTATTTAACTATTATAACTTAAAGTTTCATAAGGTTATAATTTGTTATTGTAATAAATAAACTCAACTTATCAATCTTTCCATTATTTTTTTGGACTCTATACCTAGTTAAACACAGTTCTGAAAAATTGTTGTTTGTGAAATATATTTTCACCTATTCTGCGCGTTTTACGTCCAAGTAAATGTCAGTCTAATTAATTAAGTATTCTTGCACTACAATTAGCTACCCTAGAGAGCTACTACAACATGCGCATCGAACCAAAGTCGAAGTAAGAATGTTTTGTCGCTACCCGTGCTCGCTTTTCTAAACGAACGATGATCAAACGAGCAGAGTAGTAATCACAATTACCCAAAAATGTTATCTAAATAATAATTCATCTCGTTACAGTAGTATCTAAGTAATCATTTTTATTTTATACCGTTACAACACTACAAATACACTCGCTACTTATTTAAAGACTCAAAATAGCTCCGAAATTGTATTCAGGTGACTTTCTTCACACCAACATATTTATTGAACAAATAGAAAATGTTTATTTTAGTATAAGTAAAGTCTGCCACTTGTAATCCATCATATTTAAAATTAATGTGAGAAGTAATTGTTTTTATTGCGATTGCTTCAACCAACCAACAGTTAGTTATTTTCAATTAGATCATTTTGCAAAAGACAGTACCAAATAAATAAGATATTCCATACAAATAATTTCTTCATTTTCTTCACCCAATAGAAATTTACATATGCATATCATGTCCTGGAAATGAGATAATTTCCTCGGGACACACATCCATAAGTTAGGCGAGAAAGCGATTTGGAAAAATATACCATACCTATCAGTTATATGTGCTATCAATTTTGATGAAGTTGTTTCTAAATTATTACATTAACATTTGATATTATAAAGAACCATTATTTCTTTTTATATTTATAGGCTATAAGAAAATATCTTCATAGTAAACCCAACACGAACCTCTTTATAATAAAGGGATAATGTAATACCTGCCAATCCATTGTTATCGTAACGTGAAATGCTTGAGGGAACAACGAATTCGTGAGCTTGAAGCAAGCAAGGCGCAGGGCACGGGCGGAAGTGGCGCGGGCGCCGGGCGGAGCGGAGGCGCGCGGCTGCATGGCGCACACTTGTAAATCGTGAATCCCGCCGATGGCCGGGTTCATTACCCGCGTCCATTCCATCGTAGTCCGTCCACAATGGGAGCCATATCATATCATAGTGGAACGCGGTAAACCACAGATTTTGATTAAACTACTTTATATATCTATAATAATAAATTGTATTATCAATATTTATTTATTATTGCGTCACTTTATTCTCAAAAGCATTTACAATGCAGATATGTGAACATATTATATTCTATACGAGTATTATAATCATTAAATGTCAAATTATACTATTCAATTCTACAAACAATTTTTACCATAAAAGCGTATTTAATAATTGGCCTCTCCTTAAACTGCTCTAAGAGACTCCTGCTAGCCGACGTTGCAAATAGACTTTTACTATTTCTAACCGAATTTAACAACAAATAGTCTCCAAGACATCACAATTAAATACAAAAATACTACTTATAGAAGTTTATAAACACAACGGTTAATCGTTTATATATTGAGCTTTAAAATATATTGTTTGGCCTTTTTTTGCCCTTCGTTAGTTCGCTTATTAGAAATACTTGCTCCTTCACACAGTCTAAGAACCTGCCCTTAAAGTCCTTCCTAATCAAATTGACTAGGATAATACGATAATAAAGATACGAGGGTTTTTGTCATATACCCTACCATGATTTTTAATAAAATTTATATTATTAAAATATTATTTATAGTTACGCTACTACAGTATTTTAAGATTAGTCTCTTAGGTTGCCTTTCCAAAGGCTATCAGGTATAAGTTAGATAAGTTGAAATGAGAAAATCAATTATCCTCAATTAAATTATGAATAACAAAACATAAGCGAGAGACTGTGATGCCAACTAGGGATTTAGGACCTTACAAATTTTATTAGGCGAATGTCAGCTGTATGGAATACTGGGTTAGTTAATTACCAGCTACCAACTTGCCATCGGGATTTCAACACTAGTCTAACAATGCTATTCCCTCCCAGTCAGTATAGCGTCCATGATGGATCAAACTCTAAAAAGATTTGGCTTAGAAAAAGTTAGGAAGAGTTCTGTGTGCGCTTAAGAAGAAATCATGTACTCACAAAAACCAAAAGCGCAGTTCAGCTAATGTGAGAATTTGCATGGAATTTTGTACCTTTAATGGAACGCTGCCAATAAGTTGCTATACCCGTGAGATACGAATAAGATGGGACATTTATTTGCATTACAAGCTAATAAAACAAAATTCCGCGAGTTATGTGGTAAAGAAAGCAAGAATCATTTTGTCAAGTTAAGAACTTTTAAAGTTAAGAACCATATTTATACAGTTCATATTGATTGTAAGAGAAAGTAAAAGAACCAAGGTAACCGACATAGCATGCAAGATTAGCAAGTTAAAGTGGCAGTGGGTCAGACTCAGACTATGTCTCAGCAAACGTAGCGTAGGACGCCCTCGAGGACTGACGACCGGCGCAAAGAATCTGAATGAGGAAGACATGAGACCAGGATATGTGGCGCAAACTTGGGAAAGCCTACATCCAGCAGTGGACAGAGACTGGCTGAAGAAGATGTTACGTTGATGTCTATTTTAATCCCTAAAACTTTCATTAATACCTTTGTGCTAATTCGAGGGAAGCATTCAAACGCACAATATCATAAAAATATCGGTTGTCATTTAAATTTCGCATTACTTTTGAAATAACAAAATTATAGACAATCTCTGTTTACTTACGTCTTAACTACGTACCTGTGATTGATATAAACTATTGGGCCAAGTTTTCTATCACTAACCAAAATAGTTTCAAATGTAAGTAAACATATACACCGGAATTAGAACATAAGAATCAATTTTCTTTAAGTACTGTATGAGACATAGTATAACATTTTCTATTAGATGCTTGTTATGGTTCTGTACTTACAAACGCTTTGTCACTTCTTCGTTGTATGCTGTACTACTACTTACTTGAAAATACATACTCATAATCGTATACCTACATTTTACTGTTGTTCCTATGTATACTTGCAAGTGTTACTCATCATTGGAATATAATAAGTAAATAAAATGTGATAATATTGGTACAAACTGTCAATAAAAATGTAAAAGGTGGATAAACTTTGGCTTGGTCCAGTTCAACATATCTTCGCCTCACATTGAACATGATGAAACAATGTTTGCGTAGTCTGTATACACATTCACTTACATTTACAAGTATGTAATACAAATTGCTAAGTTACCGTGTCACTTTTGAATATTTACAATTTCACAGCAGCATTTCTTTGTCTTGAAACAAATAAGGAAATGAGTAAATAATTTTATTTGTATATACATTTCGTACTAAATTGGAGTTATATATTTTCCTTCGACATTATTTACCCCACATGTTTTATTTAAGAAATGTTAGTTCAATTGAACCAACAATTGTCACTCTATCGTAACTTAAGTAATAACAGGTGTGATAATTAGGACAGGTATTTACCGAGTATAGCTGTGAAGAGAGTTCCAATATGGTTTGTCATTTTAATTTTGAAAGGATGAAATTAATGTTAACGATGTAGTATATCAATTTTAAATACACATCTGTACTAAATAAAAAAAAATAGCTTTTCAAACCGATTCTTGATTTTTGAACATGTAAATAATATATTAAGAAGATCATTTAATGAAAAATATAACGATAAAGAACTGCTTCTATTAACCTAATTTAATACGGAGTTGAATAATTTGTATGTATAACAAAATTAGTGTACCTTATATATTATAGATATGATCTGTATTCTGTAGACAGGTATTTTTTTAAACATAGTGCGAACGCCATTTACTGGTGTTCAAGAAATAGTATCATAGTTCATCATCAATCATAAATACCGCTGTTCTTACAGCTTGAAGAAAAACAATCAACCCGCCCGTTTTTTCCAACCCTCTTGCTGGACGCATAGGTATGTTGGAAAACCTCTTAGAGTTAAGCTCATCATAGACTGAAAAAATAAAAATCTAGAACCCGACTCCAGCGCCAACTACTAGATCTAATAGTGATTCTAAACCCTTCCAGGACTTACTCACGCACTATTTTTTATACACTTTGGGTTACAATGTTGAAGTTTTAGTAAGGATCCCTATTTTTTTCTAATAATAAATATAGCCTATATTAATTTGGGATAATGTAGCATTCTAATAATGAAAGAATTTTTTAAATCGGGTCAGTATTTTGAGTTTATTCTTTACAAAAATACAAAACATTCCTCTTTATATTACTATAGATAATGTGATTTAGTCCACGTTGAAGAGGTAACAAAGATGACATTTATTTTGCTGAATGTAAAATCAAAAGTTATTTTCAATAGGGGGATGGATTGTTTAGTATGAAAATATATTAGTCCCGGAAATTCCCGTAAAAAGTCGAGATAAATAATGTTACTAAAAGCAGACACAACTACAGGTGTTTTACTAAAGAGTTTGTCGATGAGTGAAAATTTCTCATTTTTTTCGATCTGGGCAATTTATACATATCCAAAGAAAATTAACATAGGACCCTAGAGATAGAAAGTACTGCATATTTTAAGTCGGAAATTTACTATCGATCACTGAAAACTGCATCGAAGTCGGCGTGGTAGTTGTTACGTGAATCCCGAACAAATAGACACACAAAATATTGTAAAAGTATAGTCTTTTGTTGTTGTTTTGTGTTTGTCCATTATAGTAGTTATATATCTATTTTATTTTTATTATATTATATTTATATATGATAATAGATAGATAGATAACTCTTTATTGTACACCAATACAAACATGAACTTAAGACTAAAATTATATCTAGTTATGTACAAAGGGCGGTCTTAACGCTAAAAAGCGATTTCTTCCAGACAACCCCAGAAATGAAATTATATGATAATGGCGATGGTGGTATACGTAACATATAGTACAAACTACTTACATTTTAATAATAAATACATAAATTATATATATATATATATATATATATATATATATGGATAAATTTTATATGTTACATAGATATATACTTAATATACATACCATACAAATAAATATCTACAAAATATATAAATACTTATAAGTGAATTTAAATATCATATTCCAAAGACAGATAGTATTTTTTAATCAAAGTTTTAAATATCGCTAGCGATTTTGCTTGTCTGATTGTAACAGGAGCGCGTTCCAGAGCTGTATAGCCTTAATTAAAAAAATATAAAATAATTGTTATAAAAACTTGAGTAGAAGGGCGTAAATTATGGGAGCACGAAAGAAATTCAAAACTTTGTTTAAGGTAATCAGGAGTACTAGCTAGTAACTATTTATTAATCTGTGGTACTAGGGACAAATAAAATACTATAGAGAATAGCAAGGATGTGAGTATTCCGGCGAAATCGAATTGGCAACCACTTGAGTTTTTTTCGGAATTCAGAGACATGGTCATATTTGCGTAGTCCAAATATGAACCTAATGCAAAAATTTTGGAGGCGCTCAAGTTTATTGAGTTGTTCTTGGGTTAAATTTAGATAGCTGGCGTCAGTATTATCAAGGATAGGAAGTAATAAGGACTCTGCTAGCTTAATTTTGGTGGTAGTAGGTAAGAAATTCCGAAGAAGAAGAAGAAATAATATATAATATAATAAAAATAGAATAGACATATAACTTTCTTATAAACATTCTTGAATGTATATTGGCAGTGACAGCGACTAAAACTAAGATTAATTATGGAAATTATACAGACACTCTCTAATGTGTGATGTACGAGTATATAGCTTCTGATGCCTTTACACGTAAAATTTGATGTTAATTTTAATATTATTGTAATTCAATCAGAAAAAAGGCACACTTTTTATAAACTTGTAATGGAAATTTTAGTGGAATACAACAAATGTACGGAGTTCATCTAAGATTTTTATCGCATTAAAAATATTTACTGACTGATTAATATGTTAGTATTCACAATGCATATTAAATCGGTTCATTCCGTCTTTTATTAAAAAACGAAAGCTTTTGTTCTGCGACCGACTTTTGGGAATTTCAAAACAATTTCTCATTTCCATTCCGTGCATAATTTTAAATAGAAATAAATAAAGGATTTACATAGAAAAGTGAAAGTCAAAATATTTTCAAACAAAAGAAGAGACTTGCGAGCACTAATATATGTTCATAAGCCTGACATTTATCTTAATTTTTTAGAATTCCTTAGCGAAATAACGAAATCGGAATCCTTATAAGTTCGTCATGTGCGTCCACTCCTCAAAAACTACTGGGTCTAAATCTTTGATACCCAATATAAAAAATATTATCCAAGTATATCCAATCCTTGGTAATAATTGTTATCCAAGTTACATAAAAGGTACTTAACAAAATACATACATACATACATAACTTCACGCCAGGTCCCTTGCGGGGTAGGCACGAACAACAGAGCGCCATACAGGCTTATTCTTACACACCTCGCTTGCTTCTTTGACATTCATAGCTCTTGTCATGCACGCTCGTCTGTTCTTAAGGCTCCTGACATCACCTTCTGCTAATACACGATCAATTTGATCATGGAAGGTGTGTCGTGGCCTTCCGCGACTTCTGCATCCATCCACTTTTGCATTGTATATCTGTTTAATCATTCTTTCATCATATATTCTTTCCACATGCCCGAACCACCGGAGCATTCCTTTCCTTACCTTCACCCCAACACTCTCTTTCAGACCAACTCTCTTTCTTACTTCGGTATTACGAACGCGGTCCGCGAGCGTCACTCCGCAGATTTTGCGCAGTGCTCGCATCTCGACTGCGTTTACTCTACTTTCATGCTCTCTGTTCCATACCCAACTCTCGCTTCCATACGTGAGCGTAGGTACCAGCACCGCGTTGTGTATGGCTAGCTGGGCTTCCTGGCTGACGTTCTTAGCGCCTAGAAGTTTACCTAACGCTCCATTCACACTATTCCCCAAATTTACTCTTCTTTCTATGTCAGCGGTGTACCTTCCATCCCTGCTAAAAGCACATCCAAGATATACAAACTCATTCACTTGTTCCAGCATAACATCATCGACCATTATCCTTGCATTCGTTCTGGTTACTTCTCTTTCAAACACCATAACCTTTGTTTTCTTCGCATTCAAATGTAAGCCTCTCGCCTGACAGTCATCTTTCATCATTGTGACTAGTGTTTGCAGTTCTGATGGCGATTCGGCTAAAAGCACGGCATCATCCGCATAAAGCAAAGTGCTAACAACTAGATCACCCATCCGCACCCCAACATCCATCAATCTTAATCTCTGGAGACAGTTGTCCAGATATAGGATGAACAGCAAAGCCGACAGCACGCAGCCCTGCCGGACGCCAATATTGACGTCAAACCAGGGCGACAGGCTGCCGTCCACCAAAATAAATAGGAAGTAACTATTTAAATAATGACTATTAAGACCGAGCTTACTTGCACACCATTGAAACTAGTAAAATGTACTGAACCATGTATTTTTAGGAATAAGAGCTATTTCCTATATACCTACACAACTACATTTATACAAGAATAAATATTTCATTTCAACGTGGTTTAGAGTGACCCCCAAAGGTTAGAGTGCGGAGTCCAAGAGGTAATTTTAAAGAAACTAAATACTGGAGGTCTACGATAATGGTTCTCTATTAAGCGAAGAGAACTATTATGTCTCCATAAGCAAGTCCTCTATAAGATTGAGTTATCTGAATAAAATAATCCACATATTTAGAGAGTACTTGTTGTGTACTGTAGAGCATATTTTATAATTTATCTATGAATTATATTCTGTTAATATTGTTACAACCTAAGCGCCGACAAAGACAAATTCCACGTAAAGATCTGTAGAAGCACATTTTATTACCTGTCGACATTTGAACTAATTGTAATCCTTTTATGATCGTCTTCTTGTGTTCACTTATTTATTAGCATAACTCATAAGTTTCTAATTATTGTGGAGAATAGCCTATTGTCCTATTGTACTCGCTCATTGGCATCATTAGCCAGGTGTCTCGGATTCTTTTACATTTATGAAGTATAAAACGACGGCCTGATGGAGAGAGGGGGCAGTTGAGCGACGATTACGATACGGGCATGACGTGTGTACATTCGGGAATCTAATAGTGACGGACTTTGCGCATTTTATTGAATTACGACCTGCATTACGTTTGGATTTGTTGTGTTTGGTTCTATTTGTACCTGTGTTATACGTGTTTGTATAGTTCTAATAAACTCTATAGTAATTCTAACGGCATTTTAATTCGAGTCCCGCTAACTCGTAACAATATTATAAATTTCTTATTTACAATATTTTTTGTTGTGACGATGGATGTTTGATTCTTTTTCACACAAAAATGCCTGAACAGATTTTTGATAAAACTTTACAGTAATTGGAATATAGCTTATCACTTCGGAATAACAAAGCTGATTTATAATCCCGCATAAAGTTCAGGTTCAGCTAGTAAATACTATGTATGAAGTTAAACATTCCATACGGTACATGACAGTATGAAAAATATAGGCTGATTTTAATATATATCGTAGATTACGATCTAAATATGATAAAAATAAATTGTTTTAACTTAAATATTATATGATATTTTTGAGAAATAAAATTGTTATATTGCAGCCATTAGCCACGTGACAATGAACGCCGGTCAGAGCGCGTGACGTCATAGCGTGCAAAACAACAACAAGTTATCAATGACTTCTCAGATAACACTTCAATGAAACAGATGTTTGTTTTGCGCCCTGTGACGTCATGCGAGACGCCATGACAGCTTGACGCGTTTTTGTGACGAAATGTCAAAATATTTATAAAATTGCTAAATGCAAAAAAACAACATTAACATATTTGATGTCAATGTTGTTTTTTTGCTGAAATATTAATATTTTGGCTAAAATAGACCATAAGGCTCCAAATAAACCTATTTCTCAAAAATTGTCAACTACCGAATTATATCAAAACTAAAGATCCGGACGGTCTCGCTCCCGTTAATTGCGGTTGTTTTTGGTGGACGAATTCATGAGCGAATCCTACTTATACGATAATACTACTTAAGCGGTAGATACCTACATGCCATTTGGTAGGATTCGAACCCGAATCACTGTTATGAGACGCAGGTACGTTGACATAGACCTATATAATAGGGACGCGACATATTGTTCTATACGTACTATTGCTTATATAAATAGCATCCATTTTGAAGGCACACACATAAACATATATTTGTCTCGTTCTTACTCAGCACTGTAACTCGCAGGAAAACAATATAACAGTATTTCAGTGCGTACATAAAGTGAAACATATATATACGTATAAATATAAACAAATACCTAATGAGGCCGAAAATCCGCCATGTTTAGTCCTCCAAATGTCATTGTCAGTCAGTTCAGCCGGTACATGTCTTGTCAAAAAGTCGTGGTATAAATAAAAATAACGAATTATCTATTAACATTTTGCTTGTAATTTAAAATAATTGAAGCCAAATATAAATAATTACGTCGCAAATATGCCAGTGTGTAGTGTTATAGGGTGCGGCATAAGAAAAACACCAAATCAGCCACCTTTAACCATACACAGGTACGCTATAAATAACATTAAAAATATTGGTTATTGTTAATGTTTCCGGGAAAATAAAGGAAGATTTACATTATAATTAGCAAGGTTCTTATGTGCAGTTATAGGTCATGTATGGATTTGACTTATTTAACTATATTTTTCCGCTTAAATAATGTTAATTTATTAGCTAGGGTTGCACATTATTTATCGACTTTGATATCGATTTAATCTGATTGCTTATATAAAATTTCTTATTTTATCATGCTACCTCGCTTAAAACATACAAAAATAATAATTAAAACATATTTTATAGGATCCCAAGAAATGAGAGTAAAAAGAAAAAGTGGCTGGAAGCCATTGGAATGGAAAATATAAAGCAAAATGTAAAATGTATTTTTATTTGCTCGCTACATTTTGATGACAAATGTTTCAACAAAACTTTGGATGTGACCCGACTACGAGATGATGCCGTGCCCTTCAAATTTGTAAGAGTAAGTTAATACTGTATATACTTTTATAGTTTGTATTGATATACTTTTTTTTAATTATATACATACAACAAAATGTGCTATAAAACGATAAAAAATAATATTCAAGTTTTTTATGGTGGGACGATGATCAGCAGGATAGTTGTTGGACTGTCGGCTTATTATATAATTTCTGCTCCGTCTTCGCAGTCGAAGGCCTTAATATGTCTACTCGTGCCTCTTACCCTCATGGAGACTGCTCGTATAATTGAAATTTGTACTTTTACTTTTAGCCTTTGATATACTTGTTGTTGCTACATTATTACTGATGCTACTTAAGACTAGTTGTGGTCTATGTTATTCTCATTCTATTTATCTATTTTAGAAAAACTTATGGGTTTTGTGACTGCGATTCCATCCAAGAAATGTATTTGCTCAATTTGAATGATAATGTCATCATTTAAGCAAACTTTATGAAAAAAAATACTGTGGGCACAATTATTCTAAACTAATAGTTCAATATCTTGCAGCAACATGCCAGCCAACATAAAACTGGCATATTAAAAGAAAACCAGTCGGAAACAATTCCTGTTTTGGCCGTTCCTGACTCCTCTACCTTGGTAAATGTTTATATAATTTATATTTGTTTAAGCAATCTATGTATTCCTCGTATATTTATATGGAAAACTCTGCACTTGGCATATTATTTTATGATTACTGTATAATTCTAGAAAAAAGTAAAATTATGTCTGTGGATTGAGTGGATTACACTGTTATTTGTTAATTAGTTGATTTTCAACTTAATTACTATTTTCATGCCTGAAAGGGCAAAAACATGTGAAACAAAATAATATATTGTCATCTAATATTTTTACTGACCATGTTTTTAAGCAAATAAATGATTTGATTTGAAGGTGTTTTGTTTTTTTTATATCACGCGATCCCTTGATAAATTTAAAATTTGAATCAATCTCACTTATGGTGCGGGGCACCTATCTTGAGGTGTGTTGTGGTAGTGTTACGGACTTTAGAGTCAACAACACAATTAAAATAGATTGTAATAGAGAGGTAAGTAGTCTAAGAAAAACACGTACTCTTATAAAAAAAATTATATCCAAACAGCATAGCTCTAGCATGCTAACGTTTTATCGCCGACATAAAGCTTCCATCCCTTTCCGACATATACGCAAGTGCGAATGAGACGGCAACATACGACACGACGATAAAATTTAGCATGCTAGAGATGGGCAGATGGCACTGTACTACGCCATATGTTTATGTTTTGCGGTCACTGAGTTGTCAAACGATAATTTTATAAAATCAGTGTAGCAACTTTTATAAATCGTCATATCATAGTCATATCGTCGTCGTTTACTTGGCAAATTTGAAGTAAGAACTTGTCTTAGATTTCACACATCTATATCAAAGTATCTTTGCACGAAACAATATACTTACTTCCTATTAAAGTATAAATTCTACAAATAATACTCAATAATATTTAAAATAAAATGAGCCAAGAACGTTTATCGATAAAACCTAATAACATTAAAATCTTCTGGGCAGCACTAAAACCGCCATGTTTAGTCCCCAGATGACGTCACAGTGGCACGCATTTTTTGTTGACGTTTCATTTCCATAGGTTTCATACTTCAGTGTACGTTGACCACTGCTGCCATGGCATAAAAGATTATTTATTACGAAACATTTCTTGCGCAATGTTAAAAAAGCTACCCAAAAACAAGGCAAAGAACTCATCAACACTTAGTCAGTGTCTGTGTCGAATTATAACATTTTTAATTTTAACATTTATGGCGATAATGGACGGAGAGTGGGATGAATGTCGGGAAATCATACAAATGTCTAACTACCTTCGTGGGCAGTAACTATAAGGTCAGCCTTGCACCCACACGCACCTTTTATAGAAGGTATCTTAAGTTAGCATTAAATGAAATAATCAAACATAAAAGTCGTAACAGTCAAATAATCTTTAAGTGAATTTAAAACTTAATGCTTATATTATAAGATTAAAATTTAATCGATAGTGTTACAGTGATTTTTCATGTTTGTTCATATCAAGTCCGTTCGCGCAACATTCACCTTTGCCTAAACGGGTAAACGGATTTTAGAACGGCAATTGTGGGCGACTATTGGTGAGTGGTGGAGAATACCTATTAGGAGAATTAAAGCTTTTAAATTACTGGGCAATTTATAACGAAATTTCACATCATGTCGATAAGCAAAAATAGGTGCGATTCGGACACGCATTGTGAAGAGTGCCGTAGCGACAACAAGCATCCACCGTAGGATCGAACACTAGAAGCCTAGAACCAGTATACGGAATAATATGTAGGCTCAGGGGTGCGTTATGCCCGGTGTAATACGTGCAACAACTCAGAAAGGTTTATGGTGATAAAAGAACAGCAACTGGTCACATAGTTATAATCAGAGAACCTTACGGTGTTAACATATATTAAACACTAACTGTTCACACTCTATAAGCATTTTTAGAACACCTCGCCATCCCTCCAACAATTTTACAGTACATGGAACTTAGCAATTGGCACAACCGATAGCGCTGCTCTTATTTTTGTTATTATTGGCACCAACGCCTTGAGTTTTTAACTTTTTTTAAAGCAAAAGCAGAAAACTTGATATTTCCTTTATATTTTTTCGTTTATGTATTTCTCTATTTAAATCAATGGAACTACATAATAATTTATAAATCACATTTACAGTAAATATACTGCTGAACTGCCATGTGGGACAGTGAGTGGGCCTCTAGGTCTCTAGATGACGATAATATACTGGAACAGATGACGATAATATACTGGAACAGAGTTTTTGGCGGGAACTTTTCTGAAAATGTGTAAAATAACTCTAAAATGAACAATAGTTGTAGGATATTGATAGTTTTTGAGTAGTGATTATGTGTTTTGTGAGAAATGTGAACTGTGGCCTTTTGAGTTGTCACAAGAACTCCGTTGAATGGCACTAGCTGATTACCTACAGTTCAGCTGTGCTACACATAGGCTTAAGAAAATGAAGAAACTAAATGTATATTATAAACTAAGATCTGGCTTAAAGGCCTAGTTGCCAAGCCATAAATATAATAAAATAATAAAGTACAGTAGTGATACCAGCATATTTTCCCTCGAAATATAGCGCATTTAAATTATGTTGCAAGTAAATATTTGAATTATATGTACATAATTATATATTATGTTCATGGATGTTTTTAGCTATTAGGATTTACATAAAATTGTGAAAGTGTTAATATCACACATCACAATTTTCATCACACAATAACTAAGATCTTATTTCAACTAGTGCTAGTTTAATAAATCATCTACGTGGTACTGTTTAATTATTACAATATTAAAGTTTATTTCATAATCCAATATTATAATAAAAAATAATAATGAATATTTTGTCAATTATGATTAAATTATGAGGCAAATTGAATAATGATATGGCAATTTCTTGTATTTTGAAATGTGTGAGGAGTTTTTGGCGGGAACTGAAAGGAGACGTTGTGCTGTGCAGTTTTATTTTCTAAAAATGTGTATAATTGCTCTAAAATGAACAATAGTTGCAGGATATTGATAGTTTTTGAGTAGAAATTATGTGTTTTTGTGAGAAATGTGAACTGTATAGTCAGATGTGATCTTTCGAGTTTTCACAAGAACTCCATTGAATGGCGTCGGTTGTAGCCTGCAATACAATTGCGCTACTATACGACGACCTATTAATTAACATGTTTCCGACTGAAAGACTTTGATTCTACGGTCATGAATAATTTAAAAAAAAATGAAATGTGTGAGTCGTCTTTGTGTGCGTAACGAGTGTAAATATGCGCTGTCTCTAAACTAATTTTGAAGATTTGTACATGTTTGCGTTTATGACAACACAAATAATATTTGGGTGTATGCGATTGTTTCAATGTGTGCTTTACTCTTCCCCCCGCAGCAAATGGCTGAATTGTTTGTTAGCTAAATTAGACGCGAGCCTCGTCCCTTTGGTTGAATGGTCTAAGGCTACACATAGGCTTAAGAAAATGAAGAAACTATATTATAAACTAAGATCTGGCTTAAAGGCCTAGCTGCCAAGCCATAAACCTAAATAAATAATATAATTTAATGCTCTGTAGTCTCAGTGTTGCCAACTGCACCATAATTACGGTAAAACACCGTAATCAGCATAGATCTACCACCTACCGTAGGTTTATTTATTATTACGGTAGCAAAATACACCGTAATACCCATTGACGATCGTTTTTTTTAAATCTTGTAGATTGTATATACCGAACTAAGAGAGTTGGTCTGTAAGAGAGTGTCAGGCTGAAGGTAAGGAAAGAAATGCTCCGGTGGTTCGGGCATGTGGAAAGAATGTATGATGAAAGAATGACTAAACAGATATACAATGCAAAAGTGGATGGATGCAGAAGTCGCGGAAGGCCACGACACATCATGATCAAATTGATCGTGTACTAGCAAAAGGTGATGTCAGGAGGCTTAAAAACAGACGAGCGTGCATGACAAGGGCTATGAATGTCAAAGAAGCAAATGAGGTGTGTAAGAATAAGCCTGAATGGCGCTCTGTTGTTCATGCCTACCCCGCAAGGGACCTGGCGTGAAGTTATGTATGTATGTATGTAACTAAAATAATTTTAGCGAGTTTGAATATTTATTGTCTTTGAATAGTTGTAACACTATTTTATGCGTCAGGAATTCCCCCAATAGTGAGGTACCAACATGGAAATATTACGCGAACGAATTCGGTGGTGCTTTATATATATGAATTTTCTTGAATATGTTGATGTTGATTTTAATCCCACCGACGCTTTGATTAATAAAAACAATGTAGATATGTATAAAAATGTTGATACAATTATACTGTCTGATTCTGATTAAAAATATCTTCTTTTAATTATTCTGACCCTTAACATGCTACTAAATAAACAAGGTAATTCTACCGTATTTTAAATATAAATATCACCGTAATTTGCAAAATTTACCGTATTTTAAGAAGAATTCTTCTACCATCCTTTAGAATTCAGAGTTGGCAACACTGTGTAGTATATACATTGATAAAAACAATAATTGTCTATAGATAAGATGGCGGGTGATGAAAGTGACAGGTTTGTAAATATTGTGAAAATCTAAAGAATTAAATATTTCCCTTTTATTTTATACGAGTTTTGTTATTTACCGATTTTATAATTCAGCTAGCTATTTAAAACATACTCAAATAAGTAATTTTGATTGTTTTAGCGATCTAAAGCCATCTAGTGTTGCGATCATAAGAGAAGTGTATGATAGTGAAAATGCCCACATCAAATTTGAAATGGAATTGGAAAGAGCACTTGAGGCTGGTGTGAGTGTTATAGTAATAGAACCAGAGCCTCTTGGAGAAGAAACTGCGCGGTGGATATACGTAGGAAACCTCTTGCATAAGGTTTCTGTTTATAGTGGACTCTGCAGTATCGCATCAGGTAGGGTAAACACCAATATTGGCCTTTGGCCTAATCATTATTAATGACAATTACACATTAGTTGCTTGTTAAAATACAGTGACAATGTCAAACAAGACTTATAATAATAACTGTTCATCCCACTCAAAGGATATAATTTCTTGATTAAAAGTATCCTACCTACATTCTGCTCTGCTTCATTGTAGGGTGATTCTTGTATCTTACTATTCATTCACTTGCCTTATTATCTGTTGAATTTTAACATTACTTGTCCATTAAAGTAATGTAACATTTTTTCAAAACTCCATAGCTTATATCAAATGTTAACCAATACTAAGACAAATGAACTGTCGCTAAGAGATAGGAACCAGGTATAAATCTTCTTCTCTAATATACCTTGTTTAAATGTTGTCTATAGATGAATATATAATTATAAAACATTTTCTACTGTAATGTCTAGCTTTAGTTATGGCTTAAATTGTCTAAGACAATATTTTCTTAAGTTTTCATGACTAATATACATAATAAAACTATGTTTCAAGCAAGGTAATTTATTTGGTTTCTATTATACCAATGTTTCGGCTACTTTTCAGTAGCTGTGTGATCATGGAAGACAACAATATCAAGTGTCGATGAATATTGTTAACCTTTTATTTAGCCTACCACCAACTTGTTCATTTTAATTATTTAGTTTATGGTTATTATTTATGGCTCCCATAGAGTAAACATAGGAATAATAACAATTAAATCAATTACCATACTTAAAACCATTAAATCATAGTTTTTTATGTATATCATTCATGAAAACTTAAGATATTTACTTTTTTATACTTAAATACTCTACTCTAGGATTTATTGTGTATTGCTGCCCACCAAACAATAAAGTGTTATTTGCAAAACTCCTTAAAGATGACAGTTGGTTCTCTAAATCCACTAAAATGAAAGAATAAAAAATACAGAATGAATATTTATGGTTTTCTACACTATAAATGGGATGATGCAAGAAACAAATGATTAATTACATCTCTTATAGCATATATTAACCGCACAATATTTAAAAATACAATTTTGCATAAAATTATTTTAAAATGTTTTAGTGGGTTTTGAAACCACACCCCTCAGTTATCTCCTGTTTTTATTTTAAACCAACAGAACTATATTTTTATTTGCACATATTATACTAAAGGTAAAAGGTATTTTTAACATTTTGGTAAATTGAGTTATGAGTTCTTGATAGTTAACCATCGATGTTTCCGTCTACAGGTTTGACATGGAGTTCACTGGCCTGCACACCTTTCGGGATTGTTTCTGTTCTATGTGCTGGATGCTATACATTATCATGGCAATGGGATCCCTGTTGTAAATATCAGGAAGAAAAGGATCGACGTTATTTATCCACTCTACCGGTATTGAGTGACTTGACTTCAGCTTCACCAGTTGTGCTTGTACATACAGATAACAAAAGAAAAATAATATTGCATAATACAATTTCAGTAACAGCAGCTGCTATTTGTTTATGGAGACTCTATAATATTTTTAAATAAATAGTTTTCAGTCTGTAAGCTTAAAAAGGTAAATGATCATATTTGAATGGTGTTACTTCCCTGTTTTGTCCACCGTTTTATTATATATATTAGAAAAAGCTAATTTATAACTAGCTTTATATAACAAATGGAGTATGTTTATACTATTTATGAGCTTACGATCTTAGAAACATTGATGAAGTGTAAAAAAAATAGTGCTTATTTGTGCAATGTTATGATCACCTGAAATCTAATAATGTAATTATTTGTTATAGTTAGAAGACAGATGTAAAGAAATATTGTAGTAAATTATGTTATTGAATAGTAGAATTAGACCTGTACAAATATTTTCTTATTAAGAGAGCTTTTAGTTATTGAAATGTGATAGGCAGTTTCTACAAAGTTCTGTGAAAAAGCAATGCTAACAGTGATGCAATAGGTGTTAGACTATTGACACTGTTATCATAATAAAACCATTAACTATTACTGGATTATAATATTATTTACCTGTAGTTTACTACTATAATGACCTTAGATCCCATAGTCAACCTTTCTTTTCGTAAAGGCCACACGACATATTAGATTAAGTGCTGCAGGCTGCAACATTATTTTAGGTGTTCGTTTACTACAATGCAGACAACCTGACGGCCCACTTGATGCAATGGTTATGTTGTCTATAGACATTTGCAACACCAGAGATGTTACCATCCAACTCACTTTCAAAAGCTTGGCGGTCCGCAAGTTGACTATAGCGGCCTCAGATCAAATACATTTACAATACATATGGATACGGTACGCCTAGTATTATCTTGTATATAAAATTCTCGTGTCACAGTGTTAGTTACCATACTCCTCCGAAACGGCTTGACCGATTCTCATCAAATTTTGTGTGCATATTGGGTAGGTCTGAGAATCGGACAACATCAATTTTTCATCCCCCTAAATGTTAAGGGGGGTAGTCCACCCCTAAATATATATTTTTTTAATTTTTAGATAAAAAAATATTTTTACTTTTTTATGATACAGCATTAAAAAATGCATACAACCCTAGATTTTCAACCCTCTACGATCAACCCCTAATTTTTTATAGCGATATTAGTATTTTTATAATTTTCTACTGGGATGATTTAGATTTTAATTTGAACCAGGTAGATGGCGCTGCAATCGGGTACCCGAATTTAGGTGTTCTTTAAAGGCAGGACAACGTCTGCCGGGTACAGCTAGTTATCTACATAATCTACGTTAGATTATATATTGTCTTAAGTTTTCGTGACTATACAAATAAAACTACGTTTTAACGGTTTTAGGCGCGGTAATTTATTTGATTTTGGTTATTCCGACGTTTCGGCCACTTTAAAACGGCCGTGATCACGGAAGACAAAGATGTCAAGTGTCAACGAGTATTGTTAAAGTTTTGTTAAGCCTACCACCAATTTGTTCATTTTAATTATTTAGTTTACTTTTTTATGGTTATTATTTACTCTATGAAACCTAATCTAATTTACCACCGTTTCGCAACCGGTTATGGCTTGAAGAGAAAAAGCAGCACAAAAAACTAACGGGTAGTCTACCCGTGCAGGAACGGAGAAAGAATACAACTTCCTGCGGCCGGGCGGCCTGTCGTAAGAGGCGACAAAACATCCACAGCCAGGTGGTAAGGGGGTATTTGCCCGACTGGATGGCTACCACCCCTGGTCTATACGCTATCATAACAACCTTAAGTAGTGTTTCGGCATTAATCACTAAGTTCCAGTCTCCTTTAAGAGAGCAGAAGCGTATTTGTGACACCTTTGGTGTTGCAAATGTCCATAGGCGATGGTAACCGTTTTCCAACAAGTGGCCATCTGCCTGTCTGCTAAGCTCATGCAATAAAAAAATAGTTCCCCACCACAGTTGTTCAAATTATGAAGCTAAAAGTAATAACAATAGTGAATTACAAAGTACATACGAGTGAGTAACTTACAAATACATCGATCACTATTGACAGCTTATATAAAATCTGTCTTAGGGATTATACGAGTATATGCACTGGTTTATCGTTTTATAATTTAGACATGTTATTTACATCGATTATCATACAAAATCTGCAGATTTATGAATAAAGATGAAAAGTCTTACGTAAATAAAGAATTTAAACGAGATATGTATATTAGCAACTATCATAAAAGAATAGTAGGAATGACAATCTATCTATATATAATAAATCTGTAGAACGAGGTCAAGTTTGAATTAAACAAATTAAAAAAATCAGGGGAGCTAATTCGGACCAGCAGATGCTGAAAATTTAATTTTTAGAATTTCTGTGATTGCCTGTTAGAGAGTATAATGTGAAAATACTGAACGGATTTAAATAGAACTTAACACAAAGCTATCTTTAATATGATAGAAATCCGATAAAGACTTTCGTTTCCGTGGGATAGACGAATATAGTGAAATCCGATCTAAGAAGTTGTTTGCATCAGGCACATGTCGCACTAACTCGGGACTATCTTGTCTAGCCCGTCGCATGATTCATTCATACAACAGTTTTATAATATTGATATTTTTGTATGTTCTCTTGCCAAATTTAAAAGGTCTATTTTGTCTATATTATCTGTCTTTGATATTACACACGGGCTGAAATAATTTTTTTACATCTCTTGTCATTACAAATAATCTAACATTTATCTTTTTTCTCTATTATGTTCTATGAATTTTTATATCCTCTTTTTTATTATTGTTAATATTGTTGTACTTCTTTTCTTTTTAATGTTATAAATGTTCTTGGTTTCAATATTATAACCTGATTTTATTGTAAATTTTTATTTTGTATGTTATATTTTAGGTGTTTGTTGTTCCTTTAAATAAATAAATTTTAGATTAAGGCTGGGCCAACAATTAATTAAACTGAGTACAAAATAAAAGAATTTTTGCGATAGGTTTTCAATTGAAATCTAAGTGTTCCTCCCGGATAATTCTTCCACAGTGTAGTTATGTACTTGCAATTGCTTATATTTAATTTCCAACTACCATTAAGAAGTTTTGTTTGCTCTCCTAGCCATAGACCAAAAGTAAATAGATGGGCCAGCATGCCTCAAAAATATTGCAAGCCTTGGTAAAAACTGACTTAAGATCAGTTCCTTTTTCTTTGCCACCATAGCGTCAACAAACTTTCTAGCCGTATACTCTGGTGTAAAGCCCGCTGCTGTACTGGGATCCATGACTGAAACATATTTAAACAACCATTACCTTTACAATCTTAAAATAATATAGTAACAAGTCATAAAATTATTTATCAACATGAGAAAACCGCTTTAAAACAATCCTACTCTAAATCCCGCGGGTTTAACGGTATATAAAGTACCGCAGGACTTAAAAAAGAACAAACTATCGTTTTGTGGAAATCCTATTCGAATAAGCCAATTTTTGTGCAACTTGGCCACTTTAACTTTAGCAAACAATCAGCATTTATAACACACCCTTATTTAGTACCCACATATTTACTTAAGCGCATATCCTTTCAAACGCGCGTGCGCACTTTCGCATGCATTTGCTTATTCATCTAAACATAAAAATGCACACTTTATATTTTTATTTTTCACTAATTGGGCCTTTTAAGAAAAATATATGTATTGTACGAGAGGCGGAAGTCAGGACTTTCCATATACTGGGTATTCTCAGTTTGGACTCGTCTCCCTCTGCTCCATTTTATAAAATGTGTGTATCGTACAAGTAAAACTTATTTATAACAAACCTTTTTTGGGATTGTATTTTTGGGAGAAAATAAACATTATTATTGTTTAAACCACCTCCGGAAAAAATGACGCGGGATTACCAGGATGTAACGCATCATAAAAAAAAGAATGTAAGCAATCGTTTCACGTTAAACTCTGTCGAAATAAGCTAACTTTTATGTGCCCTAACAACTTGAAACAGCTCCCAGGAAAAATCCCGCGGAATGCCCGGATATAAAGTATCACAGATTTTATGACAGACAATTCGCTCTATAGCACAGATCTATATTCGTGAAAAATGGCATTGAAATAATAAAAAAACATTCTAGCCATTTTAAACAGCTCCTGGGAAAAACGGGACGAGATTTCCGGGATATCAAGTACCGCAGATTCTAAGGGTGTAAGTAAGTGTAAGGTTCTTCTCCTACATCATTGGCAGCAACCAGGTTTTCTTTAAAAATATAACTTTTAAGAATCTTTCCATTTCAACTACTTCCTTGATAACCATAATGAGCGCTAATCAGTTTCGTAGTCAAACATGAATGATCTAGCACTAGTTTTGGACGGCCTATGACGCGTGTTAGACAATCGCCCGGAGGAGGAGAATTGCCCTTAAGTCTGACAATTTCCTATTGAATGCCGAAAATCGCATCGAAATGGGCCATCGCCCGAAAATGAGACATACAAAAAAATCCAACCCTTTTAAAATTTCATAATAATACTAGCTGATACCCGTTCCGTAATGTCCGTTCTTAGCCGACCTCTACTTGCCGAAAGGAAGGTCCATGCCAAATTTCAAGTCTATTGGTATTACAGTCCCCGAGATATCCTGTGATGAGTGGATATATACGTGGATTTCAATTATACATATTTAGATTATAGATTACAAGGGGTGATAGAATAAAAAGAAAATATTATCAATGAAGTTGGGTTGGGTTCGATGCACGCACAAAGAGCTTACAGTGTTCTGATGTATGGCAGTTGTTTTTCGCCGAGATTGGATCATCAAAACTCATATTATAAGTCCTACAAGATCCGTAGGCAGTTAATTCATGTGAAGATGTAAACAATACTTAAGGTAAAATATCGGTTGAAAACATTGAAAATAATGTATGCTGCTTATTAAAAAAACATAATATTGTTACAACTCGGATCCCGACAAACACAAAACTCACCTGCATATCTGATACAAAGCACATTTATTACCCGTCGGCATTTGAACTAATAACATTTAAATTCTTTTATGGTTGTCTCCTTTTGTATACTTATTGGCATATGGCCTATTGTTGTATTGTGATCATTAGCTGCAAGCTGCTGCTGCTAAAAGCTAGGAAATTCAGTCCACGCGGCCGGGCGGACATATTGCATCTCTGCAGTATAAAGCAATGACCCGATTGAGGAAGGGTTAGTCGAGCGAGAACCACGATCAAGGCGAGACCGTGTACATATCGGGAATATCTATTAGTGACGGACTTTGCGCGTGTTATTGAATTACGACCTTCTGCATTACGTTTGGACTTGATGTATTCGGTTATATTTGGACCTGTGTTATACGTGTTTCTATAGTTCTCATAAACTCTATAGTAATTCTAACGGCATTTTAATTCGAGTCTCGCACTCATAACAATATTAATACTTCACGCATTTTGTTCAAATAGAATATCTTATAACTTTACCTCCATGTCCATCGCCAGAAGCCGTTAGAGCATTGAGTGATATAGCAGTTTTAACATATCCAGGGCTGAATATGGTTACATCAATGTTATATTGATGCATCTCAGCTCTCAATGAATCTGCAAAAGCTTGCATGGCATGTTTAGATGCAGCATATGCTGACCGATCTGGTATAGCAATTAGTCCTTGTACTGAACTCACAAAGGCAATATGACCACTTTTACTTTCCACCATTCTCGGTAACACAGCTGAAAAAGCAAAATGAAATAACATTTATTTCCTTGTTCAGTCAAAGAAAACATTCATGCATTTGATGATCTTTATATTTGTTATAATGTTTATAATGTACATATTACTTTACTCCAGGAATCACAATAAATATAAAATTAATAAAAAGTTACAGAAGACACTGACATTGAAAAATGGATATAAATAGTACCCTGCATTTTAAGTTGTTTGTGCTGATTGATATTTTGCAAAAACTTTTGGGATCCTTAAATCTATGATATTATAAAATACTCAACAACCGTGTCTGTACAATGAAACTATATAAAAAACAACTTGAATAGTAGACTATATAAAGGATGGAGATCACGATGCATTTTTTTAGATTTTTTGTCTGTTTGTCGTTTTGTCTGTTTGTTCGGGATTCACGTAAAAACTACTGAGCCGATTTCGACGTGGTTTTCGCTGATCGACAGCTAATAATACAACTGGAATACACTATAAGTTGTGCGCAGAGGATTTGCCGATGATAACCCCTCCCACAACCGCGTTCTGGGGTCATCTAGTTCATAGTACTACTTAGACGACTGCGGGTCACGTCTGTAAGAAGCAGGAGAGGTTATCTTCGTCAACTATGTATAAACTCTATACTCGAATATTTTGGTGTCTCCCTTCAAGTTCGACTTACAGAGGTTTTACTGTAGCTTCAATGTACCTAGAGATGGAGAATTATTTCAATTTTGTAATATTATAGATTTCATTAATTTTGAAGTGTCTTACCTTTAGTCAAAGCTACAGAACCGAAATAGTTTATAGACATTATTGATTTATATACATCTATTTTGGTATGTAATATAGCTCCCCTATGAGACACTCCTCCGTTGTTGACTAAGATATCAATTGTTCCACATGCTTCATACACTTTTTGTACAAAGGGCTCAATCTCTTCAATAATGCTAAGATCTAACTCCAAAACCACTGGTTCAAGGGTTACAGATGACTATAAACAAAATTTTATATTATTATAAAAAAAAATATTCAATTTTCAGAAACAAAGTACTGATTTATACTAATGAACCATATATTTTAAGTGCAACTACAACATAATTGCAACATCCCTATTAATATTATAAATGCGAAAGTAACTATGTCTGTCTGTGTGTCTGTTCCATTTTCAGGGAAATACTACTGGACTGATTTGGCTGAAACTCAGTATGTATATCGAATCAAAAGTTTAAAAAAAACAAACCAATTTGTAATCTGCATTTAAATAGTTATTAATGAATAAATGGTGACCAATCTGTTTTGGCACTAGCCGACCGCTGCCACATCACACTCGCTCGGCTTGTAATGTTTAGTCTGTGTACTGTTGCTAGAGTTAGGGGTTGCAGAAGGAAGAAGTACTAATTGTTTTTTTGTGCCTACACATAATTCATTTTACATCAATACATCAAAACAACATTTTCATGGTTTAAAGGCCTATGCCAACTATAAACTTCACAAATTTATGGTTGGCAGTTTTATTTCATTTTTCAACAACTTTCTTGTGTCTTTGGATATTTGGAATTTTTTGATGTTATCTACTGGATTTTGATTGGATAAATCAACTTTGGGTCAAGTGCAATATTAGTGAAAAACATGGCTGCTACTCAGATATCACGAATTTTAAGTAGTGTAAAGGGTAAATATACCTTCCCACTAGAAGGTATATTTACCCTTTATGCAAGCTCTGAAATTTTTGAAATATTATTTTTTGGTAAACATAACTTCACCTATTTTTTAACTAATATTATTGTGATGGGTGGTGAAAGGTCGCGACCAGTGACTAGAACAGGTTTAGGTTAGGTTATCTTCAAACTAAAGTGCACAAGCTAAGCGAGCAAAGCGAGTGCCTTGGATGCATCCTGCGGGTGCCATAAGCAACTGGTAACCATTTACTATTTATTTTATATACACGATTTATAATTTCGTCTTCTCTTGTCGCCATTTTGAATATTTTCTTGGTTACCCTTATAGTGTATATGAATGTGCTCTGTTATGTTTTTTCTTTATTTTCTCGCTCGCTATTGGGTGGGAGTTCACCCCCACTTCCTTGAGCCACTTCGCTTATGTACGCAACGGTTCTGTAGAACGTTTCTCTTGCGTACCGTGGGGATTTGGAATGAGCTCCCGGCCAAGGTATTTCCCACAGCGCTACGATATGGAGTTTTTCAAAAAAGGGTGTCATCAAATTTCTTCGAAGCCGGCAGCGCGCTGGTGACATCTCTGATGTTGCAAACGTCCATAGGCGACGGTAACCGCTTTCCACCAGGTGGGCCGTCAGCTTGTTTGCTGTACTTCAGCTATAAAAAAAAAAAAAAACTGATGACTTACACTGTTTTATGGTTCTTTTCTGTTGATTACTGAAATTCTTTGTGACTTTGAAAGGATTGTTCAACTTTGTATAGTTATAGAGCACATTTAGTTATTATGAACAGATCTGAACTTTTTTAATATAAGTTAAAAGGTTAAGGCGGGAGGGAGCAGAGCTCTTGGCTTTCATTGGTATTTTTTTGTATAACTACCCAAAATTCACTTTAACTATCAAACTACAGTTTACCTCGCGGCTGCACTGCGGGTCAAACTCTAGTGCATACCTCTTGCGTAAAGAACAGGTGTACGGTTTAGAATGCGGAATTTGGAAAACGCCAAATGCACAACCACTTACCTTGCTTGCTGTGCTTGCGGGAACCCTTCGATCTTGGATTGTAACTCCTCACATTCACTGACACGATTTCTTGATTGGCTAATTGTATATATTTGAAAAGTAAGTACTTGAAAACTAACGAAAAGACAGGAAGGTCGATGCGGCGCGTGCGGTATAGCAAGTAGCACTGATTGTCCGCGTGAGGGCAGCATCGGCGTCGATAGCTCACACGGGGTGGCGATGCATTTGTATTAAATATACCAAAAATTGGAAGTTATGAAATCGCGGAAAAATTGAATATGCTAAGTTTACGGAACATACTGCCGGCGTTAAAACCATCCATGGTTTTAAAGAGAATACAGTAAAATAAAGACATGAAAGTTACAAGATTAGATAGAAAGTCAATGAAAAATGTTAGGAGGAAATTAAATTGATTAGGAAAATGAATGTTAAATAAAATGTTAATATAGTGTAAGAATAAAGCAATATTACAAATAGGTATATGTATATATATTATTAAATCAGGTGAAAGTTTAATTGATTGGTAAAGGACATATTTTAATAAGGGTCTTGTAAAAGAGTTTTACCCATGCGCAAGGTAATGACGCGGGTTATATTGTCTGACCCCGGATATGTAGCTTACGAATGACTGCAAGCTGCTACTGTAGTAGGGCAGCTTAACTATCTTCATGATTATTGCAGATCTTACAGCAACATGGGCAAGGTTCTGTAGAAACCTTGTGACCGCAATCATTGAAAAGGCAAACAGATATTTTAATGCTAATGCTTCATCGATAATTGATTCAGTCAAAACAACGACTATATGGAAGAACAATTTGATGCTCGGTATTATCAGGCGAAAATTCAATATAATACACACACATTTTTACAGTTTTGATTGAGAAATTTAAATTTTAGCACCAAAATTATTAAGGAAGTACCTACATAATATGAAATCTTTATAAAAAAGAAATAGAATCAAGCAAAATAGGAAGCGATTCGAAGGACCTTACAGTGGGAAAACTATGAGAAATTGTTGTGAAATCAAGATTTTATGTTCGGCTCCTTACGGTGCTATTCATTAGGTAATTAGGTAACTATTATAAACGCGAAAGTTTGTAAGAATGTATGTATGGATGTATGTGTTACTCTTTCACGCAAAAACCACTGAATGGATTTTGATGAAACTTTACAATGATATAGCTTACACATCAGAATAACACATAGGCTATAATTTATAAAGATAGATTGTGAATTGTCCAAAATATAATGATTTTACATCACCACACGGGTGAGACCGCGGGGCGCATCTAGTTAGATAATAAAAATAATTTTGGGAAATAGCAACTTTAGAAAATAACGTTATATTTGGAAAGACATATTTCTAAAGTTATATTTTCGTGTGCAAGTGCAACACTCATTTTCGTAAGAAACAACGAGACTGTGGTGTCGTTTTTTATTTGAAATAGATTTTTCTTTCGAAATGAAATTGATGGCCAGATAATCTTGTAGATGAAAACTTGCATTGTAAATAAAATGCGAATGGGAGATTCTTCCATTAAGTAAATATCCAAATATACTGTTTATAGCAACAGGAGTCCCTTGCGGACCTACGATAATATCTTCAAGTAATATTCTGTCACTACAATCGGAACCTAACAAAAGCTCAATAGGACGCGTAGAGCGTAGTTCTGGATCAGCCAGAGGAAGATTCCGTAAATGAGGAATATTTTCAAAAGAATTGGGAATCAAAGGGAGATAATTTGTAACTGTAGAAAGAATTAAAGCCTTCGTATAAATCTTGGGTTCAGGTTTATTATGAGGAGTTATTTCACATAATGTAAAACCAAGTGGACTTTCTGTACAGTCACCAATGCCGGAAACGGACATACTATGATGGGCATGAAATCTTGGTAATTTTAAGCGTTGAACACATGATTCCGATATGATTGTAGCTTGGCTACCCTGGTCGATTAGAGCTCGGATATGCTGAGGACTACAGGACTCATTGTATGCAGGGCGTAAATTTACTAATGCAGTGGTAAGTAGGACGGTATAATCTTGTTTATCTGTGAAGTCATTCATATCCTTTGGTAATGATGGTGTATGTGGGGAAATTGATCCACTATAGCAATCAGAACTATCCGGAAGCGAATATTTTATTGCTGAATCAGGATGATTCGTGACATCAACATTACTAGGGGTAATTAATTCATTAGAATTAGATTCATGTAAGGAAGAGTGGTGACGGTGGGAACAGCTTCGGCATGAAAACTTTGAGAAACAATTATTAACACTATGTCCCACTGATAAGCAATTCACACATATTTTATTATTTGCAATTATGTGTTGCCGTTCGATTAAGGTTAATCCATTAAAACCGTCACATCTATATAATGGATGGGAAATAGATTTGCAGTAAAAACATCTCTTTAATTTTTTAAAATGCGAAGAACTAGCGAGGTAGGGACTGTTGAGGTTGGGCTCATAATCAGGGGTAGTCGTAGCATGTACGCTGTATGTGCGAGTAGAGGTGGCGAAGCGCGACGCGTCTGCGGGGCGCGCGTCGCTGAGCGAGTGCGAAAGAGGAAAGCGGCGCCGCTGTTGCGGCCGAGGCGCGTACGTCAGGTTCGTACTATGCGGCACGGCTCTGCCGGCGCTGGACATTATTTCGAGAGCCGTTAGCTCCCTTTCAAGAAAGTCAAGTAATTCTCCAACGGAGGGTACCTCACTAGGAGAAGAAAGAGAAGTCTCAAAACGACTCCTGACGGAGTTTGTTAATTTTCGTAAAAGTATATTTAAAAGGAAAAAATTCCATGATTGAATAGGAAACCCTAATGATTTAAGCGCTGTAATATTTTCGACATAAATGTTAATTAAATTTTTCAAACCATCATGAATAGTTTTATCATTGAGATGCTCAAGATCGATAATGCGATCCAAGTGCTTGGATGCCACAATGCGCTTGTTTTCGTATCTATTTATTAATATTTGAACGGCATTACGGTAATTGTCGTTGGTTACAGGCAAGGATTTTATAAGGTTATAAGGTTCACCCTTTACGGAAAGCAGTAAATATCTAAATTTTTCAACTTCACTTAACTGTTCGTTATCAGTTATCAAAGAGTTAAACAAGTCATAAAAACTATGCCATTCGGTTGGTTGTCCCTCGAAGGTGGGCAATTGTAATGGAGGTAGTGGTAATACTCGTGACGGTGGCATGCGGGATAAAGGTGAGCGTACATTTGCTAAACTATGACGCGTTTGTGATTTCATTAAATCGTATGCAGCTTGAACTTCATAGAACATGTCATCAAATTGTTCACGAATAGTGTACTGTTCATCTTTATCGAATTTTTTTTCTTTCACTAGTATTTTTTCTAGTTTTGTTTGGGTTTTAATGAATTCCTTTTTATAGCTGCCTAGCTCTTTAAATCTACATTTGAATTGAGCTTCACATTTGCTTGAACAGTCTAAGATTTTTTTAAGATTGCCCATTAAAACTTCTCTTTCAAAGAGTAATTGTTCTTTTTCGGCCTGTTCTTTTTCCGAAAGAGACATTTTCGAGTAAAATTAGTAAAAGAAAAGTCTAGAAAATCAAAGCAATAATAAAACAATGTATGTAATTAACAAAAACAAATTGAAGGATCAAAGTAATTTAAAATTGTATAATCAAAACGAAAGAAAAATACTAGTAAATGTACAGAATAAAAGTAATTTGTAGTCTAACAAAGTAATAATAAAAAACTTGGAACTATATTTAACAGTTAAAATGCAGTTCAAAGTTAGGTTTCTTTTTGAAGCTATGTGCGCCTGCCCTAATGGCATTCACTGCGCAGCAACTTGCAGTCGCACGAAAAGAATATCGTAACGTAGGTAGTTTGAAATAACTACAATTACGATGAAATTTGCTTTTATATTAGTAAGTAAGTATAGAATACAGGATAGGAAATAGGAAGAAAAGTAGGAAAACTAGCACAATCAATTAATCGTTACCCGGTTCGAATGGAACAAAAAATGTACGGTTTAGAATGCGGAATTTGGAAAACGCCAAATGCACAACCACTTACCTTGCTTGCTGTGCTTGCGGGAACCCTTCGATCTTGGATTGTAACTCCTCACATTCACTGACACGATTTCTTGATTGGCTAATTGTATATATTTGAAAAGTAAGTACTTGAAAACTAACGAAAAGACAGGAAGGTCGATGCGGCGCGTGCGGTATAGCAAGTAGCACTGATTGTCCGCGTGAGGGCAGCATCGGCGTCGATAGCTCACACGGGGTGGCGATGCATTTGTATTAAATATACCAAAAATTGGAAGTTATGAAATCGCGGAAAAATTGAATATGCTAAGTTTACGGAACAACAGGTGTTAGTTAATACAGGTTACATTGCACTAAATTTTTATACTAATGCTATTTGCCCCTTCAAGATTAACTTCATTTTATATCACAAACTATCTCCTGGTAAATTATCCCATCTCTGTATGAAAACTATATAATCATGCAAAATTACAGCAAAACTGATCCAGTAGTCCTAGTAGTTTTATTGTGAACACTTAACAGACAAACAGATTAAGTTACTATTGCACTTTTTATAGATTATAAGTTTTTATGTCTCTATAAACTTGAGAAATGGTTGGTCTTCTATACAAACTTTCATCCTTTATTTCAAGCGGTTCTAGTTTTATTTATCTATCCCCAGTCTATGTGTAAACTACAAAATGACAACAATGACTAACTGACTGAAACTGCCGAATTGGCCAAACTGGTTTAATAGCTGAAATTGTTGAAATAAACGAAATGACCCAAATGACCAAAATAACTAAAAAGACCTAAATGACCAAAATGGTCAAATTGACTAAAATGGGTCGATATCACCAAAATTTCCCAAATGGCCAAAATGACCTAAATAACCAAAATGCCAAAAATTCCCAAAATGAATGGTTTTCCCTGAAAACTGAACAGACAGATACAGTTACTTTCACATTTATTATATTAATAGGGATAATAAATAAATATGCCCTACAACTATACCACACTCAAGTATTCCTGCCTACCCCCCTCTCCACCCCTCCCGTTACTTAAAATAAATGAGCCCTATCTAATAAATAAGGTAGTGTATATGAATGTGCTCTATTGTGTTTTTTCTTCATTTTTATCCAATTAAGCTGGTTTTTGGTTATTTTGGCTCTTTTTATGTTGATTACCGGCTTTTATTTTTAACGTTGAAAGAAGTTTTGGACCTATGATAGAAGTACAATATTAGCTAAAAAATCAGTGAAAATAAGTGAGGTTATGTTTATTATTAAAAAAAATTGCTATCGCCGGACCTTAGGGGTTGTTGTAAAGGCAAGTGTGCCTCCCCCCTCCCCATTTCACCGCCCCACTACTTAAAATTCCTGTATTAGAAAGCTATACATTTACCCAGGCTCAACTTTTGCAGAGAGTGGCATCAGATTAACGAAAATTTAGTTTAGGGGTATACATATGCCTTATATATAGACACTAGACCTGTTATTTGGGCTAGGAAACATGTTTATAGGGTCCACCAACAAGTTTTGAATGAATAATGGGAAAAACAAAAATACATTTGATAAACAAGGTTGTCACTTTTGTTGAAAAAGAGTTTGATTTGTGTTTAGGGATACACTTACACCTGATATATAAACACTAAAACTGTTTTTTAATTTAATAAACAAGTTTTGAATTCGTTATTATAATTTTAAAGTTGATAGTAAAAATCACAGTAATGTCACTTTTTTTACTTTATGACGATAATAAGCTTAAGAAGATAAAAATGTTAACAATGCGATATGTCAATAATATCGATTTTTAAATACGATTTTTTTTCATATATATTGAGTTTGAATTAATAGTATGTTTTTAAACTATTTATTTTTATTAAAAAAATCGATGTATAATTTGCTTTACTCTATTTGCTGCTTTTTTATTCCATTTCTCTTTTAATTATATAAACATACTTGTTGAACAACAACATGTCGAAAAAAACATATCAAAACAAAAGTGTTTGTTTGATAAGGAAAGTTTCGGACCAGTGACTTAAATGGTGAGTTGGTTGGGTTGGGTTAGTGTTTTGACCAAAGCGCCAGAACCGACTGGTCACCATTTATTCATTGATAACTATTTAAATGGTGGTTACAGATCGATTGTGACATTTGCTGACCGCTGTCATGGCACACTTGCTTTGCTCGCTAGGCTTGTGGGCTTTAGTCTGCATTTTTAGACTGTATTAAATGTTTCCCTTTATTAAATGTTAACCTTTCTTCTGCATTTCTCGTCTTTAGACATAAGAAATAAGTACACCATTTTGAAAAAAATTGTAGTTACGTTTACAAAAAAAACATATCTCAAAAACTACATGTCGCCTAGACATAAGGGTTACAGGAGGGAGAAGTACTCCTCCCCCCCCCGCGCCCCCACTACTTAAAATTCAGTGACCACTATTGTAAAGTTGAACCTATATCTCAAAAAGTGTCTCATATCTATTCCGCACCCCCTTTATTTGCACAGCTAATGAAAATTGGGTATAATTACCAAGGGTTTAGACAAGAGTTCCTGTTTGACTCTTTGCAATTCTGTTTTTCGCCTGGCCGCCAAAACTACTTTGCTGCCGTGTTCATAGAAAGTATGTGCTAAGGCTTCTCCAATGCCAGAGCTAGCACCAGTAATAACTACAACCTGCAAATCATAACAACGTTTAATATGTAAAACAATTAAGTTACCCCTTGTTTACAATTCTAAACTCACTTTTCCTTCTAACGCTGCGCGGCGTTTTCTTTCAGTTATACGACAACACAGTCCATACATTGCTACTCCTACTGTTAACGGGACGCCAAAATATTTGATGTACCACAAAACCGAATCATTACAATTAAATTTCATTGCGAGATGCAAAACAATTATTTACACAATAAAAACTTGATATACCGGTTCCGTTAAAATAGTTCCGATCGACCAGACCACAGAGTACATTGAATATATGGAGATAGAGACTTCAGTCGGGAGAATCGTACTACTAGCACATCTAGCGAGTATCAATGGCGCTAACTCGTATATGAACGTACCTAATATATGCATGTGTGTGTGGGTGTTCATGTGTATATGTGTGTATGTGTACGTATAGCGAGTTTGTGTATACACTTTATCTTATTCATAGAGAGAGTAAGTTTGAACGCTTATGGTGCCTAAAGGAGCGTTCAAACTTACTCTGTCTATGAATAAGACCGATATTCTATATATTGTATGCTTAGGTATGGAGATTTCTTCCACCATGAATTCCAACTGTATTTAAAATAAAATTTCATATTATTTATAAATTGTATATAATTTTCATTAATACATATCACTGCACATCAAGTTTTGTGTTGATATAAAAATCCAATAGTGTGTTTGGTCGGACGAATTAAACAGATTCACAGGTCACATAATATAAATCAGTAACTTCGATATCCAAAAGCAGTTTTCCTTAATAGATTCGCCAAAGTCTAAAACTACATATTATAGATCGTTAATAATAATTCACTTAGTAAAACAAACAGAAAACTATCCCAGAAGTTAAATAAGTTGCAAATATGACGAAAGTCGGCACTTAATTTGAATATGCATGTTTATGCATTTAGAAATATTAAATAATATTATATTCGATTAAATAAAAATGGTTTTCATTTGAGTTTTTTTGATAATGTCATTAATAACAAAATAATGCTAAGCAACGAGCTGCAGTCTATGGCAGGTACAATGAGTTTATTATCGACCATGTAAATACTGCATAATGTAGAACCCATTTCAGTATCGAATAATCGATAATTAATCCTGTCAGATATTTGTAAATTTTAAGGATGATTCTAGGCATAGGTGTCTTATGACTAACAACAGGTAGATGGAATCTCCCATAATAAAATCTAAAGGAAGGCGATTTTGGAATATGAAACCATATTAAGATTTACCATCGCAAGGATGAGATGCAGAAGTCTCCGAAGTAGCGGACCCACGTCCCACGTCCGCTAACAAAACGGCTAATTTCTGCAAAACGGCTGATTAAAAAGTAAAGAGGGATATAAGTCATTCGCTCTAAGGAACTGTACTACTCCTTTAGCTCAGCAGCGACACATAATAGAAATTGAGCCGACAACTCTCACTATAGCCCAATCAAGAGCCTATAGAGCTAAAGCGAGTCGTGTTGTGAGACGTAGCTACGACAACATTCTAGATCATAATATCACTGGCGTAAACATAATATTTTTGATCTATTTTGAAAGAATGAAAGATGTAATATTTATTAACGTTTTTTTATCAATAAAAAGAATGTCATCATATACAAATATATGCTTAAGTTTAGTCTAGTCTTCTCAGTTGTGAAGTTCGTTTAGGTAATCCACTCTTATCTTTCTAGTGATACTGACTGGTCGCCCCAAGTATGCTTTCTTCACATTCCAATCCTCCTCCATCCGTTCTACGTGACCGAGCCAGCGGAGATACTGAGCCTTTCTCCCTTCAATTATTCTAGGCTCGGCCACGAGGTTTTCTATGTCGGAGTTGGTTTGGACCCTTCAACTACTATCTCCTCTGTTTGTTGGACCCAAACAGTAAACTTGCCAATAACTTATTGTTTTAAATTATGTTTTGATATTTGATTAAGTTTTTAGATTTTCTGAGTAATAATTAAAACTAAAATTGGTAAGAATATTTGTGCATTGTGATTTGTTGATGTTGTTAAAAAAATTCTAATTTATGTCTTAATATAACAAATAGATTATTTTATTAATACATCTTAGTCCGTAAAATATAGCACATAAATATGTAATAACGTTGAAATAGTTTATATTGGGAACATTTGTTACCCATGCAGACGCAACCAATGTGTATACTACATAAGTTAACGCACATATCATTGTAAAGAATGCTTTACTCCATTTAACAATTTTATTTACGTAGGGTTTGTTGATACGTTAATCGCGAAGGTATCGATTAACTCAATTTAATAAGATCATAATAAGCCATCCCTAACTACATTAATAAGTATTGACACTGTCGTAATTTGGCACTTATTTTTTCAATGACTCCATTTACTTTGGTTAGTTATAAAGAGTCTTAATTAAATGTATTCAAAAATATATTAAATATATATTAAAAAATATTTATTTATTATAAATATTTGTTTTTATAAATATTTACATATATATAAATAACTTAGAAAACAAATATATGTGAAGCAAAAACTTGGCTGCTAGCAGTGCTATCTGTCATGTAATGTTTTAATCATTCTACGAATAACCTGACTAAATTAAAAGGACCGAAAGATCTAAGCACTAACAGCAAATTGAAAACATTCATAAATCTATAAGTTAATAGCGATTTTTTTTAATTTTTTATCACACTCATTTGTTTTAAGTTTATACCGCATGGACCAGACGACATACGTATAGGAGTGCACGATATATATCGATATCTCATAAAATATCGATATATGCACACGATATATCGCTTCCATTCGATATTATCGAATAATCTAGTATCGATATGTACTATCGATACATTTTAACCGATACACCAAATATCGTTAGAAATTAAAGAATATTGTTATATTTTTTTTTAAACTGATTTATGATTGGCAACTTGAGTAAAAATAAAACGTAAAACCCTGAATTATGAAATAACTAGCCTTCGCAATAACGAAAGTGTCGTTGTTAACAAAATACTCTAAATTACTTCAAATCAAACTCCACTGCATACTAGCCTACGATGTATATTCGTCTCAACAGCTGAAGAGTGACTCCAGAGTTTCTGGAATAGTCTCGGTTTTGTTTTTTAGTAGTTTTTCAGCGGTGGCCGTTTATGAGATATACTAATGAAATCATTCGATTATGAAAATGAGTAAGCTACTCATTTCCTAATCGATTTTCAATATTAAGATTCGAAAATAATTATGACTAATATCATAATCGCCCCCCGCTAAACAACATGCTACTCCTACTCTTCGTAAAGGCAGCAGTAGTATTTAAATTGTATAATCTGTGTCTGTGAGTATACGTTTCGGTCTCAGTACAAAATAACCTACAAATAAAAGTTATCTGTTTTGAATGTTTTGTTTGATACATTTTACGAAATATAAATACAGTTATATTAAAACTAACTAATAAAAATAAATAACACGATATTTAAAAGCGGCTACAATTCAATTGTATAGAAAAAGCAAGCGGTGGTAATAAATTTATTAACTGTTTTGTATATTACATTTTAAATAAAATTTTATTTATGAGGTCTAGACAAAAACATTAGGAATTATAAATATATAAACTTGATTTGTGTCTTTACCCTAGCTATTTTTAATATCAACCTGATCCCTATCAAATACTTAATATTATAGACTAAATACGAAAATTACATTTCTTTACGATATATCGAAGATATCGATATATTTCTACGATATATCGCGAAGTATCGATACAACACTACGATATATTATATCGAAAAAAATATCGATATGTTTTTTGTATGAACACCCCTACATACGTATTATCTATATTAGTTTGTGCAGACGACCATAGTCCATAGGGATGCAAATAAAACATCGATGTTACCATTTTCCAAACATCGATGTATCGTTCATAAAAATCGATGTTTTAACATTGATGTTGAAACCAAAACATTGACGATACATCAATGTTTAAAACGATATTTTATGTACGATGTTTTATCTTACATAGTCATAATGCGCCATCTTGCGCTCTATCTGTGATCTACATAGATTTCCATTATATCATCCCTATTATCCCCATTAATATTATAAATGTGAAAGTAACTCTGTCTGTCTGTCTGTCTGTTCCGTTTTCACGTAAAAACTACTGGACCGATTTGGCTGAAACTCAGTATATATATATATATATATATATATATATATATATATATATTTTCAATACCGAGGATGAACATAGGATACTTTTTATCCCGAAAAATGGGATAGTTTCCGGGATAAAATGATATTTGTCTGTTTGTTTGTTATGCTTTTACGGAAAAACTACTGGACCGATTTGGCTGAAATTCGGTACGTATGTAAATTAAATACTGAGGATGGACAAGGGATAATTTTCATTTTGGCCTTTTTGGTAATTTTAGCCTATTTGGTCATTTTGGCCTTTTTGGTCATTTTGGCCTTTTTGGTCATTTTGGCCTATTTGGTAATTTTTCCTTTGTGGTCATTTTGGCCTTTTTGGTAATTTTGGCCTTTTTGGTCATTTTGGCCTATTTGGTCATTTTGGCCTATTTGATTATTTTGGCCTTTTTGATCATTTTGACCTTTTTGGTAATTTTGGCCTATTTGGTCATTTTGGCCTATTTGGTAATTTTCGCCTATTTGGTCATTTTGGCCTTTTTGATCATTTTAACTTTTTTGGTCATTTTGCCCTATTTGGTCATTTGGCCTATTTGGTCATTTTGGCCTATTTGGTAATTTTGGCCTTTTGGTAATTTTGGCCTTTTTGGTCATTTTGACCTATTTGGTATTTTTTCCTTTTTGGTCATTTTGGCCTTTTTGATAATTTTGACCTTTTTGGTCATTTTGGCCTATTTGGTCATTTTGGCCTATTTGATCATTTTGGCCTTTTTGATCATTTTGACCTTTTTGGTAATTTTGGCCTATTTGGTCATTTTGGCCTTTTTGGTCATTTTGGCCTATTTGGTCATTTTGGCCTATTTGGTCATTTTGGCCTATTTGATTATTTTGGCCTTTTTGATCATTTTGACCTTTTTGGTCATTTTGGCCTATTTGGTCATTTTGGCCTATTTGGTAATTTTGGCCTATTTGGTCATTTTGGTCTTTTTGATCATTTTAACTTTTTTGGTCATTTTGCCCTATTTGGTCATTTGGCCTATTTGGTCATTTTGGCCTATTTGGTCATTTTGGCCTTTTTGGTAATTTTGGCCTTTTTGGTCATTTTGACCTATTTGGTAATTTTTCCTTTTTGGTCATTTTGGCCTATTTGGTAAACTTGGCCTATTTGGTCATTTTGGCCTTTTTGATAATTTTGCCCTTTTTGGTCATTTTGGCCTATTTGGTCATTTTGGCCTTTTTGGTCATTTTGGCTTTTATGGTCATTTTGGCCTCTTTGGTCATTTTGGCGTATGTGGTCATTTTGACCTTTTTGGTCATTTTGGCCTATTTGGTCATTTTGTCCTATTTGGTCATTTTGGCCTATTTGGTCATTTTGGCCTATTTGGTCATTTTGGCCTATTTGGCCTTTTTGGTCAAGTTTTGTAATTTATATTGTTGACAGATAGATGAGGGATGGTATAATTAGCGATATAAAATGAAGTGAATCTTCCGTGGGAAAATACATAAAAATGTAATATAATATATAACCTATAGCACTTGCTCTATAAACAAGAGATACGCACTAGAGGTTAACCCGCGGCGCAACCGCGGGGTAAACTCTAGTTTTTTCATAAATTTTTCTTATTGCCAATAATAACTTAAAAGTTAAAAGTTGATTGTTATACCGTTATACCTATTTCTTTCATTTCTATTAAAAATGACCGTTTTTCTTAGATGTAGTACATTTATTTGAAATGGAGATAAGGATGTGTTAATGTGTGCCCACACTGTTGAATAGTAAGTACGATAGTGAATGTTGGGTAAGGCAAAAGATATATAATAGAATAAACTTTGTTTAGTAGGAATTAGAGCATTGAGAAGTGAGTGTGGTATTTCTTTGAGAGATGGAGTGACAGTGGTGTAAAAGGATGATGTTAGTGAAAGCAAGAATTAAGAAAGGTTTGCTAAAGTGGTTTGGGCGATGCATCGATGTTTCATTTGCATGGCAGGAACAAGCGTCAAAAGTTTATGTAAACGGTGATAAAAAAACATCGTTCATAAACATCGATATATCGTTCATAAATGTCGATATTTTAAACATCGATGTTTCACTTTTGAAAACATCGATATCCTAATATCGATGTTTTTTTATGAGCGATGTTGCATTGCAACTAGGGATGTAAACAAAACATCGATGTCTCTAAAGATAGATGTATCGTTCATAAAAATCGATGTTGAAACCAAAACACCGACGATACATCGTTGTTCAAGAACGATGTTTCATCTTGCATAGACATAACGCGCCATCTTGCGCTCTATCTGTGATCTACACAGATTTCCATTACATCACTTTTTTTCATAAATTTTCTTATTGGCAATAATAATTTATAATGTAAAAGTTGATTATTATACCTATTTCTTTCAATTCTATTAAAAATGACAATTTTTCTTATGTAGTATACATTTATTTATTTAGGTTGTAGAGAATGGAGATTACTTGTTAGTCAACAAAGGCGTGAAGAATTTTTTAAGCCGAATAATTCAAGCGTCGTTTGTTCAGAACATTTGGATGAAGATGTGTATGTCACTGCAAAGGGCATAAACCGTATTTGTAAAACGGCTGTTCCTCGCGTAGTGGTAAGTAACTCGTTAACCAGAAAAATATTTTTGTCAAATACTAGTAGTATCGTACCTTCATTCAATTATTTTTTAACTGCGATGAAGAACGAACAGAACCTTAGTGCCGCTGTATTTTAAAATATTATTTTGTGTTCTAGCAGATACTTATCATTTTGATTTTGCTTACAGATTGAAATACCAGATGATGGCGGTGATACTGGTGATGATGGCGGTCACATGTTTTAATAATAAATACCTTTAATAAAAATAAATGATTATAACAGTTAATATTTGGTGTTTTGATATATACATGTCCTATCCAAAAAAATATTTACGCTCAAATAAAAGTATAATTATGTGTTTAGAACACAATTTAACAAACTCTTAAAATACTAAAAAAAGTCACAAGAAAAAAATATAATTAATATATAATTATATAAAAGTTCGTCTCCACTCATCCTTGTCCTACCGAGAACCGTTGGTCGTAATGCTTTTCGAACACTGCGTTGTAAAAACAACTTTATACAATTTGCGTAAGGTTGAATTTGCAAAAATATATGCTTCAGCATAACTATAACTACATAGGTATAATTGGTGAGTGCTTGGGACACTTCCGAGCGTTACTTTTATTCGACAATGTGTATCTAGGGTTTTTTATATATATCAATGACGGTAGTGAATGTTGCGTAAGGCAAGACATATAAATAGTATTTAGTAGGGATGAGAGCATTGAGAAGTGTGTGTGGTATTTCTTTGAAAGATGGAGTGACAGTGGTGTAAAAGGAAGGTGAAAGCAAGAATTAAGATAGGTTTGCTAAAGTGGTTTGGGCGATAGATCGATGTTAAAAAAAAAGAAGTTTCATTACGATCGCAGGAACAAGTGTCAAAAGTTTGTGTAAATGGTGATAAAAAAACGGCGTTCATAACCATATCGTTCATAAACATCGATGTTTCACTTTTGAGAACATCGATGTAGGACATTGATGTTTTTTATGCGCGATGTCGCATCCCTAACTAGAATCAGACAACTAGTGACTAGATACTAGCTATATACATATATCGATAATTTTTAATATCGATAAATCGTTAAAATATCGATTTCTTAATACCAATATCGATTATCGTATTATCAACAGTATATCCCTTTATAGATAATTTCAATAGTTAGGAACGATGTTCCCAAGCTAAGCAAGTTACACTTTTTTTTTTTTTTGAGGCGAGGGAAAATATTGACCGATTTACGCACTCTCTGGGCCGTCACTAGGAAACGGCACGCATCCATCGGGGGCGATAACGCTAGCAATAGTATGCTTTGTTTGCGCTCCGTCCGCGATGGCTTGACACAGAGGAGTGTGGCGACTACGAGCGATGCTACACGAGCGAGCAACCTCAATACCCACTAAAAACCCCCTCCTCCCTGTCGACCCTGCGCTTTTGTTGTGATGGAAAGACTGAGATATAGAACATAGTTACGCAACAGTCGATCCAGCGCAATAAAGTGCCTGGAGTGTGCCCTGGGAGAACACACCCCACTTCGAAACGGGGGCAGATGAATCCCTTGCGTTTGCCTAGTAGCAAGGGGCCCCTCGTACCGGAACCTAACTCAGGGAGGGAAGTAATGCGCGTACCTGCCTCTCCGGGTGCCAGCTGAAGGCCGGCGACCTCGGGTGGAGACATTAGCACGCGCTGCAGGACTTCGCTCCCTAAGCAAGTTACGCTTGTGTTATGGGTAATGAACAACGGATTGCATCGGACCACTCTAGGGCCCGAACCATAGTAAATAACGCGTAGTTTGTTTACGACATTTACCGTACCAAGATTGGAAAAAAAATCAAGCTAGAAGAGCTAAACAAATACATCCAAGGAAAATTAGATTTAACAATATGAATAGTTTTTATGAAGTATTTACAACTAAATGCTTTTCTTAACGTTTCACAGCTAAAAACAGTGGAAGTTTGTTGGGTCTACGATGCTCTACACGCAATTGGACAGTACATTAGAAAATTAGGATCTGCCCATGACTTTGTCCACTTGTCTTTGCTTGACTCAATATTCCAGTGGAATTCCCGAGACATAAAGCACCGTAGTATTAAAAAAATGTAAGCTATTGTTTTAGTGAGAAATGTGTCATAAATAGCTAATTTTTAAGCACCTGAAGAACTACAAACAGCTCCTGGGATAAAATAAAAACTTGAGAGGTGTCAAGGGACACCCGGATGGAATGAAGTTCCTTTCGATTAATTAGTGTAGGAATTGTAATAAAATTTAATTTTTTTAAGTTATAAAAATATAATGATATATAAACTTAATCAGTAGGCTCAATTTTAGTAATAATTGGCTTCTCGTAACTGAAGTAGGAAACATGTTTGGGATTCTATTTTATTTATATGATAACCTTTACATAACATATATGTGGATATATAGATATAAACATATATATGTATATACATATATATATATATATATATATATATACATACATATATATATATATATATATGTATATGTATATAAATATACATCGCCCACTTCGACCACACCGACCAAATGCACCAAAATGACAAAAATGGCAAATCACAAAAAAGTGTCGTGACAACTTTTCGTAAGAAATTTTTCCGTCTAGCCCCCCATTCGTACCGCGCGATAAGGAACTACGTTCCAAAAATATCACACATTTTATTAAATAAAATTTATTATCGATAAGTGAAAAATCACACTGGAATTCTTTTTTTTTATCTGACCATTTTAAATCATTCCCATTCCAGAGAAGATCCCGTGAGATTCCGAGAGTAAAAAGTCGCGCAAATTTAAAATAAAAAAAAATATTGTCAATCAGTGAAAACTGCATCAAAATCGCCCAGTAGTTTTTAGGTGACGCTCTAATAGACAAACAAACAGACAAAATTTCTAAAAGTTGCATTATCGGATTCTCAATATCTCAATATTAGCCTCCCCCAATTTTTTATTTTATAGATTCCAGCTGTTTTTAAATAGCTTCATTGTACATACAAGTCATTTTTAGAATTTTTTATTACTAGCCGTCCCGGCAGACGTTATCCTGCCCTGGGAAACTAAAATTTAGAACCCAATTGCAGCACCATCTACCGGGTCCAAGTATAAATCTTAACCTAAACCTAAAATCTCGAATCCACTTGGACACAAAAAATTTCATCAAAATCGATCCAGTCGATTTAAGGGAGTTTAGTTACATAAACACGCACATAAGAATTTAAATATAAAGATATTGTGGCGACCGAGGGTGGGACTGCCCGGCAGCGTAAATTAGATTTAGAACTTTTAGAAAGAACTAGAAATTTCTGGAAGAAAAAGACAAGGACGGATATATTTAGAAAGAGATAGACGATAAACGAAAGAAAGAGATAGATAGATGTTAGAAAGGGATAGACGATGACCGAAAGAAAGAGATAGATAGATGTTAGAAAGGGATAGATGTATAAACGAAAGTTCCCGAACAGAAGGTTCGGGAAGGAAGAGACAGAGATAGATAGAGGGGTTCTAGAAAATTCTTCCGGGTATATAAACAGCGTAAGGCGCGCCTACCGGGCAGTTTAGAGTTGAAAGTTTAAGAGTTAAAAGTTGAGTCAGTCTAAGACGGTGAAGCAACAAGTGCGATACTAAAGAGTTGTTAGAGAAGATTAATAGAGTACAGAGACGAATCAAGTGGTGAATTTAGTGGCAAGTTTGGTGAATAGATACGTGAAGGAAGTGTGTAGCGTAGTTCGAGAGAGGAACCAGAGGCGAGCTACACGCGATAATTTCGGAGGTGGTCTACGCAATATCGGCGACGGTATTGAGGGTGTGACAACTTATCGTCGGAATTGTGCATCGTTGGTCGTGTGTTTAAGGACAGCAACTCTACAGGGAGGTACTGTGCGCGGCTTTGTAAGTCAATAAAAGCTTTTAAATTAAAAACTGGTGTTTTCTTCCAATCCACAAGTGCGTACCCCCGCTCGTACGTAACAATATATATCATTTGAAAGTCCTTTTCAACAATGATTTCACATTGATATTTAAACATTTAGGTTTAAGAACGTCACATCAGATTTATCATTCAAATATTGATATTATTCATATCGATATTTCACTTTGAATACACCGATATTTTTTTATGAGCGAATTACTATTCTCGGTGCAGAAATCAGAGGAAAATGCTGGCTTAAAGGCCTAGTTGCCAAGCCATAAATATTATTAAAAAAATATTATCAGAGGAAAATGCTGTTAAATGTCAGTGTCACTATGACATTATGACCTACTAGATTTCCACATTATAAATTGACGATTTTGCATGTTTTTAGCTTCATGATTTTGAATTGACCCTAGTTGGGAATCTTATACTAGACTCACCCTAATACCCTTGCTTATTGGGAAGCTTATACTAGACGCACTCTAATACCTTTGTTTACATTATTCTCACTTTAACGCCAACAGGCAAGCAAATGGCGAGGGAAATGTGCAACTCTGGTATCAAATGTTCATAAATATTACATAGCAAATGAGTTGCGCTTAGATACTCGCGCTAGCCGTTTTCTTTGCCGCTTTTCTGCTTGCCGCCCTAGCTGTGGCCAAAATGTAAACGAGTGTTTAATCTGTTTTTTAATAAAAGCATTTTAGCTTAGTCTATGGTTTATCAATGCCACTGGCAACATCAATCTACAATTCCTTAATTATCTAAATGTAGGGATTATGTTTGATTTGTCCTGGATAAATATTATAGAAATAGTTAACACAATGTTTCTGTGAGTATTTATTGTTTAACATATGAGAATTTAATAAACGTGTGCCAATTCTACATTAAATGGAGTTTAATGGGAGTGTCGCACAGATGCGCTGACCTTCGTTTTGATGCACAACGCACAACAAAGCATCAAATTGACGGCTGCCCCATTTTCACAACAATCTTCGAGTTTGATAATAAAATATTACTGAAAAGAAATACTAAAGACTTTTCCCAAATAATAAATTGGATCGTCTGTTGTGTCAAGTGTTGCTCGGGTAGAAAGTAAAACGATAATGGATTTGACGACTACGCAAACAATTTCGTATGGTGTGTTTTGTAGCCCAAAAGCAAACACTTTCTTTTTAACTTCTAGGAAAGAATTAGTGAATCTAAGAAAATAAACACCTTGATCAAGATGAATGAGAGGGATATCCCTAGTGTCCCTATTACAACATTAGCAGGTGTAGCCAGCTTGACAGACTGTAAGTATTTTTTGCATGATGAACTATGTACTTTTTCTCTAAACTTCTGCAATATCTTAATGTTTATTTTTAATTTTGAGTAAAGATGAATTCTACTTATTTAAATTGAAAAATTATATAGGGTTATGTTTGATTTTTATAACATAACCCAAAATTATAAGCCATTATATATATTCTATTTCATGTGTGTATGTAGGGATGCATATAAACTTCAGTTTTGCTAAATACTTAAACCTGTATATGCAATTCAATTTTTCTAGATATAGGTTAATATTTTAATATATATTTTGTAACTCATACTTGGCTAATAGAATAAATACTTATTATTTAAATAAGTATGCAAGTCTTTAAAATGAATTGCATATGTATACATTAAGTTATCTTTTCACACCAAAGATCTTATAAACCTAAAAATATCTATCTATCTATAATATTATAAAATTCTAAAAATGTCATGTCTGTGCATTAGAGGTATTAAACAAAAACAACTGGAATACACTATAAAAATAGGGAACACAATCCTTTTTTTTCTGGATTTCTTGTCTGTTTGTTCCAGATTCATGTAAAAACTACTGGGCCCATTATGATACTGTTTTTGCTGATCAACAGCAAATTCTTAGACTTAAAATTTGCACTATTTTTATCCTGGGAATCCTGTAGATTTTCTTCTGGGAATGATTAAAACAATTTTATCTGATAAAATGTATGAAATTTTTTATCATGGGAATCCTGTGGGAATTTTTCTGAAAGTGGTGTGTAATTGTTTGGGCGCATAAAAATTAACTTATTCCGATACAGTTTCCACTTAAACAATAGCTTAAATTCCTTTTTAAATACTTTGTGTGATTGCGACTGCGATACTTCGTGTCCCAGGAATCCTGTGGAAATTTGAGTTAAGCTGGACAAAGTTGCATGCATATAATATAGGATTTTTTATTATTTGGGTACTGTATAGTTTATTTTTTATTTGAGTACAAAGGGAATTTCTGGTGGTTACAAAAAAAAATACCATGAAGGCGAACATAGCAAGTAGCTCTGCCTTGCTTCAATCTCACCTTAGCCTTCTAACCTATGTTAAAATACATTCAGATCTGTTCATAATACCCCACCCAACTTGCCATATACTGGTGAATTTTGGTAAGTGGCATTCAAGGCCAAATCCTAAATTATATGAAATAGCAATAAATAAACTTAATCCCAATTTTGACAAAATTTAAAGTGCAACCCAATTTTTGAAAAATCTGTTCTGTAGTCAGGATTTATTTGCTAATTTTCAAATATTACACCAGTAGATAAAGTAGTTTATAAAAAAATATTTCTGTATAGGAATGTAAAATGGCAAACCAAGGGAATAATATGATTTTAAGCAAAATTTTCTATTCCTTACATTAATTGAGTCATATAATTCCAATATCCTCTAACTCCACACGCAACATATTGTCAGTAAAAGCAAAAAAGTGTTCTAATATCTCGGATTTTGGAACAAATTCGAAAGTTTGATGTCAAATTATTTGGAAGTTGGCGGTTTTCTCCACACGCAACATATTGTTAGTAAAAGCAAAAAAGTGTTCTAATATCTCGGATTTTGGAACAAATTCGAAAGTTTGATGTCAAATTATTTTGAAGTTGGCGGTTTTCTCCACACGCAACATATTGTTAGTAAAAGCAAAAAAGTGTTCTAATATCTCGGATTTTGGAACAAATTCGAAAGTTTGATGTCAAATTATTTTGAAGTTGGCGGTTTTCTCCACACGCAACATATTGTTAGTAAAAGCAAAAAAGTGTTCTAATATCTCGGATTTTGGAACAAATTCGAAAGTTTGATGTCAAATTATTTGGAAGTTGGCGGTTTTTGGTATAAAACGAACAACATGACATACGAGAAATTTCATAGACTATCCAGAAACATCCATAACTTAATTTTGTTTTTTAAGGGAGTTGGCGGATATTGGAATTATGCGACTCAATTAATCATTAACTTGCTTCATACCAAATTTTATCCAAGATGGAAATATGAAATCATATTATAGTAACTAAGTGTCTATAAATTAATATTAATTTGAATGCACATTATTTTATTCCAATATTAGTTTTTTTACATCCCAAAATGCCTTAGGACCACTTGGTAATTATATGGCACCTGATACCTAGGCATCACAAAATAACCAAACCAATCAATCCACTGTTTTAAAATTTAGATCACTAGTTCACTTTCAGGTTTCAAATTTTCTATCTATAATAATTATGAATCTTAAAAAAAATATTTTATAAAATGAGCATTGCTTCATATAACTTGATATGTTAAGGCACAGGCTATGAATACTTAAAAATATGAATTGAATAACCAAAAAATCAACCCATTCCCATAGTTGGCCTTTTGACATACCTACACAGAAATTGATTTTTATAAGCCATAAGATTTTATTATTACTAACTATTTTCATTTATCATTTAACAGCATGCTCTTGTCCATGGAGCCTCTTCCAATCTTCTCTATTATGGGTTAGTTGTTTCACTTCTATTTAGGACACAACACCCACTTTTTCTTTTATTAATAACTATTTACTGGTGTAATTTTTTACCAAAATCAGCCGATTTGATTCCTGGCTAGATAATATAGATAGACTTTAATGTTAAAGTTTGAAAAATAAATTTCAAATAACTTTATTTTTCACATATTGCAATTTAGCAATTTATACCATGCCACTCAGAAAATATTGTGAAAAAAGTTTGTATGTATGAGAGACTGGCCAGTTATAATCTATTTTGAAAGTATGACTATTTATAACTGAAAATAGGTACATCCCAATTTCAAAATTTCCCTCCAGATTGTTTGCGGGCTAATTTAAATTATCATGTCGCATTGAAAAATTTCTCTGCGCCAGGAACATTTTTGCACTATTATTTCAAGTGTCCCCTGAAACTTTGGGGGATGAAGAAAGGAGTGGTCACTGTGACACCGTATTCCAAAGAAAACGTGCTAGCAGTGAAAAATTTAATCCAAAACAATAGGCGAGTTACGTATCAAGAGATTCACACACACTGCAGATTGGATTTTTTTTATTGCAGAAATTCAGTAGACTGGCAGACAGCCCTCTCAATGGAAAGTGGTTACCATCGCCTATGGACATTTGCAACAAAAGAGGTGTTCGGTGTTAAATCCTTAATGGTACCAAAAAAGCATCAACACCAAATGGTATACTGCCAAGAGACACAGGCCTCCACGGGCTACTGCTCCACCACGACAACATGCCCACCCATACCGCAGTCTTAAAACGAGAGACTTCTTGGACAGCACACCGCCGGTCAAACTCCTGGGTCACCCTCCTTACAGCCCTGACCTAGCACCGTGTTACTTCTTATTATTCCCGAAAATAAAAACTCTGCTCAAAGAGATACAATTTTTCGTTGCCGGCAAGCTGTAAAAGAGGTGTCTGTGGCCGGCTGGAAAAAATGAGACACATGAAATTTTGTAGTGGTTGGTGGAGAGTACTTTATAAAAAAGACTTAATAAAAAATATTTACCTGTACAATATTTTTTCCCAAAACTTTCTGAAAGTCTCACATATAGTTAAGGATTTGGCCCTGTTGGCTCGCTTGAAAAATTGACCTGTATACTCAACATCCTATTTAATATCTAAATTAGCTGCAGAATGCTATATAATACCCAATTTTGTAGAGTTTCATACAGCAGACTGTGGCTTTAAATTGTCCTTCTTGTAATATATGTTATTTGTTTAGAACTACAGGTATGAATTTCACTGCTGGACCAGTGATTCTGTCTAGCAACATGGATTATTAAGTGAAACAGTGTAAACTAAGTTCATTCAAATGTGTTTTTTCTGTTGTTGTAGTACTACCTGTATTACCACTTCCAACACCACTGCCATCAACACTCAACAATAAATCACAATTGTTTCACCCTCGAGTTGCTGAAGAGGCAGCAATCCTGCTTGCTACAAGAGATGAAAATCTGGTCTCTTTGCTGTTACAGTCTCTTATGCAAACATCCGTTCAGCACATGTAAGAATATTGATTATATGTTTATAACATTCTTTGTTTCCAAGTGGCCAAAATATATCACTACATTAAAAAATGCCTTTGTAATAATGATAACACCTGTTTTCTTGCAGTATAAATATATTATTTTACTTTACAATATAATAACCAATAGCTATTCTTAATGCTAAAAATTGTTTTCAGTGACCTCAAAGATGAGACTATACCTAATGCAGTCAGCCCAGCACCTCAACAAGCTACACCTGAATTATTAAAGGCTATATTGAGTGTAAACCCTAATGTTTTTGATCAACAACAAAGAAATCATTGGGGCAATCACTTACATTCAGCCAAGTTCAATGGGATGTCACCATCGGACACTTACAACTATAGTACATCACACAACACAGTCCAATCAAGTCCCTCGTCACATGGCACAGCAATACATTCAGCAACCATTCCAAATCAGCAACTGTTAGCTCCTCCATGCCAATCTTCACCTCACGTGAACATGGGGTCGCCGCCGTCGCAAGCGAGACCGGGGACTCAAATTACAGCTCATAATAACGCATCACCCATCTGGAATAGTTCAAATACCTCTAATATTTACACAAGTCCCTTATCTAACACTTCGTGTCCCACACCTCAGAATGGTGGATTTTATAACAGCCTAGATCAAGACAATAGGAGTTTTGGTACTAATTTAAGTGAAGAGAAAGACCCATTAGCCATGTCACCATCAAATCAACCGGATCAGCAAATGTTAGTGCAAACACAAGAGAAGGCATTTGAACAAGGTAATAATATTAGGTCTTTATCTATGAAACTGCTGTTTGTTATGAAATAAGTTCTTTTTTTATTTCTTTTAATCAACCGGATCAGCAAATGTTAGTGCAAACACAAGAGAAGGCTTTTGAACAAGGTAATAATATTAGGTCTTTATCTATGAAACTGCTGTTTGTTATGAAATAAGTTATTTTTTTATTTCTTTTAATCAAAGTAATCACCCATGCAATCGATGCATCTTTGCCAATGCATTGGCAAGTTTATTGATGCTATTCTTGAATCCAGCTGGATGGGAGGCACACATTCTTCAAAAGCATTTACATATTGTACTGCCTCTCGGGTATTGAATTTTTCCCACCAAGATGTTATCCAAATTCTGGAAACCAGGATCCAAACAACTTGCTGAGCACTTGAGATTGTCAAATAGAATCCATTTTCGTCGCAGGTAAACAATGCGGTTTAAAATTCTTTAGTTTGTGTGCTTGTTGAGAAGAGGAAGGCACGTCTCGAAGCGAACTTCGCGCCTGCGATCATTGAGTTGGTGGGGCAACCATTTGTCCCGCGGCGCCGGTGACGGTCAGGGGAGGCTATAAGGCCGTCACCCGCATCCAAAGCCGCCGAGTAGGGGGTCCGTGGGTGCCCGCGTGGCCCCTCGCGGCATAAATAGGGGGTCCGTGGGTGCCCGCGTGGCCCCTCACGGCATAAAATTACGCGGCCATAACGCTTTTTCGTGACGGAAAAAATCCTTATATACAAGTTTCACTTCAAAAACCTATCCCACTTTCTAGGATAACCTGTACCTACATAAATTTAACACATTATCCGCTATGAAAAATATCCTTTGACCACCCTCGGTATTAAAATTACGTACATACCGAATTTCAACCAAATCGGTAAAATACTTTTTCCGTGAAAGCGTAACAAACAGAGGGTTACTTTCGCATTTATAACATTAATAGGGATTAATTTGCAATTAGAATCCTTAGCCAAACAAAAATGGCCCATACTGCAGAAACCTATTATTATACTATAGATTGATCTCAAGAATTTTTTTCGTTAGTATATTTTTTAACAAATTTTTTGTTCAATTATTTTCGACATTGCAGTTTTTTATTGACTTTATTTTTAATGTTTGTCGTTATTACATTAAAAATCGGTCAGAAGTTTGGGACTTACTTCTGTTACAAAAATGAGTGGAACTCGGCACCCACTTACATGTATGTTTGTTTTTAATGTGCCTCCCAGGTAGGCTGGGCTCATTTTTACGTGAGTTTTGGTATACATGTCTTTTGGAGTATGGAGATTCCACTGCAGGAAATATTCTTGAAATAATGACGTGTGAAAATGTCCTAGTATTAGCATAATTTAATTTACAATTCCTTCCAGTTAGTTGCTCCCCATTCTCTCGAGGATCTCACCACAAATGTGTGAGAATAAGGATGTGGAACGTGGGGTCATGTTGTCGCGTCCTTGCGAAAAAATAGTGTATAAGATTTGGATGTGATATAGCCATGTTGGAATAATTATTTTGATTATAGCTCTTATTATTAAGGCCGGCTCGACCAATGTGATACCGCACTCTCGCAGAATATCGGCGGCGTATTTCATGCGATGAGTGAAAATTCCGAATGCCGATATCCCCCTTTCCCCTACCCCATGTTCCTAATACTCAACTCCTCCAGGCTTAGCTTTTCTGTACCATCCCCTCCTATCCCGTCCCATCATAAAGGTTGGCAACAGGCTAGCTATACCTCTGGTGTTACAAACGTCTATAGGCGACGGTAATCACATTGAATTAGTTGGGCCGTCTGCCTGTTTGCCAACTTGGCGGCTTGAAAGAAAATGTTGTTGGATTGTGTATAGACAATATTTTGAATAAATGACTTATTATTCCTGAGTAGTCTTGCAAATGAACAAGAGTCTCATTGAAAAGATGAAATTAATGTTTTAGATGGGAATGTGGTAACAGGCCAGTCACCCGCACAGGCTAGTGTGGCGCCGTCACCGCTACGTCAGGAGCCGCAAGTGCCGCAGCCCTCGATGGGCGCGCCCTACACGTCCGCGCAACCCACACAAGATAAACAGGACATCATTAAAAATAGCAGCACTGTCAATAACAGATACCCAGTAGTTAAACTTGGTCGCTTATCAGTAAGTAGAAAAATAAATTTACTTTTGAAATTTGACAAAAATTGGAGATTAATATTTTTCTTTGCAGATTTATTCTCAAACACCCAATTTTGTTAAAATTGTTTTTTAAAGAATTAATTAGTTGTTCATGTCGGAAACTTCAATGTGACTGTGATATTTCGGGCTACCACAAGCACCTTTTTGCCTCAGGCTTATTTGGTGTCTTACTTAAGATTATTCAGAAACTACAAAGTTTATATATACTTCATAACAGATAAATCCACAGACTGTTAAAAATCATATTTGAGATTTAAAAAGATGAATGGCTTATGTGTCATATTTATGGTGGTTTCAGCTATGTACCTACATTTTTTAACTGTTTTAGGAGGGGATATTAAAAAAACATGAATTTTCAAATGATGAGAGGACAAGAAAAAATAGTACATTAGAATCAGATTCTGATGATAATGCACCATTAAAAGCTAAATCTAGCATAACACCTGCGGTCGATAAAGAAAGAGAAGCAATTGATATTGCAAGGGAGAAAAACTGGGAAGCAGTGAAAAGAAAGCATGAAGAAGCCAGCAAGAAGGGGGAGTCAGAGGCTGCTATTGGTAACTCATTCAACTAATACAACTAATTGTTCTAATTTGTTATGCAGAAGGTGTGTATCTCTAAAAAAATAGATTATTTTTATTTTTACCGGACACTGAAAAAAACGCTATCAAAGGTAAAAGGGTAATTTTGAGACTAATAAACTTTCATTGTAATTCAAATATGTATGGAACCAATGTATTGAATTTATTTAGTGGAACCTCGCATATACCATACCAATCTGTAAAGTCAAAATGTCTCATGATTGAAAGATCCGTGTAAAATTATTCTTTTATAAAAAATAATGTCTAAAATTTCATTACAATAGTCTGCAATAAATATTTTCAATGTTCATTAGAATTACACAACCATATCTCACAAAAACGATCATATTTTCTAGGCTAAATATAATCTGTTTATCTCCACTATTATATAAATTAAATGTACCAAATATAGTAATAGTTAATTAATTCAGTTTCTCTCATACTTATCTACTAAATTTCATGATAATAATTTCATAAGCTGTGAAGAAAGAACTGACAAAGTACTCATTTATACAATAGTATGGATAATTGATTTGAGATGTTCATAAGTGTTTTTATGTTAGTTAATAAAATTGTGGTATCATAATCACATATTGGATTTGAATTTTATAATGAAATACTAAATACTTAAAGCTGTTTTAAGATTAAATCTAACTTGGGTTTCTACTTTTTTACCAGTGCGGCCGAAGTTACGAAAAGTTGAAAGGAGATTAGTACCTGTCTTAGAAATGCTATCAGTTGACGAATTAATGGAAACTAATACTTACCAACGATTTAACAAATTAATTGAATCCGTTTTTGAGACAATAGACGACGATGTTATTGTTACGGATGAAATGGGTAAGTTCCAAATTAGTTATTCTTCAGCCAACTGTTTCGAGGTTTTCATTACGTCTCCACTTTTTAAACTTTATATAATAGGCCTTGATATAATCTCTGTAGTATGTATTATGTTTAAAGAAAATGATGGAGTAGATAAGTATCTGGATACACACGGACGAAACGCATTAGGAAATTCTGCATTTGAAATAGCCAAAGATCATTAGAAGAAGTAGGAAAAGGGATCTCGTGCTCTAAAATAAAAGCTTATAATATAACTGGGATTTTAGGCTGGAGTGGTGATAATGTTATTTTAAATATTACGGTTTAGGAGCTTCATAAGGTTGGACCTATTTCTGAGGATTAGTTTCTTTAGATATATTAGTCGCTTTTGTGAATTACGTGTTTTCAAGTCTTTTAAGTTTATTCTATTTCACTATTGTTATATGTTACAATACATTGAATTGACTAAAATCATAATCCTGTAAATAAAATTTCACTTTGGAAATAGACTCAAAGTACCTTTAGAAATTACCATAATAATCTATAAATTATTTTAGTTCAATTTGAACACAATATGAATTGTTTTGTAAGGCAGTAACTTCCAAAAAGTCCAAAATATTATCATCAGTCCTTTCTTTTATTCTACATTATATTAGAATAAAAAAAATTTCTTTGCAGAAGGTACAGATATTCCAGAAGACTTATTATTACCGCGATATCAGTTGCAAGAGTTGTGCTCAGAAGCAGCTAAATTAAAGAATCTTGGTGCTATGGAAGCAATACCATCAGACAGATTAGTTCGTTTATTAAATATATTAGAGAAAAATATTAGGGCTGCTGAAAAGATGTCCCTCGTCGGTGACCCTGTAAGTATTTTGAACCGAAAAATATTGTTACGAGTTGCAGGACTCGAATTAAAATGCCGTTGGAATTACTATAGAAATTATTAGAACTATACAAACACGTATAACACAGGTACAAATATAACTGAATGCAACCAGTACAAACGTATTGCTCGATTCAATAACACGCGCAAAGTCCGTCACTATATAGAATGTACACACGTCTTGCCTTGCTTGCGATTATCGCTTGACTGCCTCACCCCTCCGTTGGGGCATCGCTTTATACAAATACAATATATCTCGACACAATACTCGACCGCATGGACTGAATTTCCAAGAAGTACACCTAGCTAATGACTATCATAAAAATTACAATACACAATGGGCTGTTTTTTCTGTCTTCTAAATACAAATTTTAAACACAAAGTAAACAAAAGAAGCCTAAATACGAGAAGGTAATAAACTGCAGGTGTGAATTGGTCTTTGTCGGTTGTAACAATATATCCATTTCTTATGGATAAAAATACTTGCTCTTACTAAACTCTTAGTAACTCAAGAGCAACTAATTGCGCCAGTTGAGTTAACCCAAAATTGTGTTATGGTTCACCTTATGGCGTATGTCTACAACAAACACATTTGACTTCACTGATTGACTCCTTTCTAGTCATTCTGAAAAAGCTACTGAAAAGTGTTCATTCAAAAGGGCAGATCAAAAATTAAAACCTGAATTAAATCCAATAAAACTTAATTAGGAAGTTAATGAACCATGATTAAAACGCGTAAGAATATTATAATAGTGATGAATTATTAAATTTGCAGGAGGATAGCGAGGAAATGCGTCAGATCTGGATAGAGTCCGCGCTGGAAAGGGTGATGTGCGCGTCGGACGCGTGTCTCACCTCCCTGTACATAATGACCTCCCCCAGTATGCCGAAGCGCATATTCCTAGAAGATGTTATAGATAGAATTATTATGTTTATAAAATTTCAACTGAACAACACAATTTATTGTGTTTATGATCCTGTATATAGTATTCAGACTGTATCCAAGAAAAAAGGTAATTTTTCACTCAAATATGTTTTTAAAATTTAATCTATTCATTTTAAAATTATATAAGAGTGGATTTGGTTGTCTTAATCTGAGTTGCTTTACTGTTCTTAGCTTGAATTCCTGGTGGGGTAAATTGTTGTGTATTATAATCTGAGTGGTACTGGGAACAGCCTCGAGAATGTCAATTACCCATAACATAACATATTTTTTTTGCTTGCTTAACTAATTTACTTACACAAACAGCTGACACAATTTCTATGTACCCTGCTCTGCAATATGTTATTGCTGTTTTAAGTAAAAGAAGTGTGACGAAACTTCCCATCAAAATGTCTAGTTATAAAATTCTCTTGCTTCATACAATCTTGAAGGCGCTTCGAAAGAGAAATACAAGTAACAGTAACAAAATTTCTGTTCATATTGAAGGTAGAATGAGAATTCAAATAGTTTACATAGATATGCTATACACAGTAGGGGGATATGACAATAAAATCAACTAAAACACTTTTTATCCTTTTACAAAACGCTGCAGACTCCTAGATTTTGTATGACTGTAGCAAGTTGAGTCATAATAATTTTAACGAGGCAAGTAGTATATAATTATTATATTTTATCATGATATTTTAAAAGTAAAGAATTTTAACATTTTCTACTTTTTTTCTAAACAAAGTATTAGAATTTATTGTAAGATGTATCACATATTATCCCCGCAAATTGCTAATGCGCTGGAACCTTGTCCAATTAACATTCATGTGACGTCATCAGGAACTATATGTACGCGTACTCACCGGCCAGTGATGCTTACGGTACTGAGTGTTCGGCTACGCTTACGTCACCAAAATGGCGGCCAGGCGCATTGCCAATTTGCGCAGATAATAGTCAACTCATAGTTGTCGAGACCTATGCAAGAATTCCAAACTTTGTTAAAAGAGGATCCTTTGATCTAAGGGCCTCCTCTACCGTTACATGCTCTTCACAAAACTTCTGCTTGGGGCCACTGATCGCAGATAGCAAGAAAATAAATTAAACATAAAAAATAGTCAAACTTGTGTATGGTTTGTAGTGGATGGTCGCAAGCGTCGCGGCGGGGGTGCGGGCGGCGCGACGCGACGCAGCGGGGCGGGCTCGACGCGCGCCGTGCGCGACTTGTACACGCACGCGCACGAGTGCGTCACTCTGCTCGCGGAACTGCTCGCCGCGCACCACCTCACGGACACTACGGTGCTGCACGCGTCCACTGTCGGTGTGTCGCCGTTTTTTGTCGAGAACGTCAGCGAGTTGCAGTTGTCGGCGCTAAAGTTGGTCACCACGGTAATAAAACTGTATTTTGAATTCCATACTATTTACACTCTATACATAAGTACCTTTTGGTGTCCAGTAGGCTGTGGGAGCTTTAGTGTTTTCCTCACACATACACATTACTTATAAGTAAATTATTTAATGTGCATGCATTTCACAGTTTACTGATGGTTTTTTGGATCCTATGCATCCTTTGTTGACAAAATTAAATCTTCAATATTATTTACAATTAAAATGTGCTAAAAATCTCTTGATGCCCTGATGTCATTATTCTTTCAGATTTTTACAAAATACGAGCAACATCGGCGACTATTACTAGAAGACATACTGGCGTCGATAGCTCGTATACCTAGTTCAAAGCACAACTTACGCTCGTTCCAACTAAGCTCTGATCAACACATTCAAATGTTGACTGCCCTTGTTCTTCAGCTTGTACAGTGTGTTGTTACTCTGCCGGAGACTTTGTGTAAGTCTCAGGATAAAGATAAGGAACATGCTGAGACATCGGAAAATAAAAAGGTAAGTTTGTTTCTGTGTTGCTTCTATTATTAATAGTTTTGAATGTATCTATCTTTGTGTCATAATAAACAAATAAGTATAACTTTTGAATTTCTCAATATGATATAAGATAACTCAAAATTTAAAGTTGTCATGATAAATTATTATGTGTACCTCATTAGAAAATATCTACATTAATAATGTCAAATTTTGTTTACGACACCTGCGCACCACACGCGAAAAGGGGCCTGTCGCGGATCCGCATAGCATAATAATAATTGTATCCACTTTTAAAACGAATAATTAATTAATGGCAACCATCGGTATTTGTTTTTTTTTAAATGCCAGTAAGGATATATAAATAAATATAATAGCAGCCCATAACTGTCCTACTGCTGGGCTCGGGCCTCCCACGATAGGGGGAACGGACAGTATACCCGCCACGCTTGTCCAAGGCGGCTGGGCAGGTTTGATACATCGGTTATCTCGATGTGCAGGTTGCATCACAATGTTTTCCTTCACGGTTGTTAGCAAGTGGTAATTGTAACAATAAGGATATATGCGCAGTTCTAAGAACTAATTCTAAGAGTTAATAAAATTAAACTAAATTTATTTATATTCTTTCTCTGTTCCTGTCCAAGAGAGAGAATATATAAATTCTTGCAGCCGGGGGGCCTATCGTAAGAGGTGACAAAAATGACAGGTGGTAGGGTACTTGCCTGTCTGGATGGTTACCAGCCCTGGTCTAAAGTATGCCGCCATAACACCCTTCACTTGTGTTGCGGCATTAGTGGTCAGGTTCCAGTCTCCATTTAGATTTTTAGATTTTTTATTTATTAAGTTTGCCAACAACTGATACATTGATATTATGCTTAATTAAATATACATGTTAATGGTCTTATGCTAAATATAAAGATAATACACAACAAAAAATCAGGGTAAAAGGCTAGACTTAAGTTTTATTTATTAATTCTGAGTGAATGTGTTTCTTAAATTTGAATAAGGAGTCGTGATATATGTCTATACCGTTCATTTTATTGTATAACCTGCATAAACGAGGAATAGGCGTATAAATGTAATATATAGCCTGCGAACAGCAAATATTGTTATAATAATAAATTATTAAGAATATATATTATTTATCTGGCTCACTAGTTTCTATAATACTAACAACTGATAACTATGGTATATGTATTTTTTTACCAGTTGCGCCAGGAAATTGGTTCTTGTAGATCTTATACAAGTATTTCATTGGGATAAAAAATTTAAATGTCCTAACTTATTAGAATACAGCTCATTCGCGTTCCTTTAATATCTAATTACTACTTTTCTGCAGAATACCCGATCAGACAAAATTAAATGAAAATGTTGTATTCTAGAAACTTATTCCAAAATATAAAATATATTCCACATAAATTTTCAATGTTTATATTTCTTTTTCATTAATTATTAAAATACAATTCTTTTAAAAATTTACTAAGTCTATTAAATGAAAACTCATTTAACAGTTTGTTTCTGTATAAAACAATTGTTGTTCAATTCTATAATATTGTTGGCAGCATGTAGATAAAGATCTCCTAATAATATCAAAGTACGAGGCGGCGATCAGTGTGGGAGGCACATTCCTAACATCATTCCTGAATAAATGCCGAAGCCGCTCCGAGGAGGTGGATTTCAGGCCCCTCTTTGAAAACTTCGTTCACGACCTACTCACCACAGTCAATAAACCAGAGTGGCCAGCAACTGAGCTATTGCTTAGTTTGCTCGGAACTATGTTGGTATGTAATTTTTTGATAGTTAACTGGATAAGGCCAATTTTTAAACCCAGATCACACTTTCGTTGTATTTGAACTCAAAGATTTGTACTCATATGTAACTAGTACAGGATGGTAGTATTAGATTTATTGATTGTACAAAATTGCAGGGTAGTCTCTATAATTTAAATAATTTAATGTATATCCACATTATATTATTATGTGGACAGTCCACATTGTATTTTATGCCATATTTAGGTGGTAATTTTTTTGTTAAATCTACTAGATAAGACTGTATAAAAATCAACTTTTTAATACTAAGTTTTGTTATCAAGGAAAGCACTACTTCAAGTTTATACTCCTAGCCCTAATTAAGTAGGCTATAATAATATCGTATCATGAAGTCTTTATCATAATTTTTGTCCACAATCTGCCAGCTACCATCAAAATTGCCGCGCCAAAACCAAGAGAATTATACTGTCTCTTGTATTAATTCTAATTGTATGTAGTTGGAGGGAGAGAGCATCAGTTCAAAGTTCGTTTTAATTATCTGCATTTGACCACAAATTTGTGGTACTTCCCAATGAGGTGTGTGTGACAGTTCGGCAATAAATTTGTGGTGGTTCCGTCTTAAGACCCAACCCTGCGCCGATTGCACTACGCATTACCAGGTAATGCCGGCACCGATCATATCCATGTACGATATTGTATTTTATTTCTAGGTAAAATATATGTCTGATAAGTCTATGGAAATGTCAGTTCGAGTTGCGTCATTGGAATACTTAGGTTTAGTGGCGGCGCGATTGCGGCGGGACAGTGTGCAATCGCGCGCTAAACTTGCTACGATGGACGCGGTGGTAAGAGACATTCGCGCCGAAGAGGAGAAAGATGGCAATCAGACTCAGGTGATGTACAACTTATCTAAAGCTTCAAAAGGTTTTATTCAAACTAAATTCTCATCAAGAATGTTATAAAAAATTGATATAAGTTTAAAATAAAGTATATTGCCTACTGTACATGCAGTATTTTGCAACATCTTTTCCAGTTTCAAAGTAAAGAATCAAATCTATCTAGTTTTTCACTCTCGGAATTAATTGTCAAGTCATTGATTCAGTCATATAATATAGTTTTTTATGACATTATTACAAAGATTCAGTATCATTGTAAATTTGGTAAGGTTTGACACAAAAATCCGCCTGACCATAATATTACAAATGTTTATATTTGATAAATGTACAATATTTTTTTAACAGAATATAACATATGGTTTGGATGAAGATGAGGAGAGAACGGAATTCCTTCAGCGAGTACTGTTAGATTATCTTGCGATCAATGGCCAAAAAGACCAGGCGTGGAATTGCGCAAGGCATTTTTACATTACACAATGGTATAGGGATATGGTTATCCAGCCTAAAAGTACGTCACCTACAAAGAGGACGAAGAACAAATCAAAGAAAAGGTACAAAGACGAATCGTCAGAAGAGGAGTCCGAACCCGACGACGACAGTGACAGCGGAATAAAGGAATCGAAATCAGACAAAAAACATAACAGTGCTGTCATATCCGCGGAAAAATTCAAGACGATAGAGCGACGAAAAAATTTCTTTCTAGAGAAAATAAGGCCATTCCGATATCAGGGCGGGACACAAGTGCAAGTGATGCAATCATACATCGATTACGGTGGAGCAGAGTTAATATCGCAATATCTAGCTTCAAAGAGGTCTTTCTCGCAAAGTTTCGATAGATACTTACGGAAGATCCTAGTAATACTTTGTGAGAATACGATAGCAATAAGGACGAAGGCGATGAAGTGCCTTGCGATGATTGTGGAGGCGGACCCTGCGGTTCTGGCGAGGCCCGACATGCAGATCGGTGTGAACCGCTCCTTCCTGGACCAGTCCACAGCAGTGCGGGAGGCGGCGGTCGACCTCGTCGGCAAGTTCGTGCTCAGCAGGCCAGACCTCATCGACAAGTATTATGGGATGCTCTCAAACAGAATATTAGTGAGTCATTATATCATTTCACACTATTTCTATTAAACTGCTACACATTCTAAGTAAATGGCATTTCTTATGATATAAATAAAATATCTATATGTAAATTTAATACCTTCACAGTAAATTTTAAACTACAACACTTATAATATCAGCTCATAAATTTCTCACTGTTGGGCTCGGGCGTCCCCATGCCTAGTTAAAAACCTTGATTTGTGAAATATCAAGAAAGAAATAAATCAAATTACAGTTCAAAAATTACATTTAAGGCCAGGCATTAATTGACAGTATACTATGTTCAACAATCTCTCATTAATTAAAATTACTTGTAAAAAAAATAGCTTCGAAATTTACGTCAAAAATCTCTATTTTTCTGGTGGTTGAATAGCTTTATGCACTACATCGGACTGTTCAGGGACAGCAGTGAGTTAGTGTGAGACTTACAATTTTACTGGATACCTCCTAAAACCACTGCTATGTTTACCAATGCACTTCCAAAAACGAACCTTTAACCATTACCTGAGGTATTGGGGACAAAGCCCCAGAAAACTATGTCTTCCTGACCCCTTCCAAGTAACCTTGATGCGGGCGGCGAACATCCCTGAAATCTATCACCAATATGATACTAACTAAAAATCATCAAGTTCACTTAGATTTTATAAAATTTAATTACACTCACACACTCAAAAATTACATTAAACTTACATTATTTCTTACAGGACACTGGTGTTTCAGTACGTAAGCGAGTTATAAAAATCCTCAAAGACATTTGTATAGAATGTCCTGAATTTCCAAAAATACCCGAGATCTGCGTGAAAATGATTCGAAGGGTTAATGACGAAGAGGGTATTAGAAAGTTGGTCATGGAGGTTTTTCAGAACATGTGGTTTAGTCCTTGTGCGAATACTGCTAGACCAGGGGCCTTGGATATGACTGCTGCAGCAGCCGATCCTTTAACAAGGAAAGTTCTCAACATAACTGATGTGGTCATCTCTTCAAGAGATATGGGTCTTGAATGGTTTCAGCAGTTATTGATGAGTGTAAGTTATAATTTTTTAAATTCTATTTAGAGATTCCTCCCTCCCTAGTACGATTACTAGAGAGGGAGGAATCTCACGAATGTGACCAGCTGTGACAAAGAGGAGTCAAAAAATCTTGAAATTCGTGTGACGTAATTTGTACATAGATTAAGTGCATCTGTCCGTCTTTCAATACATGAATGTTATAAATAAAAATACTATCAACGAAAATTGGTTTAGCCATGATACTTCAAGTCGTTTTTGTTTTACTTAATATTGTTTTGGGATTCCATAGCCAATTGACAAAAATAAATAATTAATACGAGGTTCACAGGGTTGTTTAAAGCAAGTTAACAAGAGTGTTTTTATAATCATATTCAGAATATATTTGGTAATTGTAAAGAAACCGAGAAAGAGATGGACTGTTTGTAAGAATATAGGAGTATAGAAGGAAAAGACATATTGTGCAGACACCAAATAAATTGGAAAAGGAGAAAGAAAAGTGAGAAAATATTATTAGGCAATACACAGCTTTTAAGAGCCTAGAAACCTCGTATGACTATTCATAAACAAAGAAGTTAATGTTAATTTCTCTACAGAACCCTTATCTGGTTGCACTTGGCAGATTTTTTAAGGTTACTAATATAACATGTATTAAATTAAACTCTACAGTTATTCAAACCTAAAGAGGATAAAGACGATTCCACAAAAATTATTTATCAACCGCCTAAGTCGCTGTTAGTGGCGTGCCAACAAATAGTCGACTGCCTTATAGAGAGTTTACTTCAGTTAGAAGAAAACAGCACAGAAGGTAAAAATACTGTTTTTATGGCAATTTGTAGGTCTGTGGTCTGCCGGTGATCACTTTTAACTACATTATAATCATGTCCATATCGACCAGATACCAACTAAAATAAAACATTTATATGAATTTTGTGTTCTAGAAATGTTAATCCGACATATTTCAATTGAAGCATTGTCAATTGCATTTTTGGAACGAAGTACCTTATCGCGCGCGAATGGCGAAAGGGGGCTAGACGGAAAATTTTAAGACCAAAAAAGTTGTAACGACACCAAATGTTGTAACGACACTTTTTTGTGATTTGCCATTTTTGTCATTCTGGTGCATTTGGTTGGTGTGGTCGAACGATGTGGTCGGTGTAGTTGGTGGTGATGTGGTCGATGTATATATGTATATATATATATATATATATATATATATATATATATAAATTATTACAATTCCTTCACTAATTAATCGATAGGAACTTCGTTCCATCCGGGTGTCCCTTGACACCTCTCCAGTTTTTTGTGTTTGACGGCAGTTTCAGTCGTATCAAGACATTAACAACTAGAAAAAATGACATATTGATTGATGTTACCAGGAAAGTGTATCATTATCAATTAATTATTCTCTGCTGTAGAAATTTTATTCATTTTATCTCATTTATACCAACTCCCATCTTTTACAGGATCAAGTTCTTCGCAAAGAATTCTTGCGTGTTTGTCCACGTTGCATTTATTTGCAAAGATAAGGCCACAGCTATTGGTCAACCACGCATTGACTTTGCAACCGTATTTAAGTTTAAAGTGTCAGGTAAGTTAAGTTTTCGTTGTAATTATTTTTTTTAATTGTTTGAATTTGTTCAAACTAATTATTTCTAGAATTTGCAAAATAATATAAACTGTAAGGCAGGAAAGTCAAAGTTAAGTCGCGGGCATAGCTAGTATTTATAAAGACAACATTCATTAAAATGCTGACAGTACTGTTTCTTGTACTTGTGCAAGCAAATGTAGACTTTAAGGTGACAAACATTTTAATTTCGTGAGTGTACAATGTATATTTACAGGCTTTTTCAGAGTTCATCTGTGTGAAGCAACCAACACTCCATATGAATATAAAATTGGATCATTCAGTGTTATTGACTGTCATCTGTCGATTCAGACTAATTGAACTGTGTATACTACTGATATTACATGGTACTATTAAGTCTACTTCTTAACGGTTTTATCATGTGTACTAGTAGCGAAACATTAAGAAAATACGACATTTAAGTCTTCCCATTGGAATGAAGCGACAAAATAATCGATGTAAACTTAAAATTGAGTCACTAAATGTCGTATCTGTTCCATTCTGTATCTAAACAATCAAGTTGATTCGTTTTGGTTGAACCAGCTAATATAAACTTTACATTTTTACCGAACCATTGTCATACTTTGTGTTCTATGGTTTTTTAACAATCGACTGTTGTTTAGAACCAATACGAGCAACAAATAATGTCGACCGTGGCACTGACGCTGGAGCTGGTGGTGCCCCTAATGGAGCACCCGAGCGAGGTGTTCTTGGCGCAGCTGGAGGAGGATGCCGTGAAGCTGATCCTGCAGCGCGGCCAACTCGTGATCGCCGCGTGCATCGCGTGCCTCGCGGCCATCGTCAACCGACTCACGCGCAACTACAAGCTCATACGCGACGTGTTCAACAAATACCATGGTCAGTCTTTATTCTCTTTACATTTAAACTTATATATAATCAAGTCCTTTGTATTTCTCTAAGTAAAGACTTGGAAGCTATTTAAGCCTGTCGTTAAATGTGAGTTGAAGTTAATACAGCCTTTCAACTCAATGTGTAGATATTCCTTTAGAGAAAATAATACATACACGTGGGCACGAGCAAGGTACACGCTCCATACAAAGATAAATAGTAGATTGTTACACGAAAGGTGAAACTGACATGAGACAGTTTGGCGCACGATCAAAGCGAGGGCGCTAATTCAAGTGCCTAAATAGGCCTTTCACCTGAGTTTTAACACTCTGCTTTTCATTTCGAATATGAGGAAAGTAAATAAAAACTGATTAGTTAAACAAACGGCGTTAAATCGATATATAAATCTGATGAGCTCATTAAATTATTTCACATTTGAAATATCAAACAATATTTTTTTTTGTGGAATTCTACCAGCCAGTATTTTTTTGTCACTGTGCTTGTAATTTACTATCAAGTAAATTATCTCTAAGTTATGTTAATTAAATAACAATTAAGTGAAAAGTAATTTATTTGTATAAAATGCTATTATAACTTTGTTGATAATTTTTAATTACAATATATGCCGCAATTTGACAGTGGCTGTAAAAAAGTTGCGACATGAGTCGCATGTATTATCTATGGTTCGTATAGATTTTTACTTTTTTTTCAGCAGGGAAAATTGTTTCCCAGGGACGAAAAGTTCTGTTTTCATCCCTGAGAAATGAACAAATATGCTCTTCCATTATTTACAATTATAACACAAAAAACCGTAAAAGCCTTTTTTATGAAAATCATAACCAATGTCATTTATTTTCAGGTGTGCTTTTGCAATGGAAGAGTAGTTGGCAACGGAATCCAGAAATGACACGTTCACTACACACGAGACCGCACTTTCGACGAGCACTTTTCATCGTCGGTCTGTTATTACGATATTTTGATTTCACTGAAGCAAAAGTAATAGAAGGGCTTCCTGTAAGTACAATGATATTAATGATTACCAATTGTACTTCAATATATTTGTGCATATCATTAAAACTGCCTTTGTACTAAAACATACTTTTTAAAAACTCTTTATAATATTCTTCAGCTTTCAAAAATGAATATGAAGTTTCGCTTTCAAAAATGTATGATATTGGTTAAAAATGAAAAACAGTTCCACGGTGTTAATTATTTTTAAGTAGAAAGAATTCTTAATGTGCCGTAAAGTGTGATATTTTGCCCAGTAAAAGAGGTACAATTTGTATTAAGACTTAAAATTAGGTTAATAAATTTGGACCTTAGTGTCAATAGGTTAATAATGCTAAACAAATAATCTACAATATAAACATTTTACGTTAGATTTCTCCCTCAGGTCGATATAAAGGAGCAAGTGTACACAACTTTAATGTTTTTTGTGGGGCTTGAAGAAGAGGACTTTGTGTCGCACACACTGAAAGCGTTGGGTTCAGTGTGTGTAAGGCATTACGAGTTCATGTTAAGGCCTGAACTGAAAGAGTTCTACCACCAGCTTTTAACGTCTGATCTGGCGCCTATAGAAATGAAGGCGGATGTACTGAGAAATATAGAAATGTACTTACAAGAGGAGGAGCAGAGGATGATCAGACAGGATAGCGAGTGTAAGTTTATTATTGTTTCCTACTTCAATGTCGTCTCTGATTTATTGCTATTGATGTTATATTGATCGTTCCACAATTCTTTTGTTAAATGATACCATATCAATTATCAATTTTGTAGACGTTAATAATAATGTTATAAAATACTAATAGTGCTGTGACTGTACATTGGACCTATTTAAAAAAAACATGTGCGTCTGGGGCGCCCGACAGAAGTGATAACTTGCATGAGCGAAAGGGAAGCCAGGCAGACTGGCGCCGTAACGCGTTACGTAACGAAGCAGTTCACCCTCCCATAAGAAGTTATCAGTTCAAAAAAACTGGAATACCTATTAATATTATAAATGCGAGAGTAACTCTTGTCTGTCGATGCTGAAGATGAACATAGGATACTTTTTATTCCGAGAAATGGGATAGTTTCCGCGATAAAAGTATATTTGTCTCTATGTTTGTTATGCTTTTACAGAAAAAGTATTGTCCCGCTTTTGTGGATATTTGGTATATATGTGATTTTAATACTGAGGGTGGACCAGGGATATTTTTCATCCCGGATAATTGGATAGATTTATGTAAAGGTTATCCCAGAAAGTAGGATTGGTTTTGATTTTTTATGATTTACCATTTTCGTTATTCGCCTTATAAATATTAAATTATTTTTTATATATTATGAGCGAAACTCAAATGCGTCCTTAAAGTGCGCACACTTTATTGCCTAGAATAAAGTTCAAGAGGGTAGTACATACAAAGCTGTGGGAATAGTGTTACTCTATCACTCGACTGATCACTTGTAATCAATGTTAACACTTGACTGACCTTAAAGAAACTCATGGAATAAATATCTCTCGAGCCGCAATTAAGTTTTGCTCATACTGTGTAGATATACAATACATACATTTGCGCGTTGTCCTGGAAACTCTATCTATTGAGTCGAAAAAATCAAACTTATGTATATGTATATACTCTTCTTTGTTATTTGGATAACAGATTAGCTGCTCTTTCTCTTTTCTTTCACCTCTTTCTAATGATTTTGGGCCGGCACAATAAGTATTTTCTTCCATACTTCTTTATTTTGACATACATCCTCTGTCACAACACAAATCATCATATTATGATCCTATTTCACACAATACATCCAACCCTTTTATTGATTTACTTTTAAATTTGTATCTATGTTTATGTTAATTCCTGATGTTTGGAAACTTGATAAATTATTACAGGATTTCTAGATTGATGTATAGATAGATATTCATGATGTAATTTGATGTTTCGCAGGGTCGAAAAGGTCAAAACACGAGAACTTGAAGGAGATGGGTGACGTGTCTTCCGGTATGGCGTCGACTGTGATCCAATTATACCTAAAAGAGATTCTTGGTTCATTCCTGCATCCGAGCACAGTAGTGCGCTCCAGCGCCATGAAGGTTGTACAGTTGGTGTTGGCGCAGGGCTTGGTGCATCCTGTACAGGTATGTCTTTGGTTATCACCTCGCTATTTGAGGCTAAAAATTTTTTTTCATATATTTAGGTGGTGGTTTTTGATTGACATGCTATTCAGGTAAAACTCAAAAAAAAATACTGTAATAATATAAGTTTACACAATTTACATTGTTAGATACTTTCTAAATATTTTTTGGATTCCACAACCAAATCGCCAAAATAGAATCATATGCCTATGTATGTATATGACTGCCATTTTTGTAGAAGAGCAAAGAAGCGAATCCCACACACAGGCTGCCACTTTTCCCTGGTCCCTCAATCGGATTTCCTCTGATAAATAAAATTAATTTGTGACATGAATTCCTTAATTAAAAAATATTCTACAGTTTATTTGGGCGGGTGGCGTCTGCAGTTTCTCATTTTTAGTTAAATATTAAAAATAAAAAAACAATGATGATTTTGTCTTGTTTTGTTTAGATCAAAAAATCAAAAAATTGGTAGTGAGATATAAACTTCCAAAATTGCGTGAAGGGGTGTTCCCCTCTGATTATGAATAATAGGGTCGAAAATGAATAATTCAGTGGTAGACTTTGAAATAGTGGATTGTGACACGAAAGGTGATAGTGCCTATTTAGGCATGAGATGATTTGACGCACGAACATAGCGAAAGCGTTAATAGTTGGAGTGCCTAAATAGGCCTTACACCCGATTTGTAATTCAAAAGTTTTTGCTGGTCGTACATGTATGTCATAATTTAAATTTTATGTTTTATCGCTGTTCAAAGGAGAAGAAGCGCAAGAAACTCCTCAGCAATATGTCTAGCTAAAAAGATTTTTTCACCATAATTATTTATATATTATCTCAGGCGTAATATAAAGTATTGTAATATGTAACGATTAACGAAAATTGGTTTGAATAAGATCTGTTGACTATCTTTTGAAGTATGGTGTATCTCTAATTTATTTATGGATTCCATATTCAAATAACAACAGTAACAGCGGATCATTATGGAATGTTTCCTGATGCAGAGATTGACTATATGAAAGCCTCTAACTTAGTTTGACCAACTTGGTGGGAAGATCTGCAGGGAGTGCGAAATTAACATGTTTATAGTTTTGACTAAAATTATAATCTTGGTTTCAGATTGTCCCATATTTAATATGTATGAGTACGGATTTAGAAGTGACTGTGTCACATACAGCAGATAAAAATCTCCAAGAGATAGATAAGAAGTACCCGGGATTCATCCACATGAAGGCACAACTTGGGATCAAATTATCATATCAGCTGCAGAAGATATTACAAACAGAGGCCACCAAAGGTGTTATTAGAGGATTTAGGTGAGCATAGTCTTCATTTCTTGTCTGATTTTTTAAATGTAAGTATCACCTTCCCCTATAAACTTTTCACAATAATTCAGCTTCAACCCACCAACAAGTTAACGGAGTTAGTTTTACATCTTACATAGCGCTAATGACGCTCTGATTGAACGAACGTAGTAAATTATAACGTCATATCTCGTCAAATTGTATTTAAACTAAAAATATCTTCGAAGTTAAAAATTAATTGTTATTTAAACATTTATTCCTATTATATTTTCTTAAGTTTTCGCGACTAGTATACGTAATAAAGCTACGAACGTACATCTGAAAAGTGGGCGAAATTCGGTATAAAAATCAAATCAAATACCGCGCTTAAAATTGTTAAAACGTAGTTTTATTATTAATTAAAATTATTTTTATCGTGATATTTTAAAAGTAATGTCCAAAGTCTGATATTTTAGTATTTTCACTCTTTTGTATGTAAGAATATTTTTCATTTATTCTGATGTGTGTCATCAACCGAAATACTTTTGGTACAACCTAAATACTGTATAATCATTATATCTCACTATTGTTGAATTTTTTATTTTAATACTTATAGTAGATTTTTGGGATTTCAGAAAAAAGGATCAAGATGAGTTGCCGACGTCATTGAATGGTTTTTTGTATTCGCTATTGAGGAATACGAGGCCGCAGCGGCGTGCGTTGGTTTTGTCACTACTCAAACAGTTTGACGACGTATCGGTAAGATACTCTTAAATAATACAACTCGTATCTAACACACTGCAGCACTTGGGATCCATTATAGGGGAGGGAACGATGTACCCGCCTTATTGCGGATTAGCACTTTTTATACATCAATAATCTCTATTTATTTTTAATGTGAAGATTGCCAATGTGTTGCCAGCTTTTGGGATAGGTTAGAGGATGAGACAGGAGATATGGGATAGAGGGGATGGGACATAGAATTGGAATCGGGAAAGGGTGCAGTGGGCTATTGGAGCTGACTCATCGCACGAAACACTGTGAAAGTTTTCTACACTCATCAGCATATTCTTATAGTGGCAATATGCACATCAAATCGAAAAATCGCCTAAAGCTTGATTTCCATTTATTTTGCCTTAGTAAAGTTAGTTAGTTGTTAGTTTACATACAAGACTGGTGATTTAAGCGATTGACGTCCTTGTTCTCATTCAGACAATAACATAGTTAACGAGAAACTGGGAATTAAAATTATTGCTCGTAAGTGTAATAATATTATAACATCTGTGTAACTCCATTCTTCCAAATAAGATTGGAATAAATTGATTGATTAATTTTAATTTGTTTTATTCCAGACTGCGCCCTTGGATCAGATGTTGTATTTGGCTGACAATTTAAGCTACTTTCCATTTCAAGTACAAGACGAGCCTCTATTTATTATACATCATATAGATATTATTATATCGACATCGGGCTCCAATTTATTACAGCTTTTTCGTGAGGTATTTATAGTTTTTACATGTATTAATTTACTATCAAAAATTTATCAAGTTATTTTTTAAGAACTGTATATTGATAAAAATATTTTCTATAAAATTCTAAACATGTGTCTGTACATTGAAGCCGTTTAAAAAAATATCTGGAATAGTCTATATAAACGATGGAGAACACAACATAATTTTTTTTAGATTTGTCTGTTTGTTTAAGATTTACGTGAAAACTACTGGGCCAATTTCGATGCGGTCTTCGCTGATCGACATCTATATAAGATATTTATATATACAAAGGTTTTAATTAATTCAAGTTTCAAGTGTATAAATAAATTATTAATTATAAAATATCCTTATAATCGCAAGAGTTATAACATAACTTTTTGTTTTTTTTTCGTGGGTCGCGGTTGAGAAAAAAATGCCCTAGAATATAGTAAGTCCCGTACTGGACACACAGTACAAAGGCATAGTTAAAAATGTGACATTTGAACAGGGCTTAACAAAGACGGAGGTGGAGGAGAAGGAGCCGGAGCCCCTGGACGAGGAGGACGAGGAGGAGGAGGCCGAGGCGCTGGTGGCGCGGCTGCCCGAGTGCACGCGGCCGCTGCGCGACGCGATGCGGCAGGCGCGCGGCTGCCTGCTGCTGCTCGTCCTCAAGCAGCACCTCAAACAGCTCTACGGGTTCACTGACGCGTTAGTACTCTTCACACGCTCACACCACTCACATTGTCAATGTGACATTTTCACATTTATCCACTGTCATAAAAAAATATTTGCAGATAGCACAAAAATTGCGACGTGTGAAAATATTTATGAACAAAAAATATTATTTAATTATTGTAGAGAGCAAGCTGAACCCTTCTTAAAAACATCTACACGTCCCAAGAGAATGTGTCCAAAATGGACTGGATTTTAAATGGGTCCTTTTGATATACATAGAATAATGTCTTTGATGTTATTACCTAAGTAGAATTACATCAAATTATAAACCAGTACAATGAAGGAAACTTGATTTATATTGTATTCTAGCTGTAATAGCTATAATCTTTTAGAGTTATAAATAGAGTTAGTTGGGCTTAGGTCATTAAAGTCAAAGGGTAAGGTTCCCAGGCTGGCTATGTTACATCGCTGAGATCTTTGTAAAATCTCATGGCCTCAAGTCGTCGTCGTCGCTCCCCCCTCCCTACAGTCCAAGTCTTTTGTCTACCATCGTTACAATTTATACATATTAATTAATTGTAAAACAATGACACATTTTATTTCAGCATAAGTTAAAAAAGTCACAGTTGTATTATGAGTAATAAATAATCAGTGTTTGTCTCTGGGACAGTTACAAAACAGCAGATAGCAATGGCTTAAAGTATATTTATGATATTTAATCTTCCAAGTAAACCTGTAATTATAACAAGCTGCTAGGCCAAAGAGGCTATTGAATAGCAAATCTTTGAGTATAAGGAATTTACAAGTAAATGCAGGGCAACACATATAGCTTTAAAACATCCGTTGGTAACTTTTAGGAAAATCAACCAGTATTCGCCGTCGGAGAGCGTGAAAGTGTATGAGAAGGCGATATCGAGGCGGCAGGCGCCGATATTCGAGCCCAAGGCCACCATCGCGCAGCTGCTGGAGGAGGAGTGCGGCGACGAGCTCGACGAGCGCGCGCGCCGGCGGCTCGTCGACGACTACCTCGAGGTATCCTTCCAACACACCTTCATTCTTATTGCGAAGCTGACAGACGGTCCGCATAAGGGCCTGTTCGCATAGCAATATTTCACAGCACGTTTTCTCGTAATTCTGTAACGCATTGAATATTATAGGAGTAGCCGCACTGGCGGATTTATTTCCGCGCGAATATTTTGTACTGTATAAAGTAAGTATGGCTATGTTCGCACTGTGGAATAAAATTTAGTTTTACGCGTTTAGTCGTGTAACGTCGCTATTGAAAGTATTAGTAAATTATCGAATGATTTTTTGTCATTTTGTAATAGCCAAAAAACTTTTTGCTGTATTTTCGCAACCCTTGATATTTTATGTAGAAAAATCCTTTCATGGAACATTGAAGTTCATGACATCTTTTGATACCTACGTCTGTTACGCCGCCTTAGCATTAGATAAATTAAAATTTTAGTTCGGATGTCCATTTTACACGTACGTCTGAGCTGAGAACTGAATTAAACTGACAAAAATAGTACGAAATTTTATTCGCAGTACGTACTAGGAGTAATTCCGGTCGCGGAATTTAATACGCGAGAATAAAAATCTCGCGGTGAAATATCGCTGTGCGGATAAGGCCTAATAGAAACTGGTTACCTTCGCCTATAGACGTATGCCACACGAGGGGCGAAGCCAACGTGTTTAACTCGTATCTTCACGGATTAAGCACCCGAAACATTGAGGCAGTTGTAGCGTGTAAAATATTTGCATTAATGCTAGTCCAGTCACTTGAGGCAAATGGGTCAAATGTCGGAATAAAACGAAAAAGCTGAATGCAGGAACCTTTATTTTGGCATTCTAAATGTTATATCAAAAGTCACATAAGGTCATGTTTAAGGCACCTGAAACATTCAAGGTTTAAAGTCACAAAAATCAGTTATTTTGCAATATCTCCTTTTCTGTGCCTCAAATTATTTTCGTATTTTATTATAAAAGTTGTATTGCATACATTTCTGTAATTATTTTGTCATGGCAGATTCTTTATATTGAATCGTTTTTGAGATATAGAGCGAGGAGCTCAGCTATATACATGCTGAAACTCAAGGTAAATCGCGAATCCTAGTTCTTAATACAGTTTTTTTAACTTCATGTCTCAAATATTAGTTTGATGGAGATTGGTATACATTTTCTCCGCATTTGAACTTGGTTGGGTGTATCATGATGATTGAAATTAATGGCCGGTGCCTTTATCTTACTATTCATTCACTTGCCCTACCATCAGTTGGAGTATGACATTACTTGTATAAAACTTATGTCAAATTTTAACTGATAGTAAGGTAAATGATCTGTCGGCAAGATATAGAAACCGGCCATAAATCATAATTCATCTTCATCCAAATTATAATAAAGGTTACAAGCTTTATAAAAACTCCACTTATTCAACTAACAAAAGTATGGTACACATGACGGTTTCTTGAAGAAATCGTCGTGAACACAAATTGAAGAAACTTTCTTTAATTTGTGTTCACTACTCAAAAATTACCAAAGTGTGTTGTGTCGTTGCCAGCTCCGTAGGTCGATAATATTACCACATCGTAGACTCCGTCAAGCGCCACCAGGGCGGCGCTGGCGTTCCAGTTATTTGACAGATAAAGATTGCATCCGATTGTCACTAGTTAATGTACCAACTTTTCACCACCAGTTACTTGATTTCCTAAATCCGTTCTCTCTTTAATAAATGCCTCGAAACCTGGAATCCGGTTATTTGACTACTTCCGCGGTGTGGTTTTATTTTCAAAACTACTTCCATGCTGATAAGTTAATTATTTAATACATTTGCAAATATTACTTATAACTGGTACGATACTCTACTTAATTGTTACTTATTACAGTTCAAACAATTGATGCTGAAGTTTGACCCCGAGGAGGAGGAGGAGGAGGAGGCGGCGGGTGCCGGCGCGGGGGGCAGCGGGCCGCCGCCGCCCGCCCCCGCGCCCCCGCCGCCGCCGCCCACGTAGCGCCCCGCGCACGTTGCGCCCACCCCATAGACATTGCGGCCCAGTGTGCGGTGTGTGCGCAATAAACGGACTCGGAGCCCCCTCGTCTCGTTTCGGATGCGTTCCCTTTCGTTTAGTTTACCTCGGTTTAATTTATTGCGGTGGGGCGCCGCGGCCGGCCGGGGTGCGCCCCTTGTACATTATAGAAGGCCGCGCCGCCCCCGTCTCGACCTTATACTTCTTTATAAGTTATATTTGGATAAACTCGATTTTGTTTTATATCAAAAGTCTTGTGTGTAGATAATTTTTATGAAGAATATAAAGTATATGTAACTAAAATGACTTGAATTTTTCAAACGTATTTTAACTTGTTACGTTGAGATCAGAATGTGTTGTGTGCGGGTGGCCCCCACAGCGGCGGCTGCTCCGTGCGGACGTGAGCCGCGTTTGTTTGTATACTTACCATACATGGATGATTTTTTTTTATTGGAGAGAGGATTAATGTTCATAATAGAATAAAAGTTTAAGTTGCATTTCATATTTTGTAATTAATAAAAACATTAAAGTTACAAAGATAGATATTAAAAATATTATTTTGTATTTACAAGTCCATTAATTAATTAGACTGAACGAGATATTTTAAATTTATATATTTGTTTTTTTTTACATTTATACATAAAATATACACATAATACAAATTCACCACATTTCTTAATTAATATAGATATTAAAACGAGATTTTATTTTGTCGTTCCTCAGACATGGCGAACTTATTGCATAAAAAGAATATAAGCGTTTCTGGTGTAGGTTTGACTTTACCCTCCGCTATCAATCGCTTGAGGTTGCGTATGCGCTGCTTGTGCGGGTACTCCCTCGATGGTGTTTGCACCTACAACAAATACCTTTTTTATACAACCTGTTATTAATTTAAATACAGATCATTTAGCAAACCATTTCTGAGTGAGCTGACATAACAATAAATCAAGGTTTATGGCAGGGCTGGATTTAGGCTGTTTCTAGCGGCAAAGACTAGAGGCAGCCGGCTACCAGTACCACGAAGCAGATTTAGTAGTACATTTTTATTGTAATACCATTTTTGAAATTAAAAAGAGGGCCCCACGGCGAATGTAGAAAAATATAATTGAAAAGGTATTAAATGAAAGGGCTTAATTAGCAAGTTACGAAATACTTTTTATTTAGTTTTTAGCATTTTTCAATCAAATATTTGAAAAAAGTATTGTAAGTCATATAGTCCTTTAAATTAGAACACGTCAACATGGTAGGAATGAAACTTTCGTCAACTTTTCCGTCCGACCGGTCGACTGTCGCCGCGTCTTTTCGTATCCTTTCCGATCTGATGCAATGCGAGCGGTTCGGTGGAAATCAACCTTAGGACCGCTGCTATTACGTGGATCAGTAAGTCCCGGGACTAACTAAGAAAAACACATTTTTTTGGCAAAACTTGACTTTTTTCATCAACATAGTCTCCTTCAAGAGCAACACAATCAATCCAGCGCTTCTCTAATATTTCAATACCTTTCTTGTTGAACGATTCATCTTTGGCCTCAAAATAAGCATTCGTTTCAGCGATGACTTCCTCGTTTGAGTAGAATCTCTTTCCTTGGAGCATTTTTTTGAGGTCTGCAAACAGGTAGTAGTCGTTGGGGGCTAGATCCGGTTAATATGGTGGGTGCGGAAGCAATTCGAAGCCTAATTCTTAGCTCCAAACAGCGCTCGGAATCAACGACACGCTGTCGTTCCTGATCCGCCGTGAGCAAACGCGGCACCCACTTTGACAACAGCTTCCTCATAGACAAACGTTCGTGCAAAATAGCGTACACACTGCCGTATGATATCTTTATGGTGTCAGCCATCTCACGCAATTTGAGTTTACGGTTTTCAAAAAAGAACTGGCTGACTTTTTTTGGTAGTTTCCGGTGTAACTATCTCATTTCGCCGGCCGGAGTGTTCAGCATCTTCAGTGTCTGTACGACCTTGTTTAAACTCAGCATATCACCGAGAAATATCACTTTTCAAGCCATTACTGAGCTTGCACTGTATTTTTTTCATCAAAAAGCAATGATAAATCAACACACGAAATTGTTTTGAGAATATCAAGACTAGCGTCACTTAAATCGCTCTAGCTCGGGGACCAAACATCAGAATGTCATGAAATTTTGATAAGTATCTTCTGAAGGTACTCATGAAAAATCATACGGAACTTTTGTTGGCAAAGCCATCTATGTGTCAGTCCCGGGACTTATTGATCCACGTGTTACTCAACGTGAATGGCCCGCAAAGACATTGAATAAGGTGACCCGACAAGCATTCTACTTAGTTGTATCATATAGCTGACGAAACCACTGTTCATCAGGTTTACCGTGAGCCTCTCAGCAGAGAGGCTATTATAGATTATCTATAATATTATAGATTTTATGTATATACAGCAGTATATACATAAAATCTATAATATTATAAATTCTAAACATGCCGTGTTTGTTCATTAAATCTAATGAAAAAAAAACTTAAATGGACTATAAACGACAGAGAACACAATGTTTTTTATAAATTTCTTGTCTGTTCGGGATTAACGTAAACACTAATGGGCCGATGTCGATGCGATTTTCGCTGATCGGTAGCTAATTCTTAGATTTCAAATCGGCGCATTTTTTAACGAAACTCCCGCGAGTATTTTTCTGTGCATCATTAAAATAGATTAAAAAATCAAATTCCAATGGGATTTTTTTACTGATCGATAGCAAATTTTATATAATAAAATGTATGATTTTTAGTGCGAGTATGGCTGATTTAACATATACTTTACTTGAGGTTTCATATGTGACGTAGTAAATGATTTTATCCGATTAAGATTTAGATTTAACGCCTGATTTCATTAGACAAGTAGTTGTTTTTTTAACTAATCATTTTTTATTTACTTACCCAATATTCGAAATGAAAAGCAGTGTTCTCTCTCGGTGAAATCTCGGGTGAAAGACTTTTTTAGGCACTCGAAGTATTAGCGCCCTCACTACACTCGCACGCCAAACTATCTCATGCCTAAATAGGTCACTTTCACCTTTCTTGTAACAATCTACTATTTCATGCTAGTAATAAGGAAAAAATGCTAAGTAAGATCATGGAACTTCTGTAGCAATGCTGACAGATGGATCAACCAAATGAACATGGAGGATAGAGGTACTATCTTCCATGCAAATGAATTAAATTGTCAAACATGTAAGACTGAAAGAAGAGTGACTATGTTACATTAAAACTACGTTTTACAGTTCTACACGCGCCATTTTGTAAGATTTTAATTCCGAGTTTCAAACATTTTGCAGTAGCCGTGGTCACGGAAGAGAAGGATGTCTTGAAATGTGTACTAATATAATTGCGCAAACTAAAAAATTAGATTTTATATTTACATCGACCACTTTAGTGGCTTCACTCTTTAAAGACAGATATGAACAGTCTAAAATTGATTTAAGTCGAGAGAAAATTGATTTTGTGTATATTTCAAACATTTGCCAACTGTTTCGAGTATTATACAAAATGGATATAATGCACTACGTTGTCCTAATTAAGTTAACTGCAACATTTAGTGTGCGCTGAGTAATCAAACATGATTCATGGACTGAAATAGTTAATTATTCACTTCAAAACAATTACTGTTTGCCCAACTGATTTTCTAATATTAATTTCGTCTCGCACGAATGCTTATTGGATAACGTAACGTATACATATACCTCTTAATATTATAAATGCGAAAGGAACTCTGTCTGTCTGTCGGTCGGTCTGTCTGTTCGCTTGCACGTAAAAGTATTGGACCGATTTTGCCTGAAACTAGGTGTGTGTGTATATATATATCTTATATATAAAATTCTGTGTGCATATTGGGTAGGTCTAAGAATCGGACAGCATCTATTTTTCATCCCCCTAAATGTTAAGGGTAGTCCACCCCTAAATATTATTTTTTTAATTTTTTGATATTTTTTTTATTTTTATTTTTTTATGATACAGAATTAAAAAACACATACAACTCTAAATTTTCAACCCTCTACGATCAACCCCTACTTTTAAATAGCGATATTAGTATTTTTATAATTTTCTACTTGGATGATTTAGATTTTAATTTTAACCAGGTAGATGGCGCTGCAATCGGGTACCAGAATTTAGGTGTTCTTTTTGTTGTTGTATGTGTTGAAGTTTGTCCCAGAATGGTTAAAATAAACGATTGGCTGGGTCCAATCGTTTATAGGTGGCGCCGCGATACTCCTAAACGCTGGGCCTGATTTTGATGAAATTTTTTGTTTGTTCAAGTGGATTTGAGAATAGTTTAGATTAACATTTGGTCCCGGTAGATGACGCTGGAATCGGGTTCTAAATATATTTTTTTAAAGGCAGGACAACGTCTGCTGGGTACAACTAGTATATATATAAAAGAAAGTTGTGTTAGTTACACTTTTTATAACTCAAGAACGGCTGTACCTATTTGGCTGAAAATTCATGGGAGGTAGCTTAAAACCGGGAGACGAACATAGGATACTTTTTATCCCGTTGGAACCGGTAGGTGGCGCTGAGATCGGTTTCTAAAATCCTCCTAATCACCTGGACCGATTTTGGTGATTTCGTTTTTGTGTGTTTGAGTGGCTCCAGTGAGTGGTTTCAATCCACAATGGTAATCGGTAGGTGGCGCTGGGAACGGGTCCTAGATTTTTATTTTTTCAGTGCTGGACAACATCAGCCGGGTCCGCTAGTCTAGATTAGATATAGGATACTTCTCATCCCGGAAAAGGGATAGATTTATATAAAAGTTACCTCAGAAATTGGGATAGGGTTTTTTTGTGATGTTCATTTTTGTAGTTTTGGTCATTTTCGACATTTTTGTAATTTACAGATGATAGACAAAACTTGACACACAAGGTACTACTTTCTATAGCAAAAATAAAACTTGAACGGGTTATACGGGATGACAATTTGTATGGGAGACCAATAATTTCTCAAGTTTAAAGATATAAAAATTTAACATCTAAATAGTAAATAATAACTTGGATTGCCTATCTGTTAAGTTTCACGGAAAAAGCTACTGGAGTACTGGATCGGTTTTGCTGTAATTTTGTACATAATGTTGATTTAATACCAAAAACTATTACTAATAGATAGATACTTTTCACCCTGGGAGATGTTTGCGATATAAAATGAAGTGAATCTTTCTGGGACTCATAGCACTAACATAGAAATTTCATACAATGCAACCAATTCTTGCTTGCTTTTTAAACAAGAGGCACGCACTAGGGTTTGACTCTGGCGCAGCCGCTGGGTAAACTCTACTTTTATTATAAATTATACATAGAATAAATCTGAAAGAGAGTGTCGGGGCGAAGGTAGTAAGGAAAGAAATGCTGCGGTGGTTCGGGCATGTGGAAAGAATGAATGATGGAAGAATGACTAAACAGATATACAATGCAAAAGTGGATGGATGCAGAAGTCGCGGAAGGCCACGACACACCTTCCATGATCAAATTGATCGTGTACTAGTAGAAGGTGATGTCAGGAGCCTTGAGAACAGACGAGCGTGCATGACAAGAGCTATGAATGTCAAAGAAGCAAGTGAGGTGTGTAAGAATAAGCCTAAATGGCGCTCTTCGTGCCTACCCCGCAAGGGACCTGGCGTGAAGTTATGTATGTATGTAATATAATAATAAAAATTAGTCTAAGACAACTTAAACCGCCTCTAAATCGGTGAGCGTACGATTATTATTCATCCGGTAAGCGGACGACTACACACTTCGTCATATTAAGCATCTAAAGACAATTTAAATAAAATTTTATCCAATAATACTTAACCAGGTTATAGATTAATTGTTTGTTTCGCCGGGCTATGCAACTTTAAAAAGCATATCTTAAAAGCAACAAAGAAACGAAACAGTATACTGCATTAGAAATAAATATTTTACCACTTATTGACTTGAATACATAGTCACTAAGAAACATCCTTGTGATTTTTGAAGATCTCTAACAATACCTAGCATACCTAGGCGCACTTTCATTTCAGCATTGTGAAGCAGCATTTGAAATATATTTTCTTGCCTTAAAATAAATCAACATGGCCTATGTATACTGTAAGAATACAAACAGATGAACCACGATTTTCTGATATTTCCGTTTTTGCCAAAATGGCAAACAACACAACCCTAAAAATGGAGCAATGACCTCGCTAAGTCATGTTTAACTTAGTAATTGCGTGGTATCTTCAACTTTTAAATGAACTTCCGAAGTTTTTACCTTGGATACTTACCTCTTCTTTTCCTGAATGGTCAGGCATCGGTAACCCGACAATGGAGTTGTCCCACATGACTGGATGCCAAGGACGCCGCGCTGGTTTCTCAGGAGGGAGCAGTGCTTGTGGCGGCTTTAGCGGCAACGAATTTACGTCGACGTAATCTTCTTCGTCGTATTCTAGTGATTCTGAATTCATCTTGATTGGACTCTAAAAATATAAAATCTAATAATTACTCTTAATCACTCTACTGTCTTCCATCGTTAGACGTAGACAACCCCAAAATTGCAACAATATCCTAGTTCTCCGCTTTCCTATACCAGCCCACCTGCGAACTAAGATAGGTCGTTGGTCTAAAAACGAGAGGGTGTCCGATGATATCTTTGGCAAAGCGCGGTCTCCACTCCAGCATTTGGCTGCTTCTGTTTCTGATTTCATCTAAAGTTAACATCATTTTATGGACTAGTGCCACTATAAGTGTCCACTTCTCGAAACCATATATCATGACAAGTTGGACGCATTGTTCGCAGACTTTCGTCTTCAAGCATTGCGGGATAGTCTACGTAAAGACTGGACCCAACTTTCTGAATGTCACCCTGTTCAACTATTTTATTACTAACTACTGCCAAATTTAAATTATATGAGTACCTAAACCAGAAATTAAAAAACATATTTTCAATACCCAGTCTGAATTGATCTGTTATGTTACTTACTTTACGAGTTTATGACCGTACAACTCTATTTTCAAATAAATTATAAAAAAAAAATGAATAATACTTATAGGATATTAATTGTTTGAAAGCAAGGCTTGTGATTGTGTATTTCATTCAACTCTTTATTGCAATAAAAATTTGGGTGTTGTCACAAGAACTCCGTTGTTAAGCCGATGGTAAGCTATTAGACATTTACTACTGAATTTTCCTAAAGAAAACCTAATTATTAAAGTGGCAATACAGTTACATTGTATTGTAGAAATAGCTAAAATAATAATGTCGCTATACGATTAATAAAGTTGGGAGTTGACATTGCTCTTCTACCACAAGGGGAAGAGCTTCCTGCAAGATGAAACAGAATGCCGAGAAAACTTTTTCGTATATTTTCATTACACACAAGCTTAGAATCTAAATCACGAATTTGTACTTGGGGGGGACTTGTAGGATGTAAATTTGAAAATGCAGTTGGAACGATCACAAAGTTTATAGGAGTACACACACATAATTCACAGTTCTTACAAGTAAGAATACAACAAAAACAAACTATAGAGCAGAAATTCGTTATTCGTTCGTTATTTCGAAAGTGCAGTGCTAGATAACGTTCACAGTCAGTACACGACTGGCCCGACTGACCAACCCTCATAAATTTGTAAATTAGACATAGCCTCCTAGCAACATGCCACCCAGTGTTTCTTGAAAGCGTTAAATAGTCAGCTTACTGCCTTCCAGAATTCGCATGAAATACTAACAGAGGAAAGAAGGTTTTATCACCTCTTACGGCGCCGTGAACAAAGAGATTAGCGCGAACAATAGATCACTCAAATTCAAAGGGTAATAAGACCCCTGCAAAGAATTAGTATCGGCTTGCAACAATATAATCAAAACAAAGTTTCTATTCAACATATTTAACGATATAAACAGCATTGTGTAAAATAGAATTACATCTTCACTACTAATGTATTTATATATTATGGTTGTCCGTTCCATCATACCCAATCACAAATATAGTTTGATTACTGAATACTAAATGCTAGCGGTAGTTTCTTTTATTGAAATAAATTCATGCGTTATAATGGGACTGCCTCATTTAATTAATTGGTAATGTCCAATCATTACACATTCTTTGCCTCAGAAGTCGGGTAAAAATAAACATCTCAAAAGCACCGATTGGAGCCTGCCTGAAAAACACTGCGCAATGAAATAACCCAGTTTTTATTGAATCAGTATTTGGCAAAGAGACAAGTTATCATTTTTTATACCTCGGCTACAAGCATCGTGTTTTCTGTTTTCGTTACAGCGATTGTTTTAATAAATCAGGGATATCTAGTACCTACGCTGTAACAACATCAAACCAATGGAAAATGCATACACTGTCTGTTGTCTGAATCAAAATATAGATATTTGAATTTCACCATTGATACGAGTGTGGGTTGTTACTTTACTCTCACCGTTTAAAATACGTAGGCGTTCTACAAATTCAAATTTTCTAAACGTTAATATTTTCTTTGTCTTCCAAGGTACGGTAAACACATTTCGATTGGATTCAGATTAATAGATGATCCGAAACGAATATCCACTTACATTAATATTCAAGATCCGCAGTATTGAATCGCGCACTGATGATACACAGCCCACCACGATCACTGCACAAAACAGATGCGCCACCTAATGTAAATACGTTTATTGTTAGCTTTTAATATCATACAGTTTTATTTATATTTGCAGAACAGTGAACCGTTGCATGGGTAGACTACGACTGAAATTAATTACTTTCTTCCGAGACTAGTAGCCTGCGATGATGCGAGACCGTGCCTTTGTGACGTACGCATCTTGGACAATTACCAGCAAAAATAGGCACATTAAAAACTGTATTGACAACTAGAACGCTGACCGAATACCATGCCAACAGTAACTAAACTCAATGTAATACTAACTTCGTTTATTCATGTTTTTAGGTCGGAGCATTCCCAGAATTAAACTTTAAGAACTCGTCTAGTAATCAACTTCATTGATTTACTACACTTACTCAATATAATTAAAAATAATAATAATCGGGAAATGAACAAAGAACTTCTGATTTTTTATTGTAGTTTTTTGTCTTATTTCAAAAAAGCATGCGGATTGCATTATTGCAAATGATGCCTGCAACATTTTTGTCAATAAGTTGCTTAATTTTTTCTATTAATAATTTCAATACATATATTTCATTGACAAACTAATTGAGATAGTAATTAAATAACAAAACCAGGTCTTTCAGATAAATGAAAACTTTTGCCATCATAACCATAACAATTTTAATAATTCCATAAAACTAGTTAACAACAAATATAACGATAAATTGGACAGTCATTAAAATAATTAGTACAATACATATGAATCATTCGTTACATATGAATATTCGATACGTAGTGCAAATTTTACAAGAAAATAATTTAACTAATATAGCAGCAAATAAATTTTATAAACAGCTTTTAAAATTTTCGAGTAAGACTTGCAGCACGCCGATTCGTGAAATCTTATTTATTACACAACAAATGTATTCGTTGCATTTTGTTTTGGTTTTATCTAAGGCGTTGTTGGACAACGGACACGCTCTATTTATGCTGATTGTATTGGCTAATAAGTTAAGCCATACTTTACGCACCCGCTATAATCTCGTCAAAGGAAACTTCGTGTTCTGACCTTGATAACATAAATTCAGGCAAAGTTACACCCAAAGCTGCGCTATATCGAGGAACTGTTTCTGCCCAGTAAGCGCCCTGGGAGTTGACACCTGCGAATTCTTCAGGCGCTATCTCAGTTTCGTCAACAATATGTGCTGCTTCTTCAGCCTCAGATATGCTTCTTTTGCTCTTCCGTGACGTTTGAGTTTTATGAACAGGCGTTAGAGCTGCGGCTGGGTTCGAAGCAGCTACATTTAAGTTCTGACCGGCTTTTTTACGTTTTAATTTTTTTCCATAATTAGTATTATCAACCACATAAGCAGCTGACTGTTGTACTGCGGGAGCGCTAGTGGTAACTGTTTGGCTTTCAGCACCTTCATTACCCTCGTTAATGGTCGCTGGTTTGGACGTAAATTCTTTCAGTTCTTGGTAAGCTACATGGCTGCGTTTAGGCGCCGACTCGGAAACAAACATACATTCTTCATTTTTCAGCCCATTTTTATCGATACATTGGAAGCAAGTCATTCCATTCTTTTGGACCTTTTTGCAGGTCGATCTGTCTTTCTTCTTGAATTCTGCTAATACATGTTCTACGTCTTTTTTAGGCTCGTTGTCGGTATAGAAACCTGGCAAAGCTTTTTTATAATTGTAAGGTTTTGCCAAAGTCTCAGTTTCTTCTTTGGGATTTTCCTCATCACTGGCGGCGCGTAATGCTTCACTTGGTGTCGGTTTAGAGGTATGCACGTAATATGCTTTATATTTTTCGCCAGAATCATTTCCGTTTTTGTCATCACTTTTATAATTGGAATAAGGCTGTTCCGATTCTGCTGCTGTTATTTTAGCGTACTTTTGTTCGTTGTCATTTTTTTCTTCTTCGTATTTCGCTGCTTTTTGTTTGTGAGGTTGTTCTGCTTTTGCATCTGCTTCAGGTTCGTCGGGCTCGTCGTTACTGTCGAATTTCCTTTCTTTTGAATAAGCATATTTATTATTTTTTGGTTCTGCTACATATGAGCAAGATTCATAATTTCCACCAGTTTTTGGATCTTTACATGACATGCAAGACATGCCGTCTTTTTTCACTTCTTTGCAATTTCCTGGATTTTGTTTTATTTCGGCTGCTTGTTTCTCTGATAATTGCTTGATCCTATCATATTCTTTATGGTCATAGCCAGAGTCATAACCATAGGGATATTCATAGTCTTTGTTCGGATCCTTTTCTTCTTTATAAGCGCTACTATAAAGGGAACTATCAAAAGCTTTTGGCTTGGAAATATAGTCTACTTTATAATTATATGGGTCATCTTCTTCACTGCTTTTCCTCAAATTTTCTCTTTGTCGTCCGCTTGTGTATCGTCGAATTCGTGCTGATCCTGGAATATAAGCATTTGGCTTGTAGTTTTGTTCATCTTCAGGGCTTTCGTTAAGTTCTTCTTTCCGATAATTTAACGGATGGGACACTTCTACATTTGTTATAGCAGGTTGAAAATATGCTGCTACAGTAGGATTTTTTTTCAAAGCTGCCAATATGTCCTCCCCTTGTTCGTTCTCTTCGGGTTTGTATACTTTATAATCCGCGTCATGCACTGTACGAATGTCATATCTTAGTGACCCGAGCTGTTGTACGAGTGGCCCCGCTTGATGTAGTTTAGGTTGTTCGATCAATTTTGCCGATTTAGGCGATAGAAAACCCTGACTAGCAATAGGATTAAAACCGAAATGTTCGGCCGAAAACGCATTTTCTGCGGGTGCTAGTCGCCGTTGTAAGGAATCGATTGAACTACTGACGACAGTGTCGAACAATTGAGGATATTGGCTCTTATCTAATTTAAGCACAGCAGCGGCAATGGGATTTGAAGCCAGCGAAGTTATGCCTGAAAAGATTACATTTCGTGTAAAAATTACTGCAAATTAGCGTGCGAGCATCATAGCTGATTCGTGTGGGTTATGTTTAAAATATTAAAAATCTACCAACCGGAATCTGCATTTTCAAATATAGCCCCAAAATCTAATGGCTGAACGAAACCGTTGTCTTCTTTTTCGGCTAACACTCCTTCACAAATGGTCCATATTAACAACTGTAACAGATAGATATGCATTTAAAAATTATTCTCATTTTAGCTAACTCACGTGCTCTATTAACTGGAATAAAAGACTACCAAACGCCCGATTTTAGACATCTTTGACTGTGGGTGTGAACCCAAATGTGGTTGTTGAGCGGCCGCTACTCCTCAATAGAACGCGTTGTATTCTTCGTTTGTGTCGGTATGAAAGTAACGTGACAATATTGAAATGACTACGTTTTATAGGCGTCTAATATTGCGAAGGTGAAAGATCGGTGCAACAGAGCGCGCGCACCACTCAAGCGTGTCTTGCCGGACAATGTCCGCTAACCGCTTGCTCCATCCGGCGACCGGCCGCCGCGCTGGGGTCACCATCTTCACCGGTCTGCAATCGTCCACAAGCAGTCGATGTCTTATGCTTAAAGCAGCGCAACAACCCGTTAATAATAATACCGTGACAAAAAAAGACGATAAGTTAATTCAAAATGAATTGTACGTCCATTCATCCATAACAAATCCAAACAGCTGGTTTTAAAAACATAACATTGTTTTATTTAAAAAATGTAGTTTATACCACAACAATACACCCATTAACAAGTTCTGCATGAAATACGAATAACGAGAATGACTAAGGAATTGGGACGGCCAAGGCCAGAATTCATGGTTAAATTAAGGAAAAAGTGGGTGCGTATCGTACAAAGAAGTAAAAGAGCTGGCCCATAATAGAGATAGAATTGGAGGAGGCTCCACCGACAACAATACAGCTCTTAAATGATAGTGAGAAGCAATTATTATGACTGAAAATTTCCATGCCCATTAAGATGTGTACCTATATATGGACCTATAAAGAAAATCATTACATGTCCACATAATATGTACAATGTACATGTATGGCAAAAAGATGCATTGTGGTGGACGTATGGTGTCATAATAATGGTATATAATTAATTTACCGAATGGCGGATGACGGGCCAATGCTAAATATCAATATCTTGAGATCTTAAAAACTAAAGAACGGATTTGATTATTCACCTTTGACCCTGCATCCCCCCGTATGCGGGGATGCAGGGTCAAAGGTGACAGCGAGTATAATAATGTATTATCGATAATATTATACAATTGTAAGCAAGCCGTCTGTACATTGAAGCTATTAAAACAACAACTGAAATAGACTATATTAACGATGGGGAGCACGACGCAATTTTTAAAGAGTTTTTGTCTGTTCGGGTTTCACGTAAACACTACTGGGCCGATTGCGATGCAGTTTTCGCTGATCGACAGCAAATTCTTACAACTTAAAATCTGCGCTCCTTTTTATCTTGGGAATCCCGCAGGAATTTTTCTGGTAATGGTTTGTAGTTTTCGGGTGCATAAAAATTTGCTTGTTTCGGCAGTTTTCACTACCTTGCATTATTTTTTAAATGTTGCGGTACTTTGTTTCCCGGGAATTTCAAGTCGCGTCGTCAAGAAGTCGCGGGTATATCCTAGTTTTGTATAAAAATACTTTCATTAGCTGAGTGGTCGTGCTAGAGGTGTGACAGAGGACGCGTTTCAGAATAGAGGTATGTGGAGAGAAAGGGCATTGTGCAGACCCCAAATAAATAGAAAGAAGAGAGATTTTCATCAATAGAGGTTTATTATGCTTTTGAGACTCAGATAGTTCGTAAAGGTTTAGGAAAATTAGATTTTCAGTATTCTTGCGAAACATGGGTCAGACTGGTAATCTTTATTATTTGCCTTCATTTTTTCATATAAGTACATATTATTTTTTCATAAATATTATTTTTTATAATCTGACGGACTCATAAACTGCATCAAAGTTCAGGATTACTTTAAAATGATTTTTTTAAATAAGTATGCAAACTTTTTAGATTAAATTATATAAATATGGAGAGACTGGCTCTTAATCTCAAGAAAAAAGGAAAATTTAAAAATATAACTGCAGTAAAACAAATTAATATAGCCGAGAAAAGAAAATTTACTCGTAGTATCAGATTTGCGTGTTATTTATAGCAAAGTTTTAAATTGATTCTCATTGATTTTTTATTCTTTGGTCAAATTGAATTATTGTTACCAGCAGAATTGTTGGGTTAGTTTTTTAACTCATCGAGAGTTTTTGAACCATAGTATGGATACTTCGTCCGAACAAGCGGCTCAAATTGTAGCATTGGTGCGGGAGGGCTTGGATCAACGAACGATTGGTAGAAATTTAAATTTAAACCAGTCTATGGTTTCTAGAATATACAGAAGGTTTGTGGAGACAGGTTCTTACAGAAGAAGACGTGGTACAGGCAGGACTCGAGCAACCACCGGTCGTGATGACCGATTTATTGTTACAACTTCCCTGCGAAATCGTTTCCTCACGTCTGTTAATATCAAAACAGAGCTTAATGAAGTGCGTGGAGTAAACGTGAGTGCACGAACAATAAGAAGAAGGTTAAAGGAAGCGGATATCACCCCTTTTAGACCAGCAAATGGTCCAAAGTTGTCTGTAGCTCACAGACAAGCTCGCTTAAGATTTGCGCGTGATCACCTGAATTGGACAGAAGAGCAATGGACCTCCGTATTGTTCACGGACGAGTGTAGGACATGTTTATATGGTGCAGATGGTCGCAGAAGAGTCTATCGTCGACGTGGGGAGCGATATGCTCAAAGTTGCATTGAGGAGCGTGTTCCTTTTGGAGGCGGTTCGTGTATGGTCTGGGGTGGCATATCGATGAACGGGCGAACAGAACTTGTGTTCATAGACATGGTCCGTCAAAACGGTAATAGAGGGGGTTTGACTGCACATCGCTACATAACAGAGATCTTAGAAGATCACGTGGTGCCTTACATGGGATTCATGGGCGAAAATTTTACTTTAATGCAGGATAATGCCCGGCCGCACGCTGCTGCACAAGTTCGACAATATTGCGAAGAGGTTGGGATACGTACAATGAATTGGCCAGCACGCAGCCCGGATCTTAATCCCATTGAGCATGTTTGGGACAATTTAAAAAGAGCTGTATATGCGAGAAACCCTTTGCCCACGACAGTGGCAGCACTAAGAACAGCACTTTCAGAAGAATGGGACAATATTCCGCAAGATCTTTTAATAACCCTAATAAAATCTATGCGGAACCGATTCTCATTACGGATTCTCCGTAATGAGGGCACGTGGAGGTAATACACCTTATTAAAACATAAATAAACCCTTGCATAAAGTTTGTATCTATTGTTAAAACCAATTTTCCTTAAATTTCTGTTTTTTCTTCAAAAAGTCTTAAGGTCCTTTCCAGTACACAAACTTAAACTTAAGGATATGACCCTACGCTGTTTTAAAGTTCACGAACCAATCTAGAGGTTTCAATTTAAATCTGTATACAAAGTTTGCATACTTGGTTAAAATATTTATTTCAAAGTCGTCTATTACTTTGGTGCAGTTTATGAGTCCGTCAGTGTATATGCAGATAAACCTCATATGCCCAACTAAGTTTATGCAGGTTACGCTTCTTTATTAATCATATACAATGAACAACACTAGGACTGATCGCAAACTCCTACCTTTCATAGACTGGCTGACGTCCGCAAACCAGTTTGAGGAAGATTCATTTAAAAATTTGGACTACCGGTAATCGAAACCGGGCATCCTAGTGAACTAATCGTACCAACGCTCAGACCACTAGACTGCAGAGGCCCTCATACTTAAGGTACGAAATTAGAGCAAGTTATCGATTAGAAAAACAATTTATTAAAATTATTTTGTAATTTAAATTTGATTCTATATAAGAATAAAATTAGCCAATAAGCTTTAGAGGTTACATTGTTAACATTACAATAACTTCCACTACAAAATAATTATTTACAAATATATTTACAAGAAGAAACAAGTTATAATTCTTCACTAATTTTTCACACCCTCTTCTAATTTTTTCAACAGTTGCTGACTGATTGGTGTGCTATCCTGTTGCAATACTGTCATGATCGCTTTCTGTAAAAAAAACAACTATTAGCGCAAGATAATAGATATCGGATATTAACGTCTTGTTGGCGTCTTCTTCCTAATTATAGAAAAACTGTAAATATGGCTTATTCAAGATAAATTAGTGAACTTCACGCTTCGGTAATCTCTCTATGCGCATTGATCACGATAATATGTCTTTCCCAAAACGCTTTTGACATCATAATTGAAAATATCCGGATATATGATATTGTAGCTATTTAACACTTTTTTTATAGTTTTACTTCTCATTATGCCTATTTCCACGGTAGCAAGTAGGAAAGTAGCTAAGGTAGTGGGAAAGCGCGACTATGTGAAAGCGAAGATAGTGATACCAGCGTGGCTCTACCACGTAAAAACTACTTACTGCCGTGTAAGTGGGCATAATGTAAAGGAGGCGTTGTTGTTCTGAATACAAGATGTAAAGCTAAAGCGTAAAACACTACATAATAGAGTTTTATAGGAAAAACTATGAACAATTCCTTTGAGGCCAAAAGCATGCAATACCTCTAGTTTTCGCGAATCTACATGGGTGGTGCTGACGATGTTCTATTGAATTGACAATCCTTTCTGCTAGCTTTAACAAAAATCTAAATTCATATATTTGGAGACGATACAAAACTTACAGCAATTTTATTGTTGGAATCTTGTAATTTTTGGGAGAGCATCCATAAGTTGGCAGCGAGGCTGAACATCGGGCGTTCTTGCAAGTCGGCCCTACGTATCACACGCCAAAATAATTCTAAAGCCAGATTGTATTGTTTCTTAGTCTCCTTGTTGTCTCCAAGCGTCTTTAATACGACTAACAGATCTTGGCATATACTCGTAGCATATTTTTCAATATATTCTATAAATTCCACGTCAGAGCCGTATAGTTTATCATTTGATAAAACTGTAATAAACAGATAGTATATATCTATTAACGTGATAGAAATATCAAAGTCAAAATTTAAACTTATTTGCTATGCTATTTGTTTTTATACAAGAATTTGATGTTTGTTTAAATAGTCTCAACTATTAAATATAATGCGATTTTCAAATTGTCAAAAGAACTCCGTTAATTGGCGTCGGTCAGTCAGACCGACAATTTGGATTTATGAAGATTTATGAGACCGACTTTCGCCTGTTGCCTATTTGCTTGAAAATTATTTTAAAATTGGAATATTCATGATCACTCGGCATTGGCTAGATAAATATGCCATGCAAAGTCATATTTATAAAGGAAGCAGAAGAAAATTATCATGTTACACGTTGCGTCGTTGTAACACAACATATATCAGGACAGATTGGTAATATGTGTATTACCAGGCAGTACTGAAATCTGTTGCGGTTATATGGATGCAGGCAAATGTTTTTGCCTTTACTCAATCAGTCATATGCCACATGATATAGACTAAAAATATTTTTAGTATAATAATGATATTAAATGTACATTGGCAGCCATTCAACGGATGTTGAATTTTTATGCATTTTGGCAATGCTCTCACATTGATAAGGTAAGTGAGGCAATAACATGTACACAACAAGGTTTATTTGTTGCTGGCTACTTCCTTCTTACACTCGCAAAATAAAATTATTTAATACAAAGATATCTGACACTTTGTAGAAATATTATATTTTTATATTAAGGAGCTACCTAAATTGGGTTTACTAGCTCGTGTGGCATTACTGCATTTTTGAGAAGATAAATTAATAGAATTTACTTAGAACCAATCTATATTCACAAATATCACCAATATCTTATTAGGAATGTTTCACAAAAAAATATTTTGATTCAGACAATGTTTCGTATAATAAAAAAAATTCACAAGAACTGATTTTTATATATCGAAATGTATATGAAATCAAAAGATTTTATGGTTTAATTTTAGTTTGTATATATAGTTTATTTTTAGTTTAGTTTATTTTTACTTAGATATTTTATTACTATTATATTATTAGTTTTTTGAATAAATCAAAATTAAATTTATGTGAATCATTCTTAATATTATTGTTGAGATTGAAATTCGGTCAATTTATATCATCAAAACTGTGTTAGGGTGATTCTTCCGCGTCCGATGGCGTACGTAATTAGCGGCAACAAGATTTTCTTTAAAAATATTATAGATTTCTAAGAGTCTTTCGGTTTCAACTGCTTTATTGATAACAATAATGAGCGCTAATCAGTTAATTGCAGTGAAACATGAATGCTCTAGTTCTAGTTTCAGAAAAACCTAATGACGTATGTTTGGGATACCTGTTTGCAACGTAATTCATTTAGCTATATACAAATATTTATATTAAGACTAGGATTTGGCTTGTCCAATCAAAGGGTATTTTTAGCAGAGCAACGAATTTTTTAGTATGAATATATAAGAATTCCATAGGTTCCCCTAAAAATCCGGGATAGGTAATGCTACTAGGTAGGTACTAATGGTAGGCATACATATCTAAATCTACTAAAGATATTTAATAAATAAAGAAACTGTCATATCAAGCAAGTCCTCAGATCACGTGGTTTCGAAGTTCGGAAGTCCCGGGGAATATAAAAAGTCCCGGATTATATTGTCCTAGTATCATTCGGATCCGAATCAACTAATTTTTATGTATATTCCTCACTTTAAACACTCCCGGGAAAATTGCCGCAGGATTCCCAGAATATAATGTAATCGTATCACTTGAAAAAAGACTTAAGATATCGATCTAGCGAAATCGTATCGAAATCAATTAATATTGATGCAAACCGGCCTTGCAGGTGTTTTATTAACCCTTTCAATGTGAGCGATCTATCGTTTGCGCTAATATCTTTGTTCACGCCACCATAAGACGTCATAAAACCTTCTTTACTCTGTTGGTATTTGATGCGAATTCTGGGAAGCCATTAAGCTGACCATTTAATGATTTCAAGCACCAGTGGGCGGCATCTTGCTAGGAGGACATATTTAATTTACAAATGGATAAGGGTCGGTCAGTCGGGAAATGTGCCAGTCGTGTCCTGACTGCGAACGAGGCGTTACCGAGTGCACTTTCGGAGCGTTAATCTTGCAGCGATAAAGTATGCGTGATTTATGTCATAACGAATTTCTGCCCTATGATTTTGTTTTGTTATGTTCGGCTATATTTGTATGAACTATAAATTACATGTGTGTACTTCTGATAAACTTTGTGATAAGTCAAACGGCATTTTCGAATTTACATGCTACAAATTCGTAACAAAATATTGTTATCAATAGATTGCAATCTAAATAATTTGTACCAAACCCGGTAAATTTTGCGCAGGATTGCCGTGACACAAAATATTGTAGCAATGAAAAAACAATGTATACTATTGTTTTAGTTAAAACTGTGTCGGAATAAGCTAATTTTTGTGCACTCCAACAAATTCAAACCGCTCCCGGGAAGATTCACGCGGGATTCCCGGGACAAAAAAGATACATACATACATAACTTCACGCCAGGTCCCTTGCGGGGTAGGCACGAACAACAGAGCGCCATACAGGCTTATTCATACACACATAAAAAAGATCACACATTTTATTAAATAAAATTTACTATAGATCAGCAAAAACAGCACCGAAATCGACCCAGTAGTTTTTACGTGAATCCCGAAAAAATAAACAAGAAATTCGAAAAAAATTGCATCGTGTTCTCCGTCGTTTATATAGTCTATTGCAGTTGTTTTTTTAAATAGCGTTAATGTATTGCATGTTTAGAATTTTATATTATTATAGACGTGCACGTGAGCCGCGAAGGTGCCCAAATGCGGCCAAATAACAACGGCGGTTACAAGAACTTCTAGTTTCAAAACAGCGTATATTACACTAATAGATATTATTTTACTTTAGATCTTATTAAAAAACCCACCAACCTGCTTCGATGTTGTAGGCATAATTCTCTTGTGTCATCGCGCATAATAAATCTAAAATTTGCAGCATAGTTGTATAGTATAGTGAATCTGTTTTCTTCCAATGTATTCTATCCATAGTTTTTATTAACCCACTTAATATGTACGCTTTACAATTGCTGTCCAAATTATCCTAAAATATTTTTATATTGTACAATTAACAGAGTTAAGCTGAATCAAGACAAAAACGTATATATTTAAAAGCATGGTTTCCTTAACCTATAGTGTTATTATTTTCGAGACCATTAAATTGGAGGTTAATTTGGCAGGCATTTGACGTTACGCAATGTCAATGTTGTGCTGTGCAGTACAATTTTCTAAAAATGTGTACGATGAAAAATTAACAAAAGTTTTAGGGAATTTATAGTTTTTAAGTAAGAATAAGTGTTTATGTTGTAAATGTGACGTTTTTTGTTAACCGTGGCCTTTCGAATTATATCCGTTGCTGGGCGTTAATGAACCTCCAATATGACTGAACTGGTACTGACATACTTCACGAGGCGGCAGTATATAGTATATATGGATCTTTAGCTGTTTTTCATATAGGAATAACGAAAATAGTACATACTTTAAAGTGAAACTATACAAAATGAACTAATAAAACATTGTGTGGTATGTAATGGTATGTGTTCACACGTACAGGCAAGATCAGTAGGGTCGATAAAAAGTCGCTTAAGATGCCAGACACTTTTACATTTGTGGGTTTTTTCTGTCCATCCTCCATAATAAACTCCGGTATATCCGGTATAAGGCCAATAAGTGCTTTAAAATTAGCCTCCGCTGTGGACGAAAGAACATTATCTTACTATACAACTATTTAAATTAAATTAAATGAGTATTTCATCAGAAGTTTTTTCTCGAGATGTAATTTTTAATTTCTGCAAGCGAATGTTGTGATCTATAGTAGAATTATTTTGTCCGTGGAGTTTGGCTCATAAAATAATCGGAGCGGTGAAGCGAGTATTTCGCTCTCTCTTCCACTCACGGGCCTTATGGGCGGGCATAGCGATGCGCATTATTGTTGTCGATAAGCGTTATCAATAGTGTATTTAGTTTTGTCATTTTGTGGGTTAGTGATAAAAATGAAAGAAAAAAATAGATAAAACAACGTATTTAAGTATTAAAATAAGAATAATTATAATTTAAAATAAATTATTAATTAGGTATCTATGTATTAAAAACCTATAAGTACAAAAATTTTTAATGTAACAAGTTATATTAAAAATAAATATAAATACTTATATCTAAGTTTAAAATTAAGAGCAAAAAGATAATTATGACTTTTATAAGAATGATAATCTTTCTTTGAAAAGAATGAGTTTTTATCGATAATGGCGTTGCGCCCGCGCAACGTGCTCACCGCCATAGCCGGGCTGAGGCCGAACTATGATTTATGACCCAAACTGCACGGACAAAATAATTCTACTATAAATATAGTGTAATGACCTAGATTAAACAAGTTTTGTTTTTGACTATCCCGAAATTATGTATTGCCCGTGGCATTTTTTACACATTTAAAATCTTTTACACACACAATAATTTATACTTATAAAGCAAAAAAAAATTATCTTTTCAAACTCTGTTTTTACTAACATTGTGAGTTCTTATACGATCGACATGTTCGTCCATCTATCCATCTACATGCCATAGTAATTTTTATCAAAAACTACTGAATCTATAAGAATTAAATGTGTCAGAAAAGCATATCCTACATGTAACACGACGGTGTAGTAGTAACTTTGAACCACGGAATAGAAAATACTGAAAAATCTCAAGTAGAAGCTTAAAACAATAAACGAAAATGGGTTCAAACAAGATGCGTTAAATAACATTTGAGTTACGAAATATTTCAATTAAATGCACTTAACGGTGTCGTAGCCAGAAAACATAAGCAGTGAACGTGCATCACCATCATAGAACCCTTCACTACGAGTGGACAGACACGAATACGGTTGAATTTTAAATAAAATGACGAGCAAAAATTTCCTTAACTTATTTTATACATAAGACCTAAGTTTATAGATATAAATAAAATGAAAAATATGAAACGAATGAAACCATAAATGAACCTCTGTAATGCACTACCTTGTCCGATGCAATTGTTGAGCAACGCCACTTGCCCGGACAATAAGTAGAGGTGAGCCTTGGTGAGAGTGCAGCGCAGAGACGGCACTGTGATGAAGCAGTACGCCACGCAGGCGCGCTGCAGCCACTTGCACTTGACGCCGGATGCACGCGCCGCCAGCGCGTTCACGCACTGCACATAATTGTGCATTTCACTCATAACAAATTCTTACATCAGGAACACAAAAACGAGTGTATGTAAAAAATACCTTCCTATCATTTTACTTTTAAACTATCATCACACGAATAATTTTAATTACAGTTTAATAATTTAATTGATTCGTTAGAGTTATGACGTCATAACGAAGTACGACCCTTACAAAATCAAGGAGGCTGTGACGATTTCTATGATGACAAGTATCTCATATGATTTAGGTGTCGAGTACCCCATTATGTGCTCTACATAGATAGATAGGAACCTATTGTATGTATCGAATGGTGAAAAGCTAATTGTTTTCAGCGATATACTGTGAAAGACTTGACATAATGGGTTTATTCATCCAAATGTTTCATCTTAAGGAAATATGGACACCTGATTTCTAATTAAGTCTATAGATATTGTTCTTCTTCAATACAACGCTTTCATTATCACTAAATTAACTACATTAGGTATGTAAAAAAAAAACTTTAAAAAAATATTTTGAAAAATTCTAGTTACTAATAAAATAAAGTAAGATTTGAGTGGAACTTACATGCACGAGTGTGACAAGGACAGCATCAAGTTTAATAAACGAAGATCTACAGTCCACATAGAAATTTAGCTGTTCTTCGAGATCATTTTGATATGAAACAACTTGGACAAATCTATTTATCAAGTCACCACACAGCTTAATCTCATCTTCTACTGTTACAGCACTGAAAATCAAGTTTTTGTTACATTTTCCTGTACTAAAATCATAATCGTTACGTCGAAATTTATTTCATACATAAAAAAATTGGAACAGGCAGTATATCCACCACGCTTGTCCAAAGCAGATTGGCGGGTATTACACATCGGTTGTCTCAATGTGCAGATTTTTCTGAAAATATTTGCCGTTTCTGTCAACATATGGCTAATAGCAAGCATATGCACATTAGGTAAGGAAGACTGGCTAAGTGGTTCACGTTCGTTGGCCAGAATTCCTAGTAACTTCATTTGAATGAGATGAGTGCGTCTGCTACTAATCTACCATGAATGTATTATATTGTTACGAGCTACAGGACTCGAATTAAAATGCCGTTGGAATTACTATAGGATTTATTAGAACTATACAAACCGTAATCTGCACACCTGGGGCCATAAACAAATACAATAACAATAGAATGTTTTTCTTAATTACAAATTTTAAACACAAAGTAAACAAAAGAAGTCCAAATCCGGGGAAGGTAATAAACCAGGTGTGCATTTACTTTGTCGGGGGTAACAATATAGTCATAGAAGTATTCGGTCGGATTAAATGCGACTTGAAGGACCTAAATGCAGAGGTCCTTCTCTGCAGTTGCATGAAGGTGAACACGATTTCTGATGAATATAGTTTATTGGCCTCAAACATGTTCGCACACGTCGAAGTGCATTTGCCAACTGAAGTCACACAATGTTAAAAAATATTGAAATGAATGGCAAAAGTGCTAACAAAAGTTAACTATTTAAACACTGATGTCATGAGACTTGTAATTGAACTTATTCCTGGTACATTCATTTAATTTTACCTAAAATCAATAGGACTAAGAAAAGAACATCATACACTCATATGAATTTCAAAAATTCAAATATAAACTCAACGCTAGTTATTTTGTAATTTAATAACACAATTTTGAATTCTCACAACAACTATAAAATCCGAAATCCCTTAAAAATAAATAATAAAGCATATAAACTTACTTTATCGAATCATGTAACGTACAACATAGTCTCATCAAAGATGATATTACTATATGATCCTCTATAGCAACACCATTATATCTCGAAAAGAAAATTGACAGGACAGTCTTTGCCAACAACGTACGGGCATTTGACGTGTGTACTAGCTCAAGCAGAGGCATGAAAGCGTCCTGTTTTTTGTGCAAAATGTATAATTAGTAAGTATTTCTAACCTAAAGATTAATTGAACAAATAATGTTTTTAATGTTATACAGCATTATCGTATTATACATACAACACAAACTACAACAATACAAGAGTCTTAAATAAGAATACTTCAAAACAGCGGCCGGCGACCTTTTAGCAGGCAGGGGCCGCAAGGTTGCAAAACCTGGTAATGGAGGGCCGCACTGCGATATTAAAAACGAAAAAACCATTTAGTGTTTTATTTAAAGAAATGAGCAAAAATAACAAAAAAAAAAAAACATACACCCCAAAGTAAATACAACTACAAACTTCAGTACGACAATTGAGGCTGTATTTGGGCGGCTATTATTTGTATGTTAGCTTTCATGTTAGTTGCAATTCGTAAAATGGCTCTTAAATGTAAGACGAGAAGCATTTTTTTTTTGGTAATTAAGGATTGAAAACGTTTGTTCGCATAAATAAGTACTACCAAAAAGTGTAATCAACTGCTAAGCAAACCTTTTCAATTCGCGTATTAGCATGTTCACTGTAATGCACGATTGCTTAAATTTCCCGCCTACTTAATAATTACGTTAATAATAATTATTAATTTTGGTAGCTACCTATATAAATTTTATTTATAAAACAGTCACGGCCCGCATGGAGGCAGCTTGCGGGCCATGTGTTACCGACCGCTGCTTTAAAGTGTTGCATGGATGATTGGTTACATCTCGTTCGCTAGATGTCGTTAGTAAAGATAGATTTTTAATTTTATTTATTTCTGTCTCATTTACATTAAGACCACTTCCACGGCAGCAAATGGGAAAGTGGCGAAGGAAAACAAATCACAGGATATCAAAAGTTACACGACCCTTTTTACTAGTAATACAGCAAGAGTTTTACTAGAATTGTATTTTGTCATCCTAATGAGATTTATTAACTAAGCAAGCATTAGAAAAATAACACAAATTCACTTTTGCTATTAGGAATAGAAACTTACCATCAAAAACAATTCTTCGACATCTGGTATGGCGTTGAGCATTCGTTTGACGACAGATTGAAAGTGGCCATAGTGCTCGTCCGGATACTTGTCACATTTTACCATATAACGAATGGTACCACGTAATATAATGTTAACGTGTTGAGTCTGAAAACAAAAGACGTAGCTGAATGATATTATATATATATTATAGTAACATATTTTTTTATAAAATGTAGTCTAACAACATAAATAATATCAAGCAATCATATCGTACCGATAGATGTGTGCAGGCAAAGTGCAACCACGGCTCTAACACTTGCAGAAAGCCCACAATGGACTTTAAATTGTTAGTTATTTTCCACCAGGTTTGGATTAAAGCTTCCGAAGCAACCAGCCTGTAGTTATCAGCAGTGCACAAATGCTCACCGAGGGATTGTAAAGTGTCATTCAACATCACTGCAAATAAATTAACTACCAAGGTAAACCACTATTTCCGAAATTAACCTCTGTTTGCAAAGAATTTTACAAGATAAACTCTCTTTCGAGGTACTTAAAAATGTATATCGCTTTAGTAAACTATTAACTTCTTTTTTAATCCATATAATTCATTAAATTTTTCTAAAAGGAAACCTAAACAAAACAAGAAAAAAGGCCTCTATGACACCTCACCAGGCACCTAACATCACAAAAAGGTGTATTAAAGCTTTTCATCGATTTCTTGATCAAATAGGAAATTAAGTGACATATAAGCTACAAGATATATAACTATATATAGCTATAAGAAACAAAAACACGCATTTTGATTATTAACCATTTAGACATTTATTAAAGCATTTTGTTCATCACCAATTATTTAATAATAACTCAAATGCCTAGCTGTGTACTTTCCGCCAGGTAAAGACAAAGAAAGATGATAGTAATGATAATAAATTCATCATTAGACTTTTTGGCGGGAACTGAAAGGAGATGTGCTGTGCAGTTTTATTTTCTAAAAATGTGTAAAATGACTCTAAAATGAACAATAGTTGTAAGATATTGATAGTTTTTGAGTAGTAATAATGTGTTTTGTGAGCAATGTGAACTGTATAGTCAAATATGGCCTTTTGAGTTATCACAAGAACTCCGTTGAATAGCACTAGCTGATTACCTACAGTTCAGCTGTGCTACAAATAGACTTAAGAAAATGAAGAAACTATATTGTAAACTAAGATCTGGCTTAAAGGCCTAGCTGCCAAGCCATAAACCTAAATAAATAAAAATTCATCATTAATACTAATTTCATAACATATACAAAGGATAGATTATTGTTCACATTACCCATATTGTCAGCAGAACTTTGTATGATTTCCAAAATAGTTGAAGCCTTTTGAATTATACTAGCAGAGTCGAATTCATTAATCGTACAACACAGCAGTAATTCACTAAAAAACCAAAAAATATTACTAGAAATTCCAACTCATAATTGGTACTCTGTTGAAAATTTTGTGAAAACAGTAATTTTGAAGATAATATTCATCAGAAATATGTTTGGGTTCTCTTTCTTTCTCATTCTTTTACTCATTCGTAATAATAAAATATTGCGGTCGTACTCATTAACCGTCAGCTCAGTGTGGGTAATTGTTACTTCAGTACTTGGGTTAATGTATCTGTGAGTTAATTTCTGATTAGGAATAATTTATTTGTATAATATGCAGTGTCATGCTATTTTTTATTGTTTCATAGTACTAATTTCCGATTTGGGTGTTATATCCGTTATTGTGTGTCTAACATTTCTCTAATACAAGTTGGTTAAAGTGCAGGATGTTAAAAAAAATATATGCTGCGGGAAAGAGGTAACAACACAAACCATTTTAATTATTAGTGATTCTGATGGGGTAATTGGTTTTTACAAACTCGAGACGATGTCGAGGGCTTACCATAGTCATGAGTTTATAAAAACTAACAATCGCATATGTGTCATACAATATTTTTCAACACATTTGCGAGTACACAACAGTACAATAGGTAATGAAACAAACATAATATCAGTCGGAAAGCCGCTACAATCTTTGACGTTTCTAATATGAAAATGGCGCGCATTTGTAAACGGCGTCACGCGCGCGGAAAAAATTAGAACTACATCTTTCGTCTCATTTTCTCTTTAGTATTAAAGTGAGAAAAATGTATTGCCCGAAAGCGTTTCCAAATTGGTACGATTATTAAGCTTATTAATTCTCATAATGTGAATCAGCTAGTTGTAATTAATTTTTTTCACCTAAGTACCGTACGTACGTTCCGTTGTATGCAGCGAAATTTTTGACTTTCGAACAATATATACAGGCTTCGTAAAATGCACATTCTTTGAGCAAATGTGTTAAAAAAATACATACTTGTTTTCAATTTCCGAACACTTTTCGAGAAGTTTCTCTAGAAGAGTATCATTACACTCTTTAGGATTTTTTAAAGTGCCATAAAGCAACCAATCTACAGCCGGTGTGTACAAACTTAAATATTTATCGAGGGTCAGTAATTGAGCTTCATACTTTTTCCTCATCATTGGATGGAATATCTGGAAAAATAGAACAATTAATTACAGCAACGGTTCTGACACATCACCAGTATACATAATTATGTTGAGCATGTCTTCTGGATTTAGGGGTTGCAACCCTTGTGGGGGTCGCATTTTTTATTAATGGAGGTCGCAAACTGTTAAAAAATTAAGACCTATATATATAAGATTCAATTCAATCAAACTTATGAATAAACTTTTAAATAAAATAATTAATACTTCTAAATATTATGGGATCGCCACACTTTTTAATTAACTTTTTGTTGTTTTCGTGGGTCACGCCATAGGCAGTAATGTAAAGGAATAAATGGAAAAATTATGGAGAGGTTGAAAACTATTAAACAAGATGTTTTTAAGTATGTATGAAATTCGCACATATAGATATAACATTATTTTACAAGTTCATAGCGCCGTCATTTATAAATATGACATGCACAAATGTGGTGGCAAAGGAGATGATTGTAATCACATTAGAATTAAACAAACCTGTTGATATTCATCAAGGAATTCCTTCAGGTTATCATTAAAATATGATGCACTATCATTGCCTAAAAGCTTAGACGCTACATGACATAAATACAGCCTTAAATAAACGGCCACGAGGGGCATGCCGATCCCTCTAATCATTGTTGTCAATCTTGCTAAAGCAGGTTTCACATCTTCTTTCGATATAAATACATAGCACTTCAATAAAGCTAATTCCATGTAAAGTCGTGGTAGTAGCTCTCTTATGGATGCCATCTTGAACATCCAGTTTTGACAGGTCTCCTTTGCTACTTCTGGAACTTGCTTTGGGTCAACATCAAAAGCATTCTTTATGTCTATGTTTCTGCAAAGGCAAGTCGTACAAGTTAATACTGATTTATTTTATTTGTTTGAATAAATCTTTTTATTCAAAGGAAAGAATAATTGAGTTGCACTTTATTTTGTAGGGTCTTTTATTGGATCCGCCTTCAGAAGATTTGCTACTATATCCTTCTGTAATTATCCCAATATCTGGGATAAAAAATATCATATATTTATCACCATTCTTAAAGTATCATTAGGATGAAATGCTATTAGTTTCTAGCGATATTTTGAGTAATATCTATAATATTTTATAACATTCTAAACATTCCATATCTGTATATTGAAGCTATTTAAAAAATAATTGGAAAAGACTATATAAACGATGAAAAACACAATGCATTTTTTTTAGATTTCTCGTCTATTTGCTGTTTTGTTCAGGATTCACATAAAAACTACTGGACCGATTTCGATGCGGTTTTCGCTGATTGATAGCAAATTCTTAGAATTAAAATCTACGCTAGTTTTTATTCAAGGAATCCCGAGGGAATGTTTTGTGGGTATAATATATAATGGCCAGATTTAAAAAAATTCCAATGCAATTTTTTCACTGATCGATAACAAATTTCATGTAATAAAATGTGTAATTTTTTATCTCGGAAATCCCAAGGGAATTTTCCCGAGAGTGGTTTGATGTTGTTCAGTGCATAAATATTTGCTTAATCCGACACAGTTTTCACTAAAACGATAGCTTACATTCTTTTTTAATGGCACTATACTTTGTCCCGGGAATCCCGCGGGAATTTTCCCGTGTATGCCACAATTTAGTTAGATTGCATAAATATTAGCTGATTTTGATATGATACAATCATAAACTAAAGGATAATTAAGTCCTTTTTTTAAGTGATGCGATGTTTCATTTTTCGGGAATCTTGTGGGAATTTTCCCGGGAGTGTAATTTATTATACAGGGTGGCGCAATAGAACGTGCATATTGCATCATCTTTTTTCGCGGGGTAGAAAGTGTGCGGGCGGGGGGAGCCTGCATCGTTGGGTAGGCGGGCTCATGGAGTTTTAGTCACTATGAGTCACTTCGACGGGAAGCGTCGCGCATTTTGCGTGTGCGCATTTTACGAGAACTCTCGTTCATACATCGTTACTAGGCGTTTATATTGTTCTGAATATGGACTACGGCAAATTAGTGAAGCTCCGAGTGCTAATTTAATTAAAATATGGGTACAGCGTTTTGAAGAGACTGGTTCAACGTTTAAACCACAAGCAAAAGGTCGTCCAAGAACATCTAGGACCGACGACAATATTGAGAGAGTTATGCAGTCTGTACGAGGAGATCCACAAATGTCTACTCGCAAGAGATCGTCTGTCTTACACTTATCGCGACGAAGTTTGTAAAGAATTTTAAACTTGGATCTTAAACTGCATCCTTACAAGCTGCAGTTATCACAAGAATTGAAAGAGTCTGACTTCGGAGCAAGGCTCGCATTTGCTAATGAAATGCTTAATCGATTTTCCAATTTTGACAATATCCTTTTCTCAGATGAGGCCCACTTCCATATCAATGGGTTCGTAAACCGTCAAAATTGTCGTTACTGGAACAGTGAGAATCCCAAACTCAAGCACCAGAAACCACTGCATAGTCCTAAAGTGACAGTATGGGCAGCAATCTCTGGTAGAGGAATAATTGGACCGTTTTTCTTTGAAAATGCGCGGGGGCAAAACGTCACTGTTAATACCGAACGCTATGTTGCGATGTTGGAAGGTTTTTTGGCTCCAGAGCTTGAAAATTCAAGAATAGTGAATTCTAGGACTTGGTTTCAACAAGACGGAGCTACCTGTCACACATCAAATGACTCCATGGCGGTTGTGAAACAGATGTTCCCTGGCAGACTGATTTCGAAAAGAGGTGATATCCCATGGCCCCCACGTAGTCCAGACGTGACGCCTCCTGACTTTTTTTTGTGGGGATACCTCAAGAACAAAGTCTACAGCAATAATCCGAAAAACATCGATCAGCTCAAGGAGAATATCCGTGGTGAAATGGCAGCAATTACACCAGCAATACTGAAGAAAGTTTTCAATAACTTCCGTTTGCGATTAGAGGAGTGTCGTCGTAGAGAGGGTCATCATTTAGACGATGTTATTTTTAAAAAATAAACTTCAGTTATTTCTTAATAATACCTCAGTTTTATTTTAACTATATCTTTTGTATTTATTTTTTAATCAATATTTTAAATATGCACGTTCTATTGCGCCACCCTGTATTACATCAAATCATTGGTTAGATTTGACTCACCTCTATGTTTCACTGGGCAGTTGTCTAGATTATATGGACTTAGTTTCTTTGTTATTATTGTATGTTTTTATATTATTTGTGAAAAACCGAATTAAGTTTGTATGTGAGTAACTCTAGTTTAAAATAAAGTGGTCTCTACACAAGTAAATATAAAGAACCTGGTTTCTAATTACTATCTATAGATATTTTTCTTATTAGGGTTATTTGAATCTACAATATCATCTGTTAGACACATTTGAAATAAACAGCTTTTCATCCCTGGATGTACAGCAATTTCATCAAAAATGATTTATATTTAGATCCTAGTAGAAACAATCACAAATACAAACCAACTTACTTCTAGGTTTATACATTAGTACTAAATCTGTCCACATGACTGCATCTGGGTTAATTTCAAATCCCATCTCCAGCGGATACCATCGTATTTTCTAATGTAAATATGAAAATTATGTCTAGACAAAGTAATTACGCAACATCAGGGAACTTACTTTCAAACGTTTTTGTTTTCATTTTAGAACTTCTTTTGCTTGTTTTTGATATTTAAATGCATTCCATTTATGTGTTATATGGACTATATTATTTAAGTTTTAAAGAAATCTGTATTTTCTTTTTTCTATCTAAAGTTTTATTGACTCTTGCAGGCTTATCAGATGAAAAGGAACAACGAAAGGAGTTTGAAAGTAAGGCCTCAGAGATGAGTGGGTGAGAGAGTATAATAATCCCGCCAACTTACTTGGAATATGGTAATAAGGGTTGACTGATTTAAGCAACTCGTTCTAGTTGAAAAGATTGGTTCAGTTAATACTGTACATTCCGTCAGAAATAAATTAAAATCTCGAATATGTTATAAAAATGTAATTTTCTAGAGTTCTAAGCAGTATGTATATTTTGAATACTTACCCAAAACTCTTCTCCTTTAGCCTTTGGAAGACTAAATTTCCAAATGTATCCAATATATCAGATATGAGAATAAATTTGCTGGGATAAAATTGCATTACATTAACATCACACAACATTTTAGAACATTGGATGCAAATTTTGAATGCTTTCACCCGCTGCTCTGAGTCCCAAGCCTAGAAATAAGAATATTACTTACTATTTTTTTGTTCCATAAGTAAGGTATTAATGAACTTGATGAATAAGTATAGTAAAATAGGTGTCTTTCATATTGTAGGTACTCTTGAAATGCTTTTAGTATGGATGTGTTTATAAATACTGCATAATGCAATTTTGAAAATGTTTTAATTCATTTGTTTAACAAGTTAACAACACATCATACTCATTAATCAATACCATCATCTATAAAAGTAAAAGATAGTTTATTCCTCTGTACGTTTGTTTATTCTGATATATACATACTGATTAACTAGAAATGAAATATATTGATATTTTACACACTAGACTGTAAACCACACCTGATAAAGATCCTTTGGGATTCCCAGTGTATAATGTACTACAGCATTTAAAAAAGAATGTATGCTATAGTTCTGGTGAAAATATTATTGAAATAAGCAAATTTATATGCATACTAACAACTGTAAAAGACTCTCAGGAAAAATCCAGCACAATTTCTGGTATATTGAGCAATACAGATTTTAGGACAGAAAATTGTACAATTTTATAAATAGTAAAAACACCTAGTAAGTAGAAAGATTATAAATATGATTAAAAATTATTTCTTAAATTACCTTCCTTATTTCATCATTAAGCATATTTATTTTAATGACAAACTCTTGCTGACTTAATCCCATTGTTTTTCTTACAGAGTCTTCATCAAAATCATCAAGCTGCTCCAATCGATTCTTTACTTTTTCATTCAAATTTGATACCTGTCTAATAAGTGCTGAAAAAGAGCTAACTTAAAACAGAAACAAAAATAAAGGAAGAAAAAAATTGTATTAATAACACTTTAATTTACTTTAAAAAAAATAATGATTTTAGATAGATAGATAGATAGATAACACTTTATTGCTCAACAAATATACAATTTAAAAATATACAATTACAATATTGTCAAGGTAGAAACAAAAGGCGGCCTTATCGCTGAAAGCAATCTCTTCCAGGCAACCTAACTTAAGGAATAATTTAATCTAATCTGGCGATGTAGGTGGTGCAGATCATTAAATATCAAATATCATAAATAAACATACTTAAACTACATAATTTATAAATAAAATACACATACTTAAACTACTTTATAAATTAAATACATACATACGTATACATACATATGTATGTATTTAATATTATTAATATTTAAAATATATATTAAATAGTCTATAATATAAGAATTAGGCATAATTATTTAAGGAAAAGTAGTGTTTTCTGAGTGCGTTCTTAAATGTATGCGATGTTTTGGCCTCTCTGACAGTAAGAGGCAACGCATTCCAAAGTTTGACAGCCTGCACTGTAAAAGAGTTATCATAAAAGGATGAAGTGTGTGAAGGTGTAGTGAGTTTACGATACGTGTGAGTGCGCAAATTGTGGGAAGTAGAAAGGCGAAGGAATTCAAAACGTTCCTTAAGGTAGGGAGGACTACTAGGAGTAAATAATATGTTATAAAGTAATGTGACAATGTGAGTATTCCGGCGAAAGCGAATAGGGAGCCACTTGAGTTTTTCACGAAATTCAGAAACATGGTCATATTTTCGCAAGCCAAATATGAACCTAATACAAAAATTCTGAAGTCTCTAAAATGACTGAAGTAATCTAAAATGGGTAACAAAAGAGACTGTGCAAGCATAATTTTGGTGGCAGTAGGCAGAAAATTTCTCAGCCTTCTCAGGGATCTAGAAGACAGAAAAACTCTCCGACTTAATTCGGAGAGGTGAGACTTCCAAGACAGGTCACTATCGATGACTACACCCAGATTTTTGACAGTGTCACTCAATGGGATACAAGTACCGTCAAAAATAATGTTAGGTAAGGTTGCGAAATCAACTTATTCACGTATTCTGGGGCTACCGATGACTATCACTTGAGTCTTACGAGGATTCACTGCAAGACCAAACATTGTACTCCAATGAAGTATGCGGTTTAAGTCTAGATTGATTTGTCTCACGGCAGTACTTAAATCATCTGGAGCAGCTTGATTGTATATCTGTAAATCGTCCGCATAGAGGTGATAGGATGAAGTTAATTTATCGGAGATTGAATTAATGAAAATCGCAAATAAGAGAGGAGATAAAACGCCGCCCTGTGGAACACCAGCAGTAAGGTCAGACCATGATGAGTAATTGTCATCAACACGTATTCGCTGCCGGCGTCCATACAGGTAACTGTGAAACCAACCAATTACTGTTGGAGATATGTTAAGAGTGCGGAGAATGCTTAGTAATATGTCATGGTCAACATTTTTAAAAGCACTACTGAAGTCTAGCTAGTGATAGTATTGTCAGTAGACCACTCTCCATCCCCTGACGGATGTCATCTGTAATTTTTACCAAAGCTGTTGTTGTACTATGGCCTGGGCGGAAACCAGATTGAAAAGGATTCATTAATGAGTTATAATTTAGGAAAATACTTAATTGTTTATGGATTAGAGTTGATTAGACGTTCTAGGACTTTGGATAAGAAGGGAAGAGTGGATATCGGTCGGAATTCAGAAAAGATAGATAGATAGATAACACTTTATTGCACACCAAAATATACAATTACAAAAACAGACCATGTTTACAATATTTTCTAGGCAATACAACAGGCGGCCTTATCGCTCAAAGCGATCTCTTCCAGGCAACCTAAATAACAGAGATTGAATCAGGCGAAATAGGTGGTGCAGGAAAAAGGCAATAGATACACAATACAAAAATACTCAACTAATTTAAGAAATAAATATACAAATACATACATACATATATACATAGTCATATATATACAATAACACATAAGTTATTATAATAAATAAGTAAATGTCTTAGCATGATTATATTAGTAAATCAGAAATAGCTATTTGTGGACAAATAGTGTTTTCTGAGTAAATTTCTAAATGTTGGTAAGGATTTGGCCTCTCTGACAGTAAGAGGCAGCATATTCCAAAGTTTGACAGCCTGCACCGTAAAAGAATTATCAAAATAGGATGAAGTGTGTGCAGGCGTCAAGAGTTTTCGATACGTATCATGGCGCAAATTGTGGGCAGTGGATAGGCGAAGGAAATTAAAACGTTCCTTAAGGTACTGGGGACTATTAGGAGTATATAATATGTTATAAAGGAGAGTGAGAATGTGAGTATTCCGGCGAAAATGAATAGGAAGCCACTTGAGTCTTTTACGATATTCGGAAACATGGTCATATTTTCGCAAACCAAATATGAACCTGATACAAAAATTTTGAAGCCGCTCAAGCTTGTTAAGCTGTTCTAAGGTTAAATCTAGATAGCAGGCGTCAGCGTAATCAAGTATGGGAAGCAAGAGAGACTCAGCGAGCGTAATCTTGGTAGCAGTGGGCAGAAAGTTTCTTAATCTTCTGAGGGATCTAGAAGATAAGAAGACTCTGCGACTTAAATCGGCGATGTGAGGCCGCCAAGACAGCTCTCTATCGATGATTATGCCGAGATTTTTGACAGTATCGCTCAGAGGAATATGTGTCCCGTCAAAAACAACCTGTGGTAAGGAGGACCAGTTAACTTTGGCATTCATCCTAGGACTACCGACGATTATCAACTGCGTTTTCTGTGGGTTTACGTCAAGTCCAAACTTTTTGCTCCATCTTAGAATGTGATCTAGGTCAGTGTTGATTTTATTGATTGCAGTATTTAGTGAATCAGTATCACTTTGTACGTAAATTTGTAAATCGTCAGCATATAGGTGGTAGGAAGAAGACAATTGGTCAGAGATAGAATTTATGAAAACAGGAAAAGGACGTAGGATTAGACTTTTTAGGGAGAGGAATAACTTGTGCCTTTCCAGGCTGCTGGAAAAGTACCACTAGCCATGGATGAGTTGAGGATATGAGTGATAATCGGGTTGATGACATCAAGAATAGGGATAATCATATTGCGACTAATACCATCACTGCCGACAGAGTTTGAAGTGATCGATTTTATGGCACTCGTAACATCACAATCAGATAATGGTCTGAGAAAAAAAGGGGAATGAGAAGGAGTTGGAGCGGATGAAAGATTTTTTAATGTGTTAGACTTTATATTATTGTCAAAATTTATAACAGTCGTGAAATGTTGATTGAGGTTATCAATATTGAAGTTTTTAGGAACAGAGTTTTGCTCTGATTTACCAACTCGAGGATCTCAGAAATTTCCAAATTTTAGAAGGATTGTCTATGTCAACTGATTGATGAATATACCGGCGTTGCGCGTCCCTACACACTCTATTACAGCGATTACGGATAGTTATGTTAGCCTGTTTGGTCTCACTACACGGACTAAGCTTGCATTTGGTCTTGGCAAGAGATTTTTTGTGTATAAGCGTCTTAACGTCATCGGTAAGCCACGGTGCAGGTAAGTGCTTGATTTTAATACGACGCATGGGTGCATGTAAATCATATAACTTTAACAACATTGTATTAAATATATGCACTTTAGCATCGATAGTAGCTGCATTGTAAACCCCCGACCAATCCAACTCGCGGCAATCCTTGAGTAGAGCCTCCGAATTTATACCTCCAAAATTACGCTGCAGGATAATTTTGGGCTTAGTTTTTGGCGGACGAATGTTATACGAGAGAAAGATCAGGTCATGATAAGAGAAAGCATCCGCTGGGAACTGACCATGTGTAACAACATGAGACGGTGAAGATACGAGAATTAAATCTAAAAGAGACGGAGTAGAATTGGGAAGAGTGAGTAGCCTTCAATGGAAGAATGGACAAGCCAGAAGCAGCAACTAAGGACTCAAGGAGTGTACTACGATAATCTCGTTTAAGAAGACAGGTATTAAAATCACCCATTATTATGGAATGATTATAAGCAGGGATAACATTTTCTAAAAGTTTTTCTAAGGATGAAAGTAATTACCTCTAAGAGACGGACTGTAAAATACTCCAAGCAATATTTTATTCAACGAAAGTTCCACCTCGATAAATAAGTATTCACCAGCATCTGATGCGGGTGGTTGTGGAGACAAGCTGATGATGGAAAAGGGGATATGTGACCGAAGGTAAATGGCAACGCCTCCACCACCACTGCCTATACGGTCATTTCTTATTAGTTGATATCCAGGTAAAGTGTAAGATGTCGATGGGATACAAGGTTTCAGCCAGGACTCTGAAACTAGTATTGCATGGATGTTATTTTGATTAAATGACGCCAAAATATCTGTAAAGTGAGCTGGAATACTCTGCGCATTTATATGAACAACATTAAAAAGAGAAGTACAGTCGGAAAAACGCGCCTCAAGCAGCTTAACCAAAGGTTTACTGTCACTACAAAAGCTATCAGAGGAGCAAGACACATACTCAGACTCACTTTCAGACCTTTCAGAATCACATATAAAACTTGCCATCTTAAAATAAAAATTAAAATATATATAAAAAAATGATTATATATATTATGTAATAAACTAATATAAACTATAATATTTATTAAAGGTAAGAAAAAAGAAAAAATATAAAATATTTATATTTATAATACACCTGCCAGTTACAAAAAAAGAAACAACTAAATTAACAATTGAAGACATGAGTGTATGAAGGTGATAAGTTGCATAATTCCAATTCTAAGTAAATCGAGATAAAAGTTTTACTTTTATTTGAAACTGAACTGAACTTAACACCTTTTTCAACTTTTTATTTTTTAAATATGCCTTATATCTATGGTCGAAGGTCTGTAGTCATTTGGTATCGACTTATAACATTCATCTACGCAAAAAAAAGCAAAAAACCGAATATGCGACATATCACCTTCATCCACTCACATCTTCAATTGTAAACAACACAAACATTTTTATTCTTAAAGAAAAAGGAATAAAATAAACAAATATGATTTTATGTGTTTATATATGAAAGTGAGGTCATTTTTCTAATTTTTGCTTCATTCGCAACCTTAGATATGAATGATTTTTTAAGAAATTCACTAGTTATAAAACTGCAGAAAACTGGATATTTTTATTCTAAAAAATTCATAACTTATACAAAAACTAAATAAGTAAAATTTCTAGAAGTAATTGATATAATTTTTAACTGAGATTACCTTTTTCACCTCCAGGTAAGAAACTGCTAACAATAGTTAGTTTCTCTCCTGTTGTATATTTATTAAGTATTTTGGTTCTTTTTGTACTCCATGCTTTTGAATAGGTCACAAAATCATCAACTTTACCCACAGGTCCTGGTTGAAAATCCTGCAATATACTAACTATATATTAATAAATAATGTAAAAAAGAGATAAAATTAACAATGAACAGTAAAATCAGTAATGTTTGTTTAATTACTTCTTCTAACTCCATTCTTTCGAACTTCAGAAGTGGATCAATTTCTTCAAAACCAGCACTCCACTTATTGAGATGGTCCAAAAAGCTTACACTTGAGCTTTCTCTCTGTAAATATAACATACATATTAATAAAATTAAAAAATTATCAGGTCATAAAAATCTCCCAAATGAGAGAAACAGACACCAAGTTTGTTCTATACAAAATTAGTGACAGTGCAAGTTTCCCCAATTTTATGTTCTTTACTAACATTACCAGCCAGTAATTGTAATAATATGCACATCAAGCATGCTATTTGGATCCTTCCAAGCCTATACAAGTTGAGTAAGTATGAGATGTTGTTGTTTCTATATATTGTTACGAGTTAGCGGGACTCGAATTAAAATGCCGTTAGAATTATTATAGAGTTTATTAGAACTATACAAACACGTATAATACAGATACAAATATAACCAAAGTCAACAAAGCCAAACGTAATGCAGAAGGTCGTAATTCAATAAAACGCCCAAAGTCCGTCAATATTAGATTCCCGATAAGGTACACAAGTCACGCCTAGATCCTAGTCGTAGCTCAACTGACTCTCAATCAGGCCGTTATTTTATACTTCACAAACGCATATGTGCCCGCCCGGCAACATCAACACAATTTCCTAGAATTAGCTTGTACTTGTAATCCGCAACACATGGCTAAAGATGCTCCTGAGCGAGTACAATAGGACAATAGTCTGTTCTCCACAATAACCAGAAATGTATGCCAATAAATAATTGAACAAAAGAAGACAATCATAAAAGGATTAAATAAGTTCAAATGCCGACAGGTAATAAAATGTGCTTTTACAGATCTGTACGTGGAATTTGTCTTTGTCGGGGCCTAAGTTGTAACCATATTATGTTATTAATTATTATAGTATAATAGTCACAATTAATTGTCTCGACTTAACCTCCTAGAAATCTATTCCAACCATCCAAATATACATATTCTGTGGAATATCATGTTTAGGTCGTCCGTCCCCCCCCCTATAATAGGAGGCCCGAGCCCAGCAGTGGGACAATTATAGGCTGATATTATTAGGTTCATTTTATATTTTTGGCTGCGCAAAACACAGAGTGCTGTGTAAAAACATATAGCGGCATGAGATTAAGGGAAATTGAGTTTAGGGGTATACATACACCTTATATTAGCGATGGTCGATTGTTACTAAAAACAATTGAATTATTTGATTGTTCCGGTTATTTGATTGCAATCAAGAAATATTTGCTGTTTTTCGAGTGTTATTGATGTCTTACTATTTTATGTTCGTGGCTCACTTGTCAATTGGCCTGCGCTCGATTGTTTATGATTACTAATCTGCACAACAATCGAAGATTGCACAGGACTATTGGTAAAATATGTTTTACTACTCTTGCGGTGCGCCTGCGCTATAACTTTACTATCGCGCCGTGCGCGCGCAAATGTATTCGAATTTTTATTTACATTTGATTGTTATTTAGCTATGACGAATGAATCGACAATCGAATACGCACTTAAACAATTATCGATTAATTCAATTTTTTTAAAAGTAACCGCACCGCAAAGTAATCGCACATCGCTACCTTATATACAGATACTAGATCTGTTATTTTAGCTTGGAAACATGTTTTTAGGGTCCACCAAAAAGTTTTTAATGAATAATGGGAAAAACCAATTTTGATAACAGTGTGATTTGTGTTTAGGAATACACTTACACTTAATATATAAACACTAAAACTGTTTTTGAGTTAAACAAGTTTTGAATTAGTTTATAGATTTTTAAATAGCAAAATAGTTTTTTTTTGCTTATATATTGCGACAATGGTTATGAATCAATTATGACACTCATTGACCGTTGCCATGGCACACTCGTTTGGATTTAGTCAAAAGTCGCGACCAGTGACTAGAACGGTGACTTAGGTTAGATTATGTTATACTTTAAAGCAGAACAGATTGGTCAACATCATCATAAAATAATGAAATGAACAAATGATAAAAAAATTATCTCAAGAACTACATGTCTCCTATACATGGGGGTTACAAGAGAGTGAAGTACTCCTCCTCCATTCCTCCTCTGCCCCCCACTACTTAATATTCAGTGACCACTAATCTAAAGTTTCACCATATTTTTGTTACAGAATGCATTTATTAGAAACATATTATTTAGTACAATATTAGTACCCATACTAAGGCGGGGGATCCACTTCACTTCACTCCTGCCTGAGCCTTTGTGCTTTTTTTGTAACTGCCCAAAAGTCACTTTATATCTCAAATAATAAGCAAATGTGCCCTATATTTATACAGCACCCAAAATAACAATTATATTATGTAAACAAAATATTATCTTAGAAATTTTTAACTCATTTTAATCACTTTAAAACTGCTAACTTCGTCAGCTCCTTCTAGACTTATATTAAATAATAATGGGGAATCAAATGACTATCTTAATACTGAATAGATATCTTGTTTTACAGTTATAAAAAAATCATATATAAACTAAATACCTGCTTAGCGAAAACTCACTAAAATCCAGACATACTTACCATAGTCATAATGTTAGCTTTCAAGGGGTGGTTTGATACTTTGAATCTGGGCGACTCGTGAGTTAATTTAATCGTTTTATGAATTTTCAAGGATTTCCTACGAGAAAAATTAACATTTTAAATTATACAAAGTTCATTCATAATAACATTCAAGTGCAAGTTATAAAATAATTTACCATTCATAGTAAACAGGCATTGTAAATTATATGTGATTGTAATACAATCAAAATATATTTAAGACAACTGAACCTGGATATTGGCTAATTATGCGCGTAATATTCAAATACCTATAAGTTTTGAGTTTATGTTTAAAAGATTAATATGATTTAACTTTAAGAAATAATAATGTTGTTGTTTATTTATTCGCCACAAAGGCAGGCAAAGGAATCTTAGTCCATACAGCCAATTCTGATGTGTTTATTAGGTCTTCGTATAGAGCGCAGTTGTATTGCAGGCTACAACCGACGCTATTCAATGGAGTTCTTGTGAAAACTCGAAAGGCCACATCTGACTATACAGTTCACATTTCTCACAAAAACACATAACCTACTCAGAAACTATCAATATCCTGCAACTATTGTTCATTTTAGAGTAATTTTACACATTTTTGAAAATAAAACTGCACAGCACAACATCTCCTTCCAGTTCCCGCAAAAACTCCCAAAGAGGTCGTAAATGAGCGTCGACCACAGAGCATTAATTCTCTCTATCTCTTGACATTTTCAAATCAAGCAATGACATTTGAGTATTTCCCATGGAATCATGCAAGTAATAAGTACTAGTTGTACGTAGTACTTATTACTTCCATGGTATTTCCCATGGAAGTAATAAGTACTACGTACAACTAGTACTTATTACTTCCATGGTATTTCCTTGTTTTTTTTTTTTCTTCATGATATGGCTAGGCACGGTTTGTGCATTCGGCCAGAGTCACGTAGTAAAATATTTCCTCGTTTATAACGTCAATGCCCCATAATCCGTTCCACTAGAGTTTGTGATTGTGACGTCCGCAAGCAGGGCCGGATTTAAATTTGTGCCGCCCTGGGGCACTGAAAATGCCGCCCTATGACTTAAATTTTATTTTAATAGTTTTGATATCTTCTTTTTTAAGAATTAGAATAACTAATTGATTGCAGGAAATTTATTATGTATTATATATAATACATAATAAATAAATATATATTATTAATATATATTATATTTATAATACATATATATTAATAATATATATATATATATATATATATATATATATATATATATATATTACATATTATTGGATAATTCTCCAATTTTAGAAAAAACCATTAATCAATGAAAGTTTCTGTTATCAAAAGACATACATAATTCGAAAACATTTTTAATTCTTCAAAAAAACTACATAAATTTATCAATTCCAGAAAATAAAAATATCAACTTTAATTTTTTCAAACCTTTATGGAAATAAATAAATTAAACTATTTGAGTTTTTACTTAAATTTCCTATATTATATAATATACAAAATTTTAATTAGATACATAATACTTAAATTATATTTCTTGATAAAATGTTTATTTAAAAGAATTAGTTAATTATATATTGTATAGATTTTTTTTTCTCTCTTTCCAAATTTTGCCGCCCTATAAAATTTGCCGCCCTGGGCACTAGCCCCGACTGACCCTAGTGTAAATCCACCTGCCACCACTGTCCGCAAGCAAGTGGAACAGGAAACATCGCGGTTGTGTACGTAGACTCGTGAGTCCCTTGTGGAACGTAGCATTAAAGATCTATGATTTGTAATCATAATCATAGATATGTCTTTATATATATAATGATATGTCTTTGGTAATAATCAAAGACATTTCATTATTCTATGATTTTATGACAGCATGAAATCATGAATTGCATGATTTGCATGTTATTAATGCCAATGTCATGCGCTTGAGCATCCTGATTACTCCTGATTTCTGCCATCATTGAGATGACGTATCAATCTCTATAAAAACTAGTTTGTGTTTTAGACCATCATTCTGCAAATTTGCCTTACTCGTTTTATTTTGTAATTTCTCCTAGTGTGCCAATTTCCGGGTAGTATGGCATTGTACCAAAATAGATATTACAGTTACGTTGTTTCCTGGTGCGAAATTTTAATGGCCTAATGGAAAATGAACTTACATAAGATTCATTTCTTTTTAAAAAAGAAGCTACTAATATTAAGATGCCAGGATTTAGCAAATTTGTCAATGCATTCAAAAAATACCCGCTCTTGCGAGGTATGGCATCATACAGTATAATTTGGCCAATTTCAAGTTTAATACAACAAACATTTGAAGGGAGAAATATTGGTAAGTACCATCTACAGATTTTATTTCATATATAAAGCTATTATCTACAATATTTGTTAAAGTTCTAATTAAACATGTAATAATTTAATTTCAGATAATTATGATTGGTGGAGATGTGGTCGTTTTGGCCTTTATGGGTCTTGCTATGTTGCACCTACACTTTATTGCTGGCTTACAACAGCTAGTATTTTGTGGCCAGGGAACACGTTAAGGGCAGGTTTGATAAAGGTAATTATGTGAAAAAATGAGTTGACCTTGCTTGTTTTTAAGCATACGATTGGTATTAAAATTCAAAAATTGTAAAAACTTGTGTTTGTGTTCATTATTATTCACCATATCATGAAAAATATAATTTGAATGAATGAAAATCACATATTTTGCAGGATCATGAAAGTCAAAGTTAATTTCAAGTTCTATTTTGACTTAGTAGTTACTATTTAGGATTTATATGCAAATATAATAATCTGTATATTATGTAAAATATACTGTATATTAAAATATCATAACTACAATGAACTTGACACAACTATGTAAATTTAATGTGGTAACCACCCAAAAATATAAATAAATATTGATGTTTTTCAGACTCTAGTGGAAACTTTGACCTACACTCCATTTGCAATGTGCAGCTTCTACTTTGGCATGAGTTTACTGGAATCAAAGGCTTTTTATGAAGCTTGTATAGAAGTTAAGGCAAAACTCTGGCCTACTTACAAGGTGACTTTAAATATGAAACTGAATATATTAATACTTTATTCTTCACCATATAAGTTATTTTATAAAAGAAAAATTAAGAATTAAATCTATAACTATGGCTCGTTTATACCTAAGTGGTATCAGATAACATTTTGTATTATTAAAAGTATAATATCACTAAATTACCAAATGTTACAATCTATAATATAAAATTCTAGACATTCCATGTCTTTATATGGCATGCAATTTAAAAGGCGTTTGGCTATTTAAAAAAAAATAACTGGAATAGTCTCTAAAAACGATGGTGAATACTGCATTTTTTTTTAGATTTCTTGTCTGTTCAGGATTCACGAAAAACTACTGGGCCGATTTCGATGTGATTTTCACTGAATCGCTACTTTTTGTTCTGGGAACCCCACGGAAATTTGATGACGCGGGAAAATGACCAGGTTAAAAAAATCTAATTACAATGTAATTTTTATATTGATTGATAGAAAATTTAATGTATGTGTGATATTTTTTATCCCGGGAAATTTACCGGTAGCAGTTTGTTGGGATGCATAAAAATTATCTTATTCCGACATAGTTTCTACTAAAACAAAAGCATACATTCTTTTATTGAAATGCTGCGATACTTTGTGTTTCGGAAATCCTGCGGAAATGTCAAGTAGAGTGTGGATAAAGTCCCCGGTATATCCTAGTTTACTTATAAAAATATTGAAGTATTTGTTACTGTTAATGATTTGTCCCTTTCAGGTTGGTGCTTCTGTGTGGCCAGTGGTTGCTCTGGTGAACTTCTGCTTTATACCTCCCAAAAACAGGGTACCCTTTATCAGTGTATGTAGTCTTGTTTGGACATGTTTTTTAGCATATATGAAACATTTGGACAAAGATGATATATATTTAAAAACTGGGCAAACACCTGTACAACTTATGAAGATAAGTTAAATTTTCTTCATATTTATAGCAAATTCATAGAATAAAAATTATTTATTTTATTATTTCATAACTGTTGCTTATATCCTAATGTGATATTACTTTTAAATGGTATGACCATCTGAATTTTAAAGTATTATTAGTATTTATTTATTGTTTTGTATATGGATCATTCATATGTTTAGTGGTGTGTTTTTAATAAGTGACTATTCACAGATTGTTGTAAATAAATGTACTACTGTATAATTTGTTTTAAATACCAAGTATACACATAGTGATGATAGTAGTCATAAAATATTAAATCAGTATAATTTTAATCTTGAAAACATACATATAGCCATAAACAGTCATAGCAGATATAAACTACTAAAATGTGATAAAGTAATCTCAAAGGTTGCAATTCGAATTTCTTATTAATGTGATCTTAGTATTTGTAAAGAAACTATTAAAATGTTTTATTAAAAGGTATGTTTTATTTTCCTATATTTTGTAGTCTACCTCAAAGCCAGATCCGAAACCTGTAAAATGTTTATCACATTCAGTATATTGGCTTAGATTCTGCGTGCTGCTCACTTAGTTTTACTTAGAATACACATTTAGAATAAGAACTACTATATTCTGTGTTAGCATCAAAATAGTTATTTTCAACACATTTGCTCAAAATATTCTTATATACATTCTTCGAAAGTTAAAAATTAAGCAACACTTAATGGAACCAGCAGTTAAAAGGTACAGAAAAATAGCTTCTTAGGTGAAAAGAAAAAAATCCACCAATGAGTTTTACATTACAACAATAAATAAGCTGAATAATAGAACCTCTTTGGAAGCACTTTTGATCAATACATTTGTCGCAAACTACAAAACTCTTCAACTTTTTGAATCGTTATATCTCAAAAATCGTGTCTCTTAGGAAAAACGCATTATTTTTTTTTATAGATAATTAACTGACGTACAATTTTTGTCTGGTCTAGTTTTATGACAAAACTTACCGTTTTGTGACCTTTGACCCGAGTAAATTTTTTCCCAGGTTTTTTCCTCGGATCAATGAGGACTTTATATCATTTTGTGTTTTGAACAATCCTACTACCAGTGTCATAGCAGTTAATACAATTATTTTTTCTTAGAGATTTTTTGCGTTCTATTAGTAGGTACGTATTGCAGTAGATGTCACTGTTCTCAAATTAAACACCAAATGAAAGAAAATAATATGTTTCGTTATACGCAGTTGTTTTAATACTTGTTTAAGAAATATTTGATATGTTTTTATGTTTTTGCAAGCCATATCGCCTAATAAATATATTTTAAAGTATGTAAGTTCTATTCCTCACATTTTTCAAATTACAAAGCTCTTTTTAACTTTAATTACTGGATTTTTGATGAATTGATTAACCAAAAACTTATTTCAAAGATGTCAATTATGACAAAACCAAAACGACATTCCCATCGATACGAGTCACACTCGTGAACGTATTGTTTGAGTTTTGATTATTTTTCGACAACTTTGTTTGATTCCTGGACTCCGAAGACTTCGCTTATCACGTTTACTAGTGTTGTGTAGTCACGTTGGATTTACGAATGTACCCTGAACACCGATATGCCTAACGATTTGTTCTCTGTTGACTCCGATTATGGCTTCTTCTGAAAGAGGTTGTTGTATGCGCAGATGTGGTAAAACTTGTAAGTAAATCATCTTAATGGCACCAGATTAGTTATGGATACAAATGATGTTATGAAAATGTGTGCCTTTGAATATTTTAATAAAAGGAAACATAATAAATCACGCTACCGCTAAATTGTTGTTTTATTTACTAACAAATAAACATTTTTTGAAAAGGATTTTGGGAATTGCAGGAGTTAAATTATGAACTCCCGCAATTTCCAAAAGTTTAATATAAAAATCAAAATAATACTAGACGCTCTGGACGGTTTCTGCCGTTGTATTGTGTCGTATACCGATAGAGTGCGTTAGTATATAGATTACGACTGTTGACTCTATACCCGTATATATAAAGTACTCTGTGAATCCTACCAATTTTCAGCTGGGTGCGAATTAATGTAACGTCACTCCTATTTTTTCGTCTAATTTGACTTTGACCAGACTATAGTGCGTAAGTTGGTCGGTATAAAAGAGTAGACGAATGTATCATACTGTATGTCTTTATATATTCAATAATTTCAATGTACTCTTTGGCTGTATGGATGCATATTTAACTTCTTTATATATACAATTCACACTATGATTGAAGTTCCTTCATTCATACCCGTATATATAAAGTACTATGTGCTTCATTCCATGTCAGCTATTGTGGCCAATCCTACTAACACGACACCATTGACTGCGGTTTTTTTTTGTTAACGCTGAGGGAATAGATTTTGTACCATACTGAGTCCCTCTATGTTGGGGTGGAACCGTCCCACGGCGAAAATTGCCGCGCAGCGTGTGCGAAGTTTCTGATAAAAACGTTCTCAACTACTCCGCTAAACTTAAACCTGTGTCCCGTATCCGCGCTTGTGTGGAAGGACATGAGGTTATGAGCGAAAATACTCCCATGATCAATCGCCCAACAAGCCTAGGTTACTCCGGGAAGCAAGGTGACCTACTTCACCAACAGATTAGTCCCGTCGCATTCCCACAATGCGTGGACCCCTGCAAATAGGATCACGGGAGGAGATCTTGTGCATACCTTTGTCTCCGGAGGACAGTCTGAGCGCGTGCTTGGCTCTATCCCTTTCTCCCTCAGCGGCTTTCTGGCGGGATATTACTGCATCACAAAAGGAAGAAACCGCCTACCAATGATCATCGCTGTGGATCGTCGGATGGCCTCAACTAGTCCCCTGAGCGAATCGCGAATCAGCCTTCCGATGGCCTCGAGTTCCAACTTCTGAGGTTGCCAAACAGCGCACGTGACTAGCGTTGAAATAAAGTGTCTAGCGCGCTGCACTCGCGGCATTAAGAGGAAGGTAGAAATCACACGATATTCATCGCAGCGTGCTCGGTAAGTATCTGTGTCATCCTAAACGTTTCTGCGCGACCATAGCAATAGGTAGGGATGAACTGCCTCCACTGTCTCAACGCCGGCCTCAGGAGATTCTTAATCTCTTTGCCAAGTTTGGATTAAGGTTGAGGTTTCCCGCGACCTGATCGCGTCGATCTCTGGCCACCAATATACCAGGCACCTAGCATGGAAATTCTGTCAGAAGCGTGGCACCTTGGCAAGCATCTCCGCCTGAAAATTTCAGGGCGGATCACCTGCCAATAGTGTCGCTGCCGTCCACAACACCGTACAGTATCCCCGTATGGACCTCATCGCTGTTGTAGCGATCGATTGCATGGCTTCACAAGGGGCACCGTACAATGCCATACTCCGGAGGATGCCAGAATCAACTTCGAGCCATACATTGTCCACGGCTGTGTCAACTTTAGTTTCAATTCTCTACTGATACACGAGTGGCGCTGGAATCGCGACGAGTTTTTTTTACCTTTATCTGTTGTATTAGACCATAAATACGAGCATATGTAATCTGTATACATTGATTGACAGTCTGACAGATCATACAGGATTAGTTCTGTTTTTTTGCGATTAAAAAAATATTTTGTTTTATTTGAAATAAATTCAATTATAAAAGTTATAAGTTCGTGAAGCTATTTAACTAATATAATAAGATTAAATAAGAAATTGTAAATATAAAAATGTTATATCGATAGGCGTGGAAGTATAATCCTCATTTTTACTACTATGTATAAGCAAGTGCACATTCAATTTTAATATCTGTTCCGCTTCGCATTATATATCTTGAATAATGACAAGCAATTCTCTGCTGTTCTCGATTAATAATGAGGGCAAAGTTTATGCGTTGCCTACTAGTGGGTCGTGTTGGAGAGAGTTTATGTACCTAGGCTTGGAATTCAAAACTTTATCGGCAATACCACATTTTTTATGGGCAGTAGGAGGCGATCGGCAGATTTACCTACACGTTCATGGCTTGGAAATTCCTATTCGCGTAAAAGAAGAATCCTATGAGAATGAGAGGTGGTTGCCACTGGAAGGTTTTAGTGGCCGTCTCCTACCTACTGATCGATATCACTTCTCATCCCTAGATGGTACGAAAGACCGGTCAATAGACCGGATAAGACTTCCATCAATGGCTTGGCAATGGGAAGGCGACTGGCAACTAGAACTGACATTAGATGGACAACCCTTAGATCATGATGGCTGGAGTTATGCTGTAGATTTTCCAGCACAATTTGGACCAACAAAGCAATGGAAGTCTTGTGTAAGAAGAAGGAAATGGATAAGATATAGAAAATTTAGTGCAATGAACTCATGGTGTGCCATTGCTCCTCTGCACAAAGATCCAACACAGGAGCCATTCATTGATGTAAGTATTGGAGGTAATCAAATGCCATATGCTTCCCCTGGAACACTATCAGTTTGGGCCATAACAGCTCATGGAAGAGTCATGTATAGGACTGGTGTCAGTACAACTTCACCTGAGGGTCAAAAGTGGATCAACATAAGTACTCCACCTAACTGTGATATTAAACAAATTTCCGTGGGACCCACAGGCCTGGTTTGGGCTCTACTTTGGACTGGCCGAGTTATAATCAGAAAGGGCATAACAAAAGATACTCTAACTGGAGAAGCATGGTTGGAAGTAAAATCGCCTAATGATGCAAAATTAGTGTCAATATCTATAGGATATAATGCTGCATGGGCTGTGAGCTCTGACACTAGAGTCTGGTTTAGAAAAGGCATAGAAGGCATAAATGCAGGAACTTCTGAAATTGCAGCAACTGGTACAGGATGGCTGGAAATTACTGGTAATATGGTGCAAGTCTCAGTTGGAATAAATGACCAAGTTTTTGCTATAGGTGAATCTGATAAATGCATTTATTGGCGTAGTGGTATAACTCCAGCAGAACTTACTGGAAAAAGATGGAGGATGATTCAGGCAAATATGCAGCTAAGCCGCACATCTAGTTCAGCTAGTGTAGTCTCATCTGCATCCAATGTAAAGCATCACAGTCTAACTACATTAAGTGAAACAACAACAGAGAAAAAATCCAACATTAATCTGCACCATTCTTGGGAAGAATCACACTCTGCTCCAAGTGAACATACTTTACCAGTGAAATCCACTAGAGAATCAAGAAGTAAGACTAATAAAACAACAGAGAATATAGACTTTACAGGAAAAAGTTATGAAACTACACTAAAAAATCCACGGGCTTGGAGTCCAGTTAGAAGTGTTGGCTCTGTTGTGGGCATGGAAGCACAACCCGATAGTGACAGTAGTGTGTTTGATGTTGACTCAGGGATGTTCTTTGATGATGAAGTAAGCCAAACTGCTTGGGGAACCTGTGATACTACGTGGGCATTTGTGCAAGCTGGAGCTTGTTCTGTAGATATCATGCAACCCCCTCATTGGTTTTCCGACTCTCATAATGTGTATAACACTGACATCACAACAAAGTGGAGAATTTCTATATTAGAAAATTTGAAAAATAGAAATAGCAACAAACACTTGAACTTAGAACATTATGGCTTGGCAGTGGAAGAAAAGGGTTGGACACGAAGTTGTGAAGCAAGATTAATTAATACAAATAATTCAGGGGAAGAATGTATATTATCATTATATTGGCATGATTTAGAAAATATAGGGACTTTATCAGTATTCCAGCCTGATGGAACTATTAAATTTATTCTGAATCTTGGAGAAGTTACTAGTGTTTTTTCACTTTCTGAACCAGGATGTCCTAGAATAGCATTATGTGTTCCTCGTCAGAATGAGAGCTCAATTAAAATACAATTTATTTCCGAAATGGAACAAGAAGAATGGTTAAGTGTGCTGGTAGATATAACATCACAAATTAATGGAGTAACTGGCAAAGCCTCCTCTAATTCTGTTTGGGCTGTGACTTCATCTGGAGATGTTTTAAATTGGGATTCTTTGCCATCTAAATTAAACAATGGTGCTTACACCAAAGAATTTCAAGTATTTGGAAAAAACATTGTCACAGGTTTTTCAACTCACTTGAACAATAATTTCCCACCAGGTAGCACAATAATGATAACAGGCAGCTTGTTTGATGAGATTAGAAGGTTCTACATAAATTTACAAGGACCTGAAGTTAAAAAACAAAGGCACAAAATAGAAACAGAAATAACAGATATACCCTTTCATTTTAATGTAAGATTTGATGAAAATGCAGTTGTTTGCAACTCTATGATTTTTGGAAATTGGGGTTCTGAGGAACGGCATGACCTGCCTATTGCTCCTGGTCAAGAGTTCTCTATGAAAATTATATGTGATATTCAAGTATTTAGGATATTTGTAAATGATAAGTTGTATTGTTTGTATGAGCACAGATTGAACCCAGAAAATATAACATCAGTAGTAGTACAGGGTCCTTTGAAATTGTATACTATGGAATATTCAACCACAAGCGTCATTATAGGGGCTGATGAAATGTACTGGCGTATGATGGGTGGATACTTGAGAAGGGTTGAAAGCTGCCAGAATGGTGTAGTTTGGGGTATATCCCATGATCATCGAGTATGGGTTTATACAGGTGGTTGGGGAGGTGGCATATTAAAAGGTAATAATATTACATTTACACATTTCAACTACTTCCTTTTATATAATATAACATCTTCCACTAGAGAGTAAACTGATAAAAATGGAATGTGTGTGTGTATGAGTGTACATGCATGTTTAATTTTTTTCTTTTTAGGTCTAGGTAGTAAAGATGGTATACATTCCATGACAGATACTCAAACTTATTGCATTTATGAAAACCAAAGATGGAATCCCCTTTCTGGATATACTTCGACTGGCCTACCCACAGATCGATATATGTGGAGTGACATAACAGGGAAGCACAAAAGAACAAGAGAGCACACTAAGTTATTAAGTCGCCATTGGCATTGGGTAAGTCAAAAACTATGTAAGAAGTATTTGTAAAAGAATGTTGGCTTTATGGTTAGACACTGTTATAAAATAGTCCTCTGATTGAAAATACTTAAACATCACATGTGAACATCAAAACTTCTCACTTCTGCTTGTTCTTGTTATGTCTGTGACTCAACAGCTAAAAGGCCTTTTCTGTGTGTGAGGTTAGAAGAGTGGTATTTGTATCCAGTTTAGCACCTCTGGGAAATCTCTCAGCTTCTTGATGTTGCTAAAGCCCTCTGGAGTGGTACTTGATGTGTCCAGATACTTCACCTTATTTGTACCTAAAACTAAAACTATTCTCAGGATTCAATTATGTGTTTATTTCCTTTGCTCCTGTAAAAATGTGTAAACTTACTCCATATCCCATAGAAACTATCTCATTTTTCAAGACAAAAACATACTTAAACTTGCATACTTAAGCCTGCAAAAGATCAAGGCTGCCATCTTGTCAACATTTATTGTACAAAGTTTTTAAGAAAGTAGTTTTTATTTTTGAATAAAGTGTTTTCCTTCATTCATTAAACAATTATATTTATCACCTTTATCCAAAGTTCCATAGCCAATAATCATAATAATATTTAGGTGGAACAAATACATCCAAACTCACTTTCACATTTATATGTATAAATATACTAATATGGAGGATATTAAAACCTTTGTTCACAGATATCAGAATGGATGATTGATTACAATACGCCTGGTGGTGTAGACAGTGATGGTTGGCAGTATGCAACAGATTTCCCAGCTCCATACCATGGCAAGAAATTGTTTACGGACTGTGTTCGTAGAAGGAGATGGTACAGAAAGGCCCAAATTAATACCGAAGGTCCATGGGTACGTGCCGGCAGTACTGCTTTAATCGATATTGCACTTTGGGTGAGTAAGTGAGTACTTAAGTTAGTAATCTTAAAAATGACAAAAATTGTTTTGTCATAATTTTTACCTTTTATGACACTCATTTAACTCTATATGGTAATATAAAAAAAATGGTCAAATTATCATGGCAGTACTCTTAAGATAAAGGGTTCATTAGAGATGATGAATGCCAACTGTTTGGTTTAAATCATTAAAAATATCCCATATCTCAGAAGCTGCCAAATGGGCCTAGTTCAAAATATTATTTTCAGAATTTTCACAACGGGGTGTATATTTTTTATGACTTTAGTAGACAATATTTCCCTGCCTTACTTAAATATAAAAGTCATTAAGGAACATGCTTATGATTTTTCAAGATGTGACATTACACCATTCGTAACTGAACTTTTTTTCACACTTTAACTACTATCACTATTGTGTAGAGATATACAAAATACACATTTTTGGTTAATTTTATACATATAGTGTAGTAATTTACATAACAATAAAATTGTATAAGAAATCCTTTTTGTAAAAAAATAGAAATGTGTGCTGGGACACATATTAGAAGTGAAACTTCAACCGACAACTGGAAAAACGAATCGCAACGGAGAAGTGGAAAAACGAATGGCAACGGATAAGTGGAAAAATGAATCGCAATGGACAAGTGGAAAAACGAAACGCAACATACAAGTGGAAAAACTTCAACTGACAAGTGACAAAATGAAACGCAACAATATTTTTCCACTTATCCGTTGCCATTCGTTTTTCCACTTGTCCGTTGCGATTCGTTTTTTAACTTGTCCGTTGAAGTTTCACTTCTAATATGTGTCCCAGCACACATTTCGATTTTTCGCAGGTTTACTGCAAATTACGATTTGGTTAGGTTAGGTACATTTTAATGAATGCAGTTTTAATTGAAACATATTTTATTTTATCAAACAAAAAACTGGATTTGAACCGGAACCAAAAAAACATCCATAGTCTACTCTAAAATTATACACATACAACGGAACGTTAACAAATGCGCATCTTTCGTCATCAATCTTCATTCGAACCTTAAATTATGTTAACAGAAAAATATCTAAAAAAAAAATAATTGAAAAATATTTCATTTGCTCAGTTTTGATGAAGAGGCTCCGTAACTACTGAACTGATTTGAAAAATTCTTTCACTGTTGGCAAGCTACGCTATTCCCGGGTGGCATAGACTATATTATATTTACAAAAAAATTAGGGATCCTTACTAAAACTCCAATAATGATACCCAAGGTGATTTTTTTTTCCTTGAATCGCTTGCGCTGCGATAACTATTGATGATAGAATAAAATAATGTACTACGACTTTGTAGAACACATCATTATTTACAAAAAGTGTCGCGACAGCATATGTCTAACTATTATAGTTATGCCACAATAAGTGTTCTTTTATTTTAAAAATTTAATTAAAATGCCGCCGCTAGAAAAGGCTCTTTATTTGTATCTTTGTATTAATCCTTATCAAAATAAATTACTTCATATTCAAGACTGCTTCAATACCTTTATATAACTTTTTGAATTATTCAATTTGGACATTCCATTCGAAAGATATCACGAGTTTAAAAATGTAAGAATTAGACCACGTGACTGTGACGCTTTTTCGTGAGCGAAAAATCGTAAGACCCCCTCTATATAGAAGTTTCACTTCAAAAAAATGGCTACGAACCCTAAAACTTGAAAGCCATACTTCCCAGGTATATAAATAGTTTAAGTTATTTCAGGACATAAAATTGCATTGATAATGTCAAATTCTTTTCAGTCTAACGGTGAAGACGTGTCAGTATGGGCAATCACATTAGCAGGAGACGCCATTTACAGGACTGGAGTTACAACTGCGACGCCAGCAGTAAGTTTCCAAATAAATTTTTCACAATTACATAAATTTAAAAATATTAATAAATTGAATATGTTATATGTACTCGTACTTGTATAATATGTTTCATCTAGAGATTAAAGTCTGGTTCCTATATCTTACCAACCTTTCGTTTGCCTTACTATCACTTGAAATTAGACATAAGCTCCATACATCTACAAAATTCAACCGAACGTAGAGGATGTGAATAAATAGTAAGATATAGGAATTAGCCATTAATGATTTTTGTACATTTTGTACAGTGTTAATTTTCAAATATGTAGTATTTCTGTTGCATTTAAATTTATTCAAACTCTAGAAATCGAAACAAAAAATGTCACAAATATGGTTCTCTAAAATAAATACTGCATGTCATTTGTATCTTGCTTTTTTCCCCTGATCTGAAATCTATCAGATTAGGGGATAAAAAACTATTGGGTGTGGAGCATTTACAAGATTTGTAATAAAGTGGGCAATTGTTAATTAAATCTTTAAAACATATTATCAGGGTCTGCTTTGGGAGCACGTAAACAGCCCCGTCTCACTCATAGCAGTAAGCACTTGTAATGACGTTGTATGGGCTGTTGGACGTAAAGGGGAAATTTATTATAGAGAAGACGTAAGCAAAGAGAAACCCGGCGGTTCAAATTGGAGATTAATCAAAGCCCCCAAATGCAACTACTACCCATATAGTCACAAGTCAATTGGTGCCAAAGGTGTGTCACTGAATCAACGATCTGCATGGGTCTTATTGGCAAATGGTTGTATTGCTGTACGGAGTCATGTAAAGAAAGAACAGTTGGATGGGAAAGAATGGAAATACATGACAGGTAAGCTTTTATAAACAATTAGTTTTGGCCGCTTCATTGCGCGGGCTTTGAACTTTATTATTCTGAGACTGTCCAAATGGAACATACACGAAAGTTTCAAATAAAATTGCTGTTTCAATCTATAAAATTTTCGTAGAAACCTCTTGAGCTGTTTCGAGACAAAATTTCAAACAGACTTGCAGACAAAAATTCTAAAAACGCAATTTACAATAATTTGTGTTGTATTACTACCATCCATCAGCAAGGGAAGACTGCTTACCAACGTCTTTAACAGAAAACTTTTAAAAGTCTTGATTGTTTTTTTGTGTGTGTGTACAGATTGTGATATGACATTCAAACATGTGTCATGTATGGAGAATGATGTTTGGGCGGTGTGTTCGGACGGGTCTCTGCAGCGACGACTAGGCGTCACGTCGGAAAACCAAGTTGGTTCCTCATGGCAGTCTGTTTTGTTCGGCGCAATCGCACACGTATCCTCAAGGGGAAGCTCAATGAAATCAAAATAATTTTTATTTAACCGCCGTACTCAGAGTCATAATGATGGATCATTTTGATTAATGAAAACTATTTCAAGGTTACGTTGCTCGATGTCAAAAATAGAATCCATATAAACATTTAGCAATTTGTCTCAAAAACAATGGGTCTGTCTCTATATGGATGAAATTTAACTGATTGGCCTTTTTACATGTAAATGGGAATAAAAAATGTATACATTAACGTGTTGGGGTTCCTTAATTATCATAACGACTTTTCTTATTAATCTTTTTTTACGTAAGTAGGTAGGTGGGGAAATATGCGCTTCTAAAGTTGTAAAAAGTGTGTTTTAATGCATTCTCTTAATTTTTGAACTATGGCATAATTACTTTCAATGATAGAAATTAAAAAACATGTTCAAAGAAAATTTGTTAGAACAAAATTCATTAAGTAGTTGTTGGATATAGAGTGTTTTCTATTAAATGTTATAGGGCCAAATAACAAAGTGGTTGACGATTGTCGCTTCGTTTTCACATACTTGCCAGGTTTTTTGTTTACTTTATTACTAGATCTATTATTACTATTTTTAGAACGACAATCAATCTTAACAACCTCAGGATCATTTATTTGCTTCAATATTTATTTATTTTTAATAATATTTGGGTTGAACACATTGAACATATTGTCGTGGTAAAATTAAATAACAATCAAATTCTGAGTTTGTATTTTTTTAAAGAACCCTAAATAAATTTTCTGTCGAACTATGTGTGATATTATATTTTATCAAATGAAAGTTTGCTTATATTATAATACTTTTTAATGTTATCGCGTAAATCTGATAAGATGCAATAAAGAAATTGATTTGGCGACATTTTTTTTAACTTCATTGCAGTTTTATGTAATTATTGTATTTTAACTAAATTTTCAACCAAGTTCCTATATAATTTCGCAATGAAATCAATAAATGAACCCATGTTCTGTATTTTGTTATGGAATTTGATAATGTTGTATTAATTTAAACTTCAGTACAATCTGGATAAGTGCTGAGAACATTGGGTTTTTTTTATTGTGCCTACATTCGTTGAAATTCAGTGAAGTTTTGACAAAAATGTGAGTGTCTTTAAAATATGTCTATATGTTAAGAATTTATCGAAAAATAAGTTCCAAATATTCTTTATATATTCACTGCATAATTATATAAGAAATGAAATATGGGTTTACCGATCACAATGCTTGTTGTGCCTTGTATCTTTTATTAAAGCGTAAATCGAGCATTTTGTAAGTAGGCATCTTAAACGTTTTATTAATTATAAGCTATTGGGATCATAAAATATTATTTGTAATATCCCTGCTACACTTGGTAAAATGTTAATGACTGTGTCTCGCAGATGTAGCAAAGGGTTTAAATGCTTTGAGATGCGACATTGTTCTTTCTTTGTTTGGGATTATAGCTCACGCTTACAGATGCTACAATGGCCTTAAAAGTTGACAGATAACAGGCGTTATTTTTTAACTCTCTAAACATGACGCATTTGGCCAGTCATTAACACATACGTGGAGCAGGGGTATTCAAAGCCCCTCCAGTTTCGCGAGAACACGTTCCATACTCTCCATCCTCGCGAGGATGTGGACCCCCTATAGGTTATTATTTATTAGGCGTAATTATTTTTAATTAGATTACATTATGAAACATCGAGAGTACGTAGTATACCTATAAATCTTATCAAAAATATTTTTCAAGCTCTGAGTACGGTCATAATTTTATAATCCAGTGAATTTTTACTTTGACTTGAATTACAAAATATGATCTCGAAAGTATTTTACGGAAGTATTCGCTTTTTTGTAATCTTCCCTATAATAATAACGTTACATTTAAAAGACAATCTATTTTTTTCTATTATATTTTTGCTCATTATTGTGTTTTTAAGTGTCTAGTTTTATAAATATGTATACTTGTGTGTTAATTTATTAATATTAAGAGAGAAAAAAACTCGAGAAATGATATTCGTCTAGTCAATGTTATATTGCGTAATTCTGTTGATTTAAGCTACGTTATACTTCAAAGCAACTACAGAATATGTATACCAAAAAGCTTGTGCTTACTAAAATGGAGACATGGACACCAAAAATATAATCATTAAAATAATACTTAATAATAGGCTTTTTATTCAACATTCTTTAAAAAAAATGTTAAGTTTAGATTTGACATTATTTCAAAGTTAACACTAATAATTGTACTTACCTGATTAAGAAATGTTTTAGTATATCGGCTTAAAAAAGAAACTTATTGTCTGACATTTAAAATTATCGACCCGTACTAGTTTATTTATTAAAATTAAAAAACTATACAATGATAAAAATAATATAAAAAATAAGAATATTATGATTTCTTAATATCTTGAATAAATTGACAGGGTAGCAACAATGATGTACTTTCCCATATCTACATTTGATTAACAAAGCCGTAACATGGAACCTAATATAGTAGAAATGAAATTTTCAATTGATCATTATCACACCTGTGCTTCATATTCATAATACATTAAGGTATAGAGAGATAGGGTCAGCGCAGACAGAGAGGAATAATGCCCGGGCGTTCTCGGGCATTTTCTTTACTGATCGCGTATGCTCGAGATTGCGCGCGACCTCGCGATTAAGCCGTTCTGGGTTACCACTACAGTACAGTACAATTTGTCGCGAAAGTTCGTCAACGATGGTGGACTGGGATATGATTATATTTGTGCTTTTGGCGGAAGAAGAAATGGAAGAACAGGTTAATAAAATAAGGCGTCAGAAAGTTAGACGAAGAACATGGGTCGAGGAATGTTGGCAAGAAAGGTATAGTTTTGGGGTTTGGTAAATTTAATACAGTGTGTACGACTTTACCATCGAAAGGAGTTGTTTTACGATTACTATAAAATGGATTATGAAAAATTTCGAATGCTTGTGGATATTTTACGTAGTTACTTCGGATTAAAAATCTAAAAAAATGTCTTTAAACTCAGTGACAACACTGAAAGTAAGCGTACGACGCGCGGGGATTCCCGCGTATCTTCGAGGACGCGTTTGTCAGGTTCAAGTATTTATGCACTTTATGCTAATAATTTTAAAGTTTATTTTCAAGTGCGTTAATAAAATCCTCTCCGCCGCGCTCCGTTTTCTGTCTGCGCTGACCCATAGGCAATCTAGATCTAGAGCCAAGCACATTCTGTGTTGCCTTTGTGAGCAAATCCCTCATTTATGCTATTCTTATATGTGCATTGCAAATACATATTTGCAACATTACGCAGAAAGGGTTTGATAAATAAAACTAAAAAAATATTAGAACTATGTATTTAAGACTTGCAATAAGAATATATTATTATGAGAAACATTATTTAAAGTAAATCTGTGATTTACTCTTATGCAAATTCCAAGGGTTTTTAAGTGACTGATCTATATATAGTTTGTAATACCTGTGCAAAATGTCCTTAAACCTGCTATATACGTGACGACAAATCGGATATATCTGTGTTGTTAAACTGCCATCAGAGTAACACGCAAACACGAAAATTTGCAATACTTTCCCATATACGATTGAAAAATCTGTGCAAATCGATCTGCATAAATAAACCGATACTATATATCGATATCTAGCAGGCACTTCTAGCTGTTCTATACTTTGTTTAAAAAGATTTGGGAAATGTCACTGGATTTAATAATTTTCAGATTCACTAAATCCATCCAATACTTTGCATGTGATTGATAGAACATTTCTGTATTTACTTATGTTATAGTTTAAAAATAAATATTACAGTGCAGATTTGAATAATTCTAATTACTTGGACAATGGGAGACAATGCATTTCAACTGCTGTGTACTTCAAAAAATCAAAGCGAGTGGCACTTATTTAAAAAGCTGTATCATTTTAACATTTAGTTTATACTGCCCTACTAAAAGCACTTGAAGTAATCGTCATTTTTGGGTTTTTGTTTTGTGCAGAAATTTTATCCCAAGGCGCTAATCAAAGTCAAGCTTGATTTTTTTTGTGCGTGTGTTTTTTTGTAGTGATATCTAAAGACATGTTTACCACGTTTTTCTCGAAAGTGTCATTTCCAAGTACTACGTTTACTACAAGGAGGGCAGTATATTCTATTACAGACGCGGTATAGTTTTAACATTCAAGGCAGGCTTAGCTATCTAGTTTGGGAATATACTACCGTGTGTGTATTTATCTTTTTCTTTCACCTTCTCCCAATTATTTGAGGTCAACACAATATGTCTTTTCCTTCCATATTGCTCTATTCTGACATACGCCATGCCACACCATATGTCTGTATATAACAGATTGTTTATTTGGAAATAGTTACATTAATTACCCATTAACTATTAAAAAAACGATTATTGTCTTTAACCGATTTTAAATAATTAACAGTAGAATCAAACGAAAAAATTAAATCTAGATAAAAATCTCTACAACTGAGTTTAAGTGATTAAATAATGTTACCCATAATTCGGTATTATATGATAATCAATGTAATTTCTCCTGAACACAATGTCAATATTACAGTATATAATCAAGTTCGTATCGGAGGAAATGGTTGTTGGGGTCGTTCTGTATCCGCGGGTAGCCCGCGACTAGCGCGTCCTGCCCTCCGATGTACAGCGTGTTGTAGATTTTCCAATACACGTCGCGGACCTTTCTCGCCGGATGGAACAAACCCTGTTACAAAGAAAGTCTGACTTAGTAATGTGTCATATTTTCTTCATAAACTACATTATTATAATGTTTGTTAATAATTTGAGGCTCATCATTTCATCAAAACTAAACCAAGTCTGTAAGGAAAAACAGCCCGCAAGATGTAAATTATTTTGCGCAATTCCACTACACCATTGTATAGTGGCATATAAAGAATACTTTCCTGCCAAATTATGGATCGAGTAGTTTGAAAAAAATAGCTGTGAAATACAAAGACAGACAGACTGACGATTTCATTAGGGTTCTGTTTTTGTCATAACTGCATGTCTGCCCATTGTTGGCAGAATGGTTCACTTGATAGGTGGTTTCCGTCCCCTATGGACATTTGCAACACCAAAGGTGCTGCCGGCCTTGAAAAAATGTTATAACACCCTACTTAAACAATCCTATATCATAGCGCAGAGGGAAAACTTCAGTGGGAAGTTCCCTCGATATTTATGTTTGTACAAAGTTAGTATTGCCATGACTGACGGTATCTTATATCACTGTTATCCAACCAACACAGAAACATAAAGTTGTGTTAAAGTGCATATAAGAGAACAGTGGCAAGAATATTTTGATGATCGAGCACTATCGCAGGGCACATGGTACAAAACCACCCAATGTCGACTCCCTCGATGCTCGTTGTCCAACTTATCATCCATAGAATTGGATAGAAAAACTATTGTAGCTCTACTAAGACTTCACTCCAAACATATTCCTTCAAACAAGTTATATATATGATGGTGTCTAATTCCCCCATCTGAACGCCAAAAAACTGGAGATATCAGTCACGTATTGGCGGTGTGTCTGGGGCGAGGCGCTGCACCGTCAGCTTCCGGTAGATTATTCATTTTCTGGGCAGGCCAGAGTACTTGTTCAGTTATTATGTCTTTGTACTTAGTTTAAGGAAGTAGAAATATTTGTAAGATTGAATGGGGTGACATTATCGCAAAGTGATAGAATCCCTCCCATTAACGTAATAAAGATAAAAAATAAAAAGGAGAAATACCTGGAGGGCGTACTGCAGGATCTTGACGGGGCCGAGCGCGACGCGCATGCCCTCGACGGCGTCCATGAAGGCCTGCACGAGGTGGGGCGACGTCTCGAAGATGTTCGGCCACACGTGGTTGAGCAGGTGCACGAGCGCGTCCTCGCACCCGAACCCGTACACGCCGAGCGCCATGTGCTTGATCGCCGCGCACGCCGTCTGCCTGTGCACCAGGTCCCTGCGCACACACTCGACACTCTCTCACTCATCTCTTCTGTCTCTTACTTTGCTAGCTTTCATAATCTTATATGTGTTGGTGAACGCATAACTTGAGAACCGACTTTACCGATTTTCATGAAATTTTGTGTGTATGGGTCCCGGGATGGTTTAAATCCACAATTGGAGCCGCTAAGTGGCGCTGAGATCGGGTTCTAGAATCCTCCTAATCACCAAGAGTGATTTTGGTGATTTTGTTTTTGTGTGTTTGAGTGAGTTCCCGAATGATTTAGATTCGCAATTAGAACCGGTAGGTGGCGCTGAGATCGGGTTCTAGAATCCTCCTAATCACCTAGACCGATTATGGTGATTTTGTTTTTGTGTCATGAAACAAAGTCTTTTAGGAATTCAGAAAATATGGCGGTACGAAGTTCGCCGGGTCAGCTAGTCACTTAATAAATCTTTAATGACATGAAATATAGGTAACAGTATTGTTTACAAATTCGTCTTGCTCAATTGCGACTTGCGTTGTGCACGTCTTTACATCTTCTTCTGCTAATTACTACAGAAGTGCTTTAGCCACATAGAGCCGCAAGAACCCAGACGATATGGTCACTGGGAAAGTTGAATCCAAGAGACCTGACCTCGTGGTAGATCTTCATATAGTTGGACTGACCAGTTAGACATCGATATATTCGGCCCACCACCGTGCCCACAACCAATCTCGGTGGAGGAGAGCAATTATGGTTGCCATCAAAATCACAAGCTCCTGGACAAACTTTTATCTATAATCAGATTCTCTGAGTGACTTTATCATAAAAATGGGCTATCCAGCTTGGTGGAGACTGTACTATGGATTGTTTTTTTAATAATAATAAATCACACTCCCAAAATGTTGTCTAAATAAATTAAATGAATAGCTCACCTGTCCATGAGTGCATCTTCTAATAATGGGCATACAGCATAAATGTAATCCTTGCCCATCTCACCGATATACTCGAACAAGAAGGAAAGGGACTTAAGAACACCATTCTGGACATTCAGCTCTGGCACTCTGTATTCATTCATCAAAGCTGGCAACACCGTGAACGGCGAGCACGTCTCAGCGACAATTGCAATGGCCACCGTTGTGCACACCCTGATGGAGATAGAATTTGCAATTAATAAAATAATTAACAGACAAGAGTTGATGTTGATAACGACCAGATCAGAACTCATTAGGAAGGTACTTTCTGTGATGAGGCGATGATCACATAAAACTTTTTGATCTGGGAAATGAGATAGTTTCCGTGGGATACAAATTTCACGCGAGCGAATCTGCGTGCGAAGTTCTAGTAAAATAAAAAAGTATCATAATGACAAAATAAACACTCATGAAATCTACGCTTTTTTTTTGGTACGTAAAAAAACTCATAATTACCCGCACTTGGTTTTTGTGCCGCCTTACTTTATAGGATTTATTTTCATTATTATGTAAAAGATCTGGTAGTTTATGTGAATTACTGTAGAGTTCTGTAATAATAATAAAAATCACCCGATAATTTAAAGTCACTATCAATGCAGATAATACTTGTTATATGTCCTGCTTGTTCTTTAAATCGTTTAGCGAGGTGTATGTAATAGTAGATGTTCCCATAGTTTAACTGAATTATTGTTTAGTTTTTTAAGGGAATAAAATAATTTAATCTGATAATTTAACCTATCACCTATCAATATTGAAGTTGTGGTAGCGTAATCGCTAGAACACGCGTCCCAGACTCCAAGGGCGCGGGTTCGATCCTGACCGGAACGCATGCACCACTTAGCCAGTTTTCTGATCACTGATGCACTTTAGTGCATATTGCTACAATTACAACGTGCTAACAATGGTGAAGGAAAACATCGTGATGCAACCTACACATCCAGATAACCGATGTGTCAAACCTGCCAAGCTGCCTTGGACAAGCATGGTGGGTATCCTGTCCATTCCCCCTATAATGGGAAGCCCGAGCCCAGCAGTGGAACATTTATAGGCTGATACTTTTTTAAATTATTATCAATATAAATATTGATCACCTGTTTTGTCGTTCTTGTACTTTCAAATTATTGAGCAAGGTGGCCAAGACGTCGTGCGGCCCGATGGCCTTGGCGATGTAGCCGAAGGTGTTGACGGTGGCGCGCCGGATGGCCTTCTTGTGCGCCTTCAGCAGCTCCAGCAGCTCGAAGCATATCCTCATCCACTCCCTCGCCGACACGAACTCCGGGCCTCTGTCCGCTATACGACCGACTAGGTCTATGCAGTTCTCTTGTACTTTCTCGTGTCTGAAACAAAGCGGAGAAACAACATTAACACTTGAAATAAACGCTGACCAGCATTTAGTAATATTAAGAAGTATGATGTATGATGAAAGAATGATTAAACAGATATACAATGCAAAAGTGGATGGATGCAGAAGTCGCGGAAGGCCACGACACACCTTCCATGATCAAATTGATCGTGTATTAGCAGAAGGTGATGTCAGGAGCCTTAAGAACAGACGAGCGTGCATGACAAGAGCTATGAATGTCAAAGAAGCAAGTGAGGTGTGTAAAAATAAGCCTGTATGGCGCTCTGTTGTTCGTGCCTACCCCGCAAGGGACCTGGCGTGAAGTTATGTATGTATGTATGTATGTAAGAAGTATATTTTGTTATAGGGCGCATTTATTTATTCTTTTAACCGGGAACATATATTTGTCGGAGAAGGCCTCGTTCTCGTGATATGTTCTTTAGAGATTGCATGTTTAGTGGGCGTCATCAGGATAAAATGCGAGCATAAAATACAATGGCCACGGTTTATACACTTTTTAATTTAGATTTGATCAACATTATGACATAGTTTAGACCGAGCAGCGGGTTCAGGGCACCGCTCATACTTCCAACTTCAATACCTTCCCCAAAATTCTCAATGGTCCAACTCGACCTATTGCCATCAACCGAATGTGCCACAAAAACTCCTCCGTCTACCGAAGATACTACTCAAGTATAGAGGGCGTCTGACCCCGCTCGGAGCCATAATGCTCTGCTCTGATTGGTCGTTTATTAAATTACAATATTCATAACTTTTATTAGGTTAGAACGATCTTTAAGTTATAGAAACATTTAACAAATCAAATTAAATTAAATTAAGAATTTTCGAAATAATTAAAATGTAAACAAATGATATTGTGCGTTATACATCCAACAACAATCCATCCAATTCATAGCTTCCCTCCGACATATTTAAAAATTTCGGGTTTGTTTATAATAAATGAATTATTCATTTATAATCATCATAATAAATAAATGCTAACTATACCCCAGCCCATTATAAATCTGTGAAAATGAGAGAAGGCTAGGGGGTAATTCAGACCAGGAGTTTCCGAATATGTAACTTTAACAATTTTTGTTTGTATGTATGTTAGCATCACGGAAAAATACTATACTAATTTAACCGACACTCGATACAGAGCTAGCTTACATTCCGGGTCAACACTTCAAGTTCCGCTGGTACAACTAATATTACATACATACATACATAACTTCACGCCAGGTCCCTTGCGGGGTAGGCACGAACAACAGAGCGCCATTTAGGCTTATTCTTACACACCTCACTTGCTTCTTTGACATTCATAGTTCTTGTCATGCACGCTCGTCTGTTCTTAAGGCTCCTGACATCACCTTCTGCTAGTACATGATCAATTTGATCATGGAAGGTGTGTCGTGGCCTTCCGCGACTTCTGCATCCATCCACTTTTGCATTGTATATCTGTTTAGTCATTCTTTCATCATACATTCTTTCCACATGCCCGAACCACCGGAGCATTCCTTTCCTTACCTTCACCCCGACACTCTCTTTCAGACCAACTCTCTTTCTTACTTCGGTATTACGAACGCGGTCCGCGAGCGTCACTCCACAGATTTTGCGCAGTGCTCGCATCTCGACCGCGTTTACTCTACTTTCGTGCTCTCTATTCCATACCCAACTCTCGCTTCCATACGTGAGCGTAGGTACCAGCACCGCGTTGTGTATGGCAAGCTGGGCCTTCTGGCTGAGGTTCTTAGCGCCTAGAAGTTTACCTAACGCTCCATTCACACTATTCCCCAAATTCACTCTTCTTTCTATATCAGCGGTGTACCTTCCATCCCTGCTAAAAGCACATCACACACACTAATATTAAATTTTATAAAAGGTAGTAATATATTTAACTGGACATTGACAGTACAGAAAGCAATACAATTCAAACATTTATAATTACATTAAAAATATTGTATACCACATGCGCAACTAATGAGGTTTGCAACTCAGTATAAAGCTGTGCTGCAATTTCATTTATGCAAATGATCTTAATATTATACGATATGTACCATACATATACATATGGTAATTGGATTATAACATATTGAGAATATCGTATTTAGTTCTTTTTCTTTCATGATGCACACTGTTTATATATAAAATTCTTCTGTTTGTGTGTATGTCACTGAACTCCTCTTAAACGGTTGGACCAATTTTGATATTTTTTTAGAATAGAAGAGAAAACACTTTATTGTTCACCAAATAAACAATTCGGTAGTTGACAATTTTTGAGAAACAGGTTTATTTTGAGCCTTATGGTCTATTTTAGCCAAAATATTAATATTTCAGCAAAAAAACAACATTAATTATTTAATTTAGCAATTTTATAAATATTTTGACATTTCGTCACAAAAACGCGTCAATGTCATGGCGTCTCGCATGACGTCACAGTGTGCAAAACAAACATCTGTTTCATTGAAGTGTCATCTGAGAAGTCATTGATAACTTCTTGTGTTTTGCACACTATGACGTCAGCTCTGATCGGCGTTCATTGTCACGTGGCCAATGGCTGCAATATAACAATTTTATTTCTCAAAAATATCAATTAATATTTAATATTTTAGTTAAAACAATTTATTTTTGTCATATTTAGATCGTAATCTACGATATATATTAAAATCAGCCTATATTTTTCATACTGTCAACTACCGAATTATATAACAAATTATTACAATAATTTAAAGGCAAAACAAAAGCCAGCCTTATCACTTAAAGCAATCTCTTCCAGGCAACCTGACTGAGAGGATACTTTTAACAACTATGTCTAGGTATAATTAATTAAAAAAATAAAAATAAAAAGGAAGAACAGTACAATGTGGACAGTACACAGCAAAGTTAGCAAGAATAGAAAAATATATATTTTATTATAAATTAAGGTAATGATTTTTGTTAGTTTCAGTATGGCAAGTGATTTAGCTCTTCTGAAGTTCTGACATCTACGAGTAAAGAGTTCCAAAGGCAAACAGCCTGCACAGCGAAGGATTTGGAGTAAAATGTTGAAGAATGTGCAGGTGCCTTTAACAGGAGATTATTAGAGGAGTGCAAATGGAAGGTGTGTGATATGAAGTTGAAACATTCCTTAAGGTAAGGATTTTTTGTGTGTGTTCAAGTGGATTTGAAACTGGTTTAAATCCATAACTAAACTCTGTAGGTGGCGCTACAAGCTATAATAGGTATAAGGTATTATAAAAATATTATATTACCTATTCTTTAAAATGGGTGTTAGCCTGGGCAGTAGATCTTTGATCGGTGGCGTCATTTTGGTCATGCCGATGACATTGACAATAGCCTTGAGTGCCCCGAGGATGGAGCCAAGCACTTCTGGATACTCTTCACCCAAATACTCGTAGAGAACGACACCAAGATGGCCCATCAATTTTTCCTGGAATATGAAAATATTGTCGATTCTTAAAGTATAACAGAGTAAACCAGGCATTACATTGTCGTCTTATTTTTTGATATTTTTTATAAAATGTGATGATATAGGGTAAACTAACTAAACCATTGTTGGATCCCCACCCAATGATTGGCATCCAATCAATTTATTGAACACTAGCTGTTTTGCCTGTGGATTTGGTCACATAGTTAAAAAAAATACCGATCAAGTTGAGAATCTCCTCCTTTTGAAAGTCGGTTAAAAATAGTCATAGTTTGAGTAGTGAAAAAGTTAAAAGACAGTTCCTTATTTATCACATTAGGGGGAGAATTTCCAAAATCGCTGATACACATACATTTATTTCTAACTCGAACCAGGTACACGACATTTCCTGCTTCTTACTTTAAAAATGACTGATTTTCACACAAACTATAGAAATATAAACTGACGGACTCATAAACTGCATCAAAGTTCAGGATTACTTTGAAATGATTTTTTTAAACAAGTATGCAAACTTTTTAGATTAAATTATATAAATATGGAGAGACTGGCTCTTAATCTCAAAATCTCAAAAAAAAGGAAAATTTAAAAATAGAACTGCAGTAAAACAAATGAATATAGCCGAGAAAACACAATTTACTCGTAGTATCAGATTTGCGTGTTATTTATAGCAAAGTTTTAAATTGATTCTCATTGATTTTTTATTCTTTTGTCAATTGAATTATTGTTACCAGCAGAATTGTTGGGTTAGTTTTTTAACTCATCGAGAGTTTTTGAACCATAATATGGATACTTCGTCCGAACAAGCAGCTCAAATTGTAGCATTGGTGCGGGAGGGCTTGGATCAACGAACGATTGGTAGAAATTTAAATTTAAACCAGTCTACGGTTTCTAGAATATACAGAAGGTTTGTGGAGACAGGTTCTTACAGAAGGAGACGTGGTACAGGCAGGACTCGAGCAACCACCGGTCGTGATGACCGATTTATTGTTACAACTTCCCTGCAAAATCGTTTCCTCACATCTGTTAACATCAAAACAAAGCTTAATGAAGTGCGTGGAGTAAACGTGAGTGCACGAACAATAAGAAGAAGGTTAAAGGAAGCGGATATCACCCCTTTTAGACCAGCAAATGGTCCAAAGTTGTCTGTAGCTCACAGACAAGCTCGCTTAAGATTTGCGCGTGATCACCTGAATTGGACAGAAGAGCAATGGACCTCCGTATTGTTCACGGACGAGTGTAGGACATGTTTATATGGTGCAGATGGTCGCAGAAGAGTCTATCGTCGACGTGGGGAGCGATATGCTCAAAGGTGCATTGAGGAGCGTGTTCCTTTTGGAGGCGGTTCGTGTATGGGTCTGGGGTGGCATATCGATGAACGGGCGAACAGAACTTGTGTTCATAGACATGGTCCGTCAAAACGGTAATAGAGGGGGTTTGACTGCACATCGCTACATAACAGAGATCTTAGAAGATCACGTGGTGCCTTACATGGGATTCATAGGCGAAAATTTTACTTTAATGCAGGATAATGCCCGGCCGCACGCTGCTGCACAAGTTCGACAATATTGCGAAGAGGTTGGGATACGTACAATGAATTGGCCAGCACGCAGCCCGGATCTTAATCCCATTGAGCATGTTTGGGACAATTTAAAAAGAGCTGTATATGCGAGAAACACTTTGCCCACGACAGTGGCAGCACTAAGAACAGCACTTTCAGAAGAATGGGACAATATTCCGCAAGATCTTTTAATAACCCTAATAAAATCTATGTCGAACCGATTCTCATTACGGATTCTCCGTAATGAGGGCACGTGGAGGTAATACACCTTATTAAAACATAAATAAACCCTTGCATAAAGTTTGTGTCTATTGTTAAAACCAATTTTTTAATTAAACCAATTTTCCTTAAATTTCTGTTTTTTCTTCAAAAAAAGTCTTAAGGTCCTTTCCAGTACACAAACTTAAACTTAAGGATATGACCCTACGCTGTTTTAAAGTTCACGAACCAATCTAGAGGTTTCAATTTAAATCTGTATAGAAAGTTTGCATACTTGGTTAAAATATTTATTTCAAAGTCGTCTATTACTTTGATGCAGTTTATGAGTCCGTCAGTGTATATGTATATAGATATGAAGAAATCAATATATTTTCTGTAGCCATACAATAATATTATTATGTTTTTTTATTATTATTGTTGCAGGAGTTCAGCAGACAGGTAGACGGCCCACTTGATGGAAAGCGGTTATCATCGCCTATGGACATTTGCAACAAGGTACTACAAATGCGCTGCTGTCTTAAGGGGGTATTTCATTTGTTAATGTTTTTAATAAATTAATAGTGCCAACAATGGTTTGTTTATCCTAAATACAGGATAAAAACATATGGTATCAACTAATCATATGGGAATTAGGAACTCTTCAAAGTTATATTATTGTTTGGGCGATCATCATTTCTTTCATGTATTTAATATTGGTGATATTATAATTGAATTTTAATAAATAATAATAAATAAATAAATAAATAAAAAGTAATTGTAACAATAGGCACATTAAGTTAGAAAAACTTTCTTTCTAGGAAGTATGCACCATTCGGGCACTATATCCGAGCTAACGCGCGATTTAGGATATTGTCACTTTTTGACCTGCACATCACGATAATCAAAAGTTAAAAGCCCAGCATCGGGATGATTGTGGGCTATCAGAAATGAGAAAAGGGAGCCGACGTACCTCCTGGCAGGTCTTCATGACGACCGCGATCCTGGAGATGAGGTCGGCCGCCTGCTGACGCACCTTGGCCGACTTGTTGTTCATGCGCCACAGAATTATACCACATATCTGCGGTAGGTACGGCTTCACGCGCTTGCCCAGCTGATTTACTATAGTGCCGAAACCGTTCAACATCACCACATCCTGTAAATTTATTATTACAATATTTATTTCATTCAGTACAAACTTCGATTCTTCAGTCATTATTATTATCAACTGTGACTTTGTCCGAGCTTGACTGGAAATTCCCGTGCGATTCCCGGAACGCGAAGTACCGCAGCATTTAAAAAATAATGTAAAATGTCGTTTTAGTGAGCTTAAAGCTTAGCTTAAAAATTAGCTTACTCCGACACAGGAGTAAGCTAATTTTTTTGAAACCGAACGACTAAAACCGTTCCCGGGAAAATTAGCGTGGGGGTTCCCCAGGATAAAAAGTAGGGCAGATTAAGTCTAACAATTTGCTGTCGATCAGCGAAAATCACATCGAAATCATTCCAATAGTTTATATGTGAATGCTGAACAACCAGACAAATATTCGTGTCGTGTTTTTCATTGTTTGCATTAGTGCATTTTTTTACACATTGCACTATATAGTATATTTCGGGTTTTATTTAATAGCTTCAATGTACAGACACGGTTTTTAAGAATTTTATAAAATTATACATAGCATAAAAGATCATATCAGGACAGACAACAACAAAGTATTTGTTATAAAACTTATATATCTTTCCATTTATTACAAAAAAACAATTGATTCAAAGACCCAATCGCCCAGTAGAATTTGTAACTCTGAAAAAACCCCTAGGTCTCAGATAATGTTGTCTTTATTCTCTTATGTTTGGAAATAGCAAAACACAACTAGATTTTCAATCAAAATTTTATGATTCAGGGTCATCTTAAACTCCTAATGCCTTCTTTTGTTAGTAGTAAACGAAAAAAAAATGTAAAACAACATATTCCATGAGTTTTATAGGCGGATAACTATTTCTTCAATAATGGAGATGAGATTTTGTTGAATATTTTCAAAATTAGTAGATTGAGAGATGCATGGTATGTGTGGTACGGTGGAGGTATAAGGTGATCGATTTGTACTCTCTAAGTCTCTGAGTCCGGGTGCCATGAACCTCATATAAGGTCAGTACTATTATTATTTGAAACAATTTTTTTAAAGAATTTCAGTGTAAAATTTAAATATTGTAAGTATTTTTAATTTAACGTTTAGTTGGATGTTTTAAATATATGTTAGTTGAAAGTCTTGTGAGTTCTTTCAATACCAAAACGCAAGGAAACGAAATTGTTGGCGCCTTTTACAAAAACAATACTTACGAGGTTTTTTCAGAGTTACATTATATAATGCAATTCTTAATTTTTAAAAAAATTAAGATTACACAAATATAAATTATGTAATATAATCACCTCAGTGGTTTGTTCCTGGAATGCGTACAGTATGCCGTCGATGAGGGCCTCCTCGAGCTTGGAGTCAATGTCGGCGGCGCCCAGATTCGCCAGAATTTTCTCGATCGACTCCATGACCATCTTCCTGTACTGCTCGTTGTCATCTTTCAGGTCGTCCACTATACGGTTTATTATTTCCGATGCACCAACCTTGAAGTTAAACATTATACATTTGTCATTGTTCGCCCAACCATTGTCTACTGCTTAGACCACTTAGAAACAAAACACATCATGTTTGGATGCCCGGGAGAAAAAATATAACACATTTAAATTTGCTATCGATCAGTAAAAAGTCACATTGGTTTGATTATTTTTCAATCTGTCCATTTAAAATCATTCCTAGAAAAATTCTGCAGGATTCCTAGGATAAACAGTAGCGCAGAGTTTAAATCTAAAATTAGCTGTCGATCATCGAAACTGGCCCAGTAGTTTTTACGTGAATCGCGAACAAACAAACAGACAAAAAATCTAAACAAACGTATTATATTCTACATCATATATAGTCTATTCCAATTGTTTTTTTTAAATAGCTTCAAGATATAGACAAGGCGTGTATAAAATTTAGCAATATTATACATAAGATATTTATAGGGAGATGTATATACTTACTTTATTGGCAATCTCAACAGTGGTATCAACGAGTTGGCGATAATTCCGCCTGTCCAGCGCCATTCGGTGATTCCAGAAGTGTTTGAAGAAATGTGGCAGGATTTCATCCATAATGTACTGTGGTTCCACACCATCTGTTCCGCAACATTGTTTCACTACCTAAAATTTACCATGTCTTTGTTAATTTTTGGAAATAATTTGGGAGCTCAGAAAATATGATAACAATATAAAACATAAAATTTCATGTAGTAACGATTAAAGTTTCTAAAGCTCTACCTAGTAATAAAATGTCCTTATTAGATCCTATTAGATCAAGGAAATATAAACTAGGAATTACAATCCTAGTAATTCAATGTGCTTCCTTCCTTGACTTTTAGGTTTTAACTGTTTGTTAGATGCCTCTATAGCGCTACACAATCAATACATATAATGAACCAGTTATTACAAAATTCGGTATGTACATATAACGAGGATGACAAATGACCATACCGTGATTGTTATAGTATACCTTTATCAACATTTGCATTTGAAATTTTCTTCACAGAACCAGTGAAAATTTACTCTAGTAGTCAATAAAAAGAAACTATAATATACACTCGAGGTTGGTAACGTTTCAGATCTTATATAAAGAAATAATCTAAACAATGGGATTAAGGGACAAGCCTTTGCGGCCCGTCTAGTTGATCCAATTGGCATATAAGCATAGACGACTATGGCCACATCTCTCTCATAACCACAAATGAGGAAATATCCTCGTACACCCTTATACCATATTTTCTTCTTAAAACATTAAGAACTTTCTGCAAGCGTCAGACTAACATCATTCTATCGAGGCTGATATTTTTTTGTGTGAGCATTGCGCTCATTTAGTTAAATATTATGAACCTCGAATCACAGTGGCCGTTTGTCTCATCGTTTCTGAAAGTGTAAAAAGCTACTACAAACATCTACAGAATAAATTATTTGAATTACGTAGCCATATATAAATTTTGGGTTTTTCATAATAAACAGTAGTCAGCATGGCAGAAAATAAAAAAATAGGTGGAAAAATTAACAAACCTTCAAGACGATCTTCTTCATTTCCTCATCGGGCGACTGGAACTCTCTGATGAGAATCAACATTACCTCACGGGTGTAGTAATTGGCGTATTCGGCGTCCATGAGCGGTATGAGGTAGCCGATGGCCTTGAGGAAGGCGGCCAGCCCCTTGCCTCGGTGCGTGCGGATACCTTTCCACAGAGGCTTGAGCACGGAGTCGAACGACTCGATACCGTAAGGGGTCGCCGCCTCGGCCAAAGCGGCGCTCGCTAACGCCGTGATAGTTCGGACTTTCTGTTGCTCGTCGACCAATCCTGTTTAATGAATACACACATACATCCGTTTATTTACAAATAATAGTTAAATTAAAAAAAAATCTTCACGTTATTTCAGAAATGTGAAAAGTTATGAATAATTATTTAAATGAGAATTTAGACGCCATTTTTACTAGCATTGCTTGTCAACATTAAGATAGGGTAGGGTGTGAAAATAAAGAATAACGATATTTTATTAATAAATAAACAAAAATTATTATGATTAATTAATTATTAAGTATGTCTTTCAAGACCGCTTTCGACTTTTGGAGGGATTGCGTGGAGGCATGGGGAGGCCAACACGTAGAGGCCCCTTGACAAATTTAATCTAAATGTGGCGTGACACTGATCGGCGATTATCCTTGTCTACACCATATAATAATGCACCCAAGGACAAGCCCCGGCCAGTGTAGAACTATTGTGGGAAATGAGAAGAGTAATTTTAATTATTTTCATAAATAATAATTAATTAGTTTTAATTATATTTATATAATAATATTGCCTGGAAGAGATTACTTTCGGCGATAAACAAGGCTGCTTGCTGTTTTGCCAAGAACTATTTATTGTAATTGTTTACTTTGGTGAGCAAAGTCAAAGTTAAAGTAATTTATTTGTTTGAAACATGGACAACATGGCAATAAAGTATTAACTATCTATAATATAATATTCTAAAACTTCTGTACTAATAATATAGTTCTCCACAGGTCGATGTGGTAATCGGGTATGAGGTGAGTCGTGGAGGACGCTCTGCACAGCCCCCGCGCCATCTTTAGTCTTCATTAGTGCACATAGAACATGTTTCTTGGTTTCACGCACATTGTTACTGGTAGTAACAAAGTAATATTGAAAATTACTTCTTTTCGTCATTAGTAGAGTAAGTATTAGAAAATTGTGACATTTAATATCCTGTTAATCAAACAGCGGATAGGGCTGTATTTGAAAATATTACTTGAAAAAGTTAGTTAGTATTAACTCTATTCTAATTTTGTAGCATACCAGAAAATTATCGATATCGACTACTTAGTATTCATATACTGACTATACTGAATGACGTTACATTACTAGAAAATTGCCATGTCGACCTGTCGCGAATTAACATAATATACATGTTAATACATACAAGAACAAAAAAACATGTTAGGATTATGTTACGTGGACTTTACATATTAATATCTCACTGGTTACTAGGAGTCGCATTACATGTTTGGCAAATGAAAAAGATACAAAATGACACTTACCATGTTCTATAATTTCGACAAGTGACTTGAGATGTGGTAATATGGCGCAGCCCATGAGAATAGCAATCTGTTGGACGATCTTTATGCCCGTGTGTCGCGCTTGCCACGACTTCTTTGATCTGCATACAGCCTTCAAGAAGGGTAGAAGGGATGGAATACCTACAAATAAAATGCTTAAGTATAATGCATGTATAATAGTCAACAACATGAGTACATGTACAAAATAATAACAATCTCAGTATTTTCATGTGGCACTTTAACTGTTAAATCCATTATCATTGTTAACATGTGACTTAAAAACATATTGATTTCCTGCTCATATTCTATTTAAATATAAAACCGACTCAATTTTTAGATTCGGTGTACTTTTACATAATACATTATAGATAATAAACCGGGTAAAAGTATTTTTGTCATTTTTTCATAATAAAAATTGAAAAAAGGAAGATTTGTGGGTAACCAATAGATATGTAAGAGTTGGATTTTTTTTCAGTTTCATTTCTTAATGGAAGATTGGCATCCCTAGTCTCATTTTTTAAATATTGCTGTGGCCATGTACTTAATAATATAGTTACAAGTACATGTAATAAATACTTACCCAAAGCAGAAGCTACAACAGCGAACGCCCTGGCCGTGGTGTTACGGACATATTCATCGATGTTGTCGATATCAGGTCTCATTGTGGAGATCATGGTCGCGAGGCCGGCGGCCTTCGCCAGGTTCGAAATTATCTCTCGGCCCTCCACACGGGCGTAATAGTCTTCGTCGATCAGAAGTGGCTCTATGACCACTAGAATCTAAAAATGTTTATTAATTTATCATGTAATTTAATCTGTATACATATAAAAAAATAACATGTAACATTGACTTTTTTGTCACCAGTACCATCCAGATATTCTTTATGTCAAGAGTTTTTTAACCGGCTTTAATAATCAAAAATACCGTTTTACACAACTAATAATTCCTCCAGATGTACCTACTACACAGTAGCTCAATTTTAGTAGAGCAAAACAGTGTACGAATCGTGTAAGCGGAACAGAGCTAACAATGTATAGCAAGCAACACTCTGGCATTTCCCCATGCAAATGAGTTCAATATAGATCACTTACATGTCGGAAACCGGTCTGTACTTTTCCGCACAAACAAAAACTGCCGATCGGAATTATAAGTCGTGTAAAACTGTATTTACTTTTTGACTTGATGACCATTAATTTTGCCATTACTGAACTCGGCCATCTTGAAAATGATTATAAGTAAAATGAAAGACTGCACGTGTCTACAACAAATAGAGCTGATATTATTCATTACTTTTGTTTTAAATTTAAGTATGAGGAACTCACTTGATTTTATCATTTTGATTTTGATTTCAAATATGTTTTGTTGAGTGTTTATCTTTTGGCCAACCTTTGTTCAACATTTAATGTAGCTAATTTTTAAGAACCCAGTTTTATTTTTTTGGTGAACAATAGAGTGTTTTCATTCATTATCTTGCACAGTAAGTGAAAACATTGAATCCTGGCAGAGGGTATCTACTGCTTGGACAACTTTTCTGTCATAATGTGCATATTGTATGCGATCAGTGTCCTTAAATTGTGTGTAAATGTTATTTTACATATTATGCATAAGCAAATTCTGGATCTGTCCCACTTAAGAAGACATCTTGACTCTCCTTCTCTGATTACTTGAAAGAGCTTAAATGTGATATGATTTACCTTATGTACGTAGGGCCGCACTAAATCATCCAACTTGTATAGGATTCTGTCGATGACTTTGACCAACAAGTGCCGCTCTTGGTCCTCGAGGGTGGGACTCATGAGCAACGGCAAGATTTGGTTGAACAACGGCCCAGCTCCAAACTCACGAGCTTTGTCTGTTATTTGGCGGAGTGCCGCTTTGCACATTGGCGGCGTACCATTCTAAAATATAAAACAACCTTTAAATAAGAAAACAAATACATGGAACACACAAAGGACTAATTCAAACTACTTTTCTTGAAGGTTTTTTTTACCACATACAATCAATCGATATCTTTATTTGAAAGAATATAGTTTAAACAGATGTTATATAGTGGTAGATGCACAGTACATTCTACCACAAAAAATATTCAAAGCCATGTTTTAACAGATATCCAAAGTAACACATAGGCTGTAGTACATTCTCGAGTTTACACCATCATTCAGACCAATCGAATACAGATCACTAACCTTAATTATTATCACTGGAGTGATTGATGAATATAATTAACAAGGAAATTTTTGTGTTATTTGTACCAGCGCTTGCACCTTGACTATCAGCGCCAAAATGGCACCAATCAAACAAGCGCAAAAATAAAATGACTACTATGTCTAGTGATAATAACAGAGGTCAGTAATTTGAATGATTTACTTGATCTATAGAGTCGTCGTAGGGCAAGGTCCAACAAATGTTGGCTTAACGTTATGAAAGATGACATGCGTATCAATAGTTTTAAAACGGGAATGCCAAAGACCGCACAAAGCAGAGAAGAAAAAGTAGAAAAGCTGTCCCTGGGTGTCGGAGCAAACGCTCTGAATGCAACCGGGATCTAACGCTCGGACGATGATGAGTGATACCTTGATCTTGAGCAGCAGCTTCATGATCTTGCGCTCCTTGAGTTCTTCAGGCGAGAGCGCGTCCTCGTCGACGTCGATGAGCAGCTTGTCGAAGTACTGCGCGTCCTCGGGCTTCATGAAGGGCAGCTGGTGCGGGCCCTTGGGCTGCGGGTCGAGCAGCCGCGCCGCCGCCCCCGCCGAGCCCCCCGCCTCCTCCGTCTGCATGAAAAAGCCGATTGGGGTACCGCCCAGCGGGGTGGGCGTCGCCGTCAGCTTACGGGCCGGCGTCCGGATCGGAACGTAACCTGCTCAACACATAATCCAACCGACACGATCAACGGGGGGGATCAACGCTCGCACGCACCGACGCCAATGGCGCCTCGCCGCTTGCCGATCCAAATCCATGCAAATACTACTCGCACGATAAGGACACTGCCAAGTGTCAAGATCCATTCAAAATGTTTCTCATTCATTTTCAAACTGTATTAGGAAAATATTAACTTTTCAATAACTCATCACTTTTGGTCCTTCGAGCCAGATTCCAAATGCTAAGTCTCATTATGGACATCCGGATGATTAAATGAATGTTTAGAATTAAAGTACTACAAAAAACTGACAAGATCTTTTTGATTATTTTAAAGTAAATAATTTTATCACTTAACGAAAACATTAACAAATAGATTTGGATCAACAAGCATTGAGACGACGACTCGTTAAAAGCTTTCTTTTCTTTAATATTTATAGTACGCGTTAAGAAAGCTACTGACAAAAACTAAGCAGAATCTCGTTGTATATCCGGGAGCATGAGAGCGTAAAGCCTTATTGTCATCATTCATCTGAAAGAAAAATTCAGCATTAAATAGAGTGTTCTATTTCTCTTATAATACAACACATGTATCTCATTATGATTAGTTACGACGATTCGTTATCCCAGTGACGACGACAATAATACATGTGTCCTGAAACTAAAGTTTGGATTAATAACTATGGTGTTCAGCTCTTGCTTGTATACGAAAGCCAATTGCCGGCTAAATAACTAAACCGCTAACTCCATTTATTATAATTTATGAGACATTAAAATCAAACTGATTTAGGAAATTGAAATCTTGTTCAAAATTGCGCTATTTCGGTGTATGTTGCGGTAAACACGTTATTTCCGAGAAGTATCAAAAATTGAACATATTTTCGACATATTTAAATAAAACAATTAAAGAAATTAATTATTATAGTAAAACCTTTGTCCATAAACAAAAAAAATATCAACTAAGAAAGATATTTCTCCCTTTAATTAGTTTGGTGAGCATTATTGTTTATTTATCAAATCTGAAATTTATTTAAATATGGCCGAAATAAATTCACATTTTTGCATCTCTCAGAAATATAGTTTACAGTATGCAAATAACTATTTATTGCAGTCTTCTACAGCTAATCTAGACATACCATTTTTGGCATGAATTAATTATACATTATTTGAATTTTATTTATTTCACTCAGTAAAACTTGGCGGTAATTTCTGTATGCCAAAAAAAGACATTTACAAATCTGAATTTAGAATGTTTGCTACCAGGTTTCAACAAATGGAGTTACCAGTTCAGAATTCCCAGCCGACAGTATTTCATTTGGACGCTTAATAGAAGCAATCGGTACATACCGGCAGGTGGTGGTAAAACTTTGTACCCGGCTGGGAACATAGAGTCCAACTCTTCGTCAGTGAAGGGTCTGTTGCGTTCGTCTATCTCCTTCTCCCAGCGATACGCCTGCAGTTGCTCCGGCGTCATCGCAGCCACGTGGCCGGGGGTCGGCGTGGCCATGGCCATGGCCTTTAGCCCCACTGGTGTGGACTGGTGGAAACATAAATCCCTATTAATATCATAAATGCGAAAGTAACTGTCTGTCTGTTTATTATGCTTTCACGGAAAAACTACTGGACCGATTTGGCTGAAACTTAGTATATACATATTTTCGATGCCAAGGGTGAACCTAGAATACTTTATATCCCGAAAAATAGGATAGTGTCTGGGATAAAATATATTTGTCTCTCTGTTTGTTATGCTTTTACGGAAAAACTATTGTACCGATTTGGCTAAAATTCGGTATATATGTAATTTTAATACCGAGAGTGGACAAGGGATACTTTTCATACTGGATAATGGGATAGATTTATGTAAAGGGTATTCCAGAAACTAGGTTTTTTTTGGGATTTGCTATTTTGGTTATTTTGATAATTTCGTTAATTTCGGCCAATTTGGTCAAATTAGTCATATCGGCCATTTTAACCATATCGGTAAATTCGGTCATTTCGTTCATTTTTGTCATTTATGCTGTTTACAGATAGATAGACAAGGGGTAGATAAATAAAACCAGAACAGTTTGTAAAAGGGGATTAAAGTTTGTATGGGAGACCAATAATTTCTCAAGTTTATAGATATAAAAACTCATCATCTGTAAAAAATATAATAGTATCTCGGCCTGTCTATCTGTTAATCTTTCATGGAAAAACTATTGGAGCACTGTATCGGTTTTGCTGTAATTTTGTACACATGTAGGTTTAATACTGAAAACGGACATGGGTATTTTTCATCCCGGGAGATGGGATAGTTTGTGATATAAAATGACGTTAATCTTCCAGGGGCAAACCACTAACATAAAAATTTAATACAATGTAACTTATATTAATGCCGGCTCTTTAAACAAGAGGTATGCACCAGAGTTTGATCCGTGGCGTAAACTCTAATATTATATAATGATTATATTATAATCGGTCAAGTAAGTATTTACCACAACCACATTAAGTCCGGCTTTAGATAGCCTATATGGCTAAGCGTGCAATACGATTGTAAAAGAAAATAGAATTCTTAAAGCTTATAGATACAAAACTTACAGTTGTTAGGCCGAGCTATAACCCAATAGTCATTTTATGATTTAGATACGGTTAGCTCGACAATTAAGGGTTTTTCCTTTAGAATTTATAATGTTAGTGAAAATGTAATTCTTAGAAAAACGGCTGTCGCTCTACCCTAACGCCACTATTGCACAGTAGTAGACAATTTGGGACTATTTTTAATATTTCGCTTTTCCTCATTGCCAATACACAACTGCCCTACTTCTATGTAACTATAACTTGGTAGTAATTAATTATAATTACCCCTCCAGGTGTAAAGACTGGCGTGTGAGGTGTGGGCGTTGCATGCGACGGCGTAGCATGTGACGGTGTAGCATGTGACGGTGTGGCGTGAGATGGCGTAGGCGTTGCGGCGGCGGGCGTAGCGCCGGGTGTTTCGTCCCAACGCGAACGCCGCTTAGTACCAGGCGTAGGCGTCTCTTGGATCGTATCCACACCAGCTCCACGGTCTGTGCGCGGTGTTTCAGCCCATCCACTGTTGTGACCTGGGGTTTCTGTAATACAACACACGAAGATTAATATATGCGATATACGCAAACGCCATCTAACGTCGTAACGTTTACGTTCTGCTACACCCTAATTCCTTTTCCGAACTACACACATACCGATTAGAGTGCGATTATGTGAATCGACCCATTCCGTGAACTAACATGAGAGTCAAGGGCAATCAAGGCACCCGGTTCCAAAAGGACTAAGAAGAATGGATCACTGTCAGCTGCTGATATGACTACAAACAACCATATATGTGTAAACTGTTCCAAAACCCTAGAATATATAGAATTGTTACTGTATACTATTTTGCTTATTTACGATCTTATGCATAGAGCGTTAGAGTAAGTTTGAACAATTTTTTGAGAATCATAAAGAAGAGTTCAAACTTACTCTAACTCTCCACAAATGAGACCATTAGTGTTTAACATGTATCTCAGTTTATAAAGCAAGCTCTAAGACATATGTATTTATAAAACTAATGATTATAAAATTTAAAAACTTTGTTTAATAAAACCGACTTCAAAAACTAAAAAACTAAAATGAATAAAATAACTTATTTCTAAAGCTATTATTATTAATATTATATATTATCTAAAACATCTTAAAGTCGGTGCAAAATATAGTAATTTTTATGTTTTACTTTGCACCGACTTCAAGATGTTTTAGATAATATATATGAATAATAATAGCTTTAGAAATAAGTTATTTTATTCATTTTAGTTTTTTAGTTTTTGAAGTCGGTTTTTTAAACGAAGTTTTTAAATTTTATTCGTAACTTTTTAGTGTCTAGGTATGTATACGTGGACCTACGAATGGAGCCGCGCTTCTTAAAAATATAGGTCCCAAGAAACGGGAACAAAAACATGTTCGTAAAATAAAAACTACTGGGCCAAACTATGTCAAATTTTTTAGGGGACCACATGGCAGCTATTCCGCGTCGAACAAAAAAAGAATCACGTAAATCGAATCATAAATCTCAGATTAATCGGTGTACATATGGAACGGAGTGAAAATTATTTCCATAAAAATGTTCATAAAATGAAAACTACTGGGCCAAACTATTTTAAATTTTTAGGGGACCGATTGGAAGCTATTACGCGTCGAACAAAAAAGTCACGTAAATCGGATCATAAATCACGGAGATATCGGCGAACATACATAAAAAAAGCAACAAAAAAAAGGATCCCGACGAATTGAGAACCTCCTCCTTTTTTCGAAGTCGGTTAAAAATAGTTAAAAAGTATATTCATTCAGTTTTAGGTTTTGGAAATGAATAACATTTATGTATCATGTGGCTAACTAACCTCTGTCTGTTTTAGGCGTCTCATCCCAACGGTTACGCCTGGACGCATGATGCGCGGGTGTGTCGCGCCCTGGAGTGGCGTGACCCGGAGTGGCGTGGCCCGGCGTAGCGTCCCAAACGCGCGCCGACGGCGTAGCACCCGGCGTTTCGCCCCCGCGACCCGCTCCACCAGGAGTTTCCTCCCAAGCGCCTCTCTACAAGACATTATTAGTATTACAATAAAAAAAGAATATTTTATTAAAATAAAGCAAGTGACATTATGCAAAAACACGGCAGAACTAATCTATATTATTATAAAATTCTGAACATGCCGTTTCTGTACATTAAAGCGATTTAAAAATAACAACTGGAATATAACCGATGGAGGAAATGATGCAACGTTTTTGAATTTCTTATCTGTTTATTCGGGATTCCCGTAAAAAATGTTGGCCCGATTTCAATGCGGTTTTCGCTGATCGACAGTTAATTCTCAGACTTAAACTCTGCTCTACTTTTTATTCCCGAAAACTCGCGGGAATTTTTCTGGGAATGGTTAAAAATGGCCAGAATAAATAAAATGTCGAATTTCAAACGGACTTTTCACTGATTGACAACAAATTTTAATAAATCTAGTGTTATTTTTTTATTTCAGGAATTCGGCGCTAATTTTCCCGGGAGCAGTTTGTAGTTGTTTGAGTGCATAAAAATTCGTTTATTCCGACAGTTTTCTTTAAAAAAAACCTAACTTTCGTTTGTAAATGCCGCGGTACTTTGTGTCCCGGGAATCCCGTAGAATTTCAAGTCAAGTGAACGAAGTCACGGGCATGTCCTAGTGTGCAAATAAAACTTTGAGAAGATTTATATTTCGGTAATTTGGTTTACTCTTCTTCATATGCATCTGTTCTGCAACATATTGTTGGTAAATGAGAATGGATCATGTAAATTTTACTGTGTACAGGTACTTTTTCACATTTGTCACAGAATACTATGGTAGTAAGAAACTACTGTATATTCATAAATATTTTTTTAATAAAATATTGTTTACATACCTCAGCATCCCACGATGGAGTCGCCTGTGAGCTTGGTGTGGCTGATACTGTTTTCTTGACCACCGGCGTATCTTCTGAACTTTGGTCCCATCGCCCCTTGCGTTTTGCCGCCGGTTTCAAAGATTCCCCATTTGCTTGTGCAACAGGTTTTAGTGTTCCTTCCTTAGCTTTTTCTAACAGCTTTTTTCTTAGCTATAAAAATTGTGCATAATCTTTATTTATCAGTAATTACACAGAGAGAATTTTGGATAATAATAAATATTACCTTTCTTCTCTTACATGAAATATATTTCTAACACACTGGTAAAATCTAGCTAGACTATTATTAGTTTTATGGTATTTTTTTTAATTTATTCAAACAAAAAACATACATATTTTTTACATTATATACATCTTAAAACCCGAAAGGGTTTGACGAAGATGTTAAAAGTCCGCGCTTTATGTACAATTAATAAATATGAGGTAGTTAGAATTATTACATCTACCCTTTCTGCATTCTTAGTACCAAGTGAGAGAGGACAGTAAACATTAACACATGACCTTGTACTCTGTTATTGGCATGTATATACAGGATGAGTATCTAGTGGCTATTAGAATAAATGAATTGAGAATAAATATAAATATATATACAGATATATGTTATTAGATGTGTATTATAATATTATATGTATACTTGAATGAATATTGGATAAAATAAATATTTAAGTCTACATTTATTTTAAGTAAAATTATCTTCTAGGGATTTAATTATAGTTTTCAAATTATTGGAGTTTATTTTATTTCTTATTTCAACCGGTATCTGGTTTTTTAGTCTCGGGACTAGATAATCTGTTGTTCTTGTTCCATAAAAAATTGTATCGTTATTAGTTATGAATTTTTTATGTTTGACGTGTCGCGTAAATTTACCGTGTGCTATTTCGTTTTCGTAGGCAAAGTAGTTTTCAATTAGAAGCTGTATATTAACTTTACTATTGATAGGGGTCACATTACTAAATTTAAATAAGCCATCTAGGTCTGTTTTGTATTTCGCTCGTATGTTTTTTGGCACTATAGTTTTTAGTATTCTTATTTGTAGGTTCAATATTCGATCTAGATAAGTTTTGAATGTTCGGCCGTAGCTGCTAAGTCCGTATAATATAATATATAATGCTTTCTGCTAGAGATTTATAAGTATTCATCATTATTGTATAGGGAATTTTAAATTTAATTATATATAATTTTGCTAGGATGGCTCTTAATTTATTACAGACACTATCAATATGTTTCTCCCAGTTAAAGCGATGATCTATTATTAGTCCGAGATATGTCACTTGGTTAACTTGCTCAATAGATTTACAAAAACACTGAGCCGGTTTCTGATGCAGGCATTTGTGATCATGAGCTATTAATTTGATATCGGTGCTATATTTTAGTTTTGTTTGAGAAGAACACACATGTAGTAACTTCGTCTTTTGTTGATTTAGAACTAGACCATTATCGTGCGACCATTCAGCAACACGTGTGAAATCTTCTTGGAGTTTGCTCTGGGCAGTTAAAATGTCTCGATCTGACACTACTAGACATGTGTCATCTGCGTATTGATATACTTTACAGTGTTGTATTATATTTACCACATCGTTAACATAAACTAAATAATGTAAGGGACCAATGACTGATCCTTGGGCCGTTCCTTCAGTAACAATCACACTGTCACTAAATTCTGAGTCTACTTTTACATGGAATGATCGATTTTTTAAGTAATCGGTGCACCACTTGAGTAAAGGTCCTCTAATACCATTTTGTTCCAGCTTTTTCAAAAGTATATCATGTTTTAATATATCAAACGCTTTACTGTCTATAAATACCATTAATACATGTTTCCGATCATTTAAGCATTCATTTACATAATTTGTAAAGTGAGAAAGGAGTTGAGTTGTGCTTTTTTGGCTAAAAACCATATTGTTTATCAGATAATATATTGTTTTTTGTAAAGAATTCGTGAAGTTGACTGCATATATGCTTTTCAAAATTTTGTTTATGATTGATAATATTGTAATAGGGCGATAATTACTACAGATATCTTTAGGTGCTTTTTATATATGGGTCTCACCACTCCTGTCTTCAGTTCGTTTGGATAGATACCTTTTTTAAGACTAACATCAATTAGTTTCGTTATAGCAAGAGTTATGTTTGCTGCGAGTAGTTTTATGTCGATGGGTCGCAGTTTATCGATTCCTGGAGATTTATTTTCTTTAATGTGACATATAATATTGTAGACATTTTTTGGGACGGTTTTTGGTATATGCATTGAAACATTAGCTTTATTTCTGTAGGTACTTTCATCTAAAAGCATTATGTCGCAATTTGGGATTATATCTTTTGCAGTTTGTTGAAATTCGTGTGTAAATTTATTCGCAATTTCTTTGGCATTGTCTTTTTTAAATGATTTTTTAAGAACGTCATCAATGGATTGTTTTATTCGCCCACTCATGCTGTTCAAAATTTCTCATAATTTCCTCATGTCCCCTTTGTTTTTCCATATATCTGTTTTAATATGATTATTTTTAGCCCTTTCTATCAGTTTGGTAGATTTATTTCTTAGTTTTATATACTCTAATTTTAATATTTTATTAGTACAGTCTTTTTTTAATTGTATGAATTTTTTGTCCCTTTCTATACATATTTTTTTTATTTCATCTGTTATCCAGATTTTGTTATTTGTTCGAGTTGGGTTTATTTTAATTTCGAATTTTGTTTTTTCTAACAACTGTCAAATGTATCTTTAATAAAGTTATATATTTTGTTTGGACATTCATAATCATTTATTTTCGACCAATCGGTGTTATTGATTTCTTTGATAAAATTTGCTTACTTAATAATTAAATATTCATAGATAAAAATCTTTTTTCCCTTAACATATATACACATGATTATGAATTCCACAACATGCCTAGATTTATAGATCTCCATAACAAAACAATAAAAATGACTAATAATAAAAAGTGACTTAATACTTTAAAATATTATGAAACACAGTTGAAATGAATATGAAAATTTACCTCAGTTTCCTCTGCTCTTAAATATTGCTCTTTCATAATCTCCGTATAAGTTCTTGATCCAATATCTGGTGTTTTACCTCCTGAAATTCAAAGACGTCTTCTTTTAAAATAGTCTGTATGTCCTAATTACTTTAAATAATAATAATAAATATTTATTTATTTTTAATAAATATATTGTTTTATCTTCCAAATATAAATCACCAACTATAAGTACATAGATAGTTGCTGATAAACCAGAAATATTCAACAAACATATTTAAACTATAAAATAATTTATTAAAAAATACTTCCCCAGTATTAAATTAAAAATGGATGTATGATTATGTAAAAACAATTGGTTAAGTGCTTAACTGTCAGATTCCCAGAGGTGACAAACATCCCCTGTTTTCATTATTAGGCTAGAAGTCACATTAAATTGACAATATCACATATTTCAAAAACTACTGAACTGATATTGTTCAAAACAATTTTTAGTGAACACATTTCGGAAGCTCTACAACACTGGTTTGGAAGCATTTTCAACCTCATGAATTAAAAGTTATATGGCGAGAACACAATAATTAAGAGCTAACATCTCACCATCTATTGACTTACAGATAAAATTTATGAACATGTTTTTTTCATGATCTGACTAAGAATACCCCATATAAAAATGTATAATAAAATAATTCAAACCCTACTCATATGTATGATGGCTACTCTATTATTATTTTTTCACCATTTCACTATATAACTATGTAGTGCTATAGTATTTTGTAGTTTGATTTTGAGAATAATTACTGTCTTACACAGACAGACAGAACAATCTCATAAGGGTTCTACTTTTACTAAAACACTATTGAAACCAGAAAAATGTACCATTTGAAACTTCAAAATAAGTAATACATACCTAATCTTGGCATTTTTTAATTATTCTAAAAGTTAAAGACTAAAGTCTGTTTGTAATTTTCTGCACTTTTTTAATCACATGCAGAAAACTAGAAATGGCTAGTTTTACATTACCTTCTGCGAAGGGATCCATACGTTCCGGTGATATTATCATCCTTCGCCTCTTTTGACGATATTCATCTTCACGGTCAGCAATAGTTGGTCTCCTTTTATCAGCAAATGGATCATAATCTTTATCACTCTGAAAAATCAAATCCAAATAATACATTCAGAAAATAGACTAAGAATTATGATATGTCACAATTGTATTAAAAGAGAAATAAAAACTTCCTATAATATTTTTTTATTAAAAACAATTTCTTGTAATACTTAGAAACAAGACAAGTACCATCTAAGAAAGCAAATAAATCTCTGCCATTGGATGCATTGCATATCAAAGGTGTGCTTGTATAGATGTATGTTTAAGGCTTTTATAGATTCTATACTTTATCACAAACATTATCCTGTTTTCTCTTCTCTAACCAGGACTGTTGTTAGTGATGATGGACTTTGATAATCCCTGAGAGTAATAAAAACTCAACTGTTAGTTATTTTGAGTGACTGACCACTGAGCCCATTTTTGTTTAGCATGATGTTATAAGTAACCTCTGCCACAGTTGCATATTATGCCAATGACATATTTCTTATGATATTTTATTTTAGTCATCCTGCAGGAACAGAGAAAGAATACAATTTCCTGCAATCGGGCCGCCTGTTGTAAGAGGCGATAAAACAACCCATAGCCAAGTGGGAGGGCATTTGCCCGACTGGATGGCTGACCACCCCTGGTCTAAAGTATGTCGCCATAACATGAGTTGTCTTCCGGCATTAGTGACCAGGTTCGAGTCTCCCTAAAGAGAGCAGCATTACATTTGTAGCACCTTTTGTGTTGCAAATGTCCATAGGCGAGGGTAAGCACATTCCATTGAGTGGGCCATCTGCCTGTCTGCTGAACTCTTGCAATAAAAAAAAGTTAGTTCAGGCATTTTTGGCATTAGCCTGGTGATAGTGTCAGTAGAAGAGACCTCACTTAGAGAGCTTTATATTGAGATCTATTGGGTACCCGAGAAAGTAATTAGTGGAGACCACAATGGATTGTCAGATGTTCCAACATCTTAATAACTTTGCATGATCTGATGATCATTCTACCTATATCTAAATGCACTAAATGGCAAGACTTAGACCAACCCCAACAAAAATCATAATTGGTAAAGAAAAAAATAATCAAAACCCTACTGCTAAAAAGATAATATTAAAAGTAATACACTAAAAAGGCTGAAACCAGATTGAGAATAGAAAACAAAATTGAAATAAACTATAAACAATGTAAACTCTATATCAGTTTAACAGACTATATTATGAGCCGAAAACCTAAGTTAAATACCACATTAAGTTCAGTAGCTAGCGGAATCCATTAATTTTCTTTCGGTTTATAATTTGCAATTGGGTAATAAAAAAAATTACATTACATACATACAATATACACACAAAAACGTAACCCTTCCTTGGTAGTCAGGTAAAATAAAGCAGATAGAGATATAAAATATTAAAAGAACACCATTGGGTGACATTCTTTACTATCTCTGTGAATTAAACTCTTACAGAGTGTGTAAGAATTTAATTCACAGAAAATCACCATAAGGTAATGTTAACCAATACACCGATAGCACTATCAAATTTTTTTACCATTCAGCTATTAAAACCTAACTTATAAGTATGACACAAAATTGATTATAATTTCTCAGCAATACCTGTGCTATATCATTCAGCAAAGATGCAGGAGCAGTATAGCCAGACCTCTTCTGTGACATAGGTACATTCTCAACATCATCATCTTCCACTTCATCATTTGCAGCAATCGATGTTACATACCCATCATACCTTGATTTCCCCCCCTGTCCTGTATTATCATATATATCACTATCATAGAATTGTTCTCCTAATGATACACCTTTGTTTGATCCATTCTCTGGCAACTCATTCTTCTTTGATTGTATTTCCCGTATTTGAGCTTCAATAGCTGAAATGATGATAATGTGTGTTACACAACAAACAAATATTTAGGCTGCGACTTAACAATCCGGTACACAAATGTTAAGTTGTGGGTGGGCGAAGTGAATAGGGGGGAGGTATACTCACCCCTACGACAACCCCTAAGGTCCGGAGGGTTTAATTTTTTTTTAGTTTATAATCATAAACTCACTTATTTATGTTGTAAAATTGTGCCACTTTTGATAATAAAAAACCGTGATTTGAGTTTATGAATGTACTCACGAATTGTTTATGAATGTACTCATGAATAACATATAACCACTATAACTTTTTGTAACACTAAAACTGTTTTTAATGTAGAAATAAACTTTCAAATTTAATTGACGCATAAATACAAATTCATGTTGACTTGACTTTTGTTGGTTTTGGCTCCAACGCCACATATATAATCGATTGATTAAAAAGTGTAATTTTTTAGTGTCACTTTGTTTTTAATGGCTTGGCTATCAAGGTGTGATTATAAAAATAAATTAATGAATATGTCATTAATACTTATCGATTTGTAATTAAGAAATTCGAAATCTTGTAGGTCAAGATTTACAATTAATTAACATATTGTTTTATATAATTTTCGGAAATCGATATATTTCTATGAAAAAAAATATTCATAAATATTTTTGTTTGCCGCCTCATACAAAAGCATGTTGAGGTGGGGACGACTATATATAGGGACTGTTGGCGGGCATATGAGTCTTTACCAGAATTCGGATACATTCACAAGAAAGTGAACCACTCGTACCCAGATAGTCCGTTTGTTGCAAAAGATGGGACACACACCCAGAGAATTGAGTCGCAGTGGAGGGTCGTGAAAAAGTTTTTCAAAACAAAGAGTATAACGAACACAGAAAAATTTTCCGATCGTATCGTAGAGTATTTATGGAGGCGAAGCGTTTTTAAATATAAAAAAGACGCCTTTTTGGAATTAATTGAAGCAATTAAATACATTTATAAAGTAAATTAATTTATATAGACACCATGTTTTATTTAAAAAAATCCCTTACCCGATAATAGAGCCGAGCGAGCGAAGCGAGCGTGCCGCGGCTGCGGCCGGCGAGTGCCAGAACCGACTGGTAACCATTTACTACTTATTTTATACACAAACAGTCGGTTATGTAAGGTGATATTCAGACCAAAGCGCACGAGCCGAGCGAGCGAAGCGAGCGTGCCGCGGCAGCGGCCGGCGAGTGCCAGAACCGACTGGTAACCATTTACTATTAATTTTATACACAAACAATCGGTTATGTTACGTGACATTCAGACCAAAGCGCACGAGCCGAGCGAGCGAAGCGAGCGTGCCGCGGTAGCGGCCGGCGCGTGCCAGAACCGACTGTAACCATTACTATTTTTTGGTACATACAGACAGTTACGACACCTTGAAAGTCTCATATGAAACATTTGTTTTATTTATCAATTTAGTGGACGACTAGCAAGTTGGCTTTTAATATGACAATGAATCAATATATTAATGATATCAATTTTATTTCAACTTCAATACACTGCTGTTTTTTTTTATTGGTTAAATATAAATTAATGCGATTACGTAAAAAAAAATCGTCTTTATTGGTCGCCATTTTGAATGGTTACTCTTGTATTGTATACAAATGTGCTCTATTGTTTTTTCTTCATTTTTCTCCAATTAAGCTGGTTTTTGGGTTATTTTGGCTGTTTTTATGTTGATTACTGGCTTTTTTGGAACTTTGAAAGGATTTTTCGATTTCGGACCTATGATAGAAGTGCAACATTAGCGAAAAAATCAGTGAAAATAAGTGAGGTTATGTTTATTAAAAAAAGTTTATTTCAAGATCGCCGGACCTTAAAGGTTGAAGTAAAGGAAAATATGCCTCTCCCCCTCCCCATTTCACCACCCCGCTACTTAAAATTCGTATACCGGAAAGCTATACATTTACCAATATTTATAATGGACGGAAAATAAAACAAAACAAGCAAATAGTATTGGTACTAGGAAAAGGATTCAGTATAAGGGGTCAAAAACAAAAACAATTTACCAGGTGACAACATCAACAGTGAGAATGTGTAATAAATCATTATTTTAATAAGTTAAATAAGTATAATAATTATAGATCGAAGATGTAACAGATAGTATTTTAACGATATTTAGCTGATTAATAAATGTTTCCAAAATCTATTAGAAGCAAATGCATTACAGACAAAATATTTTACACAGCCGTACATACCTTCGTGTGTTCTCGGTATTTTATCCATTATTTAAACAGCATGAGTGTAACACTAATAACCAAAGGTTTAATTATCGCTTTCTGCAATAAAATTAAAATTATTTTATTGTTTAGGTTAACATAAACTAGACAGCGTTCTATTTTTATGGCGGAACTGAACGAGGTGGGGAGGGGCGAATGTTTAAAGTCATGATATATTAACTGTCGACATATTATAAGTCGCGGCTGATGGGCTCGGCCTAGGGGCGTGGCTTAAAACGTATCTAGATAAGGAAAGTTCTTTGACGTGTACACATTATAAGTCAAAAATCATGGACGTGACTTTGAGTATTCGAACGTCTGAAAGCAATCAGGAGAGTATGTTACGGTTCTGGTGTGCACATTGTTCGGATGCGTTCGTCAGCCGAAGCTGATAGATGCGTCCCAATGTGTGGGCACCTTTAATCAATGGTGTCCTTTGTAATTACGTTAAGCGTACAAATTAGACCAACAAAAAGAGTTTGCTGGCCTTCTTTGGCTCAATGTATATACGGCGTTATTTAAAATTCTATAAAAAAAACATAAAGGCGGAAACATCTAGTACCATCTGAAATAGAGAATCATATTCTAGTTAGTTTTCTTTAATAAAGACTGGGATTAACAATAAAAATTCAAAAGAAATATTGAATATGTATTGAATCAAATATTCGAAAAGTGTTTATTATTTATAATTTATTTTCTCTCTTTTGAATTTAGAAGTTGGCAACTCACACACTATCTGTCTTTCGCCTTGGCAGCTGGGTAAGTGTGTGTTTTTGAGAATTAATTCTTAGTTTTGTATTATTCTTATTAATTCATGTAAATCTCGTACAGGAGAAAGAAACCCTGATCCTGGCGCCCAAAGGATAAAGTTTCAGGTTGATTGGCTACGGTACATTTGGTAAGTCTTGTTGTATTTTACTATATGAGTTCCACGTCAAATGTGCTAGAAGGTGACACGTATTATCAAAAACGGGATGCCAATATTCGTGGAGCGTATAATTTATACATTTACCATTACCTCTCTTATTCTTAAAGCAAACCAAACAGTTATTTTAACTTTCTTGTCCTTTTCACATTTCTTCCTATTTTCATCATAGTATAAAAAGGACTAAGTATGTTGTGTATGTGTTTGTAATGAACTTCATATGTTCCGGCCGTCACTCAACTCCGGCCACGCTGGTTTTATAGAAAACCTGTTATTAGGGAATTTTTGAACTGATTCGTATTTCACACAAAATATTCTAAGCTTTAGAAAACATGATTTTCATGATTGGCATATACCAAGATGAAATGTTATAAAATTGGTACATTTAATTTCGAAGTGAAGTCTACTATAATTTAACTACTATATAGCCAGAGGAAATTATGATTAACCTATTCCTTTACAAAACAGCTCTGTCAGTAGAGGTAAGGAAGTAAATGAAAATTTTAGCTTTTCATTTGGACATGGTTAGATATATCCGAACCGATCCATAACATCAGCAAAATAAATTAAGTTCAAAGAACAGTTCTAAATTACATGTATTATTTTTCCATCTAATTGAAAAGGAGTTTGATATGATTTCATATGTTCCGGGGTCAACCCAGATTGTATAACGATAAGAGTGATTTTAAGAGTTCCGATCTGCATTGATTTTTTAAAAATAATTGTAGTAGTGGATATAATAATTTCTATGAATTAAACATATAGTGTTAGTGTTGTCATATTATTAATCATTGAAATACATTCACATAATTGATTATGGTAATGAATAGTTTTTTATTTTATTTGTGACCTTATTTTTAAGATTTCTTGTCTTCCAGATAAAATTTAAAACTGAATTTTCATTGTATAACTGAAAAATAAAACACTTTTTTAAGCCATACCTCAACTCACATTCCTTTGCTCTAAAAGTCTCAGTTTCCTTTGGTTTTTATTATTTATCTGAAAACTGTCCTGTGAATTACTTCCCATTTGCAAACACACATCTGTTTATCAACCTTGGTTTATTTGATGAGACACATTTTTCATTTGTGGTCATAAATCTTCACTAGATAATGTTTATTACTCTAAATATGAGATAGGTGAAATTCGTTGCCTGTTTGTATGTATTTAATTGTAGTCTTATTGTTTGGTTACTATATTATTTCGTCCTGAAAATTTTAACATGCTAATCACTAATTATTAAAAAACTAGTGCTAAGTGACCACAACATAAATGGTTAAAAACTTCAAAGGATTATATTTTTGAATTCCTCAAATATTAACAAAGTTTTGGCACTTTTAACTACCATTGTTATATTATATCACCAATTTTATGTATATTATATTTTTCTATTGCTGATAACACATGTACTACCTTATCAAATGAAGTAGCCATCAATCAATCAACTTTTTCAGTTTTTCAATAGATTATTGCATTGTCTTGGTAATATGCTTTGATAATGATGTTACTTCATTAGTTACTAAACTGGACTATTTTAATTAATGACTAATTGCTAGCTGGGGCTAGAAATTTTGTCTCATAAATAAAATATTGTTGTCATGGGTACCTTATACAACAAACAAATTGTAATTATTTATAAAAAAATCAATCTTAAGTTATTTCTTAATTTTTAAACACAATATTAAGTATAATTTCAAACTGTACATAAGTGTTATGCCTATTTTAATGTGTGATTGAAGAAAATTTAGATCATTCTGTTAAAAATCAACCCCTTTTCTTAGTTTGACATTTCTTTACAGAAATTGTGGTCCTCTCAAGTTACATTATGTGTTAGTGTAATAATACAGCATGTGTTTTTATTTTAATCAGTTGTTTGACTACCCACTAGGGTAATTGAGTTTTTCAGAAATGTAATGTAGCCACTTTAGTTTTAACAGAACTAGCAATGTGATTCCTTTGCATATTTTTTCACTATTTCTTATAGTTTTAGATTTGGCCATGGAGGACTACTTGACAAATTTACGTGTACTCTATAACAAGTTTCACATAAATCTTGATAATAGTTGTCTTTCATGAATAGTATGTGGTCAGTTTCCTAATGAATATTATAAATGTGAATGTGAGTTTGTTTGTTCATGACGTTTCACCCCTTAATTATGTGATAGATTGTCACGAAATTTTCCATATGCATGCACTAAAAATGCATTGTCATGTCAATGGCATAGGTAAATGGTGTTATTGGTTTTTATAATTACACACTTTAAAGTAATAATTAAGTTTAACATTAATAAAAATGTTAACATGCATACTTCATAAAATACATATTCTTTTTTTAATGCGGACAAAGCCGCGGGCTAAAGTAATATATATATACATTAGATAAAACAACCTAAACTATTTATAATCAGTATGTAAGTATAGAAAATTTGCTGTTGGATCGAGAATCTGGTGCTTTAGTCATTAATCTACCATAACTTCATTGCTACATGAATATGTTAATTAATTGGTTTGGTTTTTAAGGCTATAAAGAAATACCAAATAAATATGAAATAATTCAAAAAAGTTCACTTTTTCTGTTCACATGGAAGAAATCAAAATATGACAAACATACCTTTTTAAATAATGCAAGTGTAATTAAATTGAAATTATTAGGACAGAACTCTGTATATAAGAAAATGTTTTGTCACATGTGACCTTGATTACATTAAACAGCTTCAATATTCAAGAAATAATTCTAATGAGTGAAGGTTTATAATTAATAGCAACAATTGTTCAAATACAAAGTATAGACATTAATTAAATACTTGTGTCAATTCCTTTCATTGACATCGCCACGAATGTTAAGGTGTATTTTTATTTTGTACAGTACTGTAACGACTTGGCTCGGAAAAGGACTGCTGGAGGAGACGAAAATGATGCATCAGCAATCCATGATGGTCGGAGATGTGATTCCCGTACATTCTGACATACCTGTGCATGTTGAGGAAATGAATAACGTTGGATATGAGAATAGTGTGAACAGTGGCTCTTATGCCTATGATGACCTGTTCCCGGCGCTGCCGCACTCGCAACCACCTGTGCAGCGGAACATCCAGCAAGCCACCAATAAACTGCGTGTTGGGTCCTCCCTTCATACTCAAGTTAGTTTCTGTTTGTATAACATACTGTCGCATACATGTATAGTATGTTTTACACTACTCTCACCCCTGTCCAATTTTCCACATTCCATCTCTTTTATTCCATTCCTCTCGCCTCATCCATCTTTCTCAGACCCTGATCGCGTCCTAAACGCTGGTAACGCGTTGGTTTCACTCTTGATATTGTTGTTAAATGTCTTTAGGGGACAGTAACCACTTTCCATAAGATGGGCCATCTGCTTGTTTTCCAGGTTCGCAATAAAATAATGGAAATGTTTTTCTTGTAATGTTACATACATGTGCATGATTGAGTACAACTGTACTGGTAAATTGGGAGAAATTACACAACTAGTAACTCCTAATGTACCAGCGGAATAGATAGTTAGTAAAGCGGGAAATTTTGATCTCATGTTGCGAATTGTGTAAGTGGAACATAGCTAAGTCTACATAAGAAGCAACTTTGTGCCATCTTCACTCAGGAATAAAGTTCAATATACATTATTCCCATGTTGAAATCCGGTCTGCACATTTCAATGCAAATGAAGACTGCCGGAATTACAAGTCATGTTACACTACTAAATAAACCAACCACATATTTAACACATAATGCTTTTAGTACTAAATGCTCATTTTCCCTTGACCAAACATCTTCATAATGCATAATCTCATAAATTAAGATCTCTCCTATATTATAGTGCTGTAAATGTCGGTGAGTATAGCCAATTTCTAATTCGAATAGATCATCTTGTATGGCCTTCATGCCTTAAGAAAGATGCAGGGAAATTGTATGGAAATAATTTTATAGAATAGAAAACAATTTATAATAGTTATTTTCATTGTTTATAATAAGCCCTGATAGCTTGCTTAGTGTTAGCGCACTCGCGTCCTGAATTGAAAGGGCACAACATGTTGGACTCGAGTCCAGGCTCGAAAGCACGCACCTTTTAGGCAGTTGTGCATGTTGTTACAATTACCGGTACTAACGGTGAAGGGAAACAGCGTGATGAAACCAGCACATGGAGGTAACCAATGTGTCTAACACGCGTGGCGGATATACTGTCAGTTCACCTTTAAATGGGAAGCGGAATCCCAGCTGTGAGATAGTTTATGGGCTGTTGTTATTGTTATTGTAAGCAATGGATGTTTAATTTATTGATACACCTAGTTTTAATGTTAAGACCTTTTGAGAAGTAATATATAAATTTTCATTAGAATGTAAACTATGTGTACCCAATTATTTTGGAATAAAGGTCATATGTAATAAGAAAAAACGAGTGTGGAAATTCCTCTCAAACATTGCCTTCATAAGTAAATTCTTTAAGTAAACATGTGTGACTTTTTTTAATTATGTAATGTGTAGTAAGCCGAAATATTCAAGATAATGATTACTGTGGCGCAATCCGTCATCTTTAAGTCATAAGTAAGGCTTGATAATTGCCTAAAGTATTATCTATATCTCTAGTTGTTTAAATTTGTTTTGAGCTGGAATGATATTCTCATACATGATAAATACAAAGTTTCCATTTAGGCATTCATTAATTGAGATATCTGATAATATGGATGTATGTTATTTCAACCACAATTTGGTGATAACATGTAAATAGAATATGCTCTTATCAACAAATAATAAGGAATTAATAACTTCAATTATGTAGCAAAGCGAAGCAGGTGTAACAATATAAGTGAAGTATTTGATAATAATAGCAATCTAAAGCATAGCAATATACTTACTAATACTTAGGCCTTGGTTAGATCATATCATGCCCTGTCCAGGTATCATAATAACAGTCCATGACGTCACACTTCTGGGCTCGCTTTTTTAGCCTAAATGGACACACCCTTCCATGCTTGTCCAAAGCCGAATGGGGGTTTCCTATATCTGTTATATGTTTTCCTTCACTGCCAGTATGTGGTAATTGTAACAATATACACATTGAGTTAGAAAACTGTTAGGGGCTAGTCGAGACCCTAGAATGGACTAATTGTGTTATTTGTAGTACACGTTCGATTCGAATTGCGTGTAAATCTCGTTATCTGTACATAATATAACTTGTAACACAGGCTATTTAGCGCGACCACGAGATAACGACCGGGGTTGATGTGACTAATAGATTTTTAAGTAGAATGACGGCTGGAACATCAAATAGAAACTGATCTATTAAACTCATATTGATCTTACGAGTTCGGGACTCGAATTAAAATGCCGTTGGAATTACTAAAGAATGTATTAGAACTATACAAGCACGTATAACACAGGTACAAATATAACTGGACACAACCAGTACAAACTGCACAATCAATAACACGTGCAAAGTCCGTCACTATATAGCTTATCGAATGTACACGTCTTGCTTGTATCGTAATCCTCGCTTGACTGTCTCATCCCTCCCTTCGGGCATTGTTTTATACTAAAATTATACAATACAACACTCGACCGCGTGTACTGAATTTTCCAAGAAATCGTAACCCTACACCTGCGGCCATAAACAAGTACAATAACAATAGGATAATTTTCTAATTAAAATGTTTAAACACAAAGTAAACAAAAGACGTTCAAATGCCGAAAGGCAATAAACTGCAGGTGTGAAATTGGTCTTTTGTCGGCACGCGGTCGTAACATTAATTTATCGACAATGACATCGCAACTGTTTACATTTATAGGGTTGAAAAGCATGTTACAAGTGTATTTATTTGCACACTCCTTATTTACAAAGTCGCAAATGTCTTGCTTTTACCATAGAATGATCATGAACATATATATGTATTTTTAATTTAACACATCGTTCGAAAAACGAAAAAAATCAAAACGATAAAGTACATTGCACAAAGCTTTTTTTATTTCACTCATGCTTATGTATATTGTATTACTTTATATGAGTAAAAGACCAGATATTCAGGTTCTATTTTGTAACGGGATTTATAGTTTTTTATTTATATGGAGAAATTCTTTATGCAGATGGTAACGACTTTTAAACTCTGAGAAATCGGGAGCTCTAAAGGGATCAATAGGAGTCCATATTATATAGAAACATGATTATACCTTTTTTTATCATTACCTTAGTATTTGACAGCAAAGTGAACTTGTAAAAGTGTTTGTCTAGTATAAATGAAAGTTAACATATAAATTTAAACTGATCAGGTATTCCATGTGCCATATGAAGAAAGGAAGTTGGACAATTCCAATACTTTTGGTGAAGGTGAATCGTTGAGGACTTGTCAAGCAATCACAAAAGATACAGGGGCCCACATTGAAATATCAACTAGCAAAGACGGCAGTCTTACCTTCCTGATCACTGGCAAGCATAGTGCGGTCTTGGATGCAAGGCGAAAAATCTTAACACACTTCCAACAACAGGTAAGGATGTATTATGATGACATAATAATTCACATCAATACTTACATTAAAAAAAAATTTGCAGCATTATCCATTATTTTATTGTTACATTGTCAGGCAAATTAAATTTCTTATTAAAATCTTACTGTTTTTCATGGTCTACCAGTTCTCTGGAGGCTTCGCTTTTTAAGTTTACAGAAAAACCTACTGTAATTTTTTAAATAGAAATTATCAATAACATTTTCCTTTTCAGGCAAGCAAGCAAATTTCCATTCCTAAAGAGCATTACCGTTGGATTTTGGGAAAGCAAGGTCAGAAACTAAAAGAATTGGAAAAAGTGACTGCAACTAAAATCAGTGTACCAAGTATTTCTGATAATAGCGATATTATCACGATTACTGGTACAAAGGAGGGCATTGAAAAGGCTGAACATGAGATCCGAGTGTGTTCTGAGGAACAGGTAAAATGCAAGATCAAATTTTAATACTTTAGAATAGTAGTTTTCACAACTAAAGTCTATATCACATTGTCGTAAACTTTCCTAGGAAATAAATATTAATTTTAATTATATAAAAACATACTTCGTTCTGTTACTATTTAATAATAATCTTATACTTAGAATGTATTTCTTTCTCTATTTGTGTAATTACTCCATACCCTAATATTTTAATTGACTACCTGCAAATATTATCTAATTAGTAATCCTACTCATTCCAGTAGTACAATTATCTAACATTATCAAATTCTGAGTTGGTAAGAAGAAATTAATAGAGTTGTGAATATTTTAGTCGCGCAAAGCTCTCGAGCGTATCACGGTGCCGAAGATCTATCACCCGTTCATTCAAGGCGCTTACGGGGAACGCGCTCAAGCGATGAGCGCCGAGACCGGCGCCCGCATCCACATCCCGCCGGCGTCCACGCAAAGCGACGAAATCGTTATCGCCGGGGAGAAGAACGGCGTGCTCGCTGCCAAGGCTCAGATTCAACAGATCTATGAGGATATGGTAAGCGACAGATATTTATGTATGAGTCCTTGTTATTCAGAAAATAACAGTCTTAAGGGCCATCCATAAATGACGTCACTCGTTAAGGGGGGAGGAAGGGCAGGGCGTCCTAAATATTGTGACGTCATATTTCAAAATCTAATATATATATATATATATATATATGTATATATTGTATATAATCTAATATATTGCAAAAGGTTGCTTAAATTTATTTAAGAAACACAAAACGTATTTAACACCCTTAAATACAATTAGCGTCTTGCACAACGCAAAATTTGCCGCTAAATATGTTTAAAGAACTGTCAATACGTTTTGTGTAAAACGTATATAGGCAGTTTAATATGATTAACTAATTTTATTTAAAAACGATCGTTATGCCAGCGGACCTTAAGCTTCAAAACACAAAATTTGAACTATAATGAAAAACTTAAAAATATTTGGAACTCTGTATGAGCATAGTGTTGAAATTATTAAGAAACAATTTAAGTTTAAAAAATACGGAACTGCTGTTTTAACATAACAATTTCTTTATGTAAAATTGCAAAATATGTGAGGTCCCATTAGGGAGGAAGGAGTCTCACGAATGTGACCAGCTGTGACAAGGACGGGGAAGTGGTCAAAAAGTCATGAAATTCATATGACGTAATTTGTGGAGATGGCCCCTTATTGGGGACTCGACTTGAGTGTCAAAAATGTTTATATAAGAATAGTCCTCGACAGGTCTACATAGCAATTTTCTAGTGATGTAACATCCTATACCCATTTGTCAATATACAAGCGAGCGAGGAAAACACTAGTTACAAGTAAACTTGCATCGATAACTTTCTTACAATAACAATCTCCAGAATCTTTAAATTCCACTTGAAATATTTTCAAAACTTAGTTTTTCTACTATAGTTATTTATGTACCAAAAATCTATATAAATAGGTCAAAAAATGTTCAACCGTGCGTGTAGAAGTGCCAAAATCCCAACACAAGTATGTAATCGGTGCTCGTGGTACAACCATCCAAGAAATCTTGAAGGAAACTGGAGTTTCAGTTGAAATGCCACCTCCTGACTCACCGATGGGAACTATCACTCTCCACGGACCTCATAATAAGATTGGCCTTGGTATGTAGTACCTTTCTTTTATTAATTAAAACTTTTTGAACAATATTTATATACCTGTAAAGGTAATCGTCGTAAAGGACAAATCATATAGGTTTTTTATAAAAAGCAAATAGTTATCTATTGTTCTCTTCTTATAAACATTAATACTTTTTCAATTTTTACTAAATTCTAAAAGTGATAAATCTAGGTCCACTTTCTCATTTTCGACTCATGTACTCAAGTATCATTTATATAGAAAACGAAATTAACTTCACCTTTAATATTAGTGTTTTGTTTGAAATATTTTATATCTATAATGTATAATATTATAAAATTCTAAACAAGCCGTGTCTCTGTATATTAAAGCAATTTAATAAATGCAACTGGATAGACTAAAAATGATGGAGAAAACAGTGCAATTTTTTTAGATTTCTTGTCTGTCTGTCGGTTTGTCCATTTGTTCGGGATTCACGTAATAACTATTGGGTGGATTTTAATGCGGTTTTCGTTGGTCAACGAAAGTATCGTTTCGGTATTAGACTTAAAATCTGCGCTTTTTTTTGTCCCGGGAATTTCGCGGGAAATTTTGTGGGAGTTATTTAAAATAACAAGTAAAAAAAATATTCGAATCCAGTGTGAATTTTTACTAATCGATAGCAAATTTAATGTAATAAAATGTGTGGTATTCTATATCCCGGGAATTTTCCCCGAAGTGGTATTAGTTAGTGAGATAGCGTAAATATTAGCTGATTTCAATACGACTTTACTAGAATGATAGCATTTTCAAGTGATGCGATACTTTATATTCCGGGAATGCCGCGGGAAATTTTGTGGGAGTTATTTAAAATAACAAGTAAAAAAAATATTCGAATCCAGTGTGAATTTTTACTAATCGATAGCAAATTTAATGTAATAAAATGTGTGGTATTCTATATCCCGGGAATTTTCCCCGAAGTGGTATTAGTTAGTGAGATAGCGTAAATATTAGCTGATTTCAATACGACTTTACTAGAATGATAGCATTTTCAAGTGATGCGATACTTTATATTCCGGGAATGCCGCGGGAAATTTTGTGGGAGTTATTTAAAATAACAAGTAAAAAAAATATTCGAATCCAGTGTGAATTTTTACTAATCGATAGCAAATTTAATGTAATAAAATGTGTGGTATTCTATATCCCGGGAATTTTCCCCGAAGTGGTATTAGTTAGTGAGATAGCGTAAATATTAGCTGATTTCAATACGACTTTACTAGAATGATAGCATTTTCAAGTGATGCGATACTTTATATTCCGGGAATGCCGCGGGAAATTTTGTGGGAGTTATTTAAAATAACAAGTAAAAAAAATATTCGAATCCAGTGTGAATTTTTACTAATCGATAGCAAATTTAATGTAATAAAATGTGTTGTATTCTATATCCCGGGAATTTTCCCCGAAGTGGTATTAGTTAGTGAGATAGCGTAAATATTAGCTGATTTCAATACGACTTTACTAGAATGATAGCATTTTCAAGTGATGCGATACTTTATATTCCGGGAATGCCGCGGGAAATTTTGTGGGAGTTATTTAAAATAACAAGTAAAAAAAATATTCGAATCCAGTGTGAATTTTTACTAATCGATAGCAAATTTAATGTAATAAAATGTGTGGTATTCTATATCCCGGGAATTTTCCCCGAAGTGGTATTAGTTAGTGAGATAGCGTAAATATTAGCTGATTTCAATACGACTTTACTAGAATGATAGCATTTTCAAGTGATGCGATACTTTATATTCCGGGAATGCCGCGGGAAATTTTGTGGGAGTTATTTAAAATAACAAGTAAAAAAAATATTCGAATCCAGTGTGAATTTTTACTAATCGATAGCAAATTTAATGTAATAAAATGTGTGGTATTCTATATCCCGGGAATTTTCCCCGAAGTGGTATTAGTTAGTGAGATAGCGTAAATATTAGCTGATTTCAATACGACTTTACTAGAATGATAGCATTTTCAAGTGATGCGATACTTTATATTCCGGGAATGCCGCGGGAAATTTTGTGGGAGTTATTTAAAATAACAAGTAAAAAAAATATTCGAATCCAGTGTGAATTTTTACTAATCGATAGCAAATTTAATGTAATAAAATGTGTGGTATTCTATATCCCGGGAATTTTCCCCGAAGTGGTATTAGTTAGTGAGATAGCGTAAATATTAGCTGATTTCAATACGACTTTACTAGAATGATAGCATTTTCAAGTGATGCGATACTTTATATTCCGGGAATGCCGCGGGAAATTTTGTGGGAGTTATTTAAAATAACAAGTAAAAAAAATATTCGAATCCAGTGTGAATTTTTACTAATCGATAGCAAATTTAATGTAATAAAATGTGTGGTATTCTATATCCCGGGAATTTTCCCCGAAGTGGTATTAGTTAGTGAGATAGCGTAAATATTAGCTGATTTCAATACGACTTTACTAGAATGATAGCATTTTCAAGTGATGCGATACTTTATATTCCGGGAATGCCGCGGGAAATTTTGTGGGAGTTATTTAAAATAACAAGTAAAAAAAATATTCGAATCCAGTGTGAATTTTTACTAATCGATAGCAAATTTAATGTAATAAAATGTGTGGTATTCTATATCCCGGGAATTTTCCCGGAAGTGGTATTAGTTAGTGAGATAGCGTAAATATTAGCTGATTTCAATACGACTTTACTAGAATGATAGTATTTTCAAGTGGTGCGATACTTTATATTCCGGGAATGCCGCGGGAATTTTAAAATTTATTTATTATATATAAAAATTTGCCTATTTGGATCCGATTAATATTAAAACAATATAGTCCGGAACTTTTTATATTCTCTGGGATTTTCCAACTTCAAAACCAGCTGATATCAGGACTTGCTTGATATGACTTGACATCTTTAGTAGATTTAGATATGCCTTCAATAAAATTATCTATTCCGAGTTTTACGGGAATTTTCGGAATTCATGTATTTTCATACAAAAAAAAACATTTATCCATCTTAAAACATGCTTTGATTTTAAATACTGGCAAAATAACTGTAATTTAAGTTACCTGTCAAACGTGGACGAAGTCGCGGACAAATCCTTGTTATATTTGTCTGAAAATAAAGCTGTGCAAGCAGAATGTTAGTAACACATGATTTCGAGTAGTCTAATAAGGAATTTGCTTTTTAGCACTCTCAAAGGTGTGTGAGAAAGCAAACTCTGTGAAAACGGCGACTGTGGATGCTCCAACATGGATTCATAAATATATTATTGGAAAAAACGGTTCTAACATTAAAAAGATAACACAGGACTTCTCTAAGGTAATATAAATACAATACCCTTTGAAAACTCATACATACCTCTTCTAGTTTTCTTCTTCTAAGTTTATAACCTTTAAATAAATGATATAACACAATGGCATGAGGAACTTAATGTATGTGTTAAAAGATGATAGATTTTGTTTATTACAATCAATAAAGAATAATCCCTATCCCTTTTAATATTATAAATGCGAAAGTAACTCATGTCTGTCTGTTACACTTTCACGGAAAAACTACTGGACCGATTTAGCTGAAACTCATTATATATTTTTTAATGTCTCAGGATAAACATAGGATACTTTTATCCTTAAAAAAAGAGATACTTTCATATTGGGCTCAAAACAGCATTTGTGAGTAATATTTTGATTTATTGTATAGGTACATGTCGACATTACTCATTCTGAAGATAAAGTGAAAATTGATGGTCCACCAGAGGAGGTCGAGCGCGCACAAGTGGAGCTTGATAACTTTGTCAAGAACTTACTCGCTACGCTCACTTATGTTGAACTCACAGTTGACCCTAAATTCTTTAAGCACATTATCGGAAAGAGTGGAACTAATAGTGAGTATGAAGTTTTTCCCACTATTCAGTGATTGGATTTGGCCTTCCTGTTTCAAATCAAAATCAACAACTCCACATTTGTCCCTGTCCCGGGCAGATTGGCTTATTTAAACATGGGCAATCACGAATTGTAGTTTTCCTTATGATGTTTTTCTTAACCATTATCGATGGCTGCAGTATAATTATCATTATTTTATAAAGTAGTTAATACATTACATCGAATTGAATATTAAATAAAATAGAAATACTCTACATTTGTTATTTTCCTTTTTAGTTAATAGACTGAAGGATGAGACTGGTGTAGTTATTAACATTATTGAAAGTGAAGGCAACAATATAATTCGCATTGAGGGCAGTCATCAGGGTGTAGCTGATGCTGAAAGAGAGTTAAGAGGAATGGTTATGAAATTAGAAAACGAAAGATCGAAAGAAGTATATGTCGATCATAGATATATCAAATCACTTATTGGTGTCAGAGGTGAGAAAATCAAGGAGATACGTGAAAAATTCGAGCATGTCTTAATTTCTCTCCCTGACCAAGGTCAAAAAAGAAGCCCTATTAAGTTAAGAGGTCCTCAGGATGACATTGAAAAGTGCGAAAAATATTTACATAAGTTAATAAAGGAAATTGCTGAATCATCTTATGTCCAAGAGGTTCCAATTTTCAAACAATTCCACAAGTTTATAATAGGCAAAGGTGGTGCTAATCTGAGAAAAATTCGAGATGAGACACAAACTGTGATCGATCTCCCGGCTGAAGGCGACGACAGCGACGTCATCACTGTACGAGGAAAGCGCGATAATGTCGAAGAAGCTGTTAAGAGGATACAACAGATCCACAATGAGAAAGCAAATGTTGTCACAGAGGAAGTGACTATTCCACCCAAATACTACAATTCCCTGATTGGTGCTGGTGGGAAGCTTATTCATTCCATAATGGAAGACTGTGGGGGTGTATTGATAAAGTTCCCTGCAGCCGAGAGTGATAGTGATAAAGTTGTGATTCGAGGTCCAGCAGAAGAAGTAGAAAAAGCGAAACAGCAGTTGTTAGCTCATGCTTCCGAAAGGGAGCTCACTTCACACACAGCAACTGTTCGCGCAAAGCCTGAACACCACAAATTCCTGATCGGCAAGAATGGTGCAAATATTAAAAAGATCAGAGAGCAGACTGGCGCTCGCATCATCTTCCCCACAGAGAAAGATGAAGATAAAGAAGCTATATTTATCATTGGTGAGTCTTATTTTCATTATGTTACTCTTTACTAGGATATTGTTTTGCTATTTATTTTTTAAAAATACATTTGATTGTAATTAATGCTGGTAAAACAATTAAATTCTTATGAGGACTTTGATTGAGCGACTTATAATATTTGAGTCTCATACAAAAATGAGATAAATTAATAAGTGGTTTTTGTGTGATACACAAAATTCTATCAGGAAGTGTTTTTTTTTTGTCATAGTTTCTACACATAAAAAGAATTGTATTAGTTATTTAAACATTTACGAATTCTCACCCTACCGTGTATATTATTACTTCAAGTAGCCCTATACGTCAGGGTCAATAAGTCTATGTATGCAAAGCATAGCGACATACAATCACATCGGACTCGGAATAGAGATATGATTGCACCGTTGCCGAGGCGATTGGAAAATCTAACACGCTAACGCATGTTATGGAAAAATCACACTCTCCGACAGTTTAAATGCATTTTACTTGTCGGCTAAAGAAGTGGCTAATCGAGCAAACCTTCTATAGCTTGAAGGAATTTATGGATTATAAAGATTGACGACAAATAATGTAAATCTTAATAACTAAAGATTGTTGCAATAATATATATAACCCTGACGTGTAACATAGTTAGGATTAAATGAGTTTATGAGTTTACAGTTTTATTATAGCAACTGTTCTCTTATATGTAAATAATGTTAGCTTTTGATTGTAACACGTGTCCACATCCGTATGTAGTAATGAAATGACTAATGATTCGTTGTTACCGTATCGTTTAGGTCGCGAGGAGCACGTGGAGGCAGCGCGCAAACAGCTGGAGTCGGCCGTGTCCGAGATAAACAAAGTGTGCGAGGGCGAGATGAACGTGGCGCTGCGGCACCACCGGCACTTCGTGGCGCGCAGGGGCGAGGTGCTGCGCCGCATCGCCGACGACTGCGGCGGCGTGCAGATCTCGTTCCCGCGGCAGGGCGTCAACAGCGACCGCGTCGTGCTCAAGGGGCCCAAGGAGTGCATCGAGGCGGCCAAGGCGCGCATACTGGAGATCATCGAGGACCTCGAAGCCAAGGTGACGTCTTCACTCACAACGTCACTTGTGAACGATAACATTTTATAATAATAAGCTTTATATTTAGACCACAGTTTGCCGCGTGTCAAATTCTAGACAGTAGCTTTATTTTACTTACATACATAATTCGGTTTTTTACATATAATAATAACAAAGAGACCAAGTGTATATAGTCCAGATGTGCCCAGCAAAAATAAGTGGGAGTCAAACCCAATCTGATTTAGGTGAATACAATGCATGTCATGTTGTTTATGATAGTAGGTTTGAGTTATTTAGTTAGAGAATTGAAAAAATGTGATTGCAACAACATCTATTTTGCTAATCCGTCTATTATAAGGAAACGACATCAGTTTTCGGGATAAACTATATCTTAAGTGTTAACTCTGGTTATAAGCCGATGTCGAGGTTCATTCATATATGTTCAGTATTATCCAAGAAAGATGCGAACGCAGTGCCATCTTTTTACGTATCCTAAGTTACATTCCGGGAAATAAGCTAACTTTATTTCGAGTTTAATTTAAAACCGTTCAGCAGTTTGCACATGATACTCTAACAGACATGAAAATTCTAAAAAATATTTCGGCATCTGCTGGTCTGAATTAACCGAATTAGCTTTTTCTTTTTCATTTTTAAACACATTGTACAAACTCGAACCATTTACAGATTTATTATAGTATTGATACTTTCCATCCTTCCGCTAGCTTGGAGGCTTCCACAACTCAACGTTTCAAGCACTTTTTATATGTATGAGGGTAGTAATTTTTATATTTTTCATGGAATGATAAAAAAAAATGATGCAATATTCCAGTTTTCAGTGCTTACTCGAAGTATATTAAAACAACCCACAGCCAGGTGGCAGGGCATTTGCCTGACTGGATGGCAACCACCCCTGGTCTAAAGTATGTCGCCATAACAACCTTGGGTTGTGTTTCGGCATTAGTGACCAGTTTCCAGTCTCCCTTAAGAGTGCAGCAGCGCATTTGTAGCACCTTTGGTGTTGCAAATGTTCATAACCGCTTTCCATCAAGTGGGCCATCTGCGTGTCTGCTGAACTCCTGCAATAAAAAATATATATTAATAACTAAAAAAGAACAATGATTTCGTTTTATATTTGAACAAATGACAATCCTATTGAAATGGATTACTCTTTTCGCCAGGTGACAATAGAATGCGTGATACCGCAAAGGCATCACCGCACCGTGATGGGCGCGCGCGGCGCCAAGGTGAAGGACATCACCGCCGAGTTCGACGTCCAAATCAAGTTCCCCGAACGCGACACCACGGAGGGCGCCGACCTGCCCATCAAAGAGAACGACGAGAGCGCCGAACCGGGCCTCAATGATATCATCAAGATCACTGGCCGACCAGAAAACTGTGAGGCCGCCAAGAAAGCCTTACTCGAACAGGTAAATCGAATAAGTTTAAACAAACAATAGTACATGTCCAATCGAAATTCAATAATAATTTCGTTCTATGAAGCAAAATAAGTAAAAATTTGTTAACTATTTAATTTTTGTACTTACAACAGATCAGAGTGAAAGTCACTTTACAGGGCAGCCTTCTTCTAGGTTTTCCATATATATTGCTACCGAGTGTGGGATTTGAATTAAAATGCCGTTGGAATTATTATAGAATCTATTAAAACTACAAACACGTATAACACACATACAAATATAACTGGACGCAACCAGTACACACGTGATGTACGATTCAATAACACGCGCTAGCTTATCGAATGTACCCACGTCTTGGTTTGATCGTGGTTCTCGCTAGACCGGTCTCTCCATTGGGCCATTTCTGCACCGATACAATATGGCTTCCAGTCCGCATAGTTCGTATTTCTTAGAATCAGTTCGACACACCTGCCAAGTGACTGCCATAAAAGATGACAATACACAATGGACTGTTTTTCTAATCACGAATTTTACAAACACAAAGTAAACAAAAGAAGTCCAAATGCGGGAAGGTGGAAACTGCTCTATGGCAGGCAGGTGTGCACTTTTTGTCGGCATGTAACAATATAATTATATGTCTTTTTGTCTATATAGCAGCTTCCCTAATAACAATAATAATGCCACATAATTATTTAGAAACAACCATCTCAATTACAGGAAAGTTGATTTACTCTGTAAGTTAAATGCTCTTATATAAATGATTTAAACTAAAAAAATTATTTAACCAGGTGCCCATTACGATTGAAGTAGAAGTTCCGTATGAACTCCACCGGCTGCTTGCTGGACAAAAAAGAAGGGAACTCATGCAGACCTATGATGTCCATATTTTACTTCCGCCTAATGAAGACAATAGTAATTTCGTTAAGGTACCTATAAATAAATTTATACTCGTTATAGCGAGAGAATAGTATGTGTTACGAAGTATGTAAGGGGATATTTTATAAATTACAACTTGTGATGGAAAGAATGAAATTAAGAAGGCTAAGGTATGAAAAACGTGTAACAAAAAATTGTGGAATTGGAAGATGATGTATGAGTCAACATGTCAAAGAAGAAGGTTAGATAGATTGTGTTAAGGTTGACTTGAATGTTTGTGGTATAAAATAGAAAAGTTAACCTAAAATAGAGAAGAATGGAAGAAAAAGGTTTATTAAGCCAACCCCAAACAATGAGGTGTTTTCATTTCACAGAAAGATATCATATGAGTTCTGAAATTGTAGTCATCTGTATTCAATTATTTCATTTTAAATTTGACTCATTCAACATACTGATGGAATATTCAATGAGGAGTTATGAATTTGTTTGTAACATGATAATATTTTATAGGTTACGGGTACTCCAACAAATGTAGAAAAAGCCAAACAAGCACTTGCTGAAAAAATTATTGAAATGGAAAAAGAAATGGAAGATAGGATTCTGAGGTAAATATATGATAATAGTCCTCAAACATCTCACCACTCACTTATTTTAGAAAAACACATAGTATACCTTCTATGCATATCTATGGTGAATTTACACTCTACACACAAAGGATTTACAAATTGTACAAGTGAACCTCCTTACGACATTTGTCTATGTCCAGTATAATGTGGTTGATGCACCAATGAGCATATTAACTTTACAAAACTGCTTAAATTATACATATTCCCAAGCAAAGATTCAACTCCATGTCTTGGATAGAAATGTGAGTGAAAAAATGACAAAGTTACCAATCGATAAAAAATGTTGTCTAATCAAGAAATTGCAATGTTATATATATTGTTACGTGCAAGCGAGGGTACGCACTTATGGATTGGAAGTAAACACCAGTTTTTAATTTAAAAGCTTTTATTGACTTACACAGCCGCACGTAGTACCTCTCTGTAGGGTTGCCCCTATACGCACGACCAACGATGCACAGTCCCGACGATAAGTTGTCACACCCTCAATACCGTCGCCGATATTGCACGGACCACCTCCAATATTATCGCGGGTAGCTCGCTTCTGGTTCCTCCTTCGAACTACGCTAAACACCTCCTTCGCGTATCTGTCCACCAAACTTGTCATTAAATTCGCCACTTAATCCGTCTCTGTACTCTTTTAACCTTCTCTGATAACCCTTTAGTATCGCACTTGTCGTTTCACCGTCTTGGACTGAACTCAACTTTTAAACTGCCCGGTAGGCGCGCCTTACGCTGTTTATATACCTGGAAGAATTTTCTAGAACCCGTCTATCTATCTCTGTCTTTTCTTTCCCGAACCTTCTGTTCGGGAACTTTCGTTTATACATCTATCCCTTTCTAACATCTATCTATCTCTTTCTCTCTTTTGTCGTCTATCTCTTTCTAACATCTATCTATCTTTTTCTAAATATATCCGTCCTTGTTTTTTCGTTCTAGATTTTTCTAGAGTTTTCCAAAAGTTCTAAAACTAGCTAGATGGTTCCACCATCGTTCGCCACACTATTAAGGGGCTGGTGTGTACTGAAATTTAACCGACGGTTAACCAAAAATAATTACTGTTTTTCCATACATTTTTGACGATTATTTTATTTTAACCATGGGTTAAAAGTCGGTGCGCACCAGCCTAAGTATTACATAATCGTAATAACAATAATCGGCAGACAAACACACACATTGTATATCCCCAAATTAAGCAAGTTACGCTTGTGTTATGGGTAATATACAACGGACCACTCTGGGGCCGATCCCAGACACCCAGACCATGGTAAATAATGGAGAAAATAAGTTTCCGAAATTCACTATACCAGGAATCTCTAACCCTTTGCGTTGCAGTGAGGTAGGCCGGCAAAGGCTTAGCCCGCTCAACCACAGAGGCCGTCAAACATAAATACATATACATATAAATACATAAATTACATATTTAGTAACTAATTTTAATACAGATCATATTGAGTTTTAAGTCTTGAATTAATTAGAAAGTTATATATTCAATGCAGATCACATGTGTAACTCATCCTAAATTAATTATTGGGAAACGTTGTTCTCAGGTCATATGAGCTCAAATTCAAAGTAGATCCTGAATACCATCCTTTGGTGATTGGCAAGGGCGGAGCTGTCATCACGAAAATTCGCACTGACTATGGGGTGCAAATTAATCTGCCGAAACGCGGTGAACCTGATGACGACATCATCACTATTCAGGGTTACGAAGATAAGGCCTTACAAGCGAAGGAAGCTATTATGGCTATTGTCCACCAACTGGTGAGTTTTAGTATTGTAAAATAAACTATTCTTTAACTCCCTTTAATTATTGTCTATCACTTTCGTTGAATTTTCCTCATAATTTTTTTAGCTAGAGAACATAATCACGTTTGTTTGAGTGGTAGTAAATTCTTAAGTTGCATGCAATAATTACATGTTACAATAAAATTTATTATAACATACCTAGACCATTATTTATTATTAAATAAATGTATTTTCAATGTTAGTGAGTTAGTTTAGTTTATTGCTATTTGCCCTGGGAGATACACTTCCAGTTCAGTCCAGTTACCATCTCATTTTTTTTATAGATAATAAAGGGGTTTGGGTAAATTTGTTCGGAGGTTGGCTTGATTTTTTTATGAGCGGCCACTTTTTTAGCTATTGCTATTTAGTAGTTCTATACTTGAGATACAAGACTATTAAAAAAACTTGATCCTAAGTTATATCGGAGCCGAGCTATTTAAGATCAAAATTGTGCTGCGTGAACTTAAAGTACTGTAAAACGGGGTTAATAGTAATAATTCACGGGGTGATTAAGTTTGCGGCAAGCGATTATATTTATACAGTAGATAGTATACATATAATAAGTTTGGTAATCAAAATCGCTTAAGTGAATATGTGTTAGAAAATAATCTAAACAGAAGACGGGCTCATTTTCAGTCTATAAATGCCGCTGATCTTGGCGGAGATGAGTTTCCAGTTTTAAGTAATGATGACCTTATCATTTAGTCCCTGGGCACATATCAAGTAGAAGCGAGCACGTAGCTATTATGGTGAACACATAAAAAACGGAACCTATTTAATTGAAATATTTAAAGAACCAACCTGGAAGATTTCACAAAAGTTAAGTTAGATTGTAACGACCCATGGCTTTTGAGAGGAAGAATCCAATCCAGGCATGTTTCGAGCTGAACTTACTATGTCTATATTTTGTGAGAACGAGGGCTTCAGGGTCGGGATGCTATTTTAGGTCATTATTGCTCTTGCATTGTTGGAAAACGTACATTAGGTTGTTGTTCCCATGTCATGTCAATCGTGTGGTATTTGGGATGGGGTAGGCACCAAAACCATTTGTCTTCTCCTGCTCAGTTTCTAGATACAATAATCAGGCATGATGTAGAGAACGAAGCGTATGAAAAACCCGATATCCAAAACTAAATAAAGTGCACATTTAATGTCATTATAGTGAGCGTTTTATTTAGTTTTCTTTTTTTCGCGTGAGATTATAGATATATAAGACCTAATGCGTGGATTAATAAATATAATTGTAAAAAGGTTTTGTGTATTAAATGTAATTATAAGAACAATTACTTTTTATTATGTGTATAAGTTCCTATGTTCTAATAACAAACATGTTCAATTAGGTTAATAGTTCACTTTAATTAGATATGTTATATTATTTCAAAAGCCATCCACAAAAACATGAATCTTGCAACAAATAACCTTGCATAAAACTGATACCTTAAGTTCACGCAGCACGATTTTGATCTTAAATAGCTCGGCTCCGATGTAACTCAGGACCAAGTTTTTTTAATAGTCTTGTATCTTAAGTATAGAACAATAAAATAGCAATAGTTAAAAAAGTGACCGCTCATAAAAGAACATGCCAACCTCCGAACAAACCCCCTTATATTTTGTCTAAATTTATATTTTTGACTAAAAGCAATGAAATTATTATAAAATGATAAAATTAACAATAAGACTCATTTGAAAATAATGTAAGCGTTTATTCAGACACAAAAATAATTAAAGATAATGGAAACCAAAATTACGAAACGTGCCTATCGACCCCGTTTTACGGTACCAGTTTTGTGCAAGGTTATTTGTTGCAAGATTCATGTTTTTGTGCATGTGCATGGCTTTTGAAATAATATAACATATCTAATTAAAGTGAACTATTACCCTAATACTACTAAGGAATAAATTGCAAATTAAAAAGTTTTGTGCATGAAAACCCAAAATCTAATAAAGAATAATGTATATTTTAATTGGTTCAATTTTTTCACCATATTTCGGCTCCGATGTATGTTAGACAAAAACGTTAAAACAAAAAGTGTTTTTATTACTGTATACTATCTACTGTATAAATGTAATTGCTGGCCGCAAACTTAAAAAATCAAGCCACTTTTACCCAAACCCCTTTTGGTGTTTTTACCCAAACCCCTTTTGGTGTCTATAAACTTGAAAAATGATTGATCTTCCGTACAAAACTTTATTCTCTATTTTAACCCGTTCTAGTTTTCTAACTATCACCTGTCTATCTATCTGCAAACTAGAAAATTACTAAACTAACAAAAATGACCAAAAGAACCGAAATTACCGAATTGAAATGAAACCGCATTTGATGTACTTAGATTATCTTTAATATTCACAGTTATATTGCAATATTATTTACACACGGTATGCAGTTTTAACGTGCACAAGCACAGCACAGAGAGTTGACAGACATGTGAGAACTCCAAACTAAAGTTACCGGAAGTATCAGTGATGTTTCTCAGAAGATGCTTTTACTTTTTAATATTAGATAACTGACACATAAATAATGTTTTGGGTGATATTCTCATCTCCAACAGGCCGAAATGACCAAATGACCAAAATAATCAAAATGACGAAAATAGCAAATCACAAAAAAACCTATCGTACTTTCTGGGATAACCTTTACATAAATTTATCCTATTATCCGGTATGAAATATATTTCTTATCCATTCTTGGTATTAAAATTACATATATACCAAATTTCAGCCAAATCGGTCCGATAGTTTTTCAGTAAAAGCATAACAAACAGAGAGAAGAGACAAATACATTTTTATCCTGGAAACTATACCATTGTTCGGGATTAAAAGTATTCTACGTTCATTCTCGGCATCGAAAATAAACATATACTGAGTTTCAGCCAAATCGGTCCAATAATTTTCCTGTGTAAGTGTAAAAGACAGAGTTACTTTTGCAGTTATAATATTAATAGGGGTTTAAAAAATGATCACATAATATTTTTCCATAATACATTTGATAGTGGGTACATTTTACAACACCACCTGAGCCAATAATGGATATTATTTTGTAAACTTAAATAAGAAAAAAAATGTCATTGTCTGTAACCAGGATAATCAATATCGCGAAGAGGTCGAAATTGACCCACGCGTGCACAGGAGGCTGATCGGGTTGAGGGGCAAGAACATCCGGCGCATCATGGACGAGTACAAGGTCGACATCCGGTTCCCGAAGCACGGCGACGACAGCGTCGTGGTCATCACCGGCGACGAGGACAACGTGCTCGATGCGAAGGATCATTTACTCAACTTAGCCGAGGAATATGTAAGTGGCATTTGCACAAATAATACTTACAACACTCTTCATTCAATTCAAGAAAAGTTAATTGAACTTATTAGCTTTAGTATTTTTTTATGTTAATCAATTTTTTGGAAATAATGTACAAGAATTGAAATTGTGATTTTTAAAAGCTTAATAAAACAAAGAAATATCTAAAAATTTGCGTTTATTTTGCGAATGACTGAACATTGCAAATGAGCGTTTAAAGTTTACGCCTATTACGAGTTGTTCTTTATTTGTTAATAAATTATAAATCAAAATTATTTGAAGTTGTTGAATGGCTTTTAACTTAGTGTGTACGGATTTAGTTAAAATAAATGAATTTTATTTGTCGATATTGCTTAATAAAGTAATTTGAAAAAAAGAGACGTCTTTATTTGTACTTATTTCACTATATGTGTAAAATTGAAAACAAATTTTAAGACAATTATTAGCCTGTTATTAATAAAGCGATTTATTGTGGCTTATTTTTGTTTTTAAAACAATTACTTCACTTTTTGCTGTAAATAGTAGAAATAATGAGGGACAAACCTTTATTTTGCCAACCAAAAGTCAAATTAGGCAACAGTTGCAAACCTTGTTTGCTGAAAATGCGGCGTACAAATTTTCAAAATATGCTCTGTGTATAAAAATGTATAAGGAATGTAATTACGTCGCTATTTCTGCAAATAAAATTTTTCTTTCTTTAGATGGAACAAATTCACTCTTTAAGATAAGTTCTTACATTTTATAATGTAATCTAAACTCGTGATTTTAGAGTTATTTCTTTGTTTTAGTTGGCGTCCAATGTGTATTTCATAATTAAGGAACTAACTTTGTGTACAGATGCAAGATGTAGCGGATCGCTACCAGCGACCAGCGGCGCCATCATTGGGCGACTTCGGAGACGTGCTCAGCGGAGAGACTGCGAGCGCGTCCGCGAGCACGGCGGGCGGCGGGGCTGCGGCGGCGGCCGCGCCCGGGTTCGTGGTGAAGGGCGGGCCGTGGGAGCAGCGCGCGCCCGACACCGCGTCCACGCACGAGTTCCCCACGATGCCGGGCGTCGCCCAACAGAACGCCGCGCAGCCCTCGCCCGCCGCCTGGGGCCCGCGCCGCTAGCCGACAGGGGCGCCATCGCAGACTCGCCTATCTTTAAGTGTATCCGTAGCTTAGGGTGATCGCGTGAATTGAAATAGCCACTTTCGTAGATACGCAATATGAATATAATGTGTCAAAATAACATGAAACACTGCGCCCTGTCAGGCACGTAGAATTTCATAATGCATTTCTCCAAAGTAGTTGTTTTGAGGCACCACATCGTAGTGCCGTTCCGAATCGGCCAACACGGCGGCCGCTTCGGCCTCGACGGCCTTATATGAACGGTGAACCGCTCGTTCCCCGATTGTATTCAGGGGAAATGCATACATGGTTAATCCAGTGAGAAATATTATTATCTGAATGTTACATTTTCATTTACTAATTAAGTTGAAGATTTTGCATCATTGATTATATTTTATTGTGTTAAATATCAAATACGCCATCTCGTTAATTTTTACAGAATTATATGTCTATGAGTAATGCCATTCAAATGAAATTGTTATGCAATTTAATATGTTTAATAAGTTAGATGTATTTATATTTCTTATATTTTTATTCTTACAATATGCATGTGTTGCATAATAAATTATACAATTATGAGTACTTATTGACTAAAAATTTAAAGAAGTGTCTATTTTTCATACATAATAATTTTCATGATTTTATGTTTTTCTATACGTTTGTAAGTGTTGCCTATAAAACAATAATAAATCAATAAATAGGAAAACGAATGAATATTTTTACAAAGTAATTTGTACATAGTTAATTGTGTTTGAAATAATAATAAAATCTTTTACAAATTATATTTTTATTCATGTTATTCACTGCCTAATAAACTCCTAAGGGTTCATTTTCATTGGCTAGTAACTCGGTCGATATAAAGCATGCAAGGACTTTCCGCAGGGGATATAACAACTCAGGAAAGTCGGAAGTCGATATAAAAAAAACGAAAAAAGTTTTATAAATAGACAAATAGACATAGACACAATTTGACATATAAATAAATCATGTTCTTTGGTTATTGTATTAAAAACTGGTGTCATTTCTGTGCTCACATCGTTTTTGAAGTTTCTTATATCTTTTTCGTTATACATTCTCCTTCAATCCCTATTATTATTAGTATTAGAAGTAACATAGGATACTTTTTATGAAAAAAAATCCACGCGGGCAGAAGCTAGTAGTAGCCTATATAAAATACCCATCGCTTAAATTAACCTCCAACGCTTTCATTCTATTTGCTTTCCATGTTAGTTCTGCAATACTGGAGGGTAGAGGGGAATACCATCTTACATGGAGGGGAAGTTAAGTGTCCACCAGTGTGCTGAAAATAGAAATTTAAATACCTACCACAAGTGATTTTGATGAATTGGTGTTTCATAGATAAAACTGCGGTATGAATTAAAATTACTTAAAGTGTCATAAAATGATTAAAATGCCAGTAACCTCTTACGTAATCTAAAATAATTTATTAATAAATAATGCTGCGAGAAAACATGTAGTGAGATTTAATTATATTTTGAGTTATAATAATAAAAACAAAACAGGGTAAATCTATAGCTATACGTTGCACGGATTTTAAGTAGCGGGGTGGTGGAATAGAGAAGGGGAGTCGTAATTATCCCTACTACAACCCCTATGGCCCGGAGATCTTCAGTTTTTTTCAATAATATTGCATTTACAAAGTTGAACAATCCTTTTGTAGTCAAAAAGAAAGCCAGTAATCAACAGCGAAAGAACCAAAAAACAATGTAGGTATATCGTCAAAAAAATAAGAAAAAACAACAGAGCAGCTAAGCAAGCTAATCTAACCTAAATCACTGTTCTAGTCACTGGTCACGACCTTTCACCACTCATCACAATAATGTTAGTCAAAAAATAGGTGAGTTTATTTAATAAGTAATGTGTTTACCAATGATAAATATTTCCAGAACTCCGGACTTTTTTTACTTTTTCTGCAATCCTAGGGAGTTGCAGAAAAAGTAAGTAGTATACCTTCCCCCTTTTTTTTTTGTTTTTTTTGTTTGAGGCGAGGAAAAATGCTGACCGATTTACGCACTCTCAGGGCCGTCACTAGGAAACGGCGCGCATCCATCGGGGGCGATAACGCTAGCAATAGTATGCTTTTTTGCGCTTCGTCCGCGATGGCTTGACACTGAGGAGTGTGGAAGACTCAGAGCGATGCCGCACGGGCGAGCAACCTCAATACCCACTAAAAAACCTCTCCTCCCGTCGACCCTGCGCTTTGTTGTGAAGGAAAGACTGAGATATAGAACATAGTAACGCAACAGTCGATCCAGCGCAATAAAGTGCCTGGAGTGTGCCCTGGGAGAACACACCCCACTTCGAAACGGGGGCTGAATCCCTTGCGTTGCCTAGTAGCAAGGGGCCCCTCGTACCGGAACCTAACTCAGGGAGGGAAGTAATGCGCGTACCTGCCTCTCCGGGTGCTAGCTGAAGGCCGGCGACCTCGGGTGGAGACATTAGCACGCGCTGCAGGACTTCGCTCCCTATCCCTTTCTGCGGCCTCTTTTAGAGACATAACCGCCTCACAGAAAGAGACCGCAGACTCCCAGCGGTCGTCGCTTTGCAACATGGCCGTTACCAAGTCGCCAAGCGATCGGACGGCTCCTACGTGTGTCTCGAGCTCGAAACGCTGAGGCGTCCATGCAGCGCACTCAACAAGCGTGTGTAACGCCGTATCGGGTGCGCCGCATTGGCGGCAGTCCGGGGAAGGCAAGCAGCCCACAATGCGAAACAGATACTGGTCGAAACAACCGTGTCCGGTCAGTATCTGAGTCGTCCTGAAGGTCAGGGTTCCGCTGGTGCGGGTCACCCATCTCTCCAGCTGCGGCCTGATTGCATCCACCGTATAGCCGCCGGCCACAGGGTGTTCGAGGTCACGAGACCAGGCGACGAGGCAGGAGGCGGTTTCCCGCTTCCTGACCGTCTCTAATTCGACTTGACAGAAGGTCAGTCCTCTAGCTAGGGCATCCTGCTGGGCGCGACGAACTCTGGACAGGACGTCTGCCTGGAGAGGCCAGGGCAGCTCGCCTGCCAAGAGAGTCGCCGCCGACCACGACACTGTGCGGTACCCCCGTATGGTCCTCACGGCCAGAACCCGCTGCGCGCGGTGCAGCAGGGTTCGGTTGTGGCGGTGAAGTGCATCGGACCAGACGGGCGCACCGTAGAGTGCCATACTCCTCAGGATGCCGGAAGTATACCTTCCCCCTACGCCCACCCACTACAACTTCGTGCACCGGATAGCGGAGTCGCAGCCCAAAACGGAATTATTTCGGTCCTTGTGTGCTGCCTAGAGTAATTACACCTAGAAACCGAGTCCGCCTCCGTAAGTGAGGCAACTCAAACCTAGCCATATTGGCTAAGTTCATTACACAGAGTACTTTATATATATACGGGTATAGAGTCAACAGTCATAATAAATATACTAACGCACTCTATCGGTATACGACACAATACAACGGCAAAAACCGTCCAGGGCGTCTAGTATTATTTCTATTTTTATATTAGACTTTTGGAAATTGCGGGATTTAATAATTTAACTCCTGCAATTCCCAAAAGCCTTTTCATAAAATGTTTATTTGTTAGTAAATAAAACAACAATTTAGCGGTAGCGTGATTTATTGTTTCCTTTTATTAAAATATTCAAAGGCATACATTTTCATAACATCATTTGTATCCACATATAATCTGGTGCCGTTAGGATGATTTACTTACAAATTTTACCGCATCTGGGCACACAACAACCTCTTTCAGAAGAAGCCATAATCCAAGTCAACAGAGAACAAATTGTTAGGCAAATCAGTGTTCAGGGTACATGCGTAAGGTCAACGTGATCACAGGACACTAGTAAGCGTGATAAGCGAAGTCATCGGAGTCCAGGAATCGAACAAAGTTGTCGAAAAATAATCAAAACACAAACAAAGTACATAAGTTCACGAGTGTGACTCGTATCGATCGGAATGTCGTTTTGGTTTTGACATAATTGACATCTTTGAAATAAGTTTTTAGTAAATCGATAACTCATCAAAAATACAGTTATTAAAGTTATAAAGAGCTTTATAATTTGAAAAAGGTGAGGAATATAAATAATATACTTTAAACTATATTTATTAGCTGATATGGCTTGCAAAAACATATCAAATATTTCTTAAACAAGTATTAAAAGAACTGCGTATAACGAAACATATTATTTTCTGTCATTTGGTGTTTAATTAATTAATTACTAATAGAACGCAAAAAATCTTTAAGAAAAAATAATTGTACTGACTGTTATGAGTATGACACTGGTTCATTACTCGGCCCGTCAGTGCTCAATACAGAGTACTTTATATATACGGGTATAGAGTCAACAGTCGTAATCTATATACTAACACACTCTATCAGTATACGACACAATACAACGGCAGAAACCGTCCAGAGCGTCTAGTATTATTTTGATTTTTATATTAAACTTTTGGAAATTGCGGGAGTTAATAATTTAACTCCTGCAATTCCCAAAAGCCTTTTCAAAAAATGTTTATTTGTTAGTAAATAAAACAACAATTTAGCGGTAGCGTGATTTATTATGTTTCCTTTTATTAAAATATTCAAAGGCACACATTTTCATAACATCATTTCTAGCCACAACTAATCTGGTGCCATTAAGATGATTTACTTACAAGTTTTACCACATCTGCGCATACAACAACCTCTTTCAGAAGAAGCCATAATCGCAGTCAACAGAGAACAAATCGTTAGGCATATCGGTGTTCAGGGTACATTCGTAAATCCAACATGACTTCACAACACTAGTAAACATGATAAGCGAAGTCATCGGAGTCCAGGAATCAAACAAAGTTGTCGAAAAATAATCAAAACTCAAACAATACGTTCACGAGTCTGACTCGTATCGATGGGAATGTCGTTTTGGTTTTGTCATAATTAACATCTTTGAAATAAGTTTTTGGTTAATCAATTCATCAAAAATCCAGTAATTAAAGTTAAAAAGAGCTTTGTAATTTGAAAAATGTGAGGAATAGAACTTACATACTTTAAAATATATTTATTAGCCGATATGGCTTGCAAAAACATAAAAACATATCAAATATTTCTTAAACAAGTATTAAAACAACTGCGTATAACGAAACATATTATTTTCTTTCATTTGGTGTTTAATTTGAGAACAGTGACATCTACTGCAATACGTACCTACTAATAGAACGCAAAAAATCTCTAAGAAAAAATAATTGTACTAACTGTTATGAAACTGGTGCTCAAGGTCGTGTCGTAGCGAAAACTACTCCCGAAATTTTGATTAAAAAAAAAATAATAGTTTAAAAAAACTAAAAAAAACACGCTTTTATAAAAAATCCAACTAAAAAAACAAAAAATAAAATTTAATATAATATAAAAAAGCGTGGGGTGTATTCAAAGCGCTTTTTAAGATATTATATTATTAATTGAATACACCCCACGCTTTTTTATATTATATTAAATTTTATTTTTTGTTTTTTTAGTTGGATTTTTTATAAAAGCGTGTTTTTTTTAGTTACTTTTAAACTATTATTTATTTTTCATTTTTTAGTTGATTTTTGTTTAAATGTTTTTAAATACAAGCTTTTGAGATCCTGCATATCATGTAGCAGCAGAGTGCTAGCCAAGACAAGTAAAACGAGCCCAAACACGACGGGTCTATCTTGTTTAGTACAGGAGTTCCTATGGCCACCTTCCGACTCCATCATCAGATCAGCTCCATGGTACCATATTATTGCATTGTCACGCGATATAAACATACGAGCCCAAACACGAAGGGTCTATCTTGTTTAGTACAAGAGTTCCTATGGCCACCTTCCGACTCCATCATCAGATCAGCTCCATGGTACCATATTATTGCATTGTCACGCGATATAAACATACGGGCCCAAACACGAAGGGTCTATCTTGTTTAGTACAGGAGTTCCTATGGCCACCTTCCGACTCCATCATCAGATCAGCTCCATGGTACCATATTATTGCATTGTCACGCGATATACACATACGTGCAAAATTTCAGCTCAATCGGAAAACGGGAAGTCGGTCAAATTTAGGGGTCGGTTACAGACATACTGACTGACATACAAGTGAAGCTAATATAAAGCGTGTAATGACTGTTTGTGCAGTGAACGGATGTCACAGTACATCGGAAGAACACAAGAAAGATGTAACATTACATTTCACGGGTAAGTAATGCGTTTGAACTTATATTTTTACGTAAAACATTCAACAAAATGAAAAATAAATTTCAATAATTTGTCATATCACAGTTTATGAAAATATTGCCAACACGCAGAAATATTTCCTACATTTTGTTGTTTAATTAAAAGTGAAACACGTCTCATAAGGCAATTAAAAGCGCATTTTTTCTTTTTGGTTAAATTAAATTGCTTAATAAGGAAATTGAGACAAAAAAACAACAAGTTCACATACTTATAATAATAATATGTAATGTTATGTTTTGGTTTGGTTTTAGGTTTCTTTCTGATCCGATCATTGCGGCTCGTTGGACCGAAAAAAATAGACGTAATCAAAATATAGACAGACAGTTGGGTGCCTACTAAAACAAAAAATTGCTCCTTACATTTCGAGGATAAAGAAAAGTATATTACTAAAGGTGGTCTTTGTAGATTACGCAGGGGTGCAGTTCCAACTAAGGTATAACAATTTTTGTCCAAACAAAACTTAAATACCTTTTTCTTATAATACGTTTTTATTATTGAAGAGAAGTTTAATAGCAGTAGCTTTCGAATTTAGCGAATTCGATTCTTCTATGAATCCAAAAAAGAAAATATACAACGAATCGTGTCATCGAAGCGACAATTGTTCAGAAAACAGTTGCAGTTACAAGGCTACTGAAATAAATGATTATACATGTTGTTTGTTTTTTTTCTCATAAAGTGTTCTCATCTCGGTCACTCTAAGACCCATATCTATTCTATAGACAAGTTATAACTTGAAACATTACTTTCCTCTACAATTCTGGCTCTTAAGTTTTTGAACATAAAATGTTAACAAAACGGGTCACTACAAATAGTTTCGGTAGACGAATTGCACTTATATTTAACTCCTAATCGTTTAGGGGATCTATGGGCTTTGTCATCAATTCAGCAGTAAGAATTGATGAGTTCCAAATAAATAAAAGGTGTAATCTAATAATCACATTTGTTCTGTGATCACCACTATAAGTGTGAAATAGTTTCCACTTCCCTATTTTTTAGTACAATTGAATGTATTGGCAACATTATTTTTTTCACTGCGTGCGTTTCGTCGAGCGTAAATACAAGTACCTTACGCACACATTATATTCTTGCCACGCTTTTGACAGGCCGCTTTGAAGGCAACTATCGTTCTAGGTGTAATTATTCTAAGGTGTGCGGTAGCATAGGATGTGTTTTGAAGGACACTTTTAACACAGCGATTGTAGTCCGTGCCTCTACACTTAAATACTCAACTTTGACTGACATACTTAATTTTGACACCGAAACCCCCTGGTGGGACAGCCAGGCGTGCCTTGATTTGTCAACACTTTCTGGCTCCAGAAAAATTTAGTACTCCATTTACTTTTTATCGGCTATTACTCTCTTTTCAGTTTCACATTCATGCTTTCAGCTTCTGGTATTCTCGGTAAAGCTGTAAGGTTTTCGGATCAATGTCAAGTCCATATTTTAAAAAACAGTGAAACAGTAGCAGATAAGCAGACTGTCAGTTTGACAGTTGACATTGACAATATTCGCAATTTCGCACCCAAAATCAAAATCTTGTTTTCCATTCTTTTTTATAAATTAGAATTAGAAATATTCATCATTTAATAAGCCTGGGAAATGGGAATGTTTTATATAAATTTAATTATATCATATTATATATAATTATTCTATGGTTATATAACCAAGTCTTAGAGTCTTAGATCATATAAATTATAAACCAAGCAAGTTGTGTCTCATTCGTTTCTGAAGGTAGTTTTTTTTACTGGCTGTCTTTTTTATAGAAGAATGTTACTTTAAATACTTGAATTGATCTTCTTATGATAACATTTTTAAATATATTAGAATGTCAGAAGTAACGGAAAGAAATATGTAAGTATATGAAATTAATGGCATTTGTAAAGATTCAAGCATGTGAGAATATATCTGTGAACTTTATTCGTCTTAAACTCAGGGATTCCCAAAGTGGTCAATATCGACCGCGCTGTGAACTTACTGCTGGTGGTTTCCGCAACTTGTCATCGTGGATGTGTCTATTTAACAATGAAGGGGTTGGGTTTACATATATATCCCCGGATGATTTCCTGGATGATTTTAATGGTTAATGTGTTTAGGAATATATTTAAGACTTATTTATAACAACTGAAATTGGTTTTGAGTGGAAAAAATACATATTCAATTAATTATCGAAGTTTGAAATTCACAACAATGATCTGGTAATTTTGTCGCCGAGACGTTTTTTTACGTTTTTTGACGGGATTTATCGAAATAGGAGACTGTATGTATCCGAAAATTTAAATATGTGGAGTTTTAAACAGTTGGTTAGGTTAGGTTTTGTGTAGACCAAAGCGCATGAGCTGAGCGAGCGAAGCGAGCGTGCCGCGGCAGCGGCCGGCGAGTGCCAGAACCGATTGTAACCATTCACTATTTATTTTATATATTAGTGAAAAACAGAAGTGAGGTTAGATTGACAAAAACATTAATAACTCAGGAACTATACATTTCCGCCACATGGGAGTTGCAGAAGGGGTAAGTTTTCCTCCCTCCCCCTCCCCCCTTCCCCCTCATTACTTATGATTCCGGGGACATATATGTAAACCACACCCAAAACATTAATAACTCAGGAACTCCAATTTCCGCCACATAGGAATTGCAGAAGGGGTAAGTTTTCCTCCCCCCCCTCCCCTCATTACTTATGATTACGGGGACATATATGTAAATCACACCCCAATGAAGGATTCTATTTTATGCTAATGTGTGGTGGATGGATAGGATGAAGTCTTTACCATTAGGCCTTTTCCGCACGGCGAATTATCACCGTGCGAGCTTTATTCGCACAAATAAATTTCACTGAATGAATTTTATCTATACAAATTTTGCAAAATTTTTATGAAATTCTCGGCAACGGTACCAAAATTATAATTTGCTTGTCTATAGGCGGTGGTAACCACTTTCGTATTATAGTATATTCTTTAGTATTAAAAAAGGAATAAATTAAGTTAAAAAAAACTTTCCAATAAATTAACAATTTTATATAAATTTCCTCCCACAATCTTGATTTAGAGGGTATTAGGGGAATCTTGTATGCATTGGGATTATTAATTTTTCCACCTCTATGTAATATTTGCCAGCTTTTCGTCTTTCTTGGGGGTTGGTATATCTTCAATAAGATTTAGAATGAAATTTAAAACCAAATTAAAAAAGTATCTTGCTTAAAAAGACTACACTTTTGAAGAATATTTGACACAACTTCCATTTTATACCAGCTCCCTTCAGCCTCTTATACTATGATCTGTAAAATGTTTTAATGTTGCCAAACATGTAAGTTATTTATGAAGTTGTGTTGCAGTACAAACTTTTAGTACATCTCATCATTATTATAAGTTTTTTTTTAATTCGGAAAACAAATGGCTTATAGCTGTTCCACAAGGCAACCACAGTCATTGAGATCATAGTCACTAATGACATCATCATTTTCGATCACACAACGCTCACAATGACCTATGTCAAGTGGTGGATCGAATAACCATCTTACTTGGGGTTACTATTGTACATAACGCCGGCAAGCTAGTGGAATGGGAAAAATCGCAGTCGTGAACAAAGTGGTTGTGAGCTACTAAGGTAGCCTAAACCATGTGTAACAGCTAAAAGATTATAGTTGATTGACACAGGAATATACTGAGTATGCACCCTTTGCTACAACTCCATGAATTTATTATTATATATATATATATATATATATATATATATATATATATAACAATAAATTTATTATTATTATATATCATTATCATACATATATTATTATATACGTATGATAAATATATATATAATAATAAATTAATGCTACAACTCCATTAAATTATTATTATATACAGGGTGTTTGGCGCATGGACCGACAAAATTTTTTGGGGGATTGGGTGGATCAAGAGCTATCTTTAACCCATAGATACCTTTGTCCCAAGTGTCACTGTAATCGAGATACGATTTTTTTTGTTTGTTTTTGAAAATTACCTGGTTCATCGTCTTTAAAACGACATATTTTTCTAGTTTGTTGTTGTAATTGAACCAAATAACTTCTATCGCAGTCTTTAATGTATGATTATTCTAAATTAAACATTACTTCTTAGCATTAGACAACAAAACGTTCTTGTTGAGCTTTCAAACTCTTAAAAATGAATTAATCTATGAAAAAGGTCAAATTCAAAAATAATTATAAAAAAAACTGAAAGGTATTAAGAATTTCATTTGATTGAAACAAAATCTGTACTTAATATCCTTTCCAACGATATACCACATGGCCTTGAAATTATTCCTTATGTGATTAAATTATCAAAAACAAAGTAGGGACGAACACGCACTCTAACACCGAACCCGTTTGTTGGAACAATGGTACGCAGGTAAACACTGTCTCTTTCTTGCACATGAAAATATCCCTTGTCTTTGTCTGTCATTGGATCGTAATTTGTGTCGTGGTCTTTGTTTAGTATTAGTTGAGATTTTACTATCATTGCTATCGGTATTGCCGCGATTCACATCTGCATTGTTGGAGTATTTTTGTGTTTAACTTTGTTTTTGTTACGTTCTGTTTTTGTTAAGTTTTCTTTGGTTGAACTATTCTGTTAAACTGTTGGTGTGTTTGTCTTTCTTTTAAGTTATTTTTCTTTTTTAATAAATGGCTTACCTGAATTGGTATTACCAATAGTAGAAGAAGAACATTTTATTTTCCAAAATGATGGTTGCCCAGCACATTACCAACGAGACGTTCGAGAACATTTGGACAATTGTTTTCCCAATTCGTGGATCAGAAGAGGCGGTCCGATTCCTTGGCCTGCACGGTCACCAGACAGACAGACCTCTGGATTTTTATGTTTGGGGGCGCGCAAAGAAATTGTTTATGCGACAGAAGTACGGACAAGGAAAATTTTAATAGAAAAAATAAATAGCGCCTTTCGAATAATGAAAGAAGAAATGCGATTAAAAACGACGACTGTGAAAATAAGAAAAAGATGTCGTGCATGCATTCACAATGGAGGCCGTCATTTTGAACCCAATCTGTAAATTTAATTTAATTAAAACGTCTTAAAATACAAATAAGGTGTTTTCTTTATTCTGACACTGGTTGAGTAATACCTTGTTTTGTGATCACATGAATAATTTCAAGGCCATGTGGTATATCTTTGGAAAGGATATTAAGTACAGATTTTGTTTCAATCAAATGAAATTCTTATTACCTTTTAATTTTTTTTTATAATTAATTTTGAATTTGATCTTTTTCATAGATTAATTCATTTTTAAGAGTTTGAAAGTTCGTCAAGAACGTTTTGTTGTCTAATGCTAAGAAGTAATGTTTAATTTAGAATAATCATACATTAAAGACTGCGATAGAAGTTATTTGGTTCAATTACAACAACAAGCTAGAAAAATATGTCGTTTTAAAGACGATGAACCAGGTAATTTTCAAAAACAAACAAAAAAAATCGTATCTCGATTACAGTGACACTTGGGACATAGGTATCTATGGGTTAAAGATAGCTCTTGATCCACCCAATCCTCCAAAATTTTTTGTCGGTCCATGCGCCAAACACCCTGTATATTTATCATACATTCATTAAAAGTGATTCTGTAAGATACTTATACTGTATCAAACTTATAGAAAAAAAGGCTTAAGTTATAAATAGAATAAGAAATATAAAGAATAACCATTTTTAACTAGACATGTTGCTGGGGAGTTTCTTGCCATTTCTTCTCTTAGACAGCAATAACACATTGTGAAGCGGTGTACATAGAATAGGTGTAAATTTATTGTATCTTTTATTACCACTACCCAAATATCTATACCATTTTAAAATCTTTATTTCAGAAATGTGAATATACCTTTTTCATCAGTTGAATTGGCTTCTTTGGTTAACCATGTTTTGAATGTGGACAAAGAACTAAAAGGAAGTGGTGTGCAAAGAGAAATATATGCAATAGAAACTAATCTTATAATGTAAGAACTTGAAGTTGTATTTATTGATATAGATTTGCCAAAGAAGTGTACATATATAGTTTTAGTAAGTGAAATAAAAATACCTCATTGTACATATGTCAAAGTTAACAATATAAATATTTTATCAATAATAATGCAATGGAAGGTCTTAGCAGCAATCCCTTCAGTTTAACTAGATATCCAGAGCCTGAATTTTAAGTACGGGGGGGATAGTACACTTAGCTTTTTTTTACCTGTGGAAATCCATTTGAGGACTAAGCTGCGACAGGCACAGAAGCCTGGGGGGATAGTTCGCGACCCGTGTGTGGGCATTAGCGCGCCCAGTCGGAACTGGTGCCACCCTATTGCCACTCCCCAGTTAGGAATACCCACTAAAACCCCTGGGTGTTCCGCACTGCGCTTTATGCCAGGTCTACGGGTAATTGGATTTTAAACTATTATTTGGTTTTAAGACTAAATTTTTGATTCATTAGGGTCTAACTAAAATTGAAAGTCCTATAACAAAATAATAGTTTAAAAACCATTTCAACAAAAAATATACTAACATCCAAATATCGCTAACGCCAAAATTGCGGTAAAGGCTCGATATATCTGTCCTTGTCTTTCTCTTCTAGAATCTTCTACATTTTTTCTAAAAGTCTTAAAAGCAACTCAAGTTGCTAGAATGTACTACCCTCGGTGCCTACAATATTATTATATGTATGTTAGACCATGCAAATTGAAGAAAAAGTAGGAAAGTGAGCCCTGACCTTTGAGGCAGACAATCTGATTAATGGCCAAATGTTGATGATTGATTATAGTATAATATTTTTATTTATTTCAGAATCTTAAAAGGTGCAGACTTAAAAAGGCTAAGGGTAGCCTTCAATGCTCTTATGAAGAATATCTTACTGATTGTCAAAACTGTGAATGGGTTTCAAGTAAAGTAGACAAATTAATAATCAATGCCAGAACATACTCCAGCGCCCACACCAGCAAGGTCCTTGTATGGATTCTTTATGTATTTATTTAGCAAAACAATATTAGGAATGTATTTGATATGGGCCTTCACACCAGATGAATATTTGCATTCATTGACCATATATTATTACCCTCTAAAATATTGGTCTACAGCAATTCCCATACAGTGTTTGGTAGCACTTACCATATTTGCGTTTTTTATATATCCTAGTACTAATTTAATGTTAACAGTGGATGTTGACAATGTGAACACTATATGGGATGCCTGTTCTCAGCAAACATGCATTATCAAAGAAGAGAGTTATGATATTTCACATAAATGTATTTGTACTGATGGAAGTAAATGCAAAATTAACAATATGATAAACCCCAAAGACTATGTGCAAAATACTGTGCCTCAGTTGCAAGATTTAGATATAAGATTTGTTTGTAAAAAGTTGTATCTAAGTTCTAAATAATTAAAATAATGTTTGTATTATAATACACACGTTTACTTTTGTATACCCACCATTATTCCTATATTAAGTTCCAAAATATTCCTTATTATAAAAATAAAAACTTCGTTTAAAAAAACCGACTTCATAACTAAAATGTATAAAATAACTTATTTCTAAAGCTATTATTATTAATATATATTATTATTATATAATCTATTATTATTAATATATATAAATATATATTATCTAAATTCTAAAACATCCTAAAGTCGGTGCTTAGTAATTTTCAAAATATAGTAATTTTTATTATGTTTTACTTTGCACCGACTTCAAGATGTTTTAGATAATATATATTAATAATAATAGCTTTAGAAATAAGTTATTTTATACTTTTTAGTTTTTGAAGTCGGTTTTTTTAAACGAAGCTTTTATTTTTTATTTGTTACTTTTTAGTGTCTAGCTATGTATGGGTGGACCTACGAATGGTGCCGCGCTTCTTAAAAAATATAGGTCCCAAGAACCGGGAACAAAAAAATGTTCGTAAAATGAAAACTACTGGGCCAAACTATGACAAATTTTTAGGGGACCAATTGTAAGCTATTCCGCGTCGAATAAAAAAAGAATCACGTAAATCGGATCATAAATCACGGAGTAATCGGCGAACATACATACAAAAAAGAAAAGAAGCAAAAAAAAAGATCCTGACGAATTGAGAACCTTTTTTCGAAGTCGGTTAAAAAGTAAAGACTGCGCAATTCTAATATGTAGTTAGATACTTCTTCATGGCGTTGGATACTTCTTCATGACGTTAGATACGATAAGATTTTCATTACATCTTATATGTGAGTACTACAGACACCAGGCACAAACTAGTACACAAGTTTATGTGGGCAAGTTCCAAATAATTGAATCTATACTTATTTACTTATATATATAAAATCACCATCAAAATCGCTGACCAAAGTGCGAACACTCGTCGTATATTAATGTATCTGTCCATATATTAATATTGATGCTGAAACGATGACCCTGAAAATTTGAACATCATACTGTTACGAGTTACAGGATTCGAATTAAAATGCCGTTGGAATTACTTTACACAATTTATTAGAACTACACAAACACGTATAACACATGTACAACTATAACTGGACACAACCAGTACAAATGCAATTTACGATTCCATAACACGCGCAAAGTCCGTCACTATATAGCTTATCGAATGTACCCACGTCTTGGTCGTATCGTAATCGTTGCTTGACTGCCTCACCCCTCTGTTCGGGCATTGTTTTATACTAAACTATACAATGTGTCTTGACAAAATGCTCGACCGCATAACAATAGAATCTAAAAATCACACCTGGTTGATGACTATCATAAACGATTACAATACACAATAGGATGTTTTTCTAATTACAAATTTTAAACACAAGTAAAGAAACAAGAAGTCAATATGCCGAAAGGTAATAAAGTGCAGGTGTACATTTACTTTTGTCGGCTTGCAACAATACGATGACAACCAGCCGCTGGAGAACGTTTTGAAATTCGAAAAAAGCAACTGCTGTCGATGCTCATTGGAATGTTATCTTAAGCAGATATTTCTCGCCCAAGAGCGCTACGATCTTACTTTTATTGTTTGAATTTGAAAGAGCCTTTTTCCTTTGAAGGTTCAAAAAAGATCCCTCAGAGGCAGCACTAAGACTGAGTGCGTTAAACGCATGTCTTATTTTTCATTAAAATAAATGATTAAATTGAATAAAAAGTATAATATAACACATAATATTGTTACGAATTCCAGGACTCGAATTAAAATGCTGTTAGAATGACTATAGAGTTTATTAGAACTATACAAACACGTAAACACAGGTACAAATATAACTGAGCACAACCAGTCCAAACGTAATGCACAATTCAATAACTCGCGCAATGTCCGTCACTAAATAGATTACCGAATGTACACAAGTCTTGCTTCGCTCGTGGTTATCGCTCGGCTGCCTTATCTCTCCATTGGGGCATTGCTTTATACCGCACAGATGCAATGTCTGCCCGGCCGTGTGGACCGAATTTCTCAGTACTAATCAGTTTTTCTTAGAATTACTTTTAAATCCGAGACACCTGGCAGTGATCACAATACAATAATAGGCCGTAAATGATTACAATTCATAATGGGCTGGTTTTTTTTTTTCATCACAAATTTTAAACACAAAGTAAACAAAAGAAGCCAAATGCCGGAAAGGTAATAAAATGTTTTTCTACAGGGCTGCAGGTGTTAATTTGTCTTTGTCGGCACCTGGGTAACAATATTTACACATATCAATTTTATTCCACGTACATTATCTTCCGTTACAACCATTTTTACAATGTAGTTTCAACTACGTTCAATATATAATATAAAATGGGAAAATTTGAATGGATGTCTGTAAGTAATCACGGCTGAACGAATCTGGATGAAATTTGGCAGAGAGACTGGTCTGGAATAGCACATGGCTACTGTTATCCCGGAAAAATGTACGGTTTCCGTGGGATAACACTAATGCGAGTGAAGCCGTGAGTAAACGCTAGTATTGCACAAAATTATGTTCAAAATACTACAACATCATCTATCGGATTATGAGCTACAACGGATATCTATTAATAACTCTTGAGCCTTTTTGTTGAGTTTTCCAGAATATCTGCTTCAAAAGAATAGGGTCTATTCTAGTTCCTAGAACAATATACTCGTCTGACCTTGCGAACGCACTTAGTTTCTATTATGTATGCGGAATAATAAAACTACACTGGTTGTATTCGTACTGCTTTACTTCTTTTTAAAAAACGCGGGAACCTGAGTTTCCACAGATACACAACACCTCCCTCTTATTTTAACAAATAGCAGAAAAACATAAAATAAACTTAAATATAACCTCTATGTAACGACTTATAGTCTATTCTAGGAATGTCACGTAACTGTCTAGTACTGGTACTCCCAGATGGTAAAGGAGTATCAGGTACACTTTGAGAACTCTCTAACATATTTCTCTCTTCCCCCCTAGTATCAGTCACATTTGATTCACTCTGTACTTTAATATCATCAATCAACTCGTATGAACGAAGTCTGTCTGTGCTTGAGAAACTACTCCTGTCTTTAATTAACTGATTTTTATGTTTCTTCACAATATTCGTAGTATTAATGTCCTTAACAAGATATGTAACTTTTCCTAGTTTTTTTACAATCGATCCTTGTAACCATTTAAATTTATTATTTCCAATATAGCTTTTATATAACACTTTATCATCAAGTTCGAAAATTTGACGGTTACTTCCTTTATAATTCTTACACTGCAAAGACTGTTTATACTTTACTTTGTTTGCCAGGGATTCGTGTGAGACTGGCGATACCAATGAATTTTTATTTAATAAATCCAATCGTGATCTTAACTTTCGCCCAAAAACCAATTGTGCTGGCGAAAACCCAGTGACTGAATGAACAGAATTCCTATAGTCAAAAAGATATTTCTGCAGCCTAATCCTTTTTTCCGTTGTATATTTAGCAGAAAGAATGCTAGTTTTAATTCCTTTCTTAACTATCTTTACAAAACTTTCTGCCTGCCCATTGCTAGATGGACAATATGCTGGAGAAGTAACTTGAGAAATTCCGTTTAAAATACAAAATTGATTGAATTCGGATGACGTAAAAGCTGTACCATTATCAGACACTATAGTCTCCGGTAAACCAAAACGAGCAATAAAATCATGTAACTTATCTAACACAGTCGTGGAAGTAGCAGAAGTAAACATTTCATAAACCTCCACCCACTTCGTAAAAGCGTCAACAATAACTAAATATGTTTGACCATTTACTGGACCCAAAAAGTCTAAATGAATACGGATAAACGGACCAGATGGAAAAGGCCACGGAGCAAGTGGTGCACTGGAAGGACTAGACCTTAGTTGCAAACAAACATTGCATGAACCAATCATATTTTCTAAAACCTTGTCTATACCTGGAAACCAAAACCTAGAACGTGCTTCTGCCTTAGTTTTCACTATGCCTAGATGAGAATTATGCAATTCATTCAAAATTTTTAACCTTAAATTCTCAGGTAAAACTACTTTATGCCCTCTCATTAGGCAGCCATCTTCTAAAGAAAGTTGCGTTTTGCATAAATGATATGGTTTAAGGTTTAAATCTGTCACCTTATTTGGCTAGCCGTTAAGAACAAACCCTTTTACTTTAGTTAAGACAGTATCCTGTCTCGTTTCCTCTTGTAAAATTTTCAAAGTGACAGGTAACCCACCATCTATTACAAAATTGATGTAAGTTGCACGATCTGCAACTTCACCAACATCGAGAAATTGATTTGTATTATAGGAAGAATCGGAACTTAAGTCCGATGATGATTCTATTAAACTAGCTCGAGATAAAAAATCTGCACTATTAACTTTACCCCGAATATATTCAATTGTATAATTATATGCATTCAAGAAAATAGCGTACCTTTGAAGGCGATATTAGCAGAAACTTCCGGAATTCCTTTAAAACGACCAAATATTGATATAAGAGGCTTATGATCTGTGCGTAAAATAAATGGAATCGAACGGCCATAAAGATATTGGTGAAATCGACGAACACCAAATATGATAGCTGTAGCTTCTTTTTGGATCTGAGAATAACGTTTCTCTGCTGCATTAAGCGTACGTGACGCAAATGAAATAGGTCTCTCAGGGCCATTTCCTTCTATCTGAGATAGAATTGCGCCTAACCCGAAAGGAGAAGCATCAACGGTAAGAATAACTTTTGCATTTGGGTTAAAGTGTGCCAAGATTTGTTCTGATGAAAGCATCTCTTTAATACTTACAAAAGCTTTATTGTGCTCCTCATGCCATTGCCATTTTGTACCCTTTTTTAAAAGATCAAATAAAGGTGTAAGAATGCTCGACGCATTTGCAACAAAATTCCTGTAATAATTTACTAACCCTAAAAATGATTGTAACTGGTTTACATTACGAGGTAACGGTGCATCCATTATAGCTTTTACTTTTTCAGGGGATTTTTTAAGTCCTGATTTATCTATCACATAACCCAAATAATTTATTTGATCTTTGAAAAATTCACATTTACTTTTTTGTAAAGTTAATCCTGCGTCTTGCAAACGTTGCAAAACCAAATTCAATTTTTTCAAATGGGATTCCCTATTTTCAGCAGTTATCAAAACGTCGTCTAATAAACATAGCACACCATCTATACCAGTTAACAACCTTTCCATTGTTCGTTGAAAAATAGCTGGTGCATTGGTTAACCCAAAAACAAGACGAGTATATTTAAACAATCCGCGATGTGTATTGATACAGGTCAGATCTTGAGAAGCATAGTCTAACTTAAGTTGATTGTAAGCCATAGATAAATCAAGCTTAGAATACTGCTGGCCGCCATGTAACTTAGAGAACAACTCGTGAACAGTTGGTAATGGATAATGTTCGACTACCAGTTGCTTATTTATTGTTACAGAGAAATCAGCGCACAAACGAACAGATCCGTCTCGTTTCAAAATCGGAACAACTGGAGATGCGTACTCCGAGTGCTCTACTGGGACCAGTACCCCTAAATTGACCAACCTGTCAATCTCCATGCTTACCTTTTCTCGTAAGGCGAATGCTACTGGCCTCGCCTTAAAAAATATCGGCCTTGACCCCTCCTTAGTTTGAAGTTTGACTTCATACTTGTTAAAACAACCTAAATTATCTGAAAATAGATTGGGATACAGCAATTGGAATTGACTTAAAATGTCGTTTTGAAAGTTAATAAAACTAACAGAAGACAACTGTAATTTGAAAAGAGACAAAAAATCTCTACCAAGAAGTGGCGGACCGCCCCTACTAATAACATGAAACTTAATTTCGTGTGATATGCCATTGTAAGTAACAGGCAGCGTAACAACCCCTATGCAATCTAAGCCTGCGCCCGAATAAGAATATAAAGGGCCTTTAGTCTGTGATGAAAGAGGAATTTTATTAAAATATTTCTTATATGTAAAATCACTTATCACACTAACAGAAGCACCGCTGTCAATTTCAAACTGTAAACGTAATCCGTTTACTATAATCCATTCAGTCATTGGTTCTCCGCGTATTGTTTTAATATTGAAACACTTACCATCATCATTATTCTCACTCGAACCCCCGGCCGTGACGAAGTTTACATTTTTACACATTTTTTGGAGATGACCCTTTGTTTTGCACTTTTTACAAGTATAATTAGAAAACCGACATTCCGTAGTACTATGATTTTTTCGCCCACATACCGCGCAAACTACCGCAGACTTTTGATTATTAATAATTTTGAAGACATCCTGTTGGCTCACTGGAGCTGCTACTGCTGCAGCAGTCCTCGCAGATCGCACACTTTCAGCGAGATCGATTGCCTTTGACAAAGTAAGCTCTTTGATGTCTTGTGAAAATAATTTTTCACGTTCTGGCCCGGCCATAATACCCATTACAAACTTATCACGTAATGCTTCTTCTACATTCCCAAAATTGCAATGGGCTGCGAGCCCGCGCAGTCTAGCCGCCCACTGAGTGTGAGTTTCACCCGGCTGCTGCACTGCCGCGTAAAAGTTGTACCGCTCTGTGAACCCGTAGCGCTTCGGCGTGAAGTGGTCATCAAGCAACTTTAAAATTGTTTCATATGCCACTTCCTGTAAGTCCTTCGGTACAGCTAAATCCGCGGCTAACTTGTACGAACCATCAGAGAGTGCGCTTAACAATATTGCACGTCGTTTAGAACCTTCCGCATCGGTTTTAACATTAATATCATTTGCTATAAACCATTGAGTTAGCCGACATTTAAATGTATTCCAACTCTGCAGCGTGTGATCAAATGTTGAAATAATGCCAAATGAAGTCATTTTGATTAATTTTAACTATTTCGTCGCCAATATTATGTATGCGGAATAATAAAACTACACTGGTTGTATTCGTACTGCTTTACTTCTTTTTAAAAAACGCGGGAACCTGAGTTTCCACAGATACACAACAGTTTCATTAAAATTTAATGAATTATAGTTTGTGTCAATTATTCTATTCTAGAATAGAATATGTGCTCTGAATTTGTAAAGGAACTCACTAGGTAATAAAACAAAAGAGTAAAATAACACGTTCCTTGCGTCAGATTCTACAACTGAATTCTAAGTAATTACCAAGCCTTGTGTTCAATGTCTATAATTTGCATAATGAACAAGCCATGTTATCTACTGTAGCTGTAAAAACTAAGTACACAGTGAATGCATATTATCAAAGAATGTAAGCTAACGAATAGCAAGATTTTGGGTGCTAGATTATTTCTATTTTAATCCTGATTTACTTCATTATATCTGTTGTTGAAGATTTTTAAGTATAAAGTGAGGAATATGTGATCATTAGTTGTTATTTAACTAATTGAAACCTTTGTCAAAATTGTTAGGTCGTTATAATATAGACTATATAATAAGATTGTAATAATATATATATATTATATATATATATATATATATATATATATATATATATATATATATATATATAATATATATATATTATTACAATCCATAAATGTCTCACTGCTGGCCTCGGACCTCGCACTATTGGGGAATGGACAGCATACCTGCCACGCTTGTCCAAGGCTGCTTGGCAAGTTTGACACATCGATTATCTCGATGTGCAGGTCTCAGGACGATGCTTTCCTTCACCGGTGTTAGTACGTGGTAATTATAACAATATACACAAAACTACCAAGCGGTACATGCGTTCCGGTCAGGATTTGAACTAGTGCACTTTCGAGTTAGGGACGTGTGCGTTGGCCATTACGCTACCACGACAAATGTGTTTCCTTTACTATAATTGTCTATAAATTATATATAGGTATAAATAATGCGTTTAGGCTTTCGCAGACATTATGGCAAAAACGGAATCCTCAGAAAAATTACTATCAAATACATAAATTGTATACAATCTATGTATGTCATAGTAATTTATCTCAAAAACTACTGAGTCTACGCGCTTGAAATTTGGCAGAAAGTTGCATTATATACGTGGTTATCACGAAAAAAAATACGAAATTCTAAGAGGCGTTCCCATTGTGAATTTCGAACTACAAGGCGGATATAGTGAAAAACACCCAGTCGGTTTAAAAATACTGAACGGAAAATTGATTTGAACAAGATCCTTGAAGAATTTTGAAATTAAGATATTCTCGATGAAACGCCATTTTAGGGTTGTCTAATGATAAAAATTATCGTTCATCACCTTGACTGACGAACGATCTTGAAAGATCGGATTCACTTGGCTCATTTTTGACTGCAATTTATGTATTGATTATCTTCTACATACGCATATAAAGTTAACAAAGGGGCGGCTATCTGTCCACTTTTACGTATGCTGAGCTTGATTAAATTACAAGACAAACTATGCCGAGCAACACACTTGATATTCATCATCTTCCTAATGTTATATTCTGGTTGCTTCGGATCCTGGAGTCCGTTTTCCTACTTCGTTAGGTCTTTGCCGGCCCTTATTGTGATACAATTGAATATCTTCACGTAAGCCAGCTTGTCTGGGGCATATCCCTACTATCGAGACTTGGAGTAGGCATGGCCAAACATTTGTTCCCCAAATAATTAGCCGAGTGTTTTAAAACTTGCCCGTGTCAGTATAGGGGGGACTAGCAGTTTTTCTGCTTTCATGGGCAGGCTGTTGCTTTGTGGCGAATCCCAACGCGGCCTTCCGCGCATCACACATCCAACACAACATAATATTATATTCGTCTTCGTGATACGCGCAGGTCTTGTTTGTACTGCTCAAGTAGAGGTCACATACCAAGGTCCTTTGAAAAGAGGGCCTACTGATGAATTTATTGACCTCTCCTTTCAAGTAAACCAGTCTTTAGTTACAAATGAAACTAGTTGTTTGGTACAACCCTTGGCGTCGCAATCGATGTTCCCGGTAGGGCGTAGTACCCACAGCACACAAACACGGCAAGGACTGTACTTAAACTTGTTCGTGCGTTCGACTGTTTCGTTCACCTATCGATACCTATGCGCACGGATCTGTGGTCTAGTGTTGCAGGGCGAGTACTCCTTTTTTGCCACATTTAGTATTAGTCCCCCGTTTTAAAGCTACCTGGTACGCGTATTCACGTCGTACCAAATTTAACGTGGTAGAACAATATTGGACTCGTCGGAGCCAGCTCGATCGGTGTAATAACCATGCTCTCACAGAATATCGACGCGCAACGGTTTTCCTTGAGCTAATGACTAATGGTGTTTGGTACGATGTGCCAGTTTCGATGGCCTACTTCCACTTCCTACATGCTATACTAAAGGCTGGCAACATGTTGGATTCGCCCCTGGTATTGCAAACGTCTGAAGGCGACGGTAACCGCTTTGTATTAGGCGGAGCGTCTACCTGTTTGCCAGCAAGCGCCCCCTATCCGCGTCTGCTCGCGCGATACCATCAGTATACATAAGAAAAGATAGAACTACTCATGCGCATATCTGATGTTTAGAACATAAACCACTCTAAAAGTGTTTCTTCTACAACCAAATCAAGCATTGGTTCCTCTAATTCAATCATCAGGACTTATTGAAACCATAATAATGGAGTTTATGTTAATATATTTTTAAGGATAAAACAACACTTCCCAAGATTAGTACAAAATAAAATTAAAAATATATTGTTAGTTTTTTACATAGTTAAAATTTATTTTAAAAGTATTTGAACATTATGAAGAGAACTACACACAGACAATATACTTAGTACTGACTTTGAAAAATGATGTAAGCCACTTTTAGTATTCACAATATGAACTTATTGCATTGATTAATGATTATATGGCAGACCAAAAGAGATTTTCCAACAGTGCACACAGGTCATTAAACCTTAATAATATATTTATTTTAATTATAAGTGAAATTTGGAATAGAAGCTGTAAGAAAATCTGCAATTAGACTAGCCACTACATCTTATATACCGAAACATTATGGCTAAGAAATTTTAATATGTGATGTTCCAGCATACAAGTTCAGCTGCATGCAGGCAACAAGGGGCCAGCATACACCCAAATATAAATTAATTTTAAGTAGTAGTTTCATAGATAGTAATTTTTAATATATTTTGTACAATAAAATACAATTAAGTACAACTTGTAGCAAAGTTATTAAAGAGAATAATATTTATCTCAAGTGTTAAAGCTGCAATAACGTGTGTGTACGCACAAGGCATATTTACACAGCACACACGCACGGCAACAACACACCATGTGCTGCACACTATAGTACATAATCCACCTTTCCATTATGTACTTAACCCATATATGCCCAGGGGGCTGAATAATACATATTTATGAAACTACAATCCCATACAGTATTGTGGATCAACCTATCTGTATATAAATATATTCTTGCTAATTGAAACCACATTATATTCCCATTTATGGTAAAAAAGAAATGTATACTTTAAGAAGTTGTTACAACTTATAATAACTAATGCATGTCTAATGGATGCTCCATCTTTATTGCTGAAATGAACAAATCAAATGACAAACAAAATATTTTGAAGGTATAATAGTCTAATTATTTGGTTCATTCACACTTTTTTAAACACCCACAACTAGTAGAGAGAAAGATAATATGTAGACCTGTGTTTTGCACTTTATTAAAAGACTATAAATCTTTCAAATATATGTATGTAATGGATTTATCACAATAGAGCAGGACATATTCTATTATTGTAAAATATGAAATTAAATGGAAAGGGAAACCAGTAAAAATAAAGATGTAATGAATGTGTATTTTCAATGTGCAAAAACTGGTTAGTTGAAATTATATTTCCATGCATACTAACTGAATCCTCAGAGTATGTATTCAAACTTATATACTTATTGTAACTTTAAAGTTACAATTTCAAATCCAATTTGGTTGTTAATTTATATAACTTTTATTTAAAAGTTAGTTGATAAATGTATCTTTGGGCATACATGGGTTAAATATAATAAGTAAATAATGTTATATAGAATTCTCAGCTTGGATGGGTCCACATCTAAGCTGAGGATTCTCTGTAATATACTTTACAGATTTCAATGCATGATTAGCCAATGAACATGCCTGTATTCCACTAGCAGATTGCTATAAATAATACATTGATCTTTCTTAATATCACAGCTAATTATGCTTTGAAAATTTTAGACATATCTAATTTTCACTAATGTAGATAACAATGTAGAGTATAAGTAGACAATCTGAATTAATTTACATTACAATATCATGTCTTTTCATATGAAAAATTTAAAATTACATTACCAAAAATTAAACAGTGCAGCGCATTATTAATAAATGTGCATACCTTAATATTTAATTGACTATATAAATAAATTTGTTGCCTGCAGATCTGACATATTTTATTTAAATATCAAGGAGGTACTTTGAAAAAAAGTTAATTTTAAAAATATTTTAAATCTATTATGACAATTCCCTTCAAATCCACCTTGTTATTATGAATGTGAAATATCATTCCAAAGACAAAGTTCTCCATCTCATATTTCACTAGCACTATATTTGTGGACCAAAAAGTAAGGATCGAAGAGAAGTATAAGCTAGCACTTCACGAATGTGCATTGCTGTTCACATGTGGCTTCTTTTCCTGAGCATCGGGGGTGCGCTGGCCATCACGACGTGGTGGCATGCGCTCATTAATAGCATCCAAACCTTTAGCTTCAGCAAACGAAGTGATCTTGTGGTTGGGCGAGAATCCTTGCAATGCATTTTTCAGAGAAGTCTTTCCACCGGACAGAGCACCAAGTGGCAAGGCACCCGTGGGTGTCAGGCCTTTCAACTGTAAAACAGATTCACTTTCCTCTCGTAAAACAGAGAACACATGGGCCATCTTGCCAATAGCACGGATTTTGTTTCGAATAACTTCTTTCCTGAGATTTGCTTCCTCCAATGCATCATCTCCCTCAGACATAAGTTCATCATCTGAGCAAATGTTCAGAACATTGACCAACATTTCAGTCACCTTTTCACCTACAAACGGAAGGGACCAGGTGAACACATCCATAAAGTTGGGCAGCCAGTATGGGTGAGGAGAGCAGTTAAACTGTCTTATGTTCATAACATTGTTCTCATACTTAAGAACTGCTGCTTTATTATTATAAACATCCAAGTAGTTAGGGGCAGAAAAAATTGTAATGAGGCTTGGAAATCCTGTAGTTTGGCTTTTGCGGTACATTCGGTAACCTGCATCTTGTGCTTCATGTGCACGTATGATAGAAAGTAAATTGTTCCTTTGTAGAAAATCACAGCAAGCTGCATAGCTATAGAAATATGAGCAACCTCGCACTGAGTTGTGTGAGAAATGCTCAGCATTTTTCTCATTGCCAAAGTCCTCAAGTGGATCTGACCACAACAAGTCACACATAGCTCCAAATGCAGGTGGTTCCTTGAATCTATCTAGTTTACGAATATCATCTAGGCTGTTGATTTCGGGTGACAAGCCACCATGCACACAAAGAAACTGCTGATTCATGAGCGCTGCCAGGGGTAGGCAGTCAAATGCGTCCATACACGCATCATACACCTTCTCAGAATATTTGATTTTACACTCCTGTTTAAAAGTGAAATACTCAGTCAGATGTCGGCATTCGTGGTTGCCGCGTAATAAGAATAACGTCTTCGGATAAATCAGTTTTAAAGCCCAAAGATATAGGACACATTCTATGCTGAAATAACCTCGGTCGACATAATCGCCTAGGAAAAGATACTTTGTACAAGAGGGTGAGCCTCCCACTTCGAACAACTTCATCAAATCGTAAAACTGGCCATGGACGTCTCCACATACCGTCACCGGTGAATCGATCTCGATCATCGTTTTTTCGGATCGTAGTAAATTTGCTCCATCTTGAATGATTCGCAATGCCGCATTTTCCTCGATCCGACCTTCTAGGATAAAATGTTGTTTTAATACCTCTGGCAGTGGCTTTCCAGTTTTTTCATCGAATACATCGGACACTGTGAGCTTGTGGCTTGGAGGGAAAGCGACACTTTGGATCATACGCTGCGTAGTCGACACTTTCTCATTGCTCCCGGACATATTTGTCACATAAAAAACACTAGGTCTAATCCATACACGCCACTATTTTCAAAATGGCAGAATAGATAGAAGACTCAATCTGCCTCCCGTTTTTCACTGAACTAAACTACTGCGCACTGGAAAACAATGCGCAGACATCTGGCGAGTGGTCAATAAAATAAACAGGGATATCGAGCGCGTTTTATTACTTTTGAAAATATCATTAAATAGTAACACTGGTAATTTAAGGAATAGATTGCCAGTGTGACTAATATATGTACATTTTATATTGCTTACGCATAGCCAACTCGTAATAAATAAAGCTAAAAATGATCATTAATTAATATAAGTTATTGTAAGTTTTAATAAGAAAGTTCTAAAATAAAACGAAGGTGTCTAATAATTATTATTATCAGAATAATTACTATTTATTGTCAAAAATCCTATAAAATGTTCAGTTTCATTTTAGTACATGTTATTGAAGCTAATGAGATTTTTTAAAGAATGTTGCAATACTATTACTAATAAAGTTGTAACCAAATCAGTTTTCATATTATTAATTGACTAAATAGTAAATGAAATCGACTAAAATTATTCGACTGACAATAATTGTTTTATTTTAATGATGTCCAAAGGGCAGTAAACTGAAATGAACATATTGTTTCCCTTTCCCAGAGAATTTTTAAAATTATTGAAAGCATATTTAAGTTTTCTAATATAACTATTTTGTATTATCGATCTTCCTCTGGGGAAAGCATTTTAAGCGTATTCAAAAGAGGTTTTCAATTCGTCTGTATGTTTGTGCTTCGATTTCTCCGTCAATAGTGGACCGATTTCTAAAAAATTTCTTTTAATTGAGAAGGTATACGGTCCCATAGCCACCGTGTAAGGTCTGGTGAGTGGATTGCAGGGAAATCGAGAGCAAGCCTTGGTGGCGAGCGCCTCGAAGAGTGAGATAGCAATATTATATACCCGTACCAGTAGTACAATTTCTACAGGCACTGATATATTATTTCTAAAGCTATTCAAGTATCTGCGCAACAAAATATATTATTTTGCATTTTTTTTTGTGTTTTACTTGGCACTGACTTGGAGATGTTGTAGAAAGAAGTCGGTTAAATATTATTTTTTTGCTTCTTAATTTGAAGTCGGTTTTGTTATTGGTAAAACAATTTTTTTACCGAAATAGTGCTCTGATGGGTGCATAACATGGCATAAGCGTGGTAAGGTATCATTCACAATGAAACATACAGTTCAAAGAGTAGCAAGTCAGTACATATTTGAATACAATTCACATCAAGTGAAAGTGAAATTGAAGAGTGAAAAGTGAAGTCCACGTGAAGAGGGGACGGAAAAGTTGGAAAGTGTGAAAAAGTATTTAATGTAGATTTTCCGGGCTTAACTGCAATTTATTACTAATAATAAGGCGATGATAAGGGTAAATAAAACTTATTTATAATAAAAAATATATACATACACTTAAATAAAATTTTGCCCATATTTAGGGTCCTTGATGTAGTAAGGACCCTAAATATGGGCAAAATTTAATTCCGTTTTTCGAAAAACGGGACCCTTTTATTTTCGTTACATCGTCAGTCGTTATTAGATGTAGTTAGTACTTATTAGATGAAATATATAAAAATTTAAACTGATCGCTATACCTACGTTTAATGAAAGGACGAGCAAAATTCAGCGCACATAAGGCGTTATATATTTTGTCATAAAAATCTTAGACTTTTTTTATTTAAATTAATTATTGATAGGAATAAACGTTTTTTAAGTAGTAAAAATTATGCCTTTTTGCTTTTGAATTATGAGCTGGAAAAATTGAAAGCAGTAGGTAGAACTCGAAAAATACTATCAAGGAAAATTTGAACAAATACATTGTGTTATAAGAGATACCTATGCAAATAGCACAAATAGTGTGTCAGATGCACAGATCTCGCCAGTATAACCATAATACGGGATTCAACACGGACTTAGGTGATTTTTGTAGGAAGTAGGTATCACTTTATGACGTTCGTCCGAGGAAAGACACTTCAAGATATATTTGAATTAAAGCGGTACTTACAAGAAACTGTTGAGATTTTATTTGATGAAATTTGATTCTGGTTATTTCTGTCATGACTTACATATACGTATGTGACTTATCTCAATTATTTATTGAAATCTGGCCAATTAAGTAAAAGATGTTACAAAGATGTGTCGCCAAGACAAACTCATACTTACATTTTGTATCAGATGACGATGTCTGACTATATTTCGGCGGGAGATCCGCCCTGGCAACTCCAGGCGGTTGCCAGGGACGTGCTTGCCAAGGTTCGACGCTTCCGACAGGATTCCAGAGCCTAGGGGCCTGGTTTATTGCCGGATAGAAATTGAGGCGATCAGGACGCGGAAAACCACGACCATGATCCAAACTTAGTAGAGAGATTTAGAATCTCTTGAGGCCACTGATACAGTGGAGGCAGTTCGTCTCTACATATTGCGATGGGTCGCGCGGAAACGCGGGACTCTGACCTTTAGGATAACGCAGATACTTACCGGCCACGGGTGCTTCGATATATATTTGCATCAGATTGTGGGGTGTCTACCTACTACGCTGGTCGAATGCGCTTAATGACTACCTCAGAAGTTTGAGCTCGAGGCCATCGTAGGGCCGATCGATTCGTTGAGGGGACTGGTTGAGGCCATGCTTCACAGCGACGATCACTGGTCAGCGGTCTCTTCCTTTTGCGAGGCAGTAATGTCCCGCAAAGAAGGCGCTGATAGAGTAAGGAGCGGACGCCGTGGTCAGATTGGCCTCCGGAGACACAAGTATGCGCAAAATCTGCTAACATAATTACATCGCAGGGGTCTGCGCATCAGGGGAGGATGCGACGCGTCCAACCTCTGTTCGTGAAGTGGGTCCCTTTGCATCTTGGAGTGACAAAAGATTGTTGCGCGGTTGAACAATGGGTGTAGTTTCGCTCGTCATCTCATGTTCTTCCACAAAGTAGTTGGTTCCGCCCAAAGTGTACGCATACGCTGCGCGGCGTTTATCGCCACGATCCGGTCCCACTCCTAAAATCGAGAGGAACTCATCATGGCACGAAATATATTCCCCCTGCGCATAAAAAAAAGTCTGACTATATTTACACAAGTCTGATTACTAATAATTTAGCTAATCTGTAAGCTGTCGGACGACTTTTTCACCGTCTTCTCTACATTATAATTGTGGTCATCATTTTAATTGTTCTTCGTAAAATGCTTGATACCTATGTAGATACGTCATATTATGACAAGACGCCTGACAAACCTGAATACGGCTATCCAAAAATTTCCTCAAAAGCAGTTATTTGGAGCTGTATTTCGTGCAATGGGCAGTAGTTATCGATATGCCTACATATTATATGTAGGAGTTCGATGTTATGGTTTCTCATCAATGGAGTGATCGTTTGCTATAATATAATCGAGGAATTTCTGCAAAAAAAAATATTTGAGAAGTGATACATAAGCACAATTTGACCCACTTGAATAGAACCGGGTCCTTAATGCACATGTCGCCAGCCTTTAACCCTTTTAAAAATAGGTCTCTATATTTAACACAGTAAATTATTATTTGTTTGAGTAAGGTAGCGGCTATTTTTAACTTTTTTATGTCAGGGATATCTAACAATTGCCGTTTTATTTTGTCACTCATTTAGTATACGTATAGAATAGATATTTTCAGCTTTGTACCGGGCACTGGGTTCCATGATAATCTACTATAATTAGACACGGTGTTCGTGCGATGAATCTCTGCTATTGCTATTGTTTTTCAGTTGTGAATTCATTATTAGATAGTGGGACGCTAACATTACTTACAGCTAGTATGATTCAATACATAAAAAATCACGTAATACTTATACCTACTATATGTAAAAAAATATTGTTAGAGTTGTGACAAGTACCTGTCAAGAAGACCTTAGTTCTATTTCTGTGATAATCACCATCAGCTATTAGATGTTTCGGTTATGTCTAATGCGTTCATAGTGGAATATCTTGTTACCTACACTGTTTATCCACAAATAATTTTCATTTAGGTACCACAATATTCAGCAGTTCTCGACTTCAATAACGTGGTAAGATGTTTTTGCGTCCTTGTAAACAACTAAAATAACTGCAAAATATGTTGTATTCTTCGTTAAACATATAGGTAATGCATATAAATGGTAATAATTGGAAGATACGATTGTTTAACTATCGGCGTTCTAATAAAGATATCAAGTTTCAGATGAGTGTAACCCGGCTGTATCTCTTTAACCTATCGTGATTACGAACAAGTTAGTCACATCCTACAAGAATTTGTTGTTAAAGCAATAGAATACATATGCGAACGTAAACTTATTATTTGCATCATATTGCTTTTGATAACGAATATCAACATTTTCGCCGAAATTGTTTTAATCTTCAAGATAAAATATGTTGGTCCCCCACCACTTAAAGCAATAACAAAGATCGATTATGATTTTTACCGATACACAGACACGCATATAAACAATAAAACACTAATATAACGCTGGATAGATATTTATAATTGCACAGACTTTGGATTCATCCAATTACAATTTGTACATCTATATATTACGCTTCACATTATTGCAACAATATAACTTACGCGCGGGTAAATTGTGCCAACTTTTAAATTGCTTTTTAAAAGAAGTTAATGAAATAATGGAATGTGACAAACCAACATACAACACTTATTAATACGTATTTAAATTATACAAGTGAATCATGTTCTTTATAATTCTTATTTCACTCGCCAATTAATTTCATATTACCTACATGGATTTTTCTCCAAGAAAGTGACCAACGAGTTTGTACTTTAAGCTTAAGTTAAACCTCATAATATAATTATTATCGGTGTTAATTCCCGGGGTCCGCTTTGCTACCTTTTTTTCACTTCACGTGGTCTTCAGCATCCCCCATTTTAAGACCATTGATATGCCTTCACAACGTCAAGCTAGCATTTCTTGCGCCATCCCCTTCGACCGGGATAGCTAGACATTTGATCCTTATACTAATACACGAGTTGGCAATGGAATACTTTGGTTCCTTTGTAAAAATTAAAAGACATGAGTAATATTACGCTTGTTGTTCCGAGTGCTTTATATTACTTACATATTTGGTATACAAAGAAGGAATTTATTTTCTAAATAAATGTTAATAAAGCAAAAGGCCAGTATCATTTTGCCGAATATCTAGATAAAATCTTTAGTCTTTTGGTATTTTAGAAAAAAAATAGTTTACCACTTAATATTATCTAAAATTTAAAAAAATATCGCTCGTTAGCAATGGTGTACGATAGGTATACTTTTCTGGCTGCTTAATACTTTAAAAATGTTTTTAATAGACGCCTTCCGTCCGCAAATTTGTAAACAGTTTATGTATGTACAGTCAAATTCATTAATATATATGCATTGACAAGGATTCAAAATATTATATGCAGTAGAATGTTAAAAAATATCTTTACAGTCTGTAGTTCATTGATCCATCATCATGTAATTGGTTCAATAATATATGCCTGGACACTTTACAATAATGTGTGACCAGCCATATGATAAAATATAACTCAATAGCACAGGATTCAAAAATATCTGACTAGACAAATATTCATAAATATCTTATAGATATGGAATTTCACTCAAATTGTCTTTTTGCTAGAATTCATTTTGCAGTACCTTATATGCAAGTAATAATGCATCGTTGCCAATATGTGCAACTGCCCATTGGTGTTCTGATAAATCTTGAATTTCGAACATTTTCCACCAATTGCATATCTTGTTCATAAGTTGTGTTTCTGGGTCGACCAAACGACACATGTCTTTTTACATCACCCTCTTCCAGCCACCTTCTCCATCATAAAGAAACAGTATTTCTTGATATTCCCAATTCTTCGGCAATATTTAATTTAGGAATACCTTCCTCACACGTACACACTATTTTATGTTTTGTGTGTTCATCAATTCTATACATTTTTAATAATAAATAAAGAAGATGAAGTTTTAATTTATCTTTTAGAAATATTAGGTAAATGTCTCCATATATTCAATGTACTCTGTGGGTAAATGTCATAAGCATGAACACTTTATCTTTGAAAAAAAACAATGTATCTTTTCTACCAGTAACTAATGTTACCAATCGCAAATGTTGACTAAAGAGTTTGAAAGGTTTCATAAAATCTAATGTTTGACAATTTAGACAAGTTTAATCGTAAACCGTATTCAAAATATTTATGAATCCATTACTGCACACATAATTATGATCGTAATGCATACATATTATTGAACGGAGTCTGTCACATATAAATGAATCTAAAAGTTGACCACAAATCATTGATTTGTTTGATTGTAAGGATATTTTTTTTTTAATTCTACTGCATACAATATTTTGAATCCTTGTCAATGCATATATATTAATGAACTTGACTGTACATTCTGCATCATCAAAAAAATAGATACGCTATTTACGAGCAGGTAATGTATAATAAGTACTTTTCCTATGACTAAGCAGTGTTGTGTTTGTCGAAACTTCTGGTCAATCTTATTTAATAATAAATTAATTAAATACAAAAGAAGTGCCTACCAAGCATTCTGTAAAGAAAGACGTAACCATAAGTTTCAAAAGACAAATTCCTTTATTCTTGGTTTAATGGCATACGAAATATAGGGCTATATATATATTTTGAAACAACTGTTCATATATATAAATTTACATTTATTTTTCTCATTAAAATTTAAATAAATAGCGCAAATCAGAAGAATATCAATAAAGAGATAATAATAATAAAAACCGTAGTGTTACATACATTTTAGTTATTTATTTTATGTACAACTTATTACACAGACAACTATTTAATATTAAGTTGTCCTTCCTTATCACGATCAGAATCTGTATTTAACCTTAATTAGATGATATAAATATATAGTTGTTAAAACCACCATATATTACGTAAATATATTTTTTGTATATTCCGTTGCCGATGGCATACCTAATTCATAACAAAAAAAAGAATTAATATTTAAGTCATAAATATCAAAAAATGTATTTATTCCCAGTTCTGCCGAAGAACTGTTTTGAAAGCCATATCTGGATTAGAAATGAAGTTAAACTACTCTATGTACACCGCATTGCAACGTGTTGTTGTTGTTTTACGTAGAAGCGGCAAAAAACTCCAAAAACGCGCCTCACTAGAAATTCTTAAATTAATTGTTTATTTCGCTGTCTGTCTTGTTTCTTCAATTAATATGTCCTCTACAAAAAAAGCTAACAGAAAACAAAATAAATTCTAGTATCACATTTTGCAAGAGCCTATAAAACTTTTAAGGTGGGTACTGACCGGCGTTACAGGGCGTAATGTAACGTGTTACACAATGAGCATTCATGCAGTCAGTACGGGAAAACAAGGCGCTCTCAGCGAGCAACGAGCGGCTTGATGCTCGCTGCGAGGCTCCACCCCGCTGTCGGTTTTTTGGCGAATCCTTTGAGTGTTACGCGCTTCAGTAAGTACGTCGCAACGAATCATCACGAGCGCACGTGGCACATGCGTTCATTCTAGGTACTTCGGGATTTTACTTTTGATTATTGTGATAATTTGCTGTTGTAAAGATGGAGTGGGACAAAGAGAAAACTCTGTATTTCATAGAGAAATACCGAGAAGAAACTGTTTTATGGGACCCGGGTCACAAAAGTTTTTATATTGTACAGTAATCATTTGGTTTTTTAGTATTGTTACTAACGGCAAACCACAAGATAAGTTTCTATTTTTAAACAAATTTGATGTCCAATAACGTTTTTTATTCTTCTTAATTTGGACTTAACAATAATTGAGTAAAATCAAAGATCCCAACACAACTTGGTCGTTCGACATCTTGACTGAGAGTGGCTTGCGAATCTGGATCACGGACGAGCAAAGAGTTCAAAACGAGCATGTTACACGGATTTTAGCACACGGCGTAACGTAACATGCTCGCTGCGAATGGTACATTACGCCCCGTAACACCGGTCAGTACCAACCTTTATAATTATTATGAAAAGTCCCTTTAAAAGCAATATGTCTCCATAAATTCCTAACAATGTTTTTCAAAATGTGGCTACGTTTGCGATAGTATTACAGATACTTTATAGGCCGTTTCACGCAGGTACCAACGTGAAACGGCTATGCATTAACTGTGTTATTTTTTAACGTTTTAAATAAGACACATTCGGCCACAGTGTAAATGAGACCGAGACTTTTCGGCAAAGAAATGTAATAAGTTGCGATAATTATATGTCTTAAGAAAAAAGTTATATTTTTCTATTACAAAATCGAAAACACCAGCCCTAAATTCCATCTGAAAGACGAGAAATCTTAAAAATAAGGTCGCAAATAAAATAAGTTATCGATTACCATAATCGATTTATCTCAATGAATTTCAACGATTAACAATATGAAAACACTTAGACCACACGATTGATTCATTTGAGACAATTAAACCTACTACAGTTTATAAAATAACACAATAATAAAAATATATCATATTTTTTTTAACAAAAACAAATCCAGCTACACACTAAAACCAAAAAATAAATATTTAACAGATTTCTTTCTACAATACCTTGAAGTCGGTGGCATGTATAACATAAAAGAACAACAACAAATCGCTTCACATGCATATAAAAAAAATAAGCGCCTGTCGAAAATGTATACCTATACACTTTCTACGTACGTATACAAGATTTTTCTACGAATTCTTTAATAAGGGCTATTCTCGATTGCATTGGGATTGCATCCACTCAGCAGATCCTGACTTGTGACCATGGGACTACCTCGGGAGAATACACTTACGAGTAAAAAATAATATATTAAAATTGTTTATGGAGATATCGTGTTACGAAGAAGTTGGTTAACAATTTTCGCGACTTTCTCTAATTCCTTGGAATCCACTTATCAGATACTGACATGGTGACGATGGGATCAATTCGGGAGTATAATCTTTTGATAAAAAAATATATTTGAAAGTCGGGTCACAATCGACGGAGAAATTGAGTGACAATTATTAAAAAAAAACATAGACGAATGAGACCCTCCTCCTTTTTGAAGTCGGTTAAAAATAAGTGTCATTTTTTACAATCTGGGTCCAACAATGTATGAAAGCGCAACCGTCTGCTTCTTAACACTTACGCAGGTGCGGCTCGAGCATAATACTGAAACATTAGAGCAAAATAAAAATTGAAGCGAGTAGCTATGTGCAGTAGTATGTAATTATAACTAATACTACGTTTATAAGATATTTTTTTAATTTAGTGAAGGGCAAATCTAGTATTTCATTCGTAATCTTATTCAAGAAACGAATATCCACCTCAAGAGGAACAATATTTCTGAAAACCTAAAAGATGGCGGCAGTACCAGTTATCATTAAGCTAAAGCACAAGCCAAAATTATATACACGAGCGCTGGCAGTAGGGTGCACTTGCACTGTGTGTTACATTGTCAGAAAAAAATACATGGAAAAAAGTTAGTAAGTGTTTGAATAGAAATTGAAGGCTCCAGATTGCTGTCCTTGTTCATCACCTTGAAATTCAGTATACTCCACTACTCTGAACACTGAGCATACACAGATCACTTAGCCTCGCGTATCCCATCCCATTTAAATTTGAAATTAGATTTATCTACATAATATACATGTATTATATATTTAGTTAATATTATAATGTGAAGATGCAAATGCACCTCCCCGAAAGTAATCCGGGCGGCGCCCATGCTTATATGTAAAGGTTATTATCTCAGAACATAATGAGAACTAAAGCTATATAGATAACGTACTAAAATAGCTACAAAATACACACATCCGAATTGTTTACAAGTTATGCTGACAAGGGATGCATTCATACAGTTATTCGTAAGAGCGCTTTCAAACTAGTTTTTTATTTATTTCACGTATCCTCGTTTTTGTGTCTTTTCGCCATGTGCACTTCAAAAAGCCGAATGCGTGTATACGGGCTTATTCGGGCGCGTACGCTCGAACCGGTGGTGGCGAGGGTCCATCGTTTGCGGCTCGCACTTCGCACACTTATACACTCGTATAAAACTCGAAGTCTAAAAAAGCTCTTACTTAGAAGATTGTCGTTACTGTGCACCCACGATAACTTGACTTACTTATATTGTGGAGTAATAAAATAGTTAAATGAAATTGTCCTTTATTGAGAGATTTCACGTAATTAAGACGATTTTAGGGATTTTTGACTTTAGCTTTAGAAGTGAATATTTTTGGGAATTGGTTACCCCTGCGTTACAAGTTACCGTGAACGCACAACAATTAGTTAATGTTAGTTTACCGACAAAAATTATGGATAGAGCGTATTTTTAATTTACGTAATTAGTTTTCTATCAATTTTAACATGTCAATTTATTTATACACGTGATTCGTCCGAAACAATAGAAATCTAATACTTTTTTCATTCCTTTTAGTAAGTAATTGTTATTATTATTATGGTGGTTTTAATAACATTTTATTGTGTTTCTGAAAACTTTAGGTAATAATATTTTATTTTACCTATCGTAATCATTGCATTACAACTTTGTCGATGTTAAATATTTTTCGAATTTCAGTAATAATAAAGTAATCCCACGATGACAATCAACGTGTTAAAACATATTCGTGGTTATCCGAACGGAGCTTCTAAAATAATTTAGTTAAGAAAAAAATAATAAAACATCTCCAAAGATTATGATATCAAAATCATATAAGTATCAATAAATGATAAAAATAAAATTAAAATTGGAAACATTACAATAAAAACTGTATTTCTAGTAACATCATACAACAGTTCTGCAATTAATTTAACTAAGTATCCACTGAGTTCATATGCTGACGATGCAATGGTGGATTTCGTCAGTTCACGGTTACCGTCGACTCCACAGTTTTGTACTTTGGTTTGCTGTGAGTGAATGGCAGATACCGGTACTTGATCATATGCTGAAAAAAAATAACAAATACAAAGTCAAAATAAATTATTTACATGTGTGTATATATAGTGAAATCACATTTAATCTAACTTAATAACCTCTACAGTAGGAATAATAAGTTGCACAGTAACTAATTATAGTCGCTCTTGTTATGCGACAGATGATTATTTTATTTAACTTGATAGTGAAAAAAAATAGGTGTTCCCTATATTTATGTAATAGAGGGGTGTAAAGAAAATTTTGAGTATACAGTCATCATGTGGTGTATTGTAAAGCAGGTATTAAAATATCATAACATCATCACAACATTTCTCTATTTAAGTCAATAGGTGGCAGAATACTCATATTAGAGATGTGTACCGGTTCTACAAAAACCGGTTACAGTCATCACCGGTTTTTTATCGGTGTTTTTATTGTTTACCGGTATTTTCGTACATGCGCGGAATGAAACTTTATGCCCAAAAATATGAATTTAATATTGTATGCGTGTATCTTTTTCTACAGCTCGCTACATGGTAGGTAGTCGGCGAACAAGGTTGCATACAGATGCAGTGGAAATACTCTGTTTTTTGGAACAGAAACTGTGTTTTACTCAACTAATAGTCGAGTAAAATACGATTTTTATTATAAAGTTTTCTATGTTGGAATAAATGTTCTTTTGTATAATTTTTCTGTATTTATTTATCTATTCCTCCAAAAACATAGATAGATACTAATATTATGTAGAAATTAGGTCTACTTTCATGTAAAATAAACAAAATTTGATTGAAGGTTGTTCTCCGGTAAAAAACTGGTTTTTGGTGAAAAATCTCCGGAGGCTAAAATTGCAACCAGTACACATCACTAACTCATATAATCAAGCATCAGACAAATTTTAACAAAAATTTAGAGTAAACAAATATTATTTACCTTGATTTGTCTCTTCATAGTTATACAGAATAGGGTGATAAAATACATGACTAAGATAGGCCAGAATACTGGAACATTGAAGGCATCTATGAAAGTACAAACAAATGCTACAAGTGTGCTCTTAGTAACGGAAAGCCAAAATTTAAATTCTGGCAATCTTCGAATGAACGGTCGGAACTCTTCTGTCACCCTCGTTGGCAAAGCTGGACCATTTTCATCATCTGAAATCCAAAATGGTTCCTCAAATTAAGGACTAGTATTTCTGTGAGAACCATAATATATTTATTAATTTTCTGGTGCTGTAGCCATTTTGGCTAAAATGGAACACTAATATCATTCATTTGTTTTGTGTTACAGTCATTTTCCCACAAATTACTGGGCCTAGGAAGTATTTTCGATCAAAAGCTTACATAAGGTTACATTGTCTATGACAAAATCCAAACAGTTGACATTCATCTTCTTTATGTCACTATAAGTGAACTGCCATACACTTGCTGATTTGGTTGGTTGCAGTAAAATTCATATCATAATTACTTAAAAATAATTTTGGACATGTAATATATTACAAAACATTTTAAAATATTCTACATTCATTTAACAGAATACTCAGTCTCCTTGATTTTGTATGAGTATAATGTCTTTCTGACGTCATTGTTTTAGCTAGTCTAATAGCATATTGATAATAATTATTGGAACAGTAACTAAGTTTATTATTATCATGAAATTTAAGAAGTGAGATGCGATAGAGATTGCAACAAATTGAAATACACACATTGGATTCAATTATATGTCAGATCTAGGTCATTTATTTATTTTTGTAAATCCATTGACATGTATGATAATAAGAATAAAGTGTCTTTCACAACTGTTCAACAGTTAAACTGTGCTGTTGTCATTGTCCTATTTTAAGCCGGAAAAACAAGTACTGATAACAAAAATTAATATATTTGAATTCACAAATTCCAGCTATATTTAAAATTTACAAATAATGATCACTGTAGTAAACAAATGATTTATTCTCCATATGTCTGTACAAAAAATGAGATACAGTATACATTAAAATTTGTTTTATAATTTTTTTGTTGTATGTAAATATTTTATACGACGTGATGTCTTTTGATAGTAATTTCTTTTAAATATTATTAAAAATTATGTGCAGCCACTCAGAAATTTAAATAAGATTGTCTATGATGACTAGGTAGGTAGGTAAATTAGCTTCGAGAAGTTTTTGCGCCTCTACTCATTTTACAGGAGTAGTAATCATAATCAGCAAAAAGAGTTTCATTTCATTCATTTATAAGATTTCATTTATAAGAGAAATATATATTTACAATTAAAAATTAATGGTGAAAGTCAAATTTTATTTTTGGTTCATTCTTGTTGTGTTATTATTTTTTGCTAATTGTTGTTATTTGATATTAAAGTTATTAATTAAAATGGTTCTTGTTTTGAAACATAGTTGAGGTAAGCCGACTTCCCAAACTAAAGAATTTTTGCATAATTTGTATGAATGTTTCGGAAATGAGTACAATAGCAATCTGAGCGTTTTATGACACCCACTCAATTTTTAAAAGTTGCTAAATGAACCGGACTTTCATTGGATACCATCAGAAAGGTGCTTGCTACCAGAAAGCACATGTCATTCTTCAGAACAGGAACCAATAATTTAGTATTAAAATTGTTTAATATCATTTAATATTGTTAGTTTCATATTACATACCTGCCTATAAATATATGGATTGTTACGTTCAGGAGTACAAGTGTTGGAAGCTACATGTCTGACAAGGGTTTAGACCAGCCCCTCGTAGTACTGGCTCACTATGTAGATAATGACCACCCATATACCACCAATATATATGATGTAATAGTTTATTTATTTATTTGATAACCATACACTATTACAAATATAAAAATGTCTCGAAGATAATTTACCTGTAATCTTTAGTCCATTTCAAACTAAGGTTCTTTGCTAGCAACAGATTTTGTGCAAAGGATGCCTTTTCCTATACAGTGGATTGTAATTGGCGACAGGATTTGATGAGACTCATAAAACATTTCTTAGTTATTTATTAAATCAATACTTACCATCAAAGTCCATGGCTGGATCAATCTTAGGTGTTAAAAATGCAATGAAAAGGTTTAAATGGTAGATACCAAGTGCATATGTCACTATGTACCAGCCCTGGAATATAAAACAAACTGCTGATAATCTTAATGGTATGAATTAAAGTTCATTTATCATATGAAATCAAGAAGTCTAAATCTAAACTTCACAAGTTGAAAACAATTTAATGCTTCTTTGGACACTGAGATGATTATTACATAGTTTCTTTGATTCATGGCCCATTCCCAGTCTTACTATTCATTAATTTGCCTTACCGTTAGTAAATATTGTCATTACTTGTAGGAAGTTATATCAAATTTTAAACACTAGTACATGACTGGTCACCATGTTACAAGCATCATTTCACTATTATGGTCATTGTTATTTTTGATAAAATGTTTGTTAATATGCTGTATAATATATTCATAATAGTAGATTACTTTAAAAATGATAATATTACATATGAGTTTTATTATTTTTTATTAAAATAATTATCTCTTTGCTGGCTAGAAATCATTAACCGCAGATGTTGCCAGCTTGGGTATTTCTACTAAAAATACTTTGCACAATATTCTTCATTGTTTAGTGTCAGACGTGTTTGTCGGTCATGAGTAATGGGCACTCAAGTGGCTTCACTTAAAAGGATAATTATACTGTAGAAACTTTAACTGAACACAAGTGTATGGCAAAACTATTAATTCCAAACATAAAACTTTTTTCATAGTTATAATGTGGCTAAGAAATTTCAAGATGATTTGTGACTGATTGCTCGGAGCATCTACTGTTGAATATTTTGGCTGTCATTTTTATTACTAAACAAAATTATAGGCTTGTAAGTAGTTCAAGTAGTAAGTAAGTCATGGTAGCGTAATGGTTAGTGAATGCATCCCAAACCCAAAAGGGAGCAGGTTCAATCCTGGCCAGAACACATGCACAATTTAGGCATTTTTCTGACCTAATATGCATATTGTTACAATTACCAAACAACGGTGAAGGAAAACATTGTGATGCAACCTGGAAATCCAGATAACCAATGTGTCAAACCTGCCAAGCCACCTTGGACAAGTGTGGCGGGTATACTGTCCATTCCCCTTTAGTGGGAGCCCGAGCCCAGCAGTGGGACATTTATGGGCTGTTATTATAAGTAGTTCAATAAGAAAAATATAGCTTTACATTTTATATATATTGATATCTGGCATATATTTATAAGTAAATATTCATTCAATACTAACTGAATATATGGAATAAAATATTAAAAATATTGCAAGGTCGGTTTTGCATTCTATTTAATTTGATAGAAGTTTTTTATTATGTTTGGTTGTAGGCCAACTGGTGCACTAAATAACAAGTGGCTACCATCTCCTATGGACATCTGCAATACAAATGAAGCCAATATGTTGCCTACCATGTTGAGACTTTAAATATCTATATACATCCTTTTTCAAGAGCCCCATGTTGTAGGGCTCTGGAAAAACTGTGGAAGGCAGTTCATTGCATAACTTGCTCACATATGGCATAATGGAGAGAGTTTGTTAACTCTATTGATGAAATTACCTGTTGGGTAAATATTCGAAGCATAAAGGCAGCTAAAAGTACTGCACTGCCAAACCATCTTCCTTTCATGTGTGGTGTCCATCTATCTAATGTACCTTGATACAGCTGAAATCAACATTACTTGTTAATTTATTTATTTATTTATTCAATCAAAAAAATATGACTATTTTATGTTTTAGTGATTAAGCCATAGCCAGTAGTATTCACTTCAACAATGTGGTCTTGAATTCTGGTCAGGAAGTAAGCCCTACTTAGGAAACTTTTCTGATATAATGTGCATATTATTACTATCACATGATGATTAAAGAAAACTTTGTGAGGAAATCTGCACACTGAGATTTCCAGTTTGTGCCATCTTATACTGCTTTCCTATGTCTTCCTATCAATTTGCCTTTCTAGTTGTTTCCATAAATACAAGTAAAGTCAATTTTGACCAATGGTAAGGTAAAAGAATAAATAGTAAGATATAGAAAACCAGCATTAAACAAGTGTGAACCTTCTATTCCCCTAAATTAGGGATGCTACAGCCCAGTAAGGTGATGTTTTAGGTTAATGGGCTGACTATATACTATAACTATAAATACTATAATATAAAAGTGGCATAGAAAATCTTATTTAAATCTTGCTCTATTGTAAATGTTAGAGTTGCTACCTATGTATATAACCTCTTTTGATAACCACCAGTTTTTATTCTTTATTTTACTGACATGTTCCATTTTTATATATTTTGCTTCTTGTCATATTTTTGCCTTTACCTTGTCAATATAATTTTTAACACAAAATTATATCTTATTTTCTTATATAGTTATAATCTATGATTAGTAGGCACATTCAGAACCTACAGTAAACTAGTCTAAACTATTAGATCAACATTGATAAGTAAATTTTAGTAGCCTGTTTCACAAAGTGCCATTGGAACAGGTCCTTAGTAATTAAAAGCAAATGCTATAATAGAAAAACGTTATCATGTTTCTTCTATAAACAGTATATACATGTCCTTGCTGGTTATCATCTTTGATCTAGTATGATGATGTTGCTATAATTATCAACATACTATAATCACTATTTGTTCGTTTTATTATATAAAATACACTTGGACAGCGACATACTTATAAAAAATAAGATGTTAATCTACAAGTTTATGTATAGTCAGAATTATAATTAATGTAGAGAAACAAAATGCGATAGTACTTATCAACACTTAATTTTCAATATTATCGTATTTTTTTAGTAATTACCTGAGAGATGCGAGTCCAAGCCTGTGAAACAATACCTCTCCTAGTAGTTTCAGACGATAAATCATTGCCGTCCATCATATTATTAAAAATTAGTGTTTTATTCAACAGTTTTCAATGTTCCAGGAACATTACATTCGTAGCAAATGTTTTTATCACACATATATTATTAGAGCGCCGTGTATAATATTTACGCCTAAGTTATTTGTAATAATAAAGTAGAAATCTTAAAATTAAAGTAGTAAAACCGAATTTGGGGAGTTGGAACCTATTTTTCTTCTCGCTCCGTGATACGTTGACGTCATGACGTTGATATATTGTCGGAACTTGTCATCATGAATTTTCTTTTTCTTAAGGTTTGATAGATACGAAGTCTTTTGTCCTCTGTGGCTTTTGTATTGAATAATAAAAAATAATAGTCTATTAGATGTTTTCTACTGAAATGCTAGTGAAATGAAGCTCAAACAGAAATTGACACTTATTTCGCTTTAGTAATGCGGTGTGTCACTACTAAACAAGAAATCCTGCCTCTGTAGTATCGCTAGGTCCCTATACACCACCATAAGATTACATCAATACGAGATCGCCACCCAACGAGACATTTCGAGTTTTATATATATATAGTTTTACATATGATTTCGACACACAACGCGTATCGTGCACATTAACATAGTATTCCCGATAACATGATATTTACGCCGGGAATTTATCAACAAGCTTTTTTTATATTTTTTTATTTAGGTCTATGGCTTGGCAGCTAGGCCTTTAAGCCAGATCTTAGTTTACAATATAGTTTCTTCATTTTCTTAAGCCTATGTGTAGCACAGTTGAACTGTATTTAATCAGCTAGTGCCATTCAACAGAGTTGTTGTGACAACTCAAAAGGCCACATTTGACTATAGTCGTATTTTTAATTCACTGAATATAGGTCTATGTTTTAATTAGACGACATCAACTGACGTTTACTGTGTTGTCAGTTTTTGATGAAATAAAAATAGTGTTGTAGCAAAGTGAATGATTGAAAAAACTCCTGAATGAATGAAATTGCCTCGATTGTCTAGTGAATAGTTAATGTGCCGAACTGACGATATCGGGTACGGGGTTCGAATTATAGTCGTGTTTTGTACATACCAACGAGTTTTCGACGACTATGTTCCTATAATATCTACCTATACTAAATACCGAGTGTTTTAAACAATAAGGAAAACATTGCGAGGAAACTTGTAAGACTGTCCTATTTTCAATAGATCATGTAGTAGAAACTATAGATGTATAAAATATAACAATTATAGGTAGGTAATGAAAATAAAAAACATAGCTTATTACATAATTTATTTTTATTCATCATCAGATAAAAAATCATCACTATCGCTTTCGGTGACATTAATTATAAATCTGTCTGAAACATTGTCGATCATGTGGTCGAGACCATACATTTTGTCTTCTTCTTTAATTATATGAGACACGCAGCTACTCCATTTTTCAGGTGTGATATGTTGAAGTCCTTCTTCAAAAAGTTTTTTTTACTTCTGTCATTTTGAAGGTTTTGTTATTTCTTGCAACATATCCTTTAGCTTGCGCCCATACCAACTCAATGGGATTGAGCTCACAGTGGTATTGGGGCAGACGTAAAACAATTATCCCATGCTGCGCTGCCATCTCGTCCACAACATACTTATCGCAATGTTCTTGTTTGTGCTGCCGTACAATGTCCATAAGAGTAGCTTTAACCATTGTTGCTTCGAATAAAATATTTTTGTTCGTTAGCCACTCTTGTATTCTAGGTTTAGTCCAAGACATTTTAGGCAGCGATTCTAGTTTCCTGGAATGGTAGGGGGCGTTATCCATCACTACTACGGAATTTGGTTTTAGTTTTGGCAAGACCCCCCTAAACCACTTCTCAAAGGAATCGGCATTCATCTCTTGATGATAATCTTCTTTATTTTTTTTGGCTTCAAATATTAATAAGCTGTCTTCTACAAATCCTTCTTCCCCGCCTATATGGCCGATAATCGTTTGCCCTTTCCTGAAGGCTGTTTTAAGCCAGTGGTCAAGCCATCTAGGAAGGCCTGGCGGGACGATAACACTGTCTGGTCAATCCATGCCTTCTTTGGTGCATGACCTTCAAGATAGTGAAAAATATCAATTAATTATTGAAAGTACAATTTAATGTAAAGAAAACAGAAAATTTTTATTACCTTCGTTGATCCAGGTTTCATCTTGGTAATAAATATACCTTCCTTCCCTTCGATACTCTTTAATTTTTCGAAGGTAACGCTGGCGCCATAAAATAATGTCCTGTCTGTCAATTAAAATGCTTTGTCTTGATTTTGTGACATATTTGAAATTTAAATGTTTCATAACATTTCTTAATGTACTCCAAGAAAAATTGGGTAAGTCTGGGTCTTCATTGACAACCTTAAGAATCTGTAAAGTAATAAAAAAAGTTTTTGAGTAAGGAAGTCTACGCAATCTAATACTTTGGTTTTACAAAGAACATTATGGTGGACACAGAATATAATGCAGTAGAATGAATAAAGTTTAAGTTACCTTTATAATGGTGGGTGACTCATTTGCATAAAAAAAATGATGTACTTTCGCCTTATAGCGGCAAAAGTAAAATCGTCTAATTTATCTTTAAAACTGTGTTTCGGTCCACGTTTCTCGGGAGACTTAAATTGTTCATTTTCTTTGTATTCTTTTAACACACTGTAAACTGAGGTCACACCAGTTCCCAAAATGTCAGCTGTTTTCGAAACACATTCTTTTTTTTCGGGAGCCTCAATAGGTAATAGTGAAGCAGCTTTCTCCTCAAATACGTGTTCCGTGGTCTCTTCTTTCTTGGAGACAAGCTTTGGCTTGACGTGCTTGGTTTAGGATCCATATCGTTTGTACGAAACAATATAGCAACAAATAAACACAACAATTACAACAAACACAACGTAACTTAAAACTTAACAAAAACAATAACTAAACAACGTGAGCGCAGAAAAAACATTCGTGCTAAGGTTAGAAGCCGAATTACAAATAAAATGGCGACCGACGCGCGCGGCGATGATCGGTGTTGGCACTAGTCGCCGCGCCGCGCTTTGTAATAAGCCGTCAAAAAACTGATACATACTACTAGTAACTTATATCAGAGCACTTTTTTACAATTGTATTGTAAAATAGAAATAATATTCTTTTATAGTTTGAAATGATAACTATTCACACTCATTGTTCATTCATCTGATTGAACAAGAACTGAACGCATCACTATTACTTTAAATATGGCAACATTATTTTACAAAGTGACATTAGTTACTGTCAGTTGGCTTCGTCTAATTAAAAATACGACTATATACAGTTCACATTTCTCACAAAACACACAACTACTACTCAAAAACTAGTACATTTTCATTTGACTTCACATGCGTCGCGGCTCACATAGCTTGTTAATAATAAATATGCGACTATATAATGTGTAAAGCTTGCTACGACTCGTCACGTGCGATGTCAAAAATTCATGTCCAATAGATAGTACACTAAGTCCGAGTCCGTAGTCAAGCCGAAGGGCTTTTGTTTAGTTCCATACATACTTTGTTTTAACTAAGGGAAATCCATTTGAGGACCGCGACAAGGGCAGAACCTTGGGGGGATAATTTGCCCTTGTATGGGATTCGCCGGATTGGGGGTGGCAGTAGCATGCCCAGTCAGAACTGGTGCCACGCTATTGCCATTCCCCAGTTAGGGATACTCACTAAAACCTCTGGATGTTCCGCCCTGCGCCTTATGCCAGGGCTATGGGGATACGGAAGCTCAACCAACTCCGCGTGCCCTCGCAGGCAAGGGCCCGCAGTCCACATACACTGCCGGGGGACTTCTCTTATCCCCCGGATCGTCCATGTATAATCCGGGAAGCGGGGTGGTTTGTGTCGCGTCCCACGCGAGGAGACTGAGCGCGCCCGGAACACTAGCATTCTCATCTCGACAGCATATGCGGGTGAGTCAATCACGCTCCCGCTTCGCCTCTTCCTTCGCAAGCATGACGCGCTCGCAGAAAGAGTTGCATATACACAGAGCTAACGGAGACCAATTAATGGATTGTGCTTAGTTGGTTGTACGTGTATGTTTCATCGAACGGTCGAACTAAATCTATAATATCCACGCAGTGGGTTGCCATCGAACGTTCGTTGGCTGTGTGTACACAGATTTATATTAATTTCTTTCAAACATGCTAAACCTTTTTTTATAGTTACTAAAGCCCGGTTCCTTACCGTTTTACTATCGGTTAAAATTTGATATAAGCTCGATTGTTTTACTTCGCACCGACTTCAATAGACGGATAAAATGATCACAGTTGTACGCTGAATCCCTTAACTATGATCAAAGAGAATAATATAAATCATTGGTAGTTATTACACTCTTATAGATTCTTCATATAAAAATGACTCTTCTACGATAATCTAATAAGGCTCTCAGTCTTTGGACACAATGTGAACATTATGTCCAATCACCGTCCAATGCAGACGCGCAGAGTCGGTTTTCGAAAATAAGTTCAAAGGCGAGGGCAATGAAAAAAAGAGTGTCCGCGGGCATCCATCTTGGAGTGGACAGAATGCCGCGCGCGCGCAACACGTTGGTCTGTCTGTAGCGGCTAGTGACCACCGCCTTTTTTTGCTTGTATAATGCAAATAATAAACATGTGTATGTACCACTGTACCTAAACGATTTACCTAAGACACTTGTGCAAAAAGTTAAATTTCCACTGTTTGGGTACAAAATTGGTATTGAAGCCAATGTGTGGCGCAGTAGTTTGACTCCTTATTGACCTTTTCAAATTAGAGCCAAGCTTGGACCCAAAGTTGAATTAAATGTGAAGCCGCGGCTTTAATGCAGTGGATACTTAGCTATTTTTACTTGCAATTGGTTCCGCCCGAATAGATTACGTTGCAGAGGGCCTATTGAGTATTACACGGTTTACATTTTACCCGGAATAAAAATAGATTAATACAAACTAAAGAGGAATAGGGCATAAATCATCATAAAAAATTTAAACAACAGCAGCTGTTTATGAAATTTAATGAAATCATTTTCTAGTTACATTTTATACAATGTTTTATTTTTACATTCTGTAGACATAATTTTGTTCCTAAGAATCCTTAAATTTAATGAGACTACTAAATAAATAATATACAATCGAAAATTATTTAGATAGTCTCTACCTCCTCTAGTATGTACTTCTACAACTATTATTGCGAGTGTTTTATTTACAATTTTATTAAATATTAACGTAATGGACACATAATAAAACATAATCTTATGCTTAGAACAGTATTATTGGTTCAAATATAAAGGAAATTTTGGTCCAGCTAAGTCCTATACTAAACGCAACTTCTAGACAAATAGGGGTAATATTGCTATCATGTCTTATATTATTTAGTATAAATTTACACTGGAAGTATTATGTATGGTGCTAATAATGATACCGACTAATTTACGAAAATACGATATAACTTTTATCGTTTAAACTGACCTATTTAAAAATAGGCGAAACATGCCGCAGCTAATATGATTTCAGCTCTAAATAGCCTCATAATAGTAGGGAAGTCATGACAATATGTATATGATTTAACAAGTAGTTTAATAAATGCTAGTTTTAAAAATATTTATAAACAACAAATACTGAAAATTAATAAACAACTTTGAAGAGTCCAACAACTATAATAATTATATCCGATTAAAGACTAAATTAAAACACTTAAGATTTTTAATAACACAAGTAGAATAAAGTGACCACAATGGGAACTTTATAGATGCTGGACTGTACAATAAATTGCATATGACATAAAAATAACTATAACATACTTAAACTATCTACACTAATATGATCAAGAATACTTTAAGGCGAATCGTGATTTTTGTTTCACATGAAATATTTCCAATTATTGTATGTTTTATTGATTTGACTCCTATACAGTGTAATTTTTTAAAACTGGGCATCACAATTACAGAGAACAAAAGTCAAAGAAGTGTCACTGTCGAACTGAGAGAGCTTAAAAGAGGAATTAAAATTTACGTACAAATTAAAATGGTGGAATTTAATTATTATTATGACTTTTTCGTAGACTTATTTTGCGAGAAGTGAAAAATCTACTGAACCAATTTGGATGAAACTTGAAATATATGTTCTGTATGCCGCTACATAATGGTGCAGTGCAATTGCAAAAGTATTTTTTTATTGCAGGAGTTCAGCAGACAAGCAGATGGCCCACTTGATGGAAAGCGGTTACCATCGCCTATGGACATTTGCAACACCAAAGGTGCTACAAATACGCTGCTGCTCTCTACGGGAGCAAATCATAATATTTAATAGGAATAAAAACAAATAGCTGCGTCACACGGAAGGCTTGTTCCTATAGAAATAAAAAATAAAATCTAATACAATCCCACGTCAGTGGTCGTATTTTCTGTACTTATATACTTTAATACTGTTGATGTACCAAACACAAGATTTGTCGGCCATTGCAACAGCATCCTCGCGCCGAGTGGGACTTAGATTTTTGATTTTGTAATTAGTCTTCATTCCATTAAAGGCTACATATGTTTATATAAAAGCTTGTGAAAATAAATTATAAACAAAATTGGCACATTTACAAGAGCATAATATAACATTAATCATATTTTAGTGATTTATTTTAAAATTATAAATATTGTGAAATATTAATATTTTTCGATCAAAATATAATCAGTCTTAATGTCTTTTTTATTTTAGATATTAGAACCGTAATATCCGCGTGACGCAGTTTCGTTTTCATCAAAACCGACCTCGAGACTCGTTTATCATTTCTCTCTATTCAATTTAGTTTTGTGGGGGTCCATTAAAACAACAAATTAAAATATTTAACTTCCACCTGATGGTACAGTCATGATGTAAGATCAGCTTTGCACTTGTGCCAGTCATTGCGTACGTATATTATCCCCGCAAATTGGTAATGCGCTGGAACCTTGTCAAATTAACACTCACGTGACGTCATCCGCAACTCGATATGTACGCGTACTCGCCGGCCAGTGATGCTAACAGTACTGAGTGTTCGGCTACGGCTACGTCACCAAAATGGCGGCCAGGCGCATTAGCAATTTGTGGGGAAATATGTCAAGCTACTATAGTGGCACAAGCCGTATCTGTGCACTCACACAAATGCAAAGCGGAGTTAAATGCGCTTCGAGGAATAAGCGGTTGGTTACCTTCGCCTATGGACATCCGCATTACAAAGGGAGCCGATGCTCGATGCCTTCCATGTAGACACTTTAAATCCAGATTTAACATTTTAAAGAGCCCTATATTGTTGGGAAAACCAGATAACCTCTAATTGAAATTAGATAATAAATCACCATGATCTGATTCTTACATACTATTTATATAAATTAGTGTGCTTGTGGCATTATCATTAGGACTTTATTCTCCCAGAATAAAGATTTTAAAATTAACATAAAAATATGTTGAAAAAATGTGTTTCAACCAATCATTTGAGAAATTAATTCATAGCAATAATCTTCATTTTTTTTTCAATAAGTATAACTTTGACCATGACAATGCCACGTGGCTGGCATGTTATGGCTAGTCCAAAAATAACACTATTTCTTTATTACATTGCACTTAAAAGAGAAAATAATATAGTTACTTGATTTAGCAATCCGAACAATTCATCTTAACTTTGTATAGGTCTCTTGGTATTTTCATTCATAAAATTATTAATAGAAAAAAAATAGAGTATCTATGCTATACACATGCAAAGTATTCTTGGACGAAATGCTATGTCAGTGATTAATATAATAATACAAAACTTGTAGTGAAAATGATTTAAAAATAAACAATGTTGTTTTGCTATAACTGCACTTACATACTTCGGTCATGTACCATGACCAATTCTATGAACTACTGCAAATATGCAGGATAACTAAAGTATTAATCATAAGTTTCAAGATCCTTTAATTACAAGACTCATTCTATAACTCCTTAAAATTGTTATTGAATTTGATATGTTCCTAAGTTTAATAATATTTACTTCACTGCAGAGAAGTTTTGCATCTGACTACTGTTATTGGAAGCCACCCAGGAACTGAAAACATCTCTGTAACAAAAAAAAACACTTTCAAATATTTGCCAATAATAAATTATAGGTCTCAAAATTAATTAAAGTAAATAAACATCTGCATTCTAATGAACTAGGTGAACCTACTTACTAAACTGTATGTGTTAGTTTATTCACTACATACATCTAGTCATAGTTTGTGTAAACAAATTATCCAACAGAAATAAATTACCTATGTTAATCATATGTATCATCATATCGTAAAAAATAAATAATTCATTGAGGTATGAACGGGATCTTGTACTAATACCGCTAAAACAAGGAATATCTTGATACTAAATGAATATGACCCGTGTTGGACAGGTTGCTTAACATCTTGTATGTGGATATGAAATCATTTTATTAATACCACTTTGAAGTTCCATAACTTTTCCATTTATACGCTTCTGCGTATAAACGGAAACGTTACGGAACTTCAAAGTATTTCAATGAGTCATTTACATTTTTTATTTAGTTTTAGTTTAATTTAAAATGCGCGGCAATAGCAGTGCGACACGTAATGGGGATTGTTCACAAAAAATCACCGTCTGATTTTATATTTTTATTACGTAAAATAGGGTATTTTAAGATACTAATTTGAATATTTTTGTATTTTAAGCGTTAGTTTTTTTATAATACGATTTTAAAATTATTTCTTCGATGACGTCATAAGGGACAAGTTTAAATTTATTTCTTTGCCTAGAAAATAAAAATAATAAAAGTAAGTTTTATCTATATATAATCATAGTAATCGGTGCTACTATTTAAATGTCACAGTCATTACTCATTACGTATCGTGATCATTTTAGTGATTTTTCTCGCTAGGCTTATAATTTTTTCGTGTTCAACCATTATTATTTTCTATAGTTATCGTTAATTTTTTTAAAGTGGTCTTTAGGGAAAATCCATGTTACAGAACTTAAATCACATAATGTACAGCTAGATTTTTTTTACATCAGAAGCAGGCAAACAGGCAGACGGCCCACCTGATTGGATTTAGCAAGGTCAAATAAAGGTCAAACGCATTTCTTACAAAATACAAGAAGATCGTACGTTTTTTGGAATTTTAATTAGACAGAAATGATTAGGGACACTATTCATCGAAATGGTTTTTCAAATAGCTAGATTGAAAAAAAGTGAACAATCCCAATTGTCATATCGGATGAAAGCGCGGCAGCCGCTGTGCAATATAATTATTGCACAATGAGCAAATTCACACGCTGATTTCGAAACAATGATCCATATTCTTTTTTTATTATGAACGCGACGTTGATGGCGCCAAAGGAGAACCAAAAACAACAGGAGCAACAATGATGTTTCTTCGTTGGAATCCATTATTGGAATGAAGTGTTCTACCCTAATCTAAACAAGACGCGTGGCTGTAGTTATAAGAAGGCATGTGCTGCTGCCGCGCTACTTGCTTGCATCCTAATCTGAAGGCGCTCTTATGGCAGAAAATGGTAAACCTTTGTGTATGCTTTTTTACATACTTTATACAACTTTGTTTCATTTATTTAGACTTTTTTGTAGGTTTTTTTTTTTGGGTGCATCTTGCAATCAGTCGGCCAGACTATGAGCAGATTTGTTGTGTGCTGTTTTGCATTTGGTGCAAGATGCTGATCAGGACCTTTCCACGATTCAGCGGCGACGACTTAGATTGGCCGCCTCTTGAGTCTTCTTAAGGACTCCGGGATTGTGAGCTGTACCGCTAGCTGGTTGGGATGGTTAAAAAGTCTTGTCCTGTATTTAGAACACCAAGTCTTTATTTCTTCTCTAACTGTTCTGACGTTCAGGTGTTCGTGGACCTCCGAGGTTTTTATAAACCAAAGACAGTTTGCTATTTGCTTCAGGATGTAATTTTGAGCCCTCTGAATTATACTTATACTGGAGTCGCACGCTGAACGCGACAGTTGGATACGTCCATATAGGTTTAAGGAGCATTTCATAGATGAGTAGCTTGTTATCCACTGACAGCTTGGAGTTTCTACCCAGGAGCCAGTAGAGTCCTCTGTACTTCATATTGATTTGATTTTTTGATTTTTGTAGGAATAACAAGAAAATATTTTATATTTAGAATAAAATAGATAACACTTTATGCTAACTAAATATAAAATTACAAAAATGCATGATTACAATATTGACATATTAAAAATAATATATCCTTATCACTTAAAGCAATCTCTTCCAGGCTAACTTAAGGAATAATTTAACCTAATCTGGCGATGTAGATGGTGCGGCATATTAGGTAGAACTTAAACATACATATTTTATAAATTAAATACACTTACTTAAATTACTTTACTAATAAAATACAGACAAACATATTTATAAGATATATAACAATTAAGCATAATTATTTAAGAAAAGGTACTGTTTTCTCAGTGTTCTTAAATGTAGGTAATGGTTTGGCCTCTTTGACAGTAAGAGGTAGCAGATAAAAAGTTATTGAAAAAAAGATGAAGTGTGTGCAAATGTCATTGAGTTTACGATATGTATGAGTGCACAAAATGTGGGAAGTAGAAAGGCGAACAGTCATAATGTTCCTTGAGGTAAAGAGAACTACCAGGAATAATTAATATGTTATAAAGTATTCATGTGTTTGGTAAATTAGAAAAATAAATATGAATTAGTGGATGACACATGATATATTATGATAAATAAATATAGATCTCAGTGTGCCCCTCGCTCATATATTATTTCAAGTGCTCCTTATATTCTTACCTGCAGTGGCTGACAACACATTCATTGGAGCAGTATTCGTCTTCCCACTCACTATTAGGTATAGCTGGGTTTGTGCAGCCTTGACGGATGCACGAAGGTGTACTTTGGTTCTCATTTTGATGCTAAATAACAGTATATTATTAATTTTACATAAAACAATGTTATATAAATTAAATTAACATTTTATAAATTACTCTACATGCCACTGGAAGCTATGGTCGCAATGTGATATACGAATTACAAACTTAAGGTGCTAACTCACAAGAAGTAAAATAAAAATTAATTTGTTGAGCCTTTAAATTTAAAATAGGAAACTGACATTTTCGTAATACAAAATATAAATCAATATAAAATAATAATAAATAAATCAGCAGACAAACAGACATATTTTATATTTCTAAGATAAGCAAGTTACACTTGTGTTATCAGTAATGGTAATACAACTACTAAGATGAGCCAGAACTTTAACCACAAGACCCACATACTTAGGCTGTCATTGGAAGTAATTTTCACACCTTGTTTTTTACTTCACTACAAAAAGAATACTTCTTTTTTGGAGGATTATGGCTTGAACGCAGTTCGCATTGATTTTGCCAATGTACAAACAGATTAAGTAAAAGTGAAATGGCAGCCATTTAAGGTCAGTTGCAGGAATACTTGAAAATTAAGGGTAGTAAAAGGGATTATTATTATGAGTATATTAGTGTTGTTTCTCTTTTATAGAAGTACATTTATGGTTTCTCTAAAACTGCTGTAGAATGCTGTACCATTCTAATTTTATATCAAACACTTGTCTATCTGTTTCTAATTATGAGAAGCCACAAAGTTAAATGTAATACACTATCATCTTCACACTTTAGATCTTTATTGTATTGATAAGTAATCATATTGTTTTCTTCAATCATTTTAATAAATTAACAAAATTATTAACTTACATCAGGTGATGGTTGTGGGGCTCCAGAGTTCCCATTACTGTTAGGAGAGTGCTTTTCTACTTTAGGTTGCACAATTTGTTGTTGAGACTGCTGTTGAGTTTGTTGTTGTTGCTGCTGCTGTTGTTGTTGTTGTTGTTGCTGCTGCTGCTGCTGTTGTTGTTGTTGTTGTTGCTGCTGTTGCTGTTGTTGTTGTTGCTGCTGATGAAGCTGCTGCTGTTGATGCTGATACTGCTGCACTTGATGGGCCTGCTGCATTTGTTGGTGAGTTTGTTGAATTTGCTGTCAACAAAAACATATATGTTAAAAGTGCTGTGTATATACATTATTATACTCCAAGAAATCTGAGAATTTTTTAAATATATTGCAAGAAAAACATTAAAATTACTTTTTTTTAAACATATTGTACTACATAGAAATGGTTTGTTTTACATTGACTAGATATATGGGAAGCTAGCAATGCCACATCTATAAGCATCAATTAGAAAGAATACTTCCAGAAACATGCACATGATTTGGAGACAAAAAATAGAAATGTGGACCCCACACTTGAAAGTAGATACTCTGGACACTACAGTGTAGTTTTTAAAATATGTAGATTATTTTAAAAACTAAATTATATCTTATTTACTAAAATTTAGAAAAATATACATCAAAGTTTACAAAATGCAAATTTTATACAATGTATGAATGCATTGTAAAAAATATGCAATGTAATATCAAAGTATTATTTTAAAAATATCACCTGTTGAGAATGATGATACTGCATAGGTGCATGCACTGATCCCATTGGGGGCGATTGAGAGGGGACCTGTCGATAGCCTGGTGGTGACAACCCTGCATTCTGTTGATAGTTAGTAGGAGACTGTGTGGGCTGGTAGTTCCTTGGCGATTGGGAGACATTGGGTTGGCAATTTTGTGGTGAATTTGTAGGGTTTACTTGATAGTTTTGTGGGGCTTGACTTGGTACACTCTGCTAATTAAAAAATAATTTAATAAAATACAAAGCACAAATATTTTGAACTATGTTAAAGTTACAACATTCTAACAATGGAAGAAGACATTGTGAGACAATATGCATATTATTATTAAGATAAATGCTGTATGAATCCACTGATAAATAAAATCATGGTGGATTTGCCATAAATACCTCCAAATCTTTTGCGCCTGTCTAGTCCATTGAGAAAATTGTATGTAATTAAAGCACCTGTTTAATTTTTACAATAAATAATTTTTTTAATAAAAATTATATGAATTTAAGTTTCCCCACTTCATTGCCTTCAATATGAGGTGGCTTCCATGATATCTGGTGTTGATGCTTTTCACCACAGATAAACATAAGATATTATATTTTATTCTAGAATAATAAAAGGTCTCCCTTCCTAAAAGAGGCTAAAATTCAAATAGATAAATAAATTGGTTTGTTTCTTCTTCATAATTTATAATATGCAATAAGAAATATTTCAAAGCTATGGAATTGGATTTCCATAGAAAATTATTACTAAAACAACTTGAGTATAACTGCACCTAAAAAAAGCCTTAGTATTTTTATATACTCAAAATGTCTTACCGAGTATGACTGCGGAGTTAGAGTCATAGTTCCTTGATAGCTCTGTGGAGACTGTTGTGGATTTGCAGAATATGCCTGGGCTTGTTGACCAGCATAAGCAGGCTGAGTCTGATTACCAGGGTAATTTTGTGGGGTGTATCCCTGTGGCGCTTGGGCTGGCACATAATTCTGAGGGGAGTGACCATTGCCATAAGGTTGCCCTTGGTAGTAATTACCATACGATGGGTTGGCATTATTGGTGTGGTTGTACATTGCTTGATTTTCTTGTTCACCTCCCTAAAACATTCAGAAATATTTATTACATTTCTAACATTTTTTTCTTAATCTAATAAATTATTCAGAATATTTTTTTATGTACTGTTAACAAATATTGATTACATATTAGTACAATAAAAATCGTAAAGTTTTTCGCGGTTTTAATTCTCTTTAAAGAGCACAGTAATAATTATTTGAGAAGCGGTGAAAGACTGACTTTTGGTGACTTACGTTTAGCTTTTGAAATAAAATATATTCAATGCAATAATATCTAGACGGGAAGTAGCATTAATAAACCGGTTTTTTATGAATCTAGAAAAGATGTATGAATATTTAAAACAGGTCAAAATCTTTTGTCTGAATTTCATTTCGGTTTATATTTAAATAACCGTATTTTTCGAATTTTTAAATAAAAATAAAGTAAAAACACATGACAAAACTTATAAAGACACAACATTTAGGTATACAACACAATATAAATGTTTATGAGTAAAGCTCGTGTGATTTATAACCTCAACTTTGAGCTTTGTAGTTTCATTTACCTAAATAAAACCAAGTGAGAAAGTTTACACCTTTTCGAAGCTTTTGAATATACACAATACGGATATTAAAAAACACTATTTATTTATTTATCAAGAAAGTACAAGGCTATTTATTCTTACGAGAGCTGCAAAGAGCTTTCAAAAGCTGTCAATTAGCAGAAAGAAATGACACTGACAGTAACGACGCAGCGACAGTGCGGCGGCAGCTGGGGACGCCATCTTCAGCACGATATTTACAAGTTTTGGGTTAACATATACATCGTATAGATGGCGTTAGTGGTTTTGAAATCGAGCACTAGCTTTGTATATTTGTGGAGGTATTAGACACCTCCGGGTCGGCAGTAGATAAATGAAAATCCAGAACACATGGATACTAGGCACTTTAATTTCACAAACAGAGCGTTATATATCAACACATTGAAGTGCAATAATGACATTGATGATTCGGTGCTTTTTGCCGGGAAAAGAGTCTTTTTTTATCTGTCATAATATGACAGCATTGTTTTCCCTTTTTGTTAGTGATGTGACGCGCGACTAGTGCTGTGCACATAATGCCGCCACACCACCCCCCCACGGAGAAAGATACACCAAATACAGTTTAGGAAACAACAGTATCAAGATACTAATGATGTTTCAAATATTTTAGTTTTAAATGTATGAATTAAAAATATTAATGATACAAAAGAAATAAACAATTATAGGTAGCTACAAACAATAATAGATAGTTATTAAAATAAATAAAAAAAAAAAAAAAATATCAATCAAAATTCTTAAATCTAACACGTCTGCCGGAGCGTGTGGTATACGGTTGTTTAATGTTCTCATCTGGAACTTTTGCAGGCACAGGTAGTTTAGATGGTAACTCTTCTTGGTTGAGTGGTAGAGTAGCTTGTTTAAGTGAGGTAGGCACCTGTTCAGTTTGAATCCGTTCATTATCAATGTGATCTATAAAAGCTGGTTTAAGTCTGTCTACACTCACTACAACTCTGTTGTTTTTAATGGCTAGTGTAACTGTTTTTCCATCATCTGAGCGTTCTAATATTTTAAATGGGCCTGTATATGGCGGTTGCAGTGCGCGGCGCACTGTATCGTCTCTCAAAAAAACATGTGAGGCAGTGGACAACTCTTTAAATATAAACGGAGAGTCTTTACAGTGTCGAGAGGCGGGCGCTGGACGGATAGATGACATTTTCTGGCGTAACTGTATCACAAAATCAGCAGCATCTTCAATTTTTTCTGATATTGAGGGAGGTGTCAACATTTCTCCAGGGAGTCTTAAGGGCTCCCCGTAAACATTTTCTGCCACTGTGGCTTTTAGATCGTCTTTGAATGCTGACCGCATTCCTAGCAAGACCATAGGAAGTGATCTTGTCCAAGAATCTTTATGGCACATTAGCGCTGCCTTAAGCTGTCTGTGAATACGCTCAATCATTCCATTTGCACGAGGATGGTATGAAGTAGTCCTAATGCGTTTCGTGGCAAATCGTAGTAATAGCCGGTTAAACAGGTCGGATTCAAATTGGGAACCTTGGTCCGTTGTAATAATTGATGGAACTCCAAAACGTGAAATCCATTCCCTGGTAAAGGTTTCTGCCACTTCTTCTGCAGTGATAGACCGCATAGGCCAAACCTCGGGCCATCTAGATACTCTATCATTTGCAGTTAAACAATATCGGTACTCGTTGCAGACTGGTAATGGCCCGACTATATCTATGTGGACGTGCATGAACCGCCCAGATGGCGTGTCGAACTTTCCTGAAGGAGCTGAGTTGTGTCTCGTAACTTTGCTACGTTGGCACGCATCACAAGTTCGTGACCAGGTACGGCAGTCCTTTTTCATTGATGGCCAAACGAAACGGTCGGATATGAGGCGCGTAGTGGTGCGGGCACCGGGATGACTCAGATTATGTAAATTGTTGAAAGCTGCTCGTCGAAAGGGAGGAGTCAAATAAGGACGAGGCTTTCCTGTAGAAACATCACAATAAATTGTCGTATTTGTACCTGGTGGACTAACTTTAGAGAGATTTAGACTAGAACCAGTTTGTAACAAATTTTCAAGCTCCGAATCTGAAGATTGTGATTTTGCAAGTGCATTGTAATCTTGATCCAAGGAAATGGCATTGATATCGATACGCGACATTGTATCGGCGACGATATTTTCTACGCCCTTGATGTACTGTATATCAGTGGTAAATTGACTAATAAATGATAGCTGGTTTAGCTGTGGAGGTGGTAGCTTCTCCCGTCGCTGTAAAAATGCGTATAGGAGTGGCTTGTGGTCGGTGAATATTGTGGTGTGCTGGACTTCAAGGATATATCGAAAATGTTGGACACTTTCATACACTGCTAGTAATTCTCTATAATAAGCCGGCCACTGTTGTTGCTGTGGTGTAAGTTTCTTGCTAAAAAAAGAAAGTGGAAACCATTGACCATTTATCTTTTGTTGAAGGCAAGATCCAACATGGACGCTGGATGCATCAGTGAACAGGCCTAGACTGGCATTATTCAATGGATGCTGCAATAGCGTTGCTGACGATAAGCTTTCCTTACAGGCTTCAAATTTTTGGAGTAGTTCCGGGGACCAAGGAAATGGCTTAGCACCTTTGCTGTTTGTTGCAACCAGTGCCTCAATTAGTGGAGCCTGATACTTGGCAGCATGAGGAACAAAACGCCGGTAGTAGTTTAGCATACCAAGGAATCGACGCATGCCTTGAACTGTCTCGGGAGGCGGGAAATCCAATAAGACTTGGATGCGATCCTGAGGAGGGCGTGTACCTTCACTGTTTATGTGATAGCCCAAGAAATTAACTTCGTCTACTCCTAGAATACATTTGGAAGGATTTATCACAACTCCATAATCCTGTAGACGTTTAAATAAGGTTCGAAGGTGTTCCCTGTGAAGAGTCTCATTAGCAGAATGGACGAGGATGTCGTCGACATAAGGGAAACAGAAATCAAGACCCCGAGTGACCTCATCAATAAATCGCTGAAATGTCTGCCCCGCATTTCGCAAACCGAAAGTCATAAAAGGAAATTCGAAGAGGCCAAACGGGGTAATGATTGCGGTTTTCGACACGTCCTCTTCAGCGATCGGTATCTGATGGTACGCTTTGACCAAATCGATGGTACTAAATATTTTTGAACCAGAGAGATTATGGGCAAAGTCATGTATATAGCGCACAGGGTACCTATCAGGTACCGTTCTGGCGTTTAAAGCGCGGTAGTCGCCGCATGGTCGCCAGGTATCGTCCTTCTTAAGAGTCATGTGTAACGGCGATGACCAAGCACTTTTAGATGGTCGAGCTGTACCAGATCTCACCATGTCCTCAAATTCTTTCTTAGCTGATACTAGCTTTTGAGGAGCCAAACGGCGAGGGCGACACGAAATCGGTGGTCCATCTGTTGTTTTAATATAATGCACCGTGTTATGCTTGACAATTCGAGGCAATCCAGGTGGTCGTGCGATATCTGGGAACTCTCCCAAAAGTTCAATGAAAATGGGTTTTCCAGATGCAATTGTTCGAACACTCGGTTGATCAATGTCAGTAGTGGGGGCGATGGATGATAGTCCTGTAGTTCCATCCACTATCCTCTCATTGCGACAGTCTGGCAATAGGTGATAAAATGCTAAAAAATCAGAGCCAATAATGGCTGAGTTGACATCAGCTATGACGAACTGCCAGATGAAGTCACGGCGTAGACCAAAATTAAGTTTAAGATTGATTGTGCCATATGTCTTAATGCAGCTACCATTGGCTGCGCTTAAATCATAGCTGGTAGCCCTTCTGCGTGATGGTAGCCAATTATGCGGATAACAACATAGGTCAGATCCAGTATCAATTAGGAAACGGCGCTTGGTCACTTGGTCCGTGACAAACAAGCGGCGGCCAGTACTATGGCAGTCAGTTGCCGCTGTTACTGACTGCTGTTTAAGTTTTCCGCTTTCCAAGTGCACGGGCTTACACACTTAGTAGCCTTATTACCCCACCTACGATGGTACCAACATGTTTTGGGACCACGAGTTGATGATGAGGATCGGTCACGTGGAAATCGATTCTGTCGTCTAGATAGAGCAGCAACCTGGTTGTTAACCTCTTCTAGCTGCTGGGCTATTGAAGCAAGAGTCAAACTGTTTGAGGATGTGGCAGTAGTACATACCATAACAGGAGTTGGAGCCAACTCTATAATTTTGTCGGCCAGTTCTGACACTTTATCTAGGTCCAGGTCAGCCTGTGCGGCCAGTATAGCTTGAGCTTGCTGGGGCAGGCGGCGCAACCAAAGTTGACGTATAATTTTATCATCTGTAAGTGTACTCCCTGCGAGAGAACGCAAGTGCCGCAGGAACTGTGATGGTTTTCTATCACCAAGCTCCTCATCACTCAAAAGTTGGTGTACCCGTTTTTCCTGAGAGATTGAAAGGCGCTGTATAAGTACATTTTTTAGTTTTTCATATTTTCCTTCAGATGGTGGGTTTGTTATTATATCTTCAACCTCGCTTGCTAGTCTTTGGTCGAGGTGACCAACTACATAATTGTATTTTGTAGTGTCTGTCACAATATTTGCAATTTGGAACTGAGCTTCTATTTGGGCAAACCACATTGCTGGTTTGTCGGTCCAAAATACAGGCAATTTAACAGCTACCCTACACACATTTGATTCTCTCTCCCTTCGTTCAATTTGTTTTTGTAGTTCTGCATTAGCAGCTAGGAGTTGTTGCAATTGTTCTTGCACTTCTTTATTTTCCATTGTGTAAGAGAAAAATAAAATAATTGAATGCTAAAAATTACAAATAACATGGATAAGTAAATGAAGTTATGAATACCACACACTCCGCAGAAAGTAGTCGAATAAATTTATTGCGAGGTAATACAGAAGGTATGTACTAAAATTAGTATTAGGTATACACTCCACTTTCCAGAGTTTAGTTAAATTAAACAAGCTGTTATTTTCTAGTTATCAGGTTCACAGAACTGAAATAAAAATGAAGTTCTTAATGTATGCTGCCAAACAATATATGCTAAATATTTTTTAACAATAAATGCAGCTGTATATAAGGGTGACGAAGGAAAATACACAAGGAAGTGAAATGCTTACTCTTACCTATACTTATGAGTGATGTGACACCTCCGGGTCGGCAGTGGATAAATGAAAATCCAGAACACATGGATACTAGGCACTTTAATTTCACAAACAGAGCGTTATATATCAACACATTGAAGTGCAATAATGACATTGATGATTCGGTGCTTTTTGCCGGGAAAAGAGTCTTTTTTTATCTGTCATAATATGACAGCATTGTTTTCCCTTTTTGTTAGTGATGTGACGCGCGACTAGTGCTGTGCACATAATGCCGCCACATATTCATGTATGATGTATCTTTTAATAATCTAATTATTTTAGCATAAACATATTTTTTTAACCTGTCACCTGTCACAGGTGGCGTGTTCTCGTTTCGGAGGCCAAGACACATTTTGGGTCGCTGAGCCATCGGAGTTAGTTAAATTTTTTTTAAATAGTTTCATACATATTCTTACCTTGGAAACTAGACTTGCTCGGTATGCAGCCAACGCCTTCAAGTATTCCTTTTTAGCTACTTCTGTTTTTTGTTTATATACCTGTTAAATTAAAATACAAAAAGTCTATATACTACTATGACAACTGTGTATTAACAGAAAATATTTTAAACATAATTATAATAGGTATTAACATTAGATACAAAAGATTCTTACGCTTTTGTGTTCTGAGTCCAGCCCATCCCACATAGAAGCTACAATTTTAGAGACCTCGCCAAAACTGGCGTTGGGATTTTGTCCTTTTATCGCAGCTTGCGTATCGCGAAAGAATAATGCATACGCTGATACGGGTCTAAAATAAAATTAAAATAACAATAAATTTCATAAGTTCGGCAAATATTTGATTAATTTACATTTAAATATAGACAGATAGACATTTGGTAATGTCTATTTTATCACAAAAAGCAATTTTCTTCCAGGTAACCTGAATCAAAGGAAATACGTAACTTATTTATTACATATTAATGAAGAGAAAAAAAATGGAACAGAAATATTAATGGCACACATGGACAGAAGATAACAATTTAAGGTAGAGAAATTAGAACAACATTGTTGTATAAGGTTTACTACAGCGCATTTTTTTAGTAGCTCACAACGCTTAAAAAGCTCCGTCAGCCGTCTCACCTGGCGACCGCGGTTATAGTCGTGGAAAACGTCACTAATTACGTCATAATTTTTGATCACGCAACGCTTACAACGACCCATGTTAATTGGGTCGACTAACCGTTCCACTACAGTTTATGATTGTAACGCCCGCAAGCAAGTGGAACGGGAAAAATCACGGTCGTGAACGTGGTCGTTGTGAGCTACTAGTGGAACGTAGCTATAATGTTTCCTCGGTAAATTTTTAAAATATATGGCAAAGGTTTTCGATTTCGGTTTTATGACATCTATGTACAGAGTTCCAGAGAACGACGTGGCGAAGATTTGGAATAAAATGTTGAAGATTATAATAAGAATACATTTAATAATTTTATTTATTCCATACTTTTGCGGTTCGTTAGGGTCACGTTTTTTCTTCTTCTTTTGAACTTTAGGTTTTTTCTGCATTTGGCCGCGATTGATTCCATTTTCCATGGGTTCTGGTGATGACCTTTTAACACCCATGTTGCTTACGCCCATCTAAAACAAAAACTTAATCTCGAATTCAATACAGTCTAATTACTAGGCCTAATAGTAATCTTAAATATTAATTATAAAGCCATTTTAGTATAAAAGAATTGGGTAAAAATTAAATAAGTGGCTAAATCAAATCCCCGACATTTTTGATCCAGCAAAATTGATTATTATTGAAATTACTTATTATTAATTATATTTAACGTCATATTTTCTACCCGGTGATATTTTCAACTTCACACCTTCGGTACACTACATCCTACTAATATTATAAACGCGAAAGTTTGTAAGAATGTATGGATGTATGTTTGTTACTTTTTCACGCAAAAACTACTGAATGGATTTTGATGAAACTTTACAATAATATACACATGAGAATAAGACACATAGGCTATAATTTATAAAGATATAGTGTGAATTATCCAAAATATAACTATTATCCATCACCACGCGGGTGAGACCGCGGTGCGCTGCTAGTAACTTATAATATTGTCTTATTCTTATGCCAATTTATTATAAGTTAGTTTAAATCGTCATTTTCCTGCCTTGTCATTCTTCTGTAACTGTCTTCTGTCATTTATTTTCACCAGAAACTTGAAAATAAATATATTACATACCCTAATAAATACATCAGGAATTTAAGAAAGTATGTCATATAATAACTAAGTAATTTTATGACGCTTTGGTATGGTGATCCAGGGAGGAAACATAACCAGCCTTCTGGGCACCTTAGGGCGCGTTTCCACTATGTCGTGACGACAGATAGTCGTGTAGTTTTAAGTGTCGTGGCTTATATGTTTAAATGGAGGTGTTCACATATAGAACGACACGACTTACTGTCGTCTACGACATTTTTTGCAGTGACGACATATCGTAATGACAGTGGGAATGGCTAGCACGACAGTCGTAAAACGATAAAAGATCGTTAAACATTTTTGACGACAAACAGTCGTTATAATGGGAACAGCTAGAGACGACAGTCGTCCAACAATGAATTAATCGTTACGACATAGTGGGAACGCGCCCTTACCCATAGAAGACAGTGATCTAGGCCCAGCATTCTACTTATAGTCCAGAGGGATTATTGGTAGAATACACTATATACAAGTTAAGTATTCTTTTATTGTATTACATTATTTATGGCATTGTAAAAAAAGTAATCTAATGTTAAATTGTTTATTGACATATATAATTGAGATTATTTTCAGAATCGTCATTTTTCTGGCTGGCCAACAGCAAAATAGCGACTGTAAGACAGGTAAATATTTTTCAATGTGGTTTTCTGATGTTGTAACTTTTTAAAATTCCATGTTAAAGCTATAATTTTTCTTAGTATGTGAAAATTATTTTTTTGTCAATAACAAGAAGAATTAAAAGGACAAACGCAAATTTGTTAAATTTTTTAAATTTTACCCACTTAATTTTTACCAAATTACAGATAATCAAAACTATGAAGTACATACATACATACATACATAACTTCACGCCAGGTCCCTTGCGGGGTAGGCACGAACAACAAAACTATGAAGTGTGATATTTTATTTGATGTTTCTATTACTTTTAAATTGCCATGGTAACAGAATGTTTTAAAGTGTTAAAATTTAGTTTGAACTATCGTTATTGTCATACAATTTTATAAAATACTAAGAATTAAACAATTCAACTACATAATTTACTTATAAGCAAAAAAAATAAAAAATAATAATAAAGAAATAGTTCATTGGCAAAACTAAACTGATTAATAAAAACAGATGAACTAGATAATATAAGAAGAAAATAGTATGTATCTATAATATATGTAAAGCGATAAAATTTGCCTATACCTGATGAAGCGTAGTTTGTTGCTGCCGGCTCGCTGAGCAATAATGGATAGGCAGTAGGCTTTCCGCATCACCAGGCAACTACCAACAAACAACCAATTCATTAGATTTGTATTATTAGATTCAATTTATTGGATTCTACTTTTAATTAATGTTAAATGTGAAGAAATTGTGATGCCAATGAACTATTGCGGGTTTGAAAAAAGTAATTAAAGATATTTAAATTAGGATATTGGGAATTAAAAAAAGAACTTTTAAAAAATATACATTAAAATACCATAAATAAACATAACAATGCGTGATTTCAATATATAGAAAAATAAGAAGCATTGTATTCATAAAAAAATGTTAATTTTTTATTTGTACAAATTATAACTCAAGTAGTGAGTGGTAAAATTTAGCAAACTACTGATTTTATAATGACATTTATATATGTAGTTTGGCTGACGAAAGTAAACACTCTAATTATATACAAACTTTCATATACAAAATGGGCGCGTTCCTCTAGTAGCTCACAAAGCCCAAAATACTCCGCGTCAACCGCTCCACATAGCGACCATGGTCGTGGCAAAAACCTCACTAATGAAACGTCATTATTTTTATCAAATAGCGCTCACAATGACCCATGTCAAGAGGTGGGTTGAAGTGAGCGTTGACCACAGAGCATTAATCTCTCTATCCAGTGATATTGAAAAAGGCCCGATTATCAAATCAAACGATGACATCTGTGTATTTCGTCGTTAGTGGCAATGCTTCATAATCCTTTCCACTAGAGTTTATGAGTATCACCCATAAGCAAGTACGGGAAAAATCGCGGTTGTGAACGTGGTCCTTATTAGTCTCATGTGGAACGTAGCCATAGTTAATACAAAATTATATGTCAATGTTATTATATCAAAACATTGTCGTTATTATTGACACTATTGTTATTTTGGTGTAATTGTATTTTAGCATTTACGTGGCCAAAACACAAATAAAACCATTAATAGCGAGGTGCAGAAGTTATTTATAGTATAGTAGTATATTAGTTTGCAAGATTTCCAAATTCAACAGCAATAAAAAATGAAGCTAAATTTAAAAAAAAAACAAGATTGTTTACATATTGTATAAACACTATGGCTACGTTTCACATAAGACTCACAAAGACCACGTTCACGATTGCGATTTTTCCTGATCCACTTGCTTGCGGGTGTTATCATCTTAAACTGTAGTGGGACGGATTATGGAGCGTTGATATCATTAACGACAAAATACACAAATGTCATTGAAAATCGCGCCTTTTCCAATGCCAATCGATTGAGAGAATTAATGCTCTGTGGTCAATGCCCACTTGAGCGCTGTGTGATCGAAAATAATGATGTCGTTAGTGACGTTTTAGTCACGACCATAACGACGGTGGTCGCTATGTGGAACGATTGACGCGGAGTGTTTTGGGCGTTGTGAGCTACTAGAGGAACGCACCCTATATGATGGTTTGGAGTTGCCATATGTGTATTTTTTTTATTTGTCACACTTTTCATTTTCTACTTTCATGAGCTAGATCCTAGTAATCCTAGTTCATATTGAATCAACTATCTCTATTTGATGCCCTTATAGTTTTACTCCAGTGTCTGTTTGTGTATCATAGCTGATTACCTCATTATTCACACGGAAGAATGACATTTGCCCTGTAAAACATAACTTTGTATATCTTCTCAATTCTACAAGACCAGATATTGCCATCGATTATTCTTCTCATGTTTTTTATACCAAATTAGTACATCATTAAAAATTCTTAATAATTTTATTTACGCAGCAATTGTCATTAGGTATTATTACAGTTAGAGATAAGTTGCGTATTTAAAATTTGTGAATATTTTTTTTTAATGTTGGTAATAAAAATTTAATGGTTAGGTTAGCTAGTTATAATCAAGTAGCTCTTTTTGCATAATTTTAACATGTTTTTATTTTAGAGTTATAATGAGAAAGAAACACAAAGTGATTATCTGGGGTTGCCAACCATACTTTATATAAACATATCCTAAGTACTTTATTTTGATAAATATATTTCATAATTTTGCATAAAAATAAAGTAGGTGAAAATACTCTATTTCCAATATTTACTCTGAAGCATAAAATGAAATACTTATATGTATAATTACTGAATTATTAGCCATCCAGGTTTCACTGAAAGAGTTTATTCAGTAATGAATCTAAAATGGCGAGAAAGAAGGAACAGGACATCTATAAATTTAATAAAGAATGAAATTAAGTTAAGAGAGCAGCAGCGCATTTGTACCACCTTTGATGTTGCAAATGTCTATAGGCGATGGTAACCGCTTTCCATTAAGTGGGCCGTCTGCCTGTCTGCTGATCTCTTGCCATAAAAAAAAAGAATTGTTTGTTTATTTAAATTTAAATTGGGAATGTAAAGATAGCTTCCAAAAATTTAAGGATAATGAAAAGTTGTTAGTGTGTGTTAGAAGCACGCAAAAATAGTGTCTCCAAGAGCAGAAAGAAATAAAATATTGAAAAATATTTTTTCTACTAAATACTTTAATTTTTGCCCCACTTAAAAAATGTAAGACATTATTTTTCTCAAAATAGTTGGCAACCCTACTTTTATCTCTGATTTCCAGATGGTTAAGCTTAGTAATTTTTATTTATATCAACAGGCCATAACCCACAAGAATAGATAGATAGATAGTTATATCAACAGCTCCATTACCAATGTAGATTTAAAAAAATGAGAGATGACATGTGGGTAGTCTACAAACAATTTCACTTGAGCCATAAACCACCCCATGAATACAATTCAACATCTAAACATTTTACAAAACTTCTTTGTGTATATGTAAAATAATATAGGACACGGCCCATAGGACCCACTATCGAGCCTGGACTTGCCCACTTTTTAAGGGGAATGGCCAGAATGCCTTCATGTTTATCCAATGTGGACTAGCAATTTTGACACATCTCAATGAGGATATTTCAATATGATCTTTTCTCTTACTGTTAAACAATTATTACACAACTAAGGAAAACAAAAATCTTTGTAAAAAAAAAACAAATTAATATATTTGTAAATACTAATATAACATACTATAAATAATTAAGTCTAAAATGTACTTGGACTATAGTAGAATTATTTTCTCTGTGCAGTTTGGGTTATAAATAATCGGAGCGGTGAAGCGAGTATTTCACTCTCTCTTCCACTCACGGGCCTTATGGGCAGGCATAGTGATACGCATTATTGTTGTCGATAAGCATTATTGATAGTGTATTTAGTTTTGACATTTTGTGGGTTAGTGATATAAATGAAAGAAAAAAAAAAAACAACATATTTATTAAAATAAGAATAATAATGATTTAAAATAAATTAATAATTAGGTATGTATGTATTAAAAAACTATAAGTACAAAAGTTTAAAATGTAACAAATTATATTAAAAATAAATATAAATACTTACATCTAAGTTTAAAGTTAACAGCAAAAAAGATAATAATGATTTTTATAAGAATGATAATCTTTCTTTGATAAGAATGAGTTTTTATCAATGGCGTTGTGCCCGCGCAACATGCTCACCGCCCTAGCCGGGCTGAGGCCGAGTTTAATTTATGACCCAAACTGCACGGAGAAAATAATTCTACTATAGTTATATTTTTACAATTTAAAATTAGTAAATGGTCAAGAAAGACCAGCCCCTGGTACCCTAGTGGCAGAAAAGAAGAGAGAAGAGGGATATTGGTTTGACAACAAAACAACTGTAGATTGGCAACTTATTTTTAAATCTCTTTCATGTAATTTATGAGTTAAAAATTCATTGTTCTTTACTCATATCTAAATTTTTTACCTGAGAATGATGGGAAGGCACACTGTCATCCGAGTCATCACTAGTAGTTCCTGGAGGTGATGCTCTTTGTGGCGATCCATAGACAGGACCAGAGGGTTGGGTAGGTGTGCTTGGAGTAGGAGGGCCACTCATAACTTGTGCTGGTTGCATCATTAGTAGTCGCTGCTGCCCTCCAGGTTGTTGTTGAATTATGTAGTTACCAGCTGGTGCACCCGCACTACTGACAAACATCTTCAGTCGTTTATTTCATCAAAACACTGACTTCGTAACTAATTATATGATTTTAATGGACATTTACCATTCTATAAGGGGTTTTGTATTACACTAGCTGTGAGTCTATGTACTCACAGCTGGTGTATGCCAATGACAAAATATATAACTGAAAAAATGCAGATGTATGAAGAAATTACCTGTGTGATGTTACTGGTGTATGAGGTTCTTGTAAATAAAGGGGTTGTTGATAAGATGGCGCTCCACCAGGCGGTGCCAGTCCGTCCTGAGCTGGGTTCATCATGCCAACCTAAACAAAAAAATATACATACAGGTTTCTAGTTTCCAAAATATGGGTTTCTAGTTCTAAAATTGAAATGTGATTCTTTCAATATACAATAAAAAAATAAGTATGTAGTCTACTATTTATTTTGTGTATTGTGAGAGAAAGGTGAAAAAGGCATATTAATTTCATTCCGAAGCTTTAGTGTTTAGGTTATGTTGATGTAATGTGTGATAAATATTATCGTGCTTGGTATTAAATCTAATAAGTACATAATGCATTATGAATAAACGCATTTATTCCTACCCTGTTTAGCTTACAGCTTTAATATTTCAGAGGACGTTTAATTTATAAGATAAAAACACATTATAAGCGATATAACACCACTACAACAATATTATTTTTGTATAAAAACACCGTACCTATAAAGTTATTATCAATAATATTGTAACTACGTTTAAATATTTTTTTTGCTTATTATTGACAATTAAAATCTTAATTCTTATTTAAGGCACTTCTTTTAGTATTTTATGTTAGTAATTAAAGATTTCCTTCAAATTCGATGATTTAAAATTAAAATAACACCTCTTATTATATTAAAATGTACTCTTATACTCTGTATACTCTATGAAGCGTTTTTTGTTGTTTATGGCTTGGCAACTAGGCCTTTAAGCCAGGCGCAGTTGTATCGAGATCGACGCCATTCAACAGAGTTCTCGTGAAAACTCGAAAGGCCACATTTGGCTATACAGTTCACAATTCTTATAAAAACACATAATTACTATTCAAAAACTATCAATATCCTACAACTATTGTTCATTATAGAGTAATTTTACACATTTTTAGTAAATAAAACTGCACAGAACAACGTCCCCTTTCATTTCCCGCCAAAAACTCCTCCATCTCCTCTGTGAAGTGTGATGACAATGGACAATAGTCTTGTATAGCTCGTGACCGATGTACTATTAGGGACCGGTTCCCTACACTGTCCTAAATGAAACGTTTCACATTACCAAACGTTAATCGGTCTATTATTATTATATTATTATAAGAACATTTGGTCACTTCGTACAACGCTCGGCGCTAAGCGATGAGAGCGGGTGAGCGGTTAAAAGCGGCAGAGGTATTAAAGCGGTTACCGGTTAGAGCAATTGAGCTTGATAGAGCGGGTAAGAGCGACAGAGCTATATATATAAGTGGTGAGCGGTTAGAGCGACTGAGCTGATAGAGCCGGCGAGCTGTTAAGGTTTAAGGTACCCACACATTACGGCTCGAACCGAAGTCGGCCGCAGTCATCATTAGACTGCTGCCGGCAGCGGCCGCGAAGGGTGTCGGCTATCGCGAGGTCTTCGCAAAGGCCTCGACGGTGGTCGACATCACCGCCATGGGCCTCCGCGAGGGGCTGAAGGTGGTGCGGACCGCCAGGGACGCGCGTCTCCTCGAGTTCCAGCCGGGACCCGAGAGCGCGGCCAAGGCGGACCGCGTCGCCGAAGCCCTGCGCGGGGCCCTAGAAGGGATGGCTGAGGTCGTCCACCCCGTAAAGCGTGGGGAGCTTTACGTCTCAGGGCTGGACGACTCAGTCACGGTCGATGGGCTTCGTGACGCGATCGCGCGCGCAGGCAACTGCCGGCGCGACGACGTGCTCACGAAGCACATCGGTGCAGGACCGAGCGGATTGGGCGCATCGTACGTGCTGTGCCCCGTCGCTGCTGCCAAGACCATCGTCGGGCTGGGCTACCTTCTGGTTGGCTTCACCTCGGCGAAGGTCGAGGCACTGGAAGCCAGACCGATACGTTGTTACAGATGTTTCAACGTCGGTCATGGCACCCAAACTTGTCCGGACACGTGCCCGGATCGGACTAACTTGTGCCTCCGCTGCGGTAAAAGCGGACACAAGACTGCACGGCACGGAAACCCCACTGCGCGGCGTGCGCGGCGGGGGGACTGAACGCGGCCCACCCCACGTTGGCGAGGTTCTGCCAACCTCCCTACGTGAGGGGCCAATTCGTCCACTCGCGGGCGAGACCACGTACCGGCAAATCGGGAGTACAGACAATGGACACCTCCAATGCCTAGTACGCCCGTAACAACGTTCTTCCAAGCTAACGTAAACCACTCCCCCACCGCTCAGGACTTGTGCCTGCAGGCGATGGCGGAGTGGCAAGCGAATTTAGCCGTAATAAGTGAACCTTATTACGTCCCTCCTTCTGGGAACTGGGCGGGCGATCTCGATGACATGGTAGCGGTGGTGGCCAGAGCCGGGTCCGGCACACCGCTTACATGTCTCGAAAGAGGAAAGGGCTATGCTGTGGCGGAGAGCGGGAGTATCGTCGTCATAGGAGTTTACTTTTCGCGCAACCGCCCCCTGGCGGAGCTCGAGCTTCACTTGGACGCCGTCGGGGCTGCCGTACGCAGACTGTCGCCCAAAACGATCTTCGTGATGGGCGACTTCAATGCAAAGCACCTCTCCTGGGGAAACGTACTCACGGACCCTAGGGGTCGGGCGGGCGAGGATTGGGCTCTTCAAGCCGGCCTGACCATACTGAACCAGGGGTCGGTCCAGACCTGCGTGCGCGCGCGGGGTGGATCGATCATCGACCTGTCATTCGCCACTCATACGGCCGCCCGCAGAGTGACCGGATGGAGGGTGCTGGAGGAGGTGGAGTCGCTCTCTGATCATCGGTACATCAGATTTGAGCTCACGACCCCCTCCTCCGGTCCGAGCCCTGTTCACCGTCGCCCCCCTCTCCTCCCGCGTTGGGCCCTTACCAAGCTCTCTCGGAAAGCTGGGCCTACCCAGCCGACTTCGCGAATCTGGATACGCAGGCAGAGCACATGCGCAAGACCCTGACGAGGGTTTGCGACGCTGCGATGCCACGCGTCTCCAAGCGGCGGCCTCCGTGCAAGCAATCGGTCCACTGGTGGACCGAGGAGCTGGGCGAGATGCGAAAGGCAGTTCGCATCATCAGCCACAGGCTCAAACGCTGCAGGGCGCGCCGTCCTCCGGACTTCGTCGCGGAAAATGGACTCGTGGGCGAGTTTAGAGAGGCCAGAAAGGCCCTTTCGATTGCAATATTGCGATCGAAAGCCCGGGCTCGGGCCGAGCTCCTCGAGACGCTCGATCGGGACCCTTGGGGGCGCCCGTACCGTGGGGCCCGCAACAAGTTGCGGCCTTGCACATCCACGGTCACGGAAACGCTCGAACCCGAGGTGCTCCGGTCGGTTATCGATGGGCTCTTCCCGGAACCGGGGATCTTCACTCCCCCCAGTATGGGTCCACCCATTCCCGACACCCCCACGGACGAGGAGCCTCACTCCATCTCCGAGGGGGAGCTAGACGTCGCCCTGGACCGGCTCCGGGGCAGGAAGACGGCACCGGGACCCGACGGGGTTCCAGGTCGACTCCTCTTCCTGGCTGCAAAACACCTACGCAGCCAGCTGCGGGACCTCTTCGAAGCCTGTATTCGCGCAGGTAGGTTCCCGTCGCAATGGAAAGAGGGGCGTTTGTGCCTAATTCCCAAGGGATGTCGGCCTCCCAACGATCCGTCCGCCTACAGGCCCATAGTGCTGCTGAACGAGGTCGCCAAGGTCTTCGAGAAGATCTTGGCGGAGCGGCTTGTGAAGCATCTAGACACTGTGGAGCCGGGGCTATCAGATACGCAGTTCGGGTTTCGGCGGAGGCGCTCCACGATGGACGCCTTCGAGACGCTGCGAACGTTGACGGACGAAGCCGTCCAAGCGAAGGACGTCGTTCTTGCAGTGTCGCTAGACATAGCGAACGCCTTTAACAGCCTCCCTCATGAGACGATCAGGGAGGGGCTCCGCGCGCACGGAGTCCCCCCGTACCTCACGAGGCTGTTGGGCGAGTACCTGCGAGATCGGCACGTCCTTTGGGAGGGTGGTGAGTCCGCCAACCACGTGTTAGGTCGGCGACGTGTCGCGTGCGGCGTTCCACAGGGATCGGTCCTCGGGCCTATCCTTTGGAACGTAGGCTATGACTGGATCCTTCGGGTGACGGTCCGGCCCGGAGTAGGGCTGATCTGCTTTGCGGACGACACCCTACTCACGGCACGCGCCGCGTCTTTTGCGGAATCCGTGGACGTCGCCAACGACGGGCTGGCGATTGTCGTAGATCGAATAGCTAGGCTGGGCCTGAAGGTCTCCCCCGCGAAAACGGAGGCCGTCATGTTCCATAGGAAATTCCGGAATCCTCCCCCGGACTTGTCCGTTACAGTTCAGGGGGTGGCGATTAGAGTAGGGCCCACGATGAAATATCTTGGGCTAGTCCTTGACGGGAAATGGCTGTTCAAAGCGCACTTTGAGCAGCTAGTTCCCAAACTTCTGAATTCCGCGGGCGCACTCTCCAGGCTTCTTCCTAACGTGGGGGGGCCGGGGGGTGCGACGCGGAAGCTTTATTCCGGCATCCTGAGGAGTATGGCGCTCTACGGTGCGCCCGTCTGGTTCGATTCGCTTCACCGCCACAACCGAACCCTGCTGCACCGCGCGCAGCGGGTTCTGGCCGTGAGGACCATACGGGGGTACCGCACAGTGTCGTGGTCGGCGGCGACTCTCTTGGCAGGCGAGCTGCCCTGGCCTCTCCAGGCAGACGTCCTGTCCAGAGTTCGTCGCACCCGGCAGGATGCCCTAGCTAGAGGACTGACCTTCTGTCAAGTCGAATTAGAGACGGTCAGGAAGCGGGAAACCGCCTCCTGCCTCGTCGCCTGGTCTCGTGACCTCGAACACCCTGTGGCCGGCGGCTATACGGTGGATGCAATCAGGCCGCAGCTGGAGAGATGGGTGACCCGCACCAGCGGAACCCTGACCTTCAGGACGACTCAGATACTGACCGGACACGGTTGTTTCGACCAGTATCTGTTTCGCATTGTGGGCTGCTTGCCTTCCCCGGACTGCCGCCAATGCGGCGCACCCGATACGGCGTTACACACGCTTGTTGAGTGCGCTGCATGGACGCCTCAGCGTTTCGAGCTCGAGACACACGTAGGAGCCGTCCGATCGCTTGGCGACTTGGTAACGGCCATGTTGCACAGCGACGACCGCTGGGAGTTTGCGGTCTCTTTCTGTGAGGCGGTAATGTCTCTAAAAGAGGCCGCAGAAAGGGATAGGGAGCGAAGTCCTGCAGCGCGTGCTAATGTCTCCACCCGAGGTCGCCGGCCTTCAGCTAGCACCCGGAGAGGCAGGTACGCGCATTACTTCCCTCCCCGAGTTAGGTTCCGGTACGAGGGGCCCCTTGCTACTAGGCAACGCAAGGGATTCAACTGCCCCCGTTTCGAAGTGGGGTGTGTTCTCCCAGGGCACACTCCAGGCACTTTATTGCGCTGGATCGACTGTTGCGTAACTATGTTCTATATCTCAGTCTTTCCTTCACAACAAAGCGCAGGGTCGACGGGAGGAGAGGTTTTTTAGTGGGTATTGAGGTTGCTCGCCCGTGCGGCATCGCTCTGAGTCTTCCACACTCCTCAGTGTCAAGCCATCGCGGACGAAGCGCAAACAAAGCATACTATTGCTAGCGTTATCGCCCCCGGTGGATGCGCGCCGTTTCCTAGTGACGGCCCTGAGAGTGCGTAAATCGGTCAGCATTTTTCCTCGCCTCAAACAAAAAAAAAAAAACCCACACATTACGGCTGACGACGCGTCCGAGCAATGTGACGCGGCTAGTGTGTTGCCAACTCTCTTCGGAGATAACGTGCTTTTTTTTTTTGAGGCGAGGGAAAATGCTTAGACCGATTTACGCACAAACTGGGCCGTTGCTAGGAAACGGCACGCGTCGACCGGGGGCGATAACACTGCAGCAATAGTATGCTCTTGGCAGTGCCCGTCCGCGATCGATGACACAGAATAGTGTGGCGACTCCGAGCGTTGCTACACGAACGAGCAACCCCAATACCCACTAAAAACCCCCTCCTCCCGTGACGACCCTGCGCTTTTGTTTGTGTTGGAAAGGCTGAGATTTGGAACATAGTTACACCCAGTCGATCCAGCGCAATAAAGCGCCTGGAGTGTGCCCTGGGAGAACACACCCCACTTCGTTGACGGGGGTCGATGGTCCCTTGCTTTCCTAGCTGCTAAGGGCCCCCCGTTAACGGAACCTACCTCAGGGAGGGAAGTAATGCGCGTACCTGCCTCTCCGGGTGCCAGCTGAGGGCAGGCGACCTCGAGTAGAGACGTTACGTGCTATGTCAACTCTTAAAAAGCGCTAGATTGGCACGAATTTGGAAAAAGCCCTAATAATAAATAAATTCCTTTATAACAAAATGCTTGTGTTCTTACGATAGTATTACACGTCGAGATTTCAATGAAGATTTATAGAATTTAAAAAATACGCTAAATAAGGTGCTAAGCGCTGAATAATAACTTTGTATGTTAATAGAGATAAAAATCTAGCACTGAAAGCACTAAGTTGGCAACAGTATGCATCTTGTAGACTTGTCCGAGTGCTTATAGGGATACAATATCGCTTGTTCTGTTACAGATATAATAACCTATTACTTATTTCAGATTTTGGCATACTTTTGTAATTTAATTTATAATATAACTGGCTATGCCAGCAAAACTTCGATTGCATTACTATATATATGACGACAACGCGTTTGTTGGTGAATTGAAATTGCGGGCACCAAATGTAAGTGGCAAGAGCGATATCTTTTGGACTATATTCGTCTATTCCAGAAAAGCGGTTCTATTTATCGGGATGAGGAATAATCGCCAGGAATGTGACCTGGCTCAGTGTTGATCACATTTGGAAATATATTTTAACCGACTTCGAAAAAAGGAGGAGGTTCTCAATTCGTCGGGATCTTTTTTTTTTTGTTGCTTTTTTATGTATGTTCGCCGATTACTCCGTCATTTATGATCCGATTTACGTGATTCTTTTTTTGTTCGACGCGGAATAGCTGCCATGTGGTCCCCTAAAAATTTGACATAGTTTGGCCCAGTAGTTTTCATTTTACGATCATTTTTTTGTTCCCGATTCTTGGGACCTATATTTTTTAAGAAGCGCGGCACCATCCGTAGGTTCACCCATACATAGCTAGACACTATAAAAAATAAAAACTTCGTTTAAAAAAACCGACTTCAAAAACTAAAAAACTAAAATGTATAAAATAACTTATTTCTAAAGCTATTATTATTAATATATATTATCTAAAACATCTTAAAGTCGGTGCTTAGTAATTTTCAAAATATAGTAATTTTTATGTTTTGCTTTGCACCGACTTCAAGATGTTTTAGATAATATATATTAATAATAATAGCTTTAGAAATAAGTTATTTTATACATTTTAGTTTTTTAGTTTTTGAAGTCGGTTTTTTTAAACGAAGTTTTTAAATTTTATTTGTAACTTTTTAGTGTCTAGCTATGTATGGGTGGACCTACGAATGGTGCCGCGCTTCTTAAAAAATATAGGTCCCAAGAACCCGGAACAAAAAAATGTTCGTAAAATGAAAACTACTGGGCCAAACTATGCCAAATTTTTAGGGGACCACATGGCAACTATTCCGCGTCGAACAAAAAAGAATCACGTAAATCGAATCATAAATCTCAGAGTAATCGGTGTACATATGGAACGGAGTGAAAATTATTTTCATGAAAAATTTTCATAAAATGAAAACTACTGGGCCAATCTATGTAAAATTTTTAGGGGACCAATTAGAAGCTATTCCGCGTCGAACAAAAAAAGAATCACGTAAATCGGATCATAAATCACGGAGTAATCGGCGAACATACATAAAAAAAAGCAACAAAAAAAATAAAAAATAAAGATCCCGACGAATTGAGAACCTCCTCCTTTTTTCGAAGTCGGTTAAAAAAGTAACAAATAAAAAATAAAAACTTCGTTTAAAAAAACCGACTTCAAAAACTAAAAAACTAAAATGTATAAAATAACTTATTTCTAAAGCTATTATTATTAATATATATTATCTAAAAATTTAAAAACTTCGTTTAAAAAAACCGACTTCAAAAACTAAAAAACTAAAATGTATAAAATAACTTATTTCTAAAGCTATTATTATTAATATATATTATCTAAAACATCTTAAAGTCGGTGCTTAGTAATTTTCAAAATATAGTAATTTTTATGTTTTGCTTTGCACCGACTTCAAGATGTTTTAGATAATATATATTAATAATAATAGCTTTAGAAATAAGTTATTTTATACATTTTAGTTTTTTAGTTTTTGAAGTCGGTTTTTTTAAACGAAGTTTTTAAATTTTATTTGTTACTTTTTAGTGTCTAGCTATGTATGGGTGGACCTACGAATGGTGCCGCGCTTCTTAAAAAATATAGGTCCCAAGAACCCGGAACAAAAAAATGTTCGTAAAATGAAAACTACTGGGCCAAACTATGTCAAATTTTTAGGGGACCACATGGCAGCTATTCCGCGTCGAACAAAAAAATAATCAAGTAAATCGAAACATAAATCTCAGAGTAATTGGTGTACATATGGAACGGAATGAAAATTATTTTCATGAAAAATGTTCATAAAATGAAAACTACTGGGCCAAACTATGTCAAATTTCTAGGGGACCACATGGCAGCTATTCTGCGTCGAACAAAAAAAGAATCACGTAAATCGGATCATAAATGACGGAGTAATCGGCGAACATATGGAACGGAGTGAAAATTATTTCCATGAAAAATGTCCATAAAATGAAAACTACTGGGCCAAACTATGTAAAATTTTTAGGGGACTAATTGGAAGCTATTCCGCGTCGAACAAAAAAAGAATCACGTAAATCGGATCATAAACGACGGAGTAATCGGCGAACATACATAAAAAAAAGAAAAAAAAAAAAAAAAAAAAAAGATTCCGACGAATTGAGAACCTCCTCCTTTTTTCGAAGTCGGTTAAAAACATCTTGAAGTCGGTGCAAAGCAAAACATAAAAATTACTATATTTTGAAAATTACTAAGCACCGACTTTAAGATGTTTTAGATAATATATAATAATAATAATAGCTTTAGAAATAAGTTATTTTATACATTTCAGTTTTTTAGTTTTTGAAGTCGGTTTTTTCAAACGAAGTTTTTATTTTTTAATCTTCACAAAATAACTGTATCGGGGGAGTGTTGGCGACAGAGAAACTCCTTTAAAAATTATGCTTTTTCTTTATATTGACATAGTGACATTGTCTGAAAAATATTGAAAATTCTAATATACGTTTTGCTATCGAAAACTGTTTAAGTTCTTTTCCGCCTCGTCCGCTATATTTTTGGTCCCGAAACGATTAATTTTTCGGTTATTATATTTCACAAGGATACAATCTATTTTAAAAGATACCATGGTACCTATTTGTTCAGATAATATATTATTTAGGTTAAAAACTCTTTTCTAAAATCTTAATTTTCAATTTTTTTCCCTTTTCCTTCAATAATGTGTTCTACACAACTGAAGGAAAGGGGCGATTTATATCACAGAGTACTTTATATACACGGGTAATTTATATAATTGCTTTATTTAGCAAAATATACGATTTTTATAATGAGATAGTTATTTGAAATTATTATTCAAAAGTCTATCAATATGTCTAATCCAATTTTTATTTTCTTTTTAAATATGTATTTGTCATCGGTCTCTTCACATTATATCTTTTGAGTATTTAATTTTTACAGATTCATCAAATTCAAATTTGTTTTAATCTACTTCAAAAAAAGAAGTTCGTTATGTAGTTATGTTTTTGTATGTTCAGCCATTACTTTTTGTTTTCGAATTGATTCTTATCATTCTTATTACACATAATGTGGAAAATATTATTTTATGCTTTTTAGTTTAAAGTACGTTTCTGTTTGGTGGAAGTTTTTATGAACAAGTGAAATAATTCTTAACTTGATTTTGTTTTGTTTTTCTAAGTGAAAAACTAAAAAAACATAATCATATTAAAGTTTATATTATTATTAAAACAACACGGAAACCAAAATGAAGTCATATTATTACATATAAATAAAGATTTCAATGTGAGGGATCACCTGATGCTTTATATCAGATTTTTTTATATTTGGTTGCAACTTAGTAAGATTAAGGTAGACGAGGGGATGTTGGCACTAAATATTAGCGTTGTGTTGGATCAAATTCCGCCATTGCAATAAGTGTAAACCTCATTTGCTGCAAATGCAGCATACATGTTTTCAATACTTGTTTTTTTTACTATGATTTGTACTTGGTGTAAGTACATCGCTATTTCTCCAAATAAAGTCTTTTTCTTTCTTTTTATTTCATGTAAATTCAACACTTTCATTAAAATTATTTTTCCACTAAAGTGCCTATAAAAATAATTTTATAGGGTCATCCCATCATTGATCCCGAATTTTATGAAATTCTTCGAATCTAGCTCCATATCCTCAACAAATTCTATAAATATTTACCTTTTAGAAATATTTACGGTCATATTCATATAGGAGTTGGAGACTTAAAAAGAATTCTTCAAACTTATCTATCTCAATATGAATAAGACCATTTATATATATATATATATATATATATATATATATATATATATATATGTCGGAGGGAAGCTATGACTATGACGATATGACGATGTATTGTTGACTGGATGTATACCGCACAATATCATTTGTTTACATTTTAATTACTTCAAAAATTTTAATTTAATTTAATTTGATTTGTTAAACGTTTCTATAACTTAAAGATCGTTCTAACCTAATAAAAGTTATGAATATTGTAATTTAATAAACGACCAATCAGAGCAGAGCTTATGGCGGAGCGGGGTCAGACGCCCTCTATACTTTGAGTAGTATCTACTTCGGTAGACTGAGGAGTTTTTGTGGCACATTTGGTTGGTGGCTACAGGTCGAGTTGGACCTTTGAGAGTTTTAAAGAAAGTATTGAAGTTGAAAGTATGAGCGGGTGCCCTGAACCCGCTGCTCGGTCTAAACTATGTCATAATGTTGATCAAATCTAAATTAAAAGTGTATAAACCATGGCTATTGTGTTTTATGCTCGCATTTTATCCTGATGACACCCACTAAACCTGCAATAACTAAAGATGATGTCGTGAGAACGAGGCCGTTCTGCGACATCAGAAGTGGGATCTCAGCCTGTGCCCACAATGAAAGCAATGACTGCGAAGCCTTGCCAGTATGAGAAGGCGTGCTGATGGATTGAAGGATGCCCACAGTGGAAGCAAAAGCATTTGAGGGACGATTGACATGTCGGGGCCATCGGCGGCAATAGCGGCGACGTAGTGGTGACGTCCTGAATGTGCCTGTGGAGCGGCGGTGTGTCGGCCTATGCATGGTTTGGTCACCGTTGGGCCTACTGTGTGCCAGCAATGGTTCAAATTCACGTTAGTACAGCGAGTAGAAAGGCAATTTTATGGATCGTGAAGTCTAATCTAAGGTAAAAATTACGTGCCTATTCTACTTGGCACAGGAGGTATGGTAATTTTTAATTATCATTTTAGTGCGAATTCTGAAAATGAAGAAAGCGAGATTAAAAAAAAAAAAAATTTGTTCATCGTTTGTGGTAGACAATTTTACTACTCTCATATTTAAGTGATATTTTTCGTGTACGAAAAATTACGATATGGTTGCCAAAAAATGGAAAACAAACAAATTACGTAGGTAGTTTACTTTTTCATCATTATTTTTGGGAGTTGGTTACTTGCAAGAAAATTTGTGTTTGTTGTAAACGATATGCGTGTATTCATTGTCTTTTCAAGTCTACCTTCCAAGAGTTTTTATAATGTGAAAATCGGGTCTAGTTTTTTAAATTATTTTACTTGGATTATGTATGGTAGACAGTTGCCTTTGACATATTATTTCTATGCGACGTTTTCCTTGGTTTTCTGATTAAGGTAAGAAAACTTGTGTTCGTTATAAACGATGTGCGTGTATTCATTTTCTTTTCAAGTCTACCTTCCTAGAGTTTTTATAATGTGAAAATCGGGTCTAGTTTTTTAAATTATTTTACTTGGATTATGTATGGTAGACAGTTGCCTTTGACATATTATTCCTATGCGACGTTTTCCTTGGTTTTCTGATTAAGATAAGAAAACTTCTGTATGTTATAAACGATGTGCATGAAATTCATTGTCTTTTCAAGTTTACCTTCCAATAATTTTTATGTGAAAATCGGATCTAGTTATTGAGTTTTTTTACTTAGATAACGTATAGTGGAAAGTGGTTATAACACATTATTGCTACGCTGTTATCTTTCTTGTAAAAGTAAGTTTACAGGCATTATATGAAAGACATTTTAGATTCAGATGATAATAATTTTACCGTGAAGAAAGTGTGGCTATGAAGAAGTTTGAAAGCCACTATAAGGTACTCAGGGGGGGGGGGGGGGGTATTTACGTTAGTAGACACTTTGGTAAGTTGATTTTTTATTTAAGATTATTTTTGTGATAGTTTCAAATTCGAATTAGGGTGAATACCCTAGTTATTGAACGCATTGTAAATTCGAAAATTATTTTGAGTTTGTTTGTTCCTCTATTATTATGAGTTTTCATAAGTTGTCGACCCTGGAGCCCGTAGAGTGATAACCTTGGTTACTCTGATTGTATATTCTGGTCAAAAAGTGTCATCCGAGCCACGATCAGCGGGGGTTGATTGAGAGTACAGCACTCATTTAGATGTATTGGTTTGTTTGACTGATTGAGAAGTGTTGTTAGCGAATTGGATGACTGATGCGTTCACACGGTTTTTGTTTGAAGTTAAAATAATGGAATTTCAATAATTATTAAACGTGGTAAATGCAGTTGACTATTATAATAGGTAGTTTTTAAATTTAGAGGTACATATAGAGTGAAAGATTTTAGTCTGATAGTCAAAGATTGTGAATTTGTGATATTATTCGTGAAACCAGTGAAATAGAGGCGAGGTGGCCAGTGAAATAGAGGCGAGGTGGCCAGTGAAATAGAGGCGAGGTGGCCAGTGAAATAGAGGCGAGGTGGCCAGTGAAATACAGGCGAGGTGGCCAGTGAAATACAGGCGAGGTGGCCAGTGAAATAGAGGCGAGGTGGCCAGTGAAATAGGTGCAAGGTGGCCATTACAAAGTAAATGAGAGGCGAGGTAGCGATTGAAAAGTGGTATCGATAGAATGAGAAGCTGGGTATTATTTGGAGATATTTTTGTTTGATGTTTTGATTTGTGTTTTGATATTTGACCCAAAATACGTAGCTCGATGGGCGACGAGGTGGCAGTTTCGATACTGCTGACTTGATTTGGTGTGTAGTCTGGAGTCTGTTAGGACTCGGACCTCAGAAAAAAATCCAGAATAAAGTTGTTGCGCAGAAGATAAAATGTACACGATGTCCTTGGTCAGGAGTGGCCGAACTATAATATCTCTTTCTTTTTGCAGATACTCCATAATGGGCGGCCTATTACACGAGGGCGTGTAATACGTCAGGAAGGCCGTGTCGGAGGGAAGCTATGACTATGACGATATGACGATGTATTGTTGACTGGATGTATACCGCACAATATCATTTGTTTAAATTTTAATTACTTCTAAAATTCTTAATTTAATTTAATTTGTTAAACGTTTCTATAACTTAAAGATCGTTCTAACCTAATAAAAGTTATGAATATTGTAATTTAATAAACGACCAATCAGAGCAGAGCTTATGGCGGAGCGGGGTCAGACGCCCTCTATACTTTGAGTAGTATCTACTTCGGTAGACTGAGGAGTTTTTGTGGCACATTTGGTTGGTGGCTACAGGTCGAGTTGGACCTTTGAGAGTTTTAAAGAAAGTATTGAAGTTGAAAGTATGAGCGGGGGTGCCCTGAGCCCGCTGCTCGGTCTAAACTATGTCATAATGTTGATCAAATCTAAATTAAAAGTGTATAAACCATGGCTATTGTGTTTTATGCTCGCATTTTATCCTGATGACGCCCACTAAACCTGCAATAACTAAAGATGATGTCGTGAGAACGAGGCCGTTCTGCGACATATATATATATATATATATATATATATATATATGTTTATTGTATAAAAAGAATTGTGTAATACAAATGTTTCATCATATTTAATTATTATGACCCCAAATTTTGTTTTCGCTGTCGTGGACGGCATGGACCCCTTGAAATTCGAGGTCCCCAGTGGTCCATATGGACCACTTTGGAGACCTACACCTTAGACTACTAATTAGTCAGTTGCACTTGCCTGCTCTAAATGACACGCAGACATCGAGTCTCTTAAGAAATCTTTGGAGGAACCAGTGGCTAAACTTCGAATAGAAACTGTACGTAAATTTATAGATTCCTAGCCAGACAGATTAACGGCCTGTATCAAAATCAAAGATGGCCATTCTGAATAGATTCTTTTACTGAGGCTTAAATATAATACATATTATAAGTATATAAACATGAGTTATATTACTTACTTTATAAAAAAATAAATGCATTTTAATTTGTAACAGAACATTGACCGGGCTATCATGGTCATTAGAGAAATGAGGGAATTAATTAATAATGAGGTAAATGAATGTAATCATCAGTTATCATCCGAGACCAGGCATGAAGGATGAGGCATAAGATTGTTGGAAACTCTAAAGCCCCAACCAGTAAAGAGGTCTACTTGCTGTTACAAATACGGGTAGGCCAGCATGTGGCAGTTCCACGACCTTGCTTCGGATGATTAGAGAAACATTAGCACTTGTAGCGTGTCCTGCACTGTTTATCCTCGGATATTTAGCAGTGGAGCATTTCAAGTCTACAAAAATAATGAAAGTGTGTATGTTTTGAAGATTTATAGATTCTTGACATACCTGAGGAGCTGAATGATGTAACTGCGCGTACTGTATGTGTGAATTTGGCACAGTCGATCCTGGGGCATGCTGTCCGTGCATTAATGGTATGTCAAATTCTTCGTCGCCAAATGATGGTGTATGAAAAGTCTGTAAAAAATGTTTATTTTGAACCCTGTAACATTGTATAAAATGTCCGCTTAGGCGTAGGCCCGTAAGTTTTTATTCGTACCCTTATAACTTTTTCCCGAAGTAGGTAAATATACCAAAATGTGGTACTATAATTATAAAACGTTATAATAGTATATTTAGATAGCAAATTTGTATGTTACCTGAAAGTACTTGGCTACTGTTGTAATTTTCACTGATTAAGAGACAATTTTGTACCTCAAATACTGAAATGCTTTATGCTGCGGGTAAGCATTGGAACTTTTTATATCTTGCCAATTACAGGAAAATTTAATATAATGTTTGTTCACGTTTTAAAGAAATTTTAGTTATCAATCATTTTCAAAGAACGACTTCTCAGCGATTTTTGATAAAAAGTACCTATTATTTACAGCTTGTGATTTCTTTTTAACACGCTTTTATAAGCTTCACCTGTATGTATGTATGTTTGTAACCGGACCCCTTTGAGCTCGATTTTGTCCTACTTTGAAAGATCAGATTTAATTCAAACTTTGCACACCTGTCAAAGGTCGATGACAATGCAATAATTTAGTACCATGGAGCTGATCTGATGATGGAGTGGGAAGGTGGCCATAGGAACTCCTGTACTAAACAAGATAGACCCTTCGTGTTTGGGCTTGTATGTTTATATCGCATGACAATGCAATAATATGGTACCATGGAGCTGATCTGATGATGGAGTCGGAAGGTGGCCATAGGAACTCCTGTACTAAACAAGATAGACCCGTCGTGTTTGGGCTCGTATGTTTATATCGCGTGACAGTGCAATAATATGGTACCATGGAGCTGATCTGATGATGGAGTTGGAAGGTGACCATAGGAACTCCTGTACTAAACAAGATAGGCCCGTCGTGTTTGGGCTCGTTTTACTTGTCTTGACTAGCACTCTGCTGCTACATGATATGCAGGATCTCAAAAGCTTGTATTTAAAACATTTAAAAAAATCAACTAAAAAATGAAAAATAAATAATAGTTTAAAAAAAACTAAAAAATATATTCATTAACTATTGAATAACTAAATGAAAAATTGTTATAAAAAAAAATCAAGCAGATTATTGTTCATTCATCTATTCAGTTAGTGCCTGAATTTTTTCATATTTTTTTTTTCATATTTAGTATGTTTAAATAATATTTATTCATTAAAGGGCCGATGTGGGTGTGGCTTGCGTAAGCCAGAGTACCCGTTTTCGGCCGTATTTTCATCCCTCTGGGAAAATTATAAATTGATCTTACAGTTTCGGCAGTCGAGATTTTTTTTAGGAAATTTCCTCCTCTTTTCCAATCTTTTTTCAAATTTGAAAAATCTTGTATTACTTTTTGAGATATTTGCAAAAATCTAAACCCCCCTTTTTATTTTATTTAATTGTTAATAACTTTTACAATTTTTGCAAGCGGAACTTGATTTTTTTCAAAAATCATCTAGATGCCATTCCGAATCGAATGAAACCTCATTTATAATTTTCGGAGACTGCTGAAAAAAGTTGGTCCAAAAGGCACTTTTGTTTACTAGTCTAATAGGGAGTAAAACAAATTAGGAATTGGATAAGATAATTTACAATCTGTAATTATAGATATTATCTTAGCCAACAAAATATCTACTACATTACTTAGGTAATTTTAGAAACTGGTTTGTAGATGGAAATTAATCGGTACAGACGCAGCCTCTATACAAAGTCATAAACGTCGGGGGCAATTTTGTACAATGGTATTGTATACTGTTCTTCTACCTTTCATGGAGGAAAATGACGCAGCCTTTTGAGGGCTGAATTTTTCCAAACTCTTATGTTGTTAACAATTTATTGCTAAAATATTTCTAACCTGATCATTCATAGCGTATAGACTGATCTTTGTGTCGCGAGGAGCTGACAGCGGCGACTCGAGGTTTTCTGGTCGCTATAACAAAAAAAAAACCATTTTTAATAAAACATATTAACTAGCTTTTAAAATATATAAAATTTGCTTGATTAACAAAGCTTTTATATATCGCTCCATTCTTTTATTCCAGACTCTACCGCTTTCTCGGGACCGATTCATCTGTAAGTTGGCATGCGATACTACATTTTGCTCACAACAATAACTTATTGTAAGACATATTGCAATTATTGGCTGAGACATTATTTGAAAGATTTTTTTATTTCAATACGTGTCTTTGAGGCCTATGGTAGAATTATTTTCTCCGTGCAGTTTGGGTCATAAATAATCGGAGCAGTGAAGCGAGTATTTCGCTCTCCCTTCCACTCACGGGCCTTATGGGCAGGCATAGTGATACGCATAATTGTTGTCGATAAGCGTTTCGATAGTGTATTTAGTTTTGTCATTTTGTGGGTTAGTGATATAAATGAAAGAAAAAAATAGATAAAACAACGTAATTTATTAAAATAATAATAATAATGATTTAAAATAAATTATTAATTAGGTATCTATGTATTAAAAAACTATAAGTAAAAGTGTAACAAGTTATATTAAGAATAAATATCTAAGTTTAAAATTAACAGCAAAAAAGATAATAATGATTTTTATAAGAATGATAATCTTTCTTTGATAAGAATGAGTTTTTATCGTTAATGGCGTTGCGCCCGCGCAACATGCTCACCGCCCCAGCCGGGCTGAGGCCGAGTTTGATTTATGACCCAAACTGCACGGAGAAATTAATTTTACTATGGGTTCAACTTAACTGATCAATATTAGGCGTTTATCTATTCCATATCTTTTGTTTGACGTTTTCTTGTTGACGTTTTTGTTTAATGTTAATAAATATTAGATATTCTTTCTTAAATAGATCTATCTAGTGGCGAGTTTTGGTATTAGTTGTAGGTTAACAGTAAACGTAAGTTTATTTGTTACATAACTTTATGAAATCAATTGTTATGAACACATGACTGGTAACCTCAGAAACCGGGTATCAGAGATGAATTTATTAACATGAATAATGTTTTAATGGTCAGCGGGCAAAGTATAAAATCTTCAATAAAATCTCAAAAAAGGTTTAGGTTAGGTTAGTTATTAGTAAACGGTGGTAGACTTATGACTTTCAATAAGTAATCTGGAGCCCAATTCATCTATTACTATCTTGCCGGACACTATCGACTCGAAGGTTTGCCTGATTTCGATATTCTGATTCTGAACAATACCTACTTATTATAAAATTCTAAACAGGCCATGTCTATCCATTATTTACAAAAAAAAAAACCAACTGGAATAGACTAATATAAACGATGGAAAACACGGTGCCTTTTTTTAAAGATTTCTTGTCTGTTTGTTCGGGATTCACGTAAAAACTACTGGGCCGATTTTGATGCGATTTTCGTTGACCGACAGCAAATTTTTAGACTTAAAATGTTGTCCTGGGAATTTAGCTGATATATTTCCGGGAATTATTAAAAATAGTCGGATTGACAAAAAAAATCGAGATGAAGTGAGATTTCTTCACTGCTCGATAGCAAATTTGATGTAATAAAATGTGTGATATTTTTTATTCTGGAAATTCCAGGGGGATTTTTCCTGGTAGCGGTTGCTCGGGTGCATTACAATTATTCAGACACAGTAAGACGATAAGATGATATTCACTAAGACGATAGCTGCGGTACTTTATGTCCTTAAACTTGCAAAAAGAATGAAATTTTGGTATCCTTGCAATATTCATTTCGTGTAACGTTTTTTCTGCTAATGTTAATACAAATTTTTGGGTACTATTATTCCGCCGCGTCGGTTTCGAGAAGATATTGTGGATTATGTAGAATACGAATTTTTGACACTAGCAGGATCATATTGTGAATATTTTCGCAATGCTAATATGTTTAATAACTAGCTGCCCCCGCGGTTTAAACCCGCGTGGTGATGAAAAATCGTTACATTTTGGATATTTATTATTCTGATGTGTAAACTATATTATTGTAAGGTTTCATCAAAATCCATTCAGTAGTTTTTGCGTGAAAAAGTAACAAACATATATCTATACATACTTTTGCGTTTATAATATTTATAGAGATACAATTAGGGCCTTGAAGACCCATTTTGAAATATATATATTTTTTTTTCAAGATTTAATAGTCATTTAAATGTTCGGACTAACCCCAGAGACAAAAAGAAGTCGCTGAAACAACAGGTAATGAAATATGTAGCAAAAACGTTTTGTTACATACAATGTACCATTGATATTGTGACAACTGCTAAAATGTTTTTAAAACTGACTACTTATATAAACGTTATTTATAACTAGCGCCTGTCTACAACTCTATACATATTGACCAGGACGAAAACTACTCTATATGCTAATAAAGACTGTTGCACCTCTACAAATTTCGTGTACACGTTTACGCGTGTAGCTATAGTACTCATAGCTATACGCGTAAACAAGAATTTAGGCACACGGCGTTCTTTAATAAGACTCATGCTCAATTACTGGGATCCGATCCACTCATCAGATCTTGACTTGGTGACCATGGGACTACCGCGGAAGTACACATACGAGTAAAGAAAACAATTTGAAAATTGGTTTACAATTGATGGAGATGTCGTCTTACGAAGTCGGCTAATGATGTTCGTGATTTTCTCTAATTCCTTCGAATCCGCTCATCAGATACTGACATGATGATGATGGGACCAATTCGGGAGAATAACCTTTTGATTAAAAGAAAAAAAATGAAAATCGGTCCACAATTGATGGAGAAATCGAGTAAAGGACATACAAAAAAACATACAGACGAATTGAGAACCTCCTCCTTTATGAAGTCGGTTAAAAATGGGAAAACTCATGTTAAACATGATGATGTTGATGATATAATAAACCAATATAATAGTATTAAGTTAATGTAACTTAACGTTATTTTTTATTAATAATAATAAAATTAAAAAAGAATGCAGTCTATTTATAAGGTTGGGGTAAAAGTTTCTTCGCATTTTATATAAAAATTCTAAAGGTTTTTTTATAAAGTTTATTTACATTTGACTAAAGTATGTAGGTGCCATTTTGTTGGATAACTTTTTGCCATCTTGTAGGTAGGGACATGATCCCATTGCTATAAAAATTTTGGGGCTTCTTATCAAAAAACGTACACAAGTGGTTTTGGCAGTCCTCTCGTGATGTTAACCTGACACTGCCTAAGGAATTCTGCAGAGACCGAAACAGGTGAAAATCTGAAGGTGCAAGGTCGGGACTATACATTTTTTTTTTATTGCAAGAGTTCAGCAGACAGGCAGACGGCCCACTTGATGGAAACGCGCCTACGGACTCTACCTCATAGGTGGCGGAGAAAACGGGGGACCTATTCTACCTGCTTAACATTCGATAAGTTAAATTTGGTAAGTTCTATGGTAAAGAAAAGAGTTGGGAATGAATAAAAAAATTCTCACTTTTTTGCTTATAACTTCTTTAATTTTTAATTTAGGGCAAAAAGTTATATGAACATATTTTTAGGCAAAACAATTTGCTACAAATTATGACTTCACAATTTTTTTGTAAGACGCATAGTTTCCGAGATATCGCGAAAAAAGTGTTTTCAGCCCTTTTTCCAAGATGCCGCCATCTGGGGACAAGGGTGGCGACCCCACAAACTTGAGGTTAAACTTCTATTGACCCCCCACACATGTCCCAAAAATAAAATAGCGTCCTCTAACAAATGCAAAGCTCATCTAACATTTCAATGAACTATCACTTTTATCAATAATCTTGCGTTTTAGCACCTCGTTGCACAAAACAATTTATTACGTACGAACTGACAAAAACAAGTGACAATTAGCATAAATATTATGTATTGACATTCTTTAATTTGAACATTCAACTTCTCCCAAAAAGGTTTTATATATATGCCATTTCTAAGAACTTTTTGATTCACCTAGGTAATTAGTAAGTTCAACGTTTCATTTCAATACATTTACTAAAGCTTTTTGCACAGAAATATTCCATTTTTCTGAACAAAAATATATTCATCTCCACTATTAAAAGTATAGAAACGGAATTTTATGAGAATCGGATCAATATCATTACCGCAGAGAACCTTCTAACAAAATCGTTTCCAATCTCTGTATCATATTGTATAAACTAGGTTCTAGACTTAGTCCATGACTTCGTTTGTATTTACTTTATTCTTTTTCTGTACATTATAAAGAGCGCATCTAATAAATATTTAATATATATATTAGTTTTATCTCTTCAAAGATGGTTTAGTATGTATAAAAACTGAAAGACGAATAATGTCTATATTTCTTACCAAAAGTTTTAATATACACTTTCATACTTTTAACATGAGAAATTGTGGGATTTTTTGTTGCCCTTACAGATTTTCATCTCCCATTTCACCCTATATTAAAATTATATTTTAAGACTAAAAGTAAACTATATCATTCCCGTCCCCAGAATAAATTCTATATTCGTGTCAAACATTAAGATCTGTTCAGACGTTTAGTCGTGAAAAGGTAACAAACAGAGTTATTTTCGGATTTATAATATTAAACTAGTATACAATATTGATAGTACGGGATGATAATGAACTAAGTAGAACCACGGGAGAACGTAATATTGTATATTGCATACATTTTTTATTATTATATAAAACTAGAGTTGACCAGAATTATCAATCGCTTAGAATGTAGCTCTATTTTACTTACATAAAAAATAATTAAGTTTTGTATGTATATTATGATACCTTTAATGGAAAAGCTATCTAACCATTGGTGAAAACTGCTTATAAATCCGTTGCGTGGTTTAAGAGGAGTTAGCGGATATATAGACAGACGCGGAAAGCGACTATGTTTTGTACTAGGGTAAAAGCCGGATAGTTGCCACACTTTTCGAAAAAGCTTTATATTTTTAAAATATGAACTTGCTGTAAATTATTAAGTATGTATCTCACAACATAGGTCTTTTATCTTGTATAAAAGCCTATTTTTGTATACATAATTAACAATGGTTTTGAATAAATACTGTTTTATTTCATCTCTCAAAAGAGGGATAGTTGCCTACTATGGCGGATAGTAGCCTAGCGTGGAAAATGCTTCAGGGGATTCTTGCCTCGTGTGGGGATAGTAGCCTCGGTATGATTTTTATTTTGGATAGAAAGAAATTTATATCAATTACCTAGAGTAATCTTTATTATTTAATTAACAGTCTTTTAATTTACTGACATCTTTTATTAAGTACAATTCAGCTTCAATATAATATGAGCTACCATTCTTTTTTCATTCTCAAAGCCAAGAACAGGATATCCTCCTAGAAAAGACAAAAGATACGATAAGGTCACATAAAAAGGTAGGTATGTAGATAGAATTTTTTATTTATACTGCTAGGTATACACCTTTAAATCAAAAATATACCTTGAGTTAGCAGTTGCTGGTTACTCTTTTCATAGCGTCTTCTTAAGGTTCGAGAGGATATTCCGTACGTTCGAGAAATTTCATTGATACCTTTTTTTGTCTCAATTCTTCGAAAGCAAGTGCTAAGCTATCTGTCCAGTGGATGTTGCGTTGCACCACGCCTGGTTTTCGCTTATATTTGCGAGGCATTTTGCTTATCTAGAATAAATAGGTACATAAAACAGTGAAGTAGATATTTATTTAATTTACAACAAGTTAGAGTCAAGTAAATTCGAAAAAACAGCAAAAAAATAAAATCCGTCTTTTCTTGTTAAGAAGTTTTTAGTCACTTTTTAGTCACTCTAGGGGCAACTATCCGCGACAGTAAGTAGGGCGACTATCCTTTTTGATGCGGATACTTGCCCTTTTCATTTACGAAATAAATAAAAATTATTTAACAATTAAACATAATAAACAATGTAATTTAAACTCTAATGCATGCAAAGAAAGAAAAAGTTGACTGAAACCACGGTCAGTAATAAAAATATTCAATACAAATTACTTACCAATATAATTTTAACGCCTGTCAAAGTTTTGCCGCGGAAGATTTTTACTCACACGGACGAAACACATGCGCCTATTCCGATGGCTTACACGGGATTGAGGCCTTCGGGGTGGTCACTACTTATTGTAGTAAAGCGCCAACACAACTTAAAATCTTAACATAGTTTATTAAAGACCGGGGCATGTATCCGTTCGAGGCAACTATCCGGCTTTTACCCTATGTAAAGAAGATATACATACATAAAATATTCCGAATAGTTTGTTCAAACAGTGGTCATAATGCTGGTATCGATTTTTTCCAAATAATGTAGTGAGCGAAACTGTTCCATACATTACCTAAGTAAATTCAAATTTTTATACAAAATAAGTTCCACTAGAGAACACTTTTTGAAGGTCATACATATAGGTTAAAATTTAATTTTACTTCCTAGTCTATGTACACCGCTTCGTAACGTATTATATGTTAAGGAGAAGAAGCGGCAAGAAACTCCCCAGCAACACGTCTAGCTAAAAAATATTTTTTTATTTATTTCTCTTATTCTATTTATATCTCATGTTCTTTTTTTTATAAGTTTTATACAGAAGTATGTTACAGAATGACTTTTGAAGAATTAATGGAGTTGTAGCAAACAGTGCATATTCAATAAGCATAGACACAATAAAAGTAAAGAAAAATATTACTATAGTTATAATAAACACATGACGTACTACATTTTTTTAATTGTTTTGCTGCAACATATCTCCATAAATTCTTTACAAGCTTGGCGAGTTAAAAACGTTATACAAAATATAATATATGAGGTTGGGGCGAGCTGCTATGTAAGTAGATCGCGGTGTCTAAGTTTTCGAGATAGCTATGGTATACTTAAGCCAAATCTTATTTAAGTTATACTTTATGATGGTGGAAATCAACTAGTTGTCTATTTTGGTATATGGTATTTAAATACAACCCGAAAATAATTGAAATGAAGAGAAATTGTATCCGACTTGTAAGAACGGAATGGGATTGTAAGCAAGGCGATGCATATCTGTTATTTTACTTGTTCTTATTACAGATTGGTGAACCAATTCTCCATCTAGTTAGTATTTCTTAACATTGCAATATTGAATGGCTTACCGTTGTGCTCCAAATGACTTTCACTGTCTCAAAGCATTTAGTTTTGAGTTTAGCTAACATTTATTGCAATTCAAATACATTAAATCATTAGTGCAGGTGGTTACGATAGATATGCAGTGATCAGTGCATAATTACGTTATATTTAGTGAGGTCTGTGACATTTTCGCGACACAATTACACATTTCATCACAACTTTTATGTCAATCCATCGATCAAATGGGTCTTGAAAAAAACTCTGCGTGACTTGTGTTCTATAAAACACAGGTCGTACATGGAGTAGGTTGTCGGTATCTACTGGTCCTCACATCTGTTAGTTGTGTCGTTTATATGTTATCATCATCATCAGCGACCTTTAATTCGAATCATCATAATTACGGCTTTTGGGGTCGGAACCAATGGACCACGGAAGACTTAAGCGCCTAGACTTTGTCAAGAACTCATGTGACCAAAAGGCAGGACCTCTACCTTTTTTTATCTAAGTATAATTTGTTATGGACACCCTGGACGATTATATTAGTATCCGTGCAGGAACGGAGAAAGAATACAATTTCCTGCGGCCGGGCGGCCTCTCGTAAGAGGCGACAAAACAACCCACAGCCAGGTAGGTAGGTAGGTAGGGTATTTGCCCGACTGGATGGCTACCAACCCTGGTCTAGAGTATACCGCCATAACAACATTGATTTGTATTCCAGCATTAAGGACCATGTTCCAGTCTCCCTTAAGAGAGCAGAAGCGCATTTGTAGCACCTTTGGTGTTGCAAATGTCCATAGGCGATGGCAACCGCATTCTATCAAGTGGTCCGTCTGCCTGTCTGCTGATCTCATGCAATAAAAAAAAAGTGTTGCGCTGGAGTCTCGATAAGTATGCTTGGACCCCAACTGTATCATCCTGATGTTCCATCTTATCGCCGTTTGTTTGTTGAATCGCAGGAACTTGGGAATCAAAAGACTTATTCGACAGACCTTGGCTACCAGGACTTAAATACATTTGTATATAATTAGTATTATAATCTAATAAATTGTACACATACCTACTTGTTACTCATAGTCGCATTAATCAATTAAAACGATTATGAATAAGACTTTTAATAGCATTTTAATGAACCTATAATCCTCGTATAACTAATTCAGAAGCGGGTTATAATTTAGTTTTAGGGTTTAGTTTATTTTACGAATTACTGTCACGTTTCATTACATTCTCTATTTATTAGTCGTTTAAGTTATATTTGTAAAAGGGTAGATATAAATAATCGAGAATCGCTGTATGGGCAACATGGGCTAGAAGCAAAAGTCAGATGTCAACGTAGCCTAATCAATTTTAGAGGTTACGAGTTTTATCATGAGAATTATTGTAGATCTACATATTTTATTATTTTTATTCATTATACTTACATGTCAAATGTGTGTAATATTCAAGTGTTATAACGATTGTTAAATATAAACAGCACTTTTTAATGGTTACCAGGCATATTTTGTTTATTTCAGGTAGAAATGATAAATCGAATAGAAAATGAACTTGATGTAGGTTAATTTTTTTAAATAATTTGAAGTCAGAATTGCGTAATGAGTTAACTTGAGTCATGGTGAAAATCCAGAATAAAAAAGATCCCATTTTAAAGAAAAAGCCTTACAGGAAAGTGTAAACATTTATGATGATGTCCTAGAAAAATTGTTACTATGACAAGTTTGATATTTTATGTATGTACCTCCATCAAGTGGGTATTGTAATTGAAATAATATAGACACAAAAGAGCGATACCATTGTTTAGAGAGTGCTTTAAATTTGTTCATGGACATATATAAATATACTTAATACGAGCACCGTTTTAATCGTTGTTCCAAAATACGATTGATCAACATTGTAATAGTACCTTGAGCTACAAGTCGGTCTCATGCCTCTCGGACCGGTTTGGGTAACACACCACACCGGCTGCGGGGCCCAATGTGCCTTTACTCCTTACACACACTATCAACGGGCAAGTGAAAGGACACGCCGATAATTGTTTTCTGTATTATTGGATTTTGTAACAAACCTGTCGTTAGTATTAACATAATAAAATAATATTAATAAGCTATATATCGCGCAGCAGACAGGTAGATACAGTAGGTAACATCTTATGTAGACCGTGACAGATTTTGAATCACGCTTATTTTATTCTTATGTTCATTTACAAAGTTCGTTATATAAACCAAAGAAATATAATAACATTAATAAATAATTTATATTGTTACCAATAAATCTGTGTAATGGTCGATTATAATGAGGCATCCATAGCTATACGATGTTTCTAATATGTTTTTAGAGCGTGGAAAGTAGAAAGTTTGAAAAAGTAGGCAAGTTAATAATAATACACTTCCGAAAGTATCTATTATTTGCCTAAATTATTGAAATAGGTTTAGGAATTTAGTAACTGCTTATTATTTATCACTTAGTTTAAAAAGCTTTCAAATTTTCATAATAATATAGAGTAGCAAGTATAATACTAATCTTTTACGATGTGGGTATGGTAACAAAATAGTTATTTATTTGTTTTATTAACAATACAATTCGTCAGTGCTTCTTGAACTTGTAGAAAGACGACACTCTAGGACGTAATTGTCGGTCAGTGACCTCATTTCGTTCTTTCTTCTAAATAGCTATATATCAATTGACGTTATTAAAGTTGAATCAATGCTTTCCTCCTATTATTGATATTACAGTTTCATAATTATACTGTTGGATATTGGAACTATGTATATTGATACAAAGAGTAGGTTTAGTCCGCGGCTGAATTGACTGCCAACGAACTATTGTAATGGAGGTAATCATCTTGGGCATGACTAGATAGATGACATTTTTTATCATCTTATAAAAGATAGCGCCCCATAGATTTTGTACATGTATACAAAACGATGACTTCATGGTTTTGTGTAAGTAAAAGGAGTAAAACATACATACATACATAACTTCACGCCAGGTCCCTTGCGGGGTAGGCACTAACAACAGAGCGCCATTTAGGCTTATTCTTACACACCTCACTTGCTTCTTTGACATTCATAGCTCTTGTCATGCAGGCTCGTCTGTAGGAGTAAAATTAATTGTTTGAACACTTATTAAAAATATTTCTATGATGCTATTTTAAAAGTTAGATAGTCTGGTATGGAAATAATGTTAGTAACACGTTTCAACTACCCAATTAGGTATATATATATATAGGTAGATACTTAAATCGAACATATCACTAATAATGTTTGATGACATACGAGCTATTATTACATATTTACGGTATTATTATTACATAGTTTGCGGCCGTATATACCTATAATAGTCAATTTTATAGAAATTTCATATTTGAAAATACCGTTAGTTGTTGCGCCGACAGCACCTTAATAAGGTTTCGCTGTGCTCCACTGCCTTTCGTTTTTAGGGCAACTCCTCTCTTTCTATACCTTGAAACTAAACTGGGTTAACTATATTATTAACTTGCTTGAACGTGAGTAATTAATTTTACTAAACATATTTTAAATTAGTCTTCTTATTAAATCGAAATATACAATAGAGTTCTTTAATGATGACGATTTAACTACATTTTTGAAAAGGTTTTCTATTCAATTTCCATTTATAAAATACAATAAATTATCGTCTCTAAACCAATTTATCATTTTTGAAAGCATATCATAAAGTTATCCATACTCTGATTTTGTAAAGGCAACATTAGCAACATTTAACTGAAAAGTCGACCGTGGAGTAGTAGTTTGGTAAAGGCTTGTATCCATAGTACATTAATTACTTTTATATTTACCTCCTTTTTTATTCATAATAGTTATAAAAATTTTATAGGCTCGTTAAAGTGTTTCATAGTCACATTGGTCAAATTAGTTATAGAATAACTAAAGATACACAATAGTGTAGCATAAAGCCAAAGTTATGTATACCCAGTGTTTGTTAAAAAAACATACATAGCGATATACCACTGTACTTTATATTACAGTCAAAGGTATTGAGGTATTGATTCCTATAAAAGTTCATAGAATAATTTGGAACTAAATAATTAGATAAAACCTCAATGTGTTTTAAGGAGATTGTTGAAAGGCTGTTTTGAGAATCATGTTTAGTAATCTATAGAACTATACAAATAAATAAAATTGAAGTGTCTGTTTGTAATGTCAATATAACAGCTATTTACTAAATGCATATGACGTATATACGATACTCATCAAAAAGTCTATTTTAATTTTTTGTCCGTCTGTCTGTCTGTCTGTTCTGGCTAATCTTTGAAACGGCTGGACCGATTTTGACAGGACTTTCACTGGCAGATAGTGTTATAAGGAGTAACTTAAGCTATTTTTATTTTAGAAAAAAAATATTGAAAGGCACACACGCACGCCGCCTCCGTCGCCGCGCTGGAAGGTAAATTAAATTAAATTCCACACGAACGAATTCGTGAGTAACAGCTAGTTTAATATATATTAATAAAACATTTTTTTAAGCAAAATAGAATTTTTAAGCAGTAGAGGCTGTCCGTTTATGGAGCTCACTGCCACTCAACATCAGACAAGCCAAGTCAGTATCCTCTTTTAAAATCATGGTTTTTAATTATTTATGTTCCATAATAATAGGTATAATAGTGCTGCTTTTCTATATGTATTATGTTATTTACTGTGTTTATATAGTACCTATATAATAAAGATTTTTATGTATTTATTTTATATATTCTGAATATTTTATATTATTTATTGTCTACACCGCCACTGTCATGTTTTAATATTTCCTTAGTTTAAGGGGTTGCTTGGAAGAGTTCGCTTTAAGCGATAAGGCCGCCCTTTGTTCAACATTTATTGTATCTAGCTTTTAAGAACGTAGTTAAAATTTTGGTGAACAATAAAGTGTTTTCATTCATTCATACATTTACTAGTGTATGTAGTTTAACATTAGTTTTCTAAAACATGTTAAATTGTTTTTCCAAATTGTATTATCTAATTTCCAAGGCTTGACTATATCTTACGTATAATATTATATCTTATGTATTAGATTTTAATGGACACCAGGTGCATAGACATTTAAGCGACGGTTATAATAAAACACCCACTGTTTAAGCATATATTTTTAGCAATTATCTTATTATAACCATCGGTTAAATTTAGGTAGATCGATAGATAGACAACACTTAGGGCCTTACTTATAACAATCTCATTAAGAAAGAGACTCTTCCTAAATAAGAGACTCATAAGTCCCTAATCAATGGCTGTTTCAAATAAAACTTGCCATCTTACCTCTTAGCAGTCACTTAAACTACCTCATGATTTTGGTTATTTTTGACAGTTATTTATGAGTTACTTTACCACCACCTGATATCCTTAAGAGAAGTTTATGGGTAAGATTTTCGTTAATCAGTTGCTGAGCAGTTCTTAAAATTTATGAAATGATTATAAGTAAGGCCATTAATGTACACCATTACAGAAAACTTACGAACTAGTATTATTCTAATTGTGTGCAAAGGGCGATCTTATCGCTAAACAATGTCTATGCACACGAGCCTTAATATATGTGATGTATCTAAACGACAGTTGTAAAATATGTGGGAATACGCTAAAACACAAAGTTTTACTCTTACCTCCGTATTTATAATAGTTATACGAAACTTATTACAGTGTATTCAATAATGCGATTATGAATAACAATATCGTTAACTTTTCTAACCAGCTTATAAAACTTATTTAACTATTATAAATATGGGGTTAAAGTACCGAGGAATGTTTTAAAACATTATCACTAGTCTAAGTTCTTGTCTTGACTCCGTATTACGCAATTACTGTTAAATATTACCAGTAATCAAACTGAGAGTATATTGAAAAAGTAGGCCACATAATATATATAGCTATTGCTTGTCTATTTCAGTTGAGTAAGTACTTCGGCGTGAGCAATAATAAATGAGGTGAAAGTAAATTACTTATTTATAAGTTCGGTATTTTCTGCCTACACATTTGTATTATAAACTCATATTATAAAGATTTATGCTAAGTACAGGCTCAAATGCGAATGGGGTCTCCCTCGCGAGGGGCTTCAATCTCCCACCACCATCCCCCTCGGAGCTAAAATTTGTGTTTTTAGTACGAATATACATATTACTTATAATAAAACATGAAGAATGTTGGATGTACACAAGTGTTTTTTAGTAAATTATGTTTTGGGTCGTTGTAAAGGATTTGATTACTAATTACAAATGATATTCATTGCCTTTTGAATTTAGTTTATTAAGCTAATAGTATCGGTTTATTAAAGTTTTTGAGTATGAATAAAAATCATAATTATTGAGGTCTTATTTTGAAAATGATAGATGAAGAGGAATAATTAACAACACATTCCGTATCTTATCTCTATATCAATACCTACGCTCCAGTTTGTTGTTGATACCGGCCTTTTATCAATATTTGAATAGGTGAGTATTTTTGTAATTGGATTCCATCTACAAAATATATCCGTGCGTTTTATTGCTTGGTACGATACGAAAGCAAAATAAATTTCGTACGAAAATTGCTTAGAGTTATATTTATCGTCATTTGATTTTGAGCTCTATGGCTCATAAAATAGTCTATGTTTTGGGCATCATGCGAGGTTTAACATGAGTTGGTTATACCATCTCGGGGCGTAATTTTATTATTGTTGTATAAGAGAACATAAATCAATTACAGTAACATCGAAATAATAAAATGCCCGTATTTTTGTTCTAATAGAAATAGCTTTTTCAAAATGAATTTAAGGTATCGCTGGGTCATCTAACTATAATATTACTTATACGTTATATATGTTTTTACTATGTACCTATTTCTATTTTGTTAAAAGAAATAATTATATGCATCCAGCATAACCTAATTAATTTGATCAAAAATAACTTAGTACTATAAAATCTGTGCACGAATTAAAATGAAATAGAAAAATACATAATAGAAAATATTATTACTATAATTTTTAGAATAGCCAAAAAGCAGAAATTAAAGTTAAGCATTAAAAGCTAAATTAGTTCTACAAAGCATCACTTAAATATTTCTAATAATTAAATAAGATCATTTAATATACATTCTGCCTACCATCTGAATATTAGTTGTTGGTATATGATCCCATAAAATTGAGCAGTTTCTTTAAATTATTCTTCCATCAAAATACCCGTACACGTGATTAATTAATCTACGAAGGAAATACAAAATAAAGTAATTACAAGTTAAATTGATAAAGCACTGTCATAATTCATTTATTTCACTAAATGTGTCTAAGAAAGCACAGCGCGCCACATGCGGGGTATGGTAAAGAGACACTATCAATGATTTCTGTTAATATTAATTTGTTCCACTTGTATGGGAGTTCGTTCGGAAACATTGAACACTGAGCACGTAAAACGGGCACGGTAGACGCACGTGCGGGTCGCGCGGGAAGACTGCGTGGCGATCGTGCCGCGCGCTGCGGTGGGGCGCTGGCGTTGTTTGCCAGTGGTGCCTCCGACGGCCGTAACCAGCCGAGAGCGCTACCATCGCTGAGGTTTTTTTTAATTTTACCATCGACTCTAATATAAAACGACTAGTATTTGCCTCGACTTTTTCGATATTGCTCGAATAACAAATACCAAGGCCGTAATGCCAATAATAAAAAAAGTCGGGTTTACCAAAATAAGTACGGACTTTTGGAAATGAAGAAGGATTTGAAAGATAGGTACATCTCAAAATATTTAGTAAATACTCTAGAGAAACTTGATATTTACGAAGACTACATTTAAGTTTAGCGACTAATGAAGTCAATTTAATCTAAGTAATTATTTAACATCAATCTTGGACTAAAAATGAAATATTATTATTATTACTGTTCATCTTAATTTTTCATTGAATTAACCAAGTTAAGAAAAACGGCGGCGGAAACAGCGGAATCGCTCAAGCGGCGGAAATATGCAACCCTCAGTGAGAGTTATATGTTTGTGCCGTTTGCTGTCGAGACGCTTGGACCGTGGGGTCCTGAGGCCATGAGCCTCTACCAAAATTTATCAAAACGACTCATCGACTCTTCAGGTGATCAGAGGGCTGGTGCCTACCTCGGCCAACGGATCAGTATGGCGATCCAGCGAGGAAACGTAGCCAGCCTTCTGGGCACCTTACCCATAGAAGACGGTGATCTGGGCTCAGTATTCTACTTATAGTCTTGAGGGACTATGGGTAGAATACAATACAAATAAGTTAAGTTTTCTTACATTGTATTCAATAGTATGTAATTTATAATATATATTAATAATAATAGCTTTAGAAATAATATTAATAATCTCTACCTTTTGCTGCTACAATCTCCTATTTCTAAACAAGTTAAGAAAAAAGATTCAACATGGTTCAAGTTTAAATATGGTTAAATCGACATGTATCTAAGGGCCGCTTGCATAACCTTGCTTAAATTTATTTAAGAAACACAAAACGTATTTAACACCCTTAAATATAAATAGCGTCTCGCACAACGTAAAATTTGCCTCTAAATATGTTTAAAGAAATGTCAATACGTTTTGTGTAAAACGTATTTAGGTAGTTTAATATGATTAACTAATTTTATTTGAAGGCAATCGTTATGCAAGTGGGCCTTAGAGTAAAATAGCTTAAGAGCATGTCAGATCATGCATATAAACGGTTCCGTAGAGATGACAAATATCCACTGTTACAGTTGTTGTCAACTGGGGTCCAATTCTGCTATTTCAATATCTTGGTATTGATAAGATATTCAAAGTACAATTTCGTTGTGATAGGGTCAAAAATTCGTATTATAATAAATCCGCAATATCATCTCGATATTGTTGCAGCCGAAAATAGTAGAAAAAATGCTATTACCGGAAGCAAAAATGGCGTTAGCCAAAATTAATATTTTAACATTATAAATATTTATACATTTTCGCTTATAAATATTTATAATGTTTGAGCGGCGTGCCTTCATGGGCACACCCTCGGAATTAACAGAGTAACGAAATGGCAAACCTATGTTTGGGACGATAGTAATAGCAGAATTCGGCCTGTCTACCCATAAAGGTATAAAACGTTTATGTGATATAAGTGGCTACGGAACCCAAATAAAGCATTTAATCGAAGTAAGTAAGTAATCTATTTTTATGACTATTAACTATCCAACAGATCAAGTTCAAACTAGTTTTCGTCAAAAATATTTTTATGTTGTGACCTTGAATTTTTTTAAACAGTTTATAGAAACCCTTTAATTATTATATGTATACTCGTAGATATATAAATTCAAAAGTTTAGGGAAGGGGGGCATCACTTTAGAAGCGTATATCTCACCATATATTGATTTCAATAAATATTAAGTAACTAAGTATTACCAAGTTATTAAGTAACACAATAATGATTTTTTTACTGACTAACGATACCTATATGCCTATGAACACTGAGAAAAATTCACCCCTTTGTCACAAGTACGAGTATGAAGGCCACAATTAAGTATTTCGCGAAAGATTTTTCGCTATAAAATCGCATAGTCGTGATGACCATTCTTTCGTCTATCTAAATACTCGTGTGAAAACTCGCTGTGAAAAATCACTGTGAGATATGAGTATTAAATAGACAGAAGAATGGTCATCACAATTGTAGGATTTTACCGAAATTACAACGGAACCTTAAAATATTAATGGAATGCACACTCCAATGCAACAAACACTCTTTCGAAACAGTTAAAGAGAAACCCTATACATTAATTTGGGATCTTAATCAAGGGGACATTGTAGATAAAAATATAGAATGGAATTTAAAACGGGGTTAGTTCCAAACATTAAAATTTGATAGTACTTAGGTATTTATCTTGTATTATGACAACAAAAGAAGTCACAGAAACCAAGTCCATTACAAATTTATGTTTAAGGATGATACTGAAGAAAGTGGTCAACCAGTCTCCAAACCCGTTGTGTATTAAGGACGAAAAGTATGGACCGGTTTCGTTGTAAAGGCCTTATTGTAGTCGGCGATCCCTAGCAGCATTGAAAGTATTAGTTAAATCATAAATATTTATAGGAGATTTTGTTTTTCATTTTTTTGTTGAAGGGAAACTCGTAACCCGGGATAGAGAGAGACACGTTTCTACTGTAAATTGAAGTGTTTGAAATAGAAAACTTTAACAATCTGCATCTGTCACTCGAATTCTAATAATACGAAAAAATCTAGACGGATCATATTGTTCGCAACATTAGAATGACTTGGATGAGAAATAAGAGAAGATGCTTGACCATCACCTTAAAAGACTCTTATGACTGACTGGCTCATCTAGACTGGGCACGTATTGTAAAGAGTTTTTTTATCTCTGAATCCTAGCTTGGACCATAGGTCCTACCTAATTCCGTCGGATACATTTTTTTTATATTTTTAAGGCTATTTCTTTGCAAATATATTATTTATCTATAAGAATGTTGTTTCATTTAAATGAAAACTATAAAACGTTTGAAAATAAGATACAAGAGAAATGGGGTTGAGGTGCGGGTGAAAAACGAACTTTGACAAGCGGTATATTAAGCATTAATTCGTTCTAACAAGAAAGTACATATAAATAGTTATGACAGTAATATTAATAATTCTGTTTCTTATTAATTAAATTTATTATTAAATAATGATAGATAGGCTAAAGACCACGTGGTAGGTCTCCAAATAAGTGAATTAGTTTACTGACCAGTTGGTCATGTCCATAAGTTCGACCCTCTACAGCGCACGAAACCGATATCGGTGGAGGAGAGCCACTATTTACTGTCATCTAAGTCACGATCCTCAGTAGTGAGAGAATGACAAATGAAGAAGAATAGATGTTCCAATGGGAACGTGTATACGTTTTCACTAAATGAAAAAGCAACATATTGTTCGCTTATTAACCGAATCGAGATTTAACATTAGAGTCCAAATTCAAAGTAAAAAATAAATAAAAATAAATCAAATCGTGTTTTTCACGACCCGGAAATGAAAACGATTCTTCAATGTCTAAATGAGCCCTTAAGTTACAAATACTGTTGAACGTACTCCGAGGCCAGGATATGAACCCAAGTTATTGTAATGAGACGAAGAAGCCTCACAATTTGTATGTAAACATTACTTTAGTATTTTTAGTTATTTTAATTGGCTTTTATTTGCATATTAAAAAACCCAGAGGGTTAAAGTTATTCAAACCCGTGGCAAGTGTCAATTTATGTAAAGTATGTTACAATAGTTTATACATTTTTGGTACACCCAAGTACCGTTATCACCTCATAAACATTCCTACTGCTGTGTTTGGGTTCAGTCCGAATATTCTTATGACGAAATTTTACGGCTCAATAATATGAAATGTTGCATTTGGCGATTTCTCTTCTTATATAATAAAGGATGTACGCTTATCAAGCTACCCGTCATATACACAGTCGAGAAAAGAACATTAACATAAGTTCCAAAATGTTTTCCGGTATGATCTCGACAATTAATGACATACTTTTATTATTTCACTTTTTTATTGTCTGAAGCAAGTAAACAGACAGAGGATTTACCAGACGGAAAGTGATTACCACTGCCTATGGACGTTTGCAATATGCGGGGTGTCATCAACGCATTGCCGGCTTATAAAAAATATGACTCCCTTCTTATCCTTGTTAATATTATAAATGCGAAAATAACTCTGTCTGTTACGCTTTCCCGGAAAAACTACAGGACCGATTTGGCTGAAACTCAGTATATATGTATTTCGATGCCGAGGATAAACATAGGATTCTTTTTATTCCGAAAAAATATCTCTGTTTTTTATGCTTTTACGGGAAAACTATGGGACCGATTTAGCTGAAATTCAGTATATATGTAATTATAATATCAAGGGTGGACCAGGGGTACTTTTCATCCCGGATAATGGTTATGGAATAGATTTATGTAAAGATTATCCCAGAAAGTAGGATATGTTATTCTTCCCATTCGCCTTCGCCGGAATGCGCATATCCTGTCTCTTCTTCACAACATTTTGGTTAACCACAAGTCCCTTGATTATCTCAAGGAACGCTTTCAGTTTCTTAATTACAGTGATTCAAGATTCTTTAGATAGTCAGAGAATTTGAAACTGAAGTAACTGAAGAAGTTTTTACAAGTCTTTTATTGTCAGCTCTGGAATGCACTACTACTAAACATAAAGCAGCCATGATCATTATTATTACCTTATTTTAACAGATTAGTTAAAAATTACTACCTCGAGCTTATAGTGTTATTGTTTACTTTGGTATGTTTATAATATAATATGTGTATTTACGTATGTATGTATATAATGTGTATGATAATGGGTACATAATTATGTATTACAGTTTATAATTTTTTAATTATATTATATATTACTATTTTTTTATAAATAAACTGATTTAGGACCGAAATAAAAGTGATAATAATATTTTTATACTAAAACAGTGATTTTTTTTTAGACTAAAACAGAAAAATTGAAAGTGATGTACTTAAGAAGTTTATTTTGAATTATAATAAAAGTTACAGAAGAATTATCTGTGAGTATATTCTATGATGTTTCACTTCTACTGGGTGAACTGGAGACACACATTTTTTTAAATATCCACGAGCTGAAATTATTTGGAAGCTAAATTTCGGCCGGTAAGCTTCGGAAATAAGAGGAACGCTTTTCAAAATATTTCGGTTATAACTCGAGAAATAAAAAACTTCAACGGACAAGTTGAAAAACGAATCGCAACGGACAAGTGGAAAAACGAATGGCAACGGATAAGTGGAAAAATGAATCGCAACGGATAAGTGGAAAAATGAATCGTAACGTTCAAGTGGAAAAATTTCAACTGACAAGTGACAAAATGAATCGCAACAAAATTTTAACTTGAAGTTTTACGGGCAGACAAAACAAATTGGACAAGTCCATTAAGAATCTACCCATAACACTTCAAGTTAACATTTTGTTACGATTCATTTTGTCACTTGTCAGTTGAAGTTTTTCCACTTGTACGTTACGATTCATTGTTCCACTTATCCGTTGCGCTTCATTTTTCCACTTATCCGTTGCCATTCGTTTTTCCACTTGTCCGTTGCGATTCGTTTTTCAACTTGTCCGTTGCGATTTGTTTTTCAACTTGTCCGTTGAAGTTTCACTTCTAATATGTGTCCCAGCACACATTTCGATTTTTCGCAGGTTTACTGCAAATTATGATTTGGTTAAGTTAGATACATTTTAATGAATGCATTTTTTATTTAAACTTATTTTATTTTATCAAACAAAAAACTGAATTCGATCCGGAACCAAAAAAACATTCATAGTCTACTCTAAAATTATACACATACAACGGAACATTAACAAATGCGCATCTTTCGTCATCAACTTCATTCGGACATCAAATTATGTTAACAGAAAAATATTTCCAAAAAAAATAACTCAATAAAATTTAGTTTGCTCATGTTTTGATGAAGAGGCTCCGAAACTACTGAACCGATTTGAAAAATTCTTTCACTGTTGGCAAACTACACTATTCCCGGGTGACATAGGGTATATTATATTTACAAATAAATTAGGGGTCCTTACTAAAACTCCAATAATGTTACCGAAGGTGTAAAAAAATACCTAAAATCGCGTGCGCTGCGAAAACTATTGATGATAGAATAAAATAATGTACTACGACTTTGCAGAAAACATCATTATTTACAAAAAGTGTCGCTATAGCATATGTCTAACTATTATAGTTATGCCACAATAAGTGTTTTTTATTTTAAAAATTTAATTAAAAGGCTCTTTATTGTATCTTGGTATTAATCCGTATCAAAATAAATTACTTCATATTCAAGACTGCTTCAATACCTTTATATAACTTGTTGAATTATTCAATTTGGACATTCCATTCGAAAGATATCACGAGTTTAAAAATGTAAGAATAAGACCACGTGACTGTGACGCTTTTTCGTGAGCGAAAAATCGTAAGACCCCCTCTATATAGAAGTTTCACTTCAAAAATGTGTGTGTGTGCAGTGTGTACACACAGTAGAAGTGAAGCACAGTGTGACGGGAGGTGGGAGGGATCGTAAATTCATGACGTCACATTTAATATATTATATCGTTATAATATAATACTAGCTGTTCTGGCAGACGTTGTCTTGCCCTGAAAAAATAAAAATCTAGAACCCGATTCCATTACCACCTACCACCGGGTCTAATTGTGAATCTAAAGCAACCGGGGACACATTCAAACACTATTTGTTTACTGGTTACATTATTTAAGTACGGATCCTAATATTTTTAACCGAATTCAAAAAGGAGGAGGTTCTCAATTTGATCGGTATGTTTTTTTATGTATGTACACCGATTACTCCGAGATTTATGATCCGATTTACGTGATTCTTTTTTTGTTCGACGCAGAATAGCTGCCATTTAGTCCCCTAAAAATTTAATATACTTTGGCCTAGTAGTTTTCATTTTATGAACATTTATGAAAAAATTTCCGTGCCGTTCCGTATGTACACCGATTACGCTGAGATTTATGATCCGATTTACGTGATTCTTATTTAGGTTGATGCGGAATAGTTGCCATTTGGTCTCCTAAAAATTTAATATTGTTTGGCCCAGTAGTTTTCATTTTACGAACATTTTTTTGTTCCCATTTCTTGGACCTATATTTTTTAAGGAGCGCGGCACCTTTCTAGACCTTTAGGTCTACCCATACATAGCTAGACACTAAAAAGTAACAAATAAAAAAAACTTCGTTTAAAAAAACCGACTTCAAAAACGAAAACACTAAAAAACTAAAAAGTATAAAATAACTTATTTCTAAAGCTATTATTATTATTAATATATATTATCTAAAACATCTTGAAGTCGGTGCAAGGTATATTTTGAAAATTACTAAGCACCGACTTTAAGATGTTTTAGATAATATATATTAATAATAATAGCTTTAGAAATAAGTTATTTTATACTTTTTAGTTTTTTAGTGTTTTCGTGTTTGAAGTCGGTTTTTTTAAACGAAGTTTTTTTTTATAGTAATAAATATAGCCTATATTAATCTGGGATAATGTAGCATTCTAATGAATTAAGAATTTGTGAAATCGGTCTGGTAGATTTTGAGTTTATTCGTTACAAACATACAAAAATACAAATCTTTCCTTCTTAAAACACGAAATTTAACGAAAAACTTCATAATATTTCCAACTGTATCTGTATGAGCATAGTGTTTAAATTATGAAATATAATGTATTCTATCTCGTTCTCGCGCAGGCTTAGTCCTATAGATTTATCTCTTTTAGTGTCGCTTTTTTGTTTCGGTTTCAAATCACAACGACTCTAAAGAAGTTTCAATTCAAAAAATGTGTAGGTACAATACCTACCCAAAAATTTTTATGGCCTGAACTAGGCAAACAGGATGATGGCCTACCTGATGGAAAGTGGGTTACCGTTGCCTATGTACGTTTGCAACACCAGGGGTGTCGCTAACGCGTTGCCGACTTCTAAGGATTTTTTTATAACGTCGTTCTTAAAAACCCCAGTTCATAGCGCAAAAGGAAAACCGCGGTTCTCTCCTCGTACATTTGAAATGTGATAAAATGACAAAAATGTGTCAGTCTTCATTGATTTCATACTTCATTGAAGAACAAAAGGTACACGTTAAATGGTTTTTAGGGTCCCGTAGCCACCTTCGATAAAAGGAATGCTTATAATTTCATCATAATTCTGCATGGCTATTTAAAGTATGTCATAGGTATTTATTTTTCTTAGAAATTACTGAATTTATTTCAATAAAGTTTTGAAGAAACATGTATTCTAGATGCCGCTATAGCTATAATAAACATATGACTGGGGGATAAAAAATCATTTTGACTACACAGTTGTGTCGCGTAACGTTACAGAGATCTTTTAAAATAATAAGAACTAGCTGTGCCGTGTGTAATTTTTTTCCCGGAACCCTAATTTTAATAGTGGCCTAAGCTACTCCTTATTTTTGCAAGTGATAGTCCCGTCAAAATCGTTCCAGCTGTTTCAGAGACTAACCGGAATATATAGACAGATAAATATTTAGTTTTTTTGATATAAGTGACGTATACTCGTATACTTTCACATGCGTTTAGTAAAAAGCTGTTATTTTGACGTTACGAACACATACTTCAATTTTATTTATCTTTATAGATAATTCTTCAAAACTGTTATATTTTAGTTGAAAGATAGGACGATTTCGCTTTCAAAGTTATCAAGCGTATCCCCTCTTAACTTTCGAACAAGAGAAAAATTCTAAAATTAAAAACATCCCAAAATGTCACAGCTTAAAAAATCATCACCATCAAAAACAAAACTGAGTAATATCGGCTGAATTCTTTTTAAGATATGGATTCTTTTTGAATTATTTTTTTTCAATACCGTAGCCAAATAACATAAACAGTTGACTTTTATCATCTTCATGGAACTGTGCGGACTAACAGGCACTTGGCCAATTTTTCTAAGTCTTACCTTATACATATTATAAATTTTGTAGACTCTTTCCTGTTCAATAGGAGCTGTTTGTGGTGATTCCATCTTGAACCATCGACTTCCAAATTCTGCACTTTTCTCGAAATTATATTACGACGGTCCATTTACTAGAATAAAAAAAATGTTGTGTGTATAGTAACGGATGTATTGTATTTGTATCTGCGATTGAATAATATAGATTAAAAATGAAAAAGAATCTTTATATTATATTTTATATCTATTGCAACGTTCAAAGGCAAAATGTTAATGTAACATTTCAAAATTGCAAATACGTTACACAACTGTGCATTTTTTGTACTGACGGTAATGATTACTCAACTGCGCCAAATACAGTTTAACTGTCTTTGAATATGTAAATGGTCTATTTTATTAGTTTATAAGTAAAGATAATAATTTAATAAGAAACATCAATTCACTGGTAAACTGAAAAGTAGTGTAATGTTTACGATGCCGACCACGGAACATTGCCGACGGCTACTAAGTAAACTTTTTTCTTGAACATTATTTATAATACTGTGCCAATTTGCAAATATAATTATAATGATATGTAAATGATATTTTATAAGAGAAGTACATGAAGATAAAATATGTAATTCAGCATATGAATGTGGTAGGTCTAAAATTGAAAAGGGACTTTAATATTTCAATAATATGTGAATAAATAATACATACAATTGAAGTTATAAACAATTAAAAAGGAACATAAAAAAAAACATGTAGTAATAAAATAATTACGGAAATGGTTACCCGATTGCTGATTTGTAAACAAAAGTTAAAAAGTGCACTGGAAGTGAAATGAGTGTAAGTATTTGAGTAGCCGATTTAATTACATGAGTTGTATCAATGGCGTGCGCGTAAAAATGCGGGGTGTCGCCAGTAGGTGAGCGGCGAGGCCACGTGGCCGGCACGCGGGCCTGGCGCGGCGGGACACAGTCGCGAATCCGCGAGGGAGCACCCGCCGGAAACCGAGGTGTACCGGGGCTCCTCGAGTACAGAGAAGTGGCGGCCCGCGGCGCGCGCCCGCGGCCCACCCGCGCGCCCCGCGCACCCGCGCGCCCCACGGCACACACCCGCGCCTCACATGCACTGGCTCCGCAGGCTCCGTCTCCTCACCACCACACACCCCGCACTATGTTTGCCTTAATCGCGAATTAAAGTTTCAGTAATGTTTTCTGTTAAGCTTACAGCTTAATTTGAAGTCATTCATTATGTCCTGTTTCCCTAATAGACGTAGGGATTCAGATGTTGTGGCGTGTATCGATTAAAGTTACCCTCCAACCATCCCTTCCTAATCAAAACATTTATAGGATTCCCTTCCAATATGCCACGAAAGGAAATATTATTAACTATCACTTTAACTTATTCAACTTTAATTGAAAACATAAGAAGTATTATTTTTGACAAGGAACGAGACTAACGGATGGACGGAGACGACCACGCCCGGAGACGGATGGAGGATGAGACGAATGTTTACAAAGTTATTAAAAATCGAATATAACCTTTATCTTAAACAAAGTTTATACTAATATTTTGGAATTTGGCACTCTATAGTTCAAAGGTACAAAATATTTCTCCAACTATGTAACTTTGATAATCTTTACGAATCTTAGATATATGGCGGCCACCCCTATAAGGGTTCCATAGTTATTTTGGAAAAAACACAACTAAACAAACGTCATCTCCGTCCCTTTGTCTACATATTCTACTTAGCGATCTGTCTCAGAGCTACAGATATACACATTACACATATACATAAAACTTAATATATTTAAAGACAAGATTTTTTTATATCGAAAATTAGACTTATTCTTTTATTAATGCAATAGCTATTTTTCCTAGTAGGAATCTCTACGAGGTATTCTCGAGAATTTTGGATCTGTAGCTCAAGGAAACTAACTTTCCCTTTTTATAGTGAAATATATTCCAATTTAATTATATCTGATATTCACATATGTACTAAGTTCTATGATAATTATACTAACTTCATTCATTTAACTTAGATATTTCATATAACTAATGGTTTGATAGTTAATATTCCATTAACCACAAATAGTGAATGTTGAACTTTTAATGTTAAATGATGAGAATGGCAAATTTTCCATAAACCAATAAAAAAATGCTCTGTAGGTTAACCGTCATAAATGTAAGAAATACTAGGATAGGCCCGCGACTTCGACTACGTTTGACTTGAAATTCCCATGGCAAGACCGGGAGACACAGTACCGCGGCATTTAAAAAAGAACCTTACATATCGTTTTAGTCAAAAATGTATCGGAATACGTAAATTTTTACGCAACCAAACAACTACAAACCGCACCCGCGAAAATTCTGATAAAAATTTACACATTTTATTGCATAAAATTTGCCATCGAACAGTAAAAATCACATGGCATTATTGAAAATGAGGTCCTCTTCAGTAAGTAAGGATACCCAGAGTAAAAAGTAGCGCCGATTTAAGTCATTTACAAACTGACAAGTAATCTAAAAAAAAACCAATTGAGTTCTTTATCTTTTATATAGTATATTCCAGTTGTTTTTTTAAATAGCTGAAATGTATAATGTTCATATGTTTTTTGTATTTTTAAATTGCTTAATTATAAAAACACAGCATCTTAAAAAAAAGAAAATTATAGATAACGCAGCCAGCGTAGCTGTTTGACTTGCGTAGCGCGCTACGCGTGACTACGATATACGACATATTTTGACAACTGAACCTATTTTTAAATCAGCTCTATAATAAGTACGATCTCTTGGTAGTTTTCCGGGAGTTTTGAAAATTGGTAATTTTATAGATTTCGATGTACTACTCTTTCTGAATGTCAATTTTGCCACCTCGCATTATTGCCGCTAGTGTTGTGGAAAAAAGGTGTCAAATAGCAGTTTTTTCACAATATTTCCTTTTCATTTTGTAATAAAAACATCAAGTATAGAATGAAATTAAGAAGAACTTCTATAATTTATGTCACAACCACTTTTTTTTGTAAAGTTAATAGTTTTGGCATACGAGCGACGCAAAGTGTAGAACTTCAAAATTATTTTAGAAGTACCTAATTGTTGTCAAAAATCACTATTGTAATTTGTTTTCATTTTTTATTGCATGAGTTCAGCAGACAGGCAGACGGCCCACTTGATGGACAGCGGTTACCATCGCCTATGGACTTATGAAACACTAAAGGTGCTACCAATGTGCTGCCGCTCTCTAAAAGGAGACTGGAACCTGGAATCTTAAGATTGTTATTGCGGTGTCTCTAGACTAGGGGTGGTAGTCATCCAGACGGATAAATACCCTACCACCTGGCTGTGGGTTGTTTTGTCGCCTCTTAAGACACGCCGTCCGGGCAAAAGAAATTGTATTCATTCTACTTTCCTACACGGATGAACGATTCTTGCCAGGATTGTGGCAATGGCTAAATTGTTACCCCACGGCTTGATGGGATAGGATGACTCGATTCGATCGTATTCGATAGTCGCTGCGAGTTGAACACTGTCTCATTACCTGCTTCCGATATTTCATGAAATTCATGTTTTACGTTTAAAACTCTAATTGAAACTTTTAATTTCTAACTTGTTTGTTGTATAAAATCAGATGTTGATTAAAAGTTTTAACTGTGATTTTCTTTGAAAACAAAAATGGATTTATGGCGCATGTTGTAATTGTTTGTGAACGACTTAAATTTTTACTAGATTTTCATTCCTTAGTATTTTTTTCCACGATTTCATCTAAAAGTTAACAAATATAAACTATAAAACAAGTTTGTTAGTGTGTAATATATTCTTGGTGGCATCCCAAACACGCTTTTGTCATATAATGCAGTGTATATAGCATACACATTTCATTCTTATTAATATGTCGGGCAATATGAAGAACTTTAGACAAGTTTCACTTCAAGAACAGCTATTAAGCGGTTTCCACACTCTGTAAAAACTTCATATAAGGAATGTCAATTTCAACCAATGGTAAGGTTAAAGAAAGGTTAATAAGATATAGAAACCTGGCATATTTCTTTTATCGAGACACTTTTTCAGTAGTTTCTCGGCAGACGCATAAGTAGGCGAAACATACAATCAAACCGTCTTGGATACTTTTCACCTCACGGACTCTACTGAAGTAATTTTATGGCTTCTAAATGAATAATTATGTCGCCATTGCGATCTGATTACGTTACGTCACAACATCCACTTCAACATTTTCATCGTCAATCGCCATGAAGTGGTGGAGCTCCTGAGAGTGCAGAGTGAAGATTGTTAAACACTCTCGACTATATAATCCAATATTAAGGAGTAATCCAATTATCTTTTGCCAATTGGTAGGGTATTTGCTTGACTGGATGGTTACCACCACTAGTCTAGAGTATGCCGCCACAACAACCTTGAGTTGTGTTCCGGCATTGATGACCAGGTTCCAGCCTCCTTTAAGAGAGCAGCAGCACATTTGTAGCACCTTTGGTGTTGTAAATGTCCATAGGCGATAGTAACCGTTTTCCATCAAGTGGGCCTGTATGCTAAACTCCTGCAATAAAAAATGTTAATGTTAATGCTATGGATATCTGGGTCCGTAGAATTTAAGTATATTAAAATATCTAAAGGCATTTTTCATTTCAACCTGCAATTTTTAAGCATCAAGAGCATTATTAGTAAATATTAAATATTAAAAGTTAAGAACATTGAAGAAAATTAATTTCCCATGGGAGTCTATGAAATAAGTAATTATGTGCTAACTTATTAATTTAGAAGTACATGTTGGTTTTAGTTTTATTTAGAATCCACATACTAATTGACTTTAGATATTAATACCAATTATCTATTATATTATTGTGATTGACGACATGATTGAAGTAATTGACTCTGTAGTCGCCAAATGTCAATATGTGTGGGTTCTATCCGCACTTGGAAATAATTACTATTAATTTGCTGTACAAGTAATATATTTCTGGGTGTTTTCTGTGTTCTACGTTTGTATGTTTATTACACTAATGTGTTACAAACTGCGCAATACTGGAAGCAGACGAGCCCTGGAGCGGAGATTGAGAATATAAATATTGATAATTTTATTCAAATTTATACTGCAAATTTTACGCTTTGACCAAGTGAAATACTTTTACCTTTTCAATGCAAAACAATCATGATTAAGATCTAAATCCCTTACGGTCCGATCACGACCGGGTAGACTTTCTACTCACCTAAGTTTGACTTAGCGATGGGCGACGCGACGAGGCGGTGGAAATTGCCACGGAGTGAAGCGAATGGTGGCGTGTTTTATTATACATATACTTTTGTTTTTGCCGCTCATAGCTTCGGTGCGGCCCACAATGACGATGTCGTGGCCAGGGCTGTTAATAGGTTGTAAATAACCTAACTTATTATTAGTATATTGTTATCTGTTGTCCATTATTATATATTAGGCAGATCTTCATAAAAAGGTAATTTACGCTATCTTTGAGAGATTTATAAGTTTTAATATTTTCGGGTGTATAAGAAATTGAGGGCTATATGCTAATATAAATGTTGAATTACTGTATTTAAATATTTTATATTATAATGGAGTTTGTATCTTTTTTTTAATTCTGATAACTTTATTACATGCTCACAGCATTGCCAGAAACTAAATTATAAAAGTGTTTTATTTTTTAAATAGTGTAATTATTGTCCTTTCAAATCAACAATAGTCGTGCAATATTGATAGTTTTGGCGTAGTAACTATATGTTTTGGTGAAAAAATTAACTATGTAGTGAAATGTGGCCTTTTGAATTGTCACAAAATGCCCCTTGTTTGGCGTCAGTCAAATACCTACAAGTTAACTTAGCTATACTGAGAACTTAATACCTCTGATAAAGCTGTATAGACAGGTTTCTTTGCCTGGCAATGTGGTAAGCAATACTACTACTGTTTTTTTCCTCGTTATTGGCTTTGGGGTGTACTTGTTAAACTGCTGCAAAAGGATATCTTCAAAAATACTATAATTTTGACGCAGTGACATCGAGGAATTCTAAGTCAGTAAGATCTTGGTACACATTGGATACATACGAGTACACGGCATACCTTGACCTTTAGATAATAAAGGCTTCTCCTAGTTTTCGCTTAGTCCGATTTGGTAAGTAGTCCTCTTGTATTCTGAGTTTTTATAAGCTTGTTCCTCTTTTATCATAGCTTTGGCATGCATGGCAGCATGTCATTGACGACAGAATTGTACTTTTTGCTCTCAGAGGATAGAACAGTTGCCGTGTAATATCAAATTTTACACGATAAAAGCCGTGTGAAAATATCTGGTAAGTACATTTTATAATATTGTCTTTTGTTGCTAGAAACTGTACAAGTTTATGAAATGATTTTACGAAGCCTTCACAGTATAGATTCGGTGACCTTTTCGCAGAAGAATCCTTTTGTTAGCCCTTTCATATTTCAGTCATTTTATTTTATGAATTTTGACAGTCAAAAGTAAACATATGGAGTAATAAAACGTGTAAGGAAGGATTATACTCGTACTAAGTTTTCGCTTTCGTTTCATATCAAATCCTCTTCCTTTACATCACCTACTGAAGGTTTAGGTCCTTAACCTCAGCCAAGTTTCAAAGCCCACTAAACGGAATAATCCATAACACTTGTTCACATGTAGTAAGCGTGTGTGTCTGCAGTGAACGTGGAAAAAGCTATTCGGTGTAAATGGTTGTCGTGTCGTGAGTTGCGGGCCCGGTGGCATGTTGTTGCGGTAGATCACAGAAGTGCCGAGTAGGCCGGTCTATTTGTGGTGACAGGAGAGGCGTGGGTGCCGCGTGTACCGAGCTGGAGTGGCAATGACCTTGACACTAAGCGAGTGGCCTTGGGTAGCACGTGGCGGCTGACACCCGCTGTCTGTTGTCGGCACGCCGCCGCCGCCTTTCCCAGGGGAGTCTATCATGGACATGCCCTGTAACTAACAACGTCTTACGGTACAAACAGAGAGTGTAAGAAATATTAGAATAATAATCTGTATTTCACGAGTAATATCGTGCTTTGTATTACGCAGAAAAGTAATTACATTATTATTTTTTAATTTTCTTGATAACATTACCTATTTCTCTAATAAAAGTATGGAAATGAAAATACACTTAAATTTTAAATGAATTTCAATTATTCTTCTGAACCTATGGTTTTATCATCGTAAAAAAAATGATAGTAAGAAAGAAAATATTTACTGTCGAGAATGAATGAACATTAAACTAAAAAACGTTATTATTACTTTTATACAGAAAACACAAATAAAATATATAAACTATAAAAAAAAATTATACAACATTCAGGGCAATGAGGTTGGGCATTCAGCATTATGCAGTGTCAAATACTGACACAGCGCTAATTTTCAGTACCAGCCTTCATTAATAATATATATTCCAGAAATCAAAATGTCATTATGATTCCTGGAAAATATTCACCATCATTTTTTTACTGATTTACTATATACATTTTTTACTTAATTTTAAATTTCCTCCGGTTTACATAGTAAATAATGCATACAAGTAATTTTTGTCTACTTCTTAAGTTACCAGTAAAAACAGTGTTACTGTGAAAATCTTGAAATTAAATAGCAATAGGTATATCCAGTGTTTGATAATGTGTGAATGGGTGCGATTGAGAGCGTCGGCGACGTGCGGCAGCGTGTCGAGTGCGGTCGCCGCGGGGCGGCGCGCTGGCGGCGGCGGTGAGCGTTCAGTAGCCCCCGCCTGGCCGATACGTTTACGAGCCGACACTAACTTTAAGTGACCCCGCCCGCACTCGTGCGCCTCACTTTTGTTTATTTCCCATGTCAATGAAAATAAAAGCGAACGGTATTTCCCGACCTACCATTAAAGCCGCTTCGTAGTCCAAGAAAACACTTTCAGAACCCAGCTTGATTTTTTACGACAAAGCCAAGGTTAAACCTGACTACACAATTATTTTGGCGTTGTCAACCTGTAGATTATTAATACTTAAAGCAGACATTATTAGCATTCGACATCAAACGAGTTTCAGTCGCAAGTCCATTGCAAGCCCTTACAGACATATTATTGACAGTATCTGTATTCTAGTTCTCTAGAATACAGAGACACCGGGTTTGTTTCCCGACAGGGTACATCTCAGAAACATGCTTTCCGTTATCTGTTTCAGAACAGCAGTCTTTCAGGGCCTGAAGCGGTTTTCTTTGGAGTATCGCTTAGTGAAATTGACACGTGTCTAGATAATAATGGTAGTTGTAAGACAAAGCATAAATCTCTTTTTTTTGTCTTGTCGTGTTCGGCACACGACTCTGCGAAAACAACTTCTTTAGGCCCTTTAATTTGGGTGTCTGAGATTAGCGCCAGAGTTTTATGTTATATCTTACCCATCTTACCCTAATGGGTATTACATTAGGGCAAGAATAAGTTATGTTTGCCTTTAGAGGTTGCATTCAATGACTTTCAAATTGCATAGTGCCGACCAAAAAAATGTAAAGTTTAAATAAAAAACAGTATTTTTATATTAATTTTATAAACAAAACCATAATTAATATTATTCAATTTTATATGTAAATCAAATTGCTTGTATTCAGCAGACCTATCTGCTGAGGATCTTTAGGTACATTGCTACAACCAACTAATGTTATAAATTTAATGCTAGTTGCAAATAAATTCGAAAAAGAGCAATGTACAGCCTACTGACACCAAGACAAGCCTCGTAACCATCGTAACAGCTGTCCAAGAATGCGTGAGACCCGGTGCAAACTGTCAACGCGGCTCGGCCCGGCCGGCATGCGGCGGCGTGGGCATGAATGAACCAGCCAACTGCCTTTTTATCGCCACTTGTCAGAAGTGATGGTTTGTTTACAACAACCTGTAATTTTATTATTTAACCGTGTAAGTTACGTCAAATGGCTGCTATATCCTATCAATGAATTAATTAATCTAAAAGTACTAAGTACATTTTGTACTATGAAATGGTAGCTGGTTTTTATTATTAACTAGGATGAAATATAAAAGTGTATACTTATATACTTAACTTTGATATGCCAGCGATTTTTCCACGCTATATAATTTATTATTGATTACGCTTGATTTGAAATTCCCGCGGGATTCCCGGGACACGAAGTATCGTAGCATTACAAAAAACTGAGCTATCGTTTTATTGGAAACTGTGTCGGAATAAGCTAATTTTTATGCATCCGAACAAGTTCAAACCGCTCCTGGGAAAATTCCCGCGGGATACCCGAGATATAAAATATCACATAATGTATTACATTTAATTAGCTATCGATTAGTAAAATAAAGTCGGTTTACTGACGATAGTTGAACGTGACAACGTCATAAGAATGATAATACTGATGGAATGGTTTCATTTATCAAAAGAAAATTTTAATTTTATTTGTTTGATAGATATTTTGTATGGATATAGAGAAGGAGGTAAATGGAAATCAAAATTTAATTGAGCAAGTTACATTTATTTGTACGCATAAATACAATTATGTCAATTACGCTGCCGAAACGCGGAGGCTGATTGTGCCTCTTTGTCGCTCGTTCCGCGCTCTCGCTTGCACTTCAAGCCTTAAATGGAACGCCTCAGAGCGAGGTAACGCCGCATGAGTCATGTTTTTTCGTGCGTGCAGCCGACTCCATCGTATTATAAGACGTTGTAACGTCAAAAATCACGTTGGAATACGAATATTTTTTATCTAGTCATTTTAAATCATTTACAGAACAATTCTCGCCGGATTCCCGGGCTAAAAGGAAGCGCAGATTTTAAGTCCAAGAATTTGCTATCGATCAGCGAAAACCGCATCGAAATCGGCCCAGTAGTTTTTACGTGAATCCTGAACTAACAGATAAATCGACCAAGAGACAAAACGACAAAGAGACAAGAAAAAAAAGCATCGTGTTCTCCTTCATTTATATAGTCTACTAGAGTTTACCCCGCGGCTGCGCCGCGGGTTAACCTCTAGTGCGTGTCTCTTGTTTATAGAGCAAGTGCTACAGGTTATATTATATTACATTTTTATGTATTTGCGCACAGAAGATTCACTTCATTTTATATCGCTAATTATATATATCATCCCCCGTCTATCTGTCAACAAAATAAATTACAAAACTTGACCAAAAAGGCCAAAATGGTCTAAATGACCAAAAGACCACAGTGACCGACATTGCTAAAATGACCAAATAGGCCAAAATGACCAAAAAGGAAAAATGACCAAAAAGGTCAAAATGATCAAAAAGGCCAAAATGACCAACTAGGCCAAAATGACCAAATAGGCCAAAATGACCAAATAGGCCAAAATGACCAAAAAGGTCAAAATGATCAAAAAGGCCAAAATGTCCAAATAGGCCAAAATGACCAAAAAGGCCAAAATGACCAAATAGGCCAAAATGACCAAAAAGCTCAAAATGATCAAAAAGGCCAAAATTACCAAATAGGCCAAAATTACCAAAAAGGCCAAAATGAAAATTATCCCTTGTCCATCCTCAGTATTTAATTTACATACGTACCGAATTTCAGCCAAATCAGTCCAGTAGTTTTTCCGTAAAAGCATAACAGACAAACAGACAAATATCATGTTATCCCGGAAACTATCCTATTTTTCGGGATAAAAAGTATCTTATGTTCATCCTCGGTATCGAAAATATATATATACTGAGTTTCAGCCAAATCGGTCCAGTAGTTTTTACGTGAAAACGGAACAGACAGACAGACAGACAGAGTTACTTTCGCATTTATAATATTAATAGGGATTACAGTTGTTTTTTTTAATAGCTTTAATGTACAGACACGGTATGTATAGGATTTTGTAATATTAGATACTCGTAGATATTTTATAACCTAGCATTCTCCGCCATTATTTTCGCGCATTTGTATATTTTTTCATATTCATTCTGAACGCGTAAAAATATCAAAATGAAACTTACACGAAAATTCAAGAATTTTTATTTCTGCTTGTAGGCAAACCGACAAATGGGTTCACGCGATGGCAAGTGGTTATCATTGCCCATGGGCATTTGCCACACCAAGAGAGCCAATCTCCTGTTGAAATCCCGAAAAAATTCATTTTCATTCAAAACCGTTACGCGGTTTTAGAGTGTATTCGAGCGATTTTGAACATTCAGATAGACTGACAGACATTTTTCTTCAAACGGTCATTTATCATTCGTTTTTGTATAGGTAGTTTGATTTTCGTTGTACAAATGGTTAAATTTTAAAGAAGTATTGAATACGACCAAGTGATATAAGTATCAAATTAATAATTTAGATAATTATGTAAATGTTGGATTCAAGAATCTTTGCTTCCCAATTTTTATACATTTTAACATATTTTTGAAGTGATAACATCTTATAGGAGGGTCAACTGCTTCGTTACGTAACGCGCTACGGCGCCAGTCTGTCTGGCTTCCCTTTCTCTCACGCATACGACAATGGTAAGCAAGCTCCTTCTCTCTCACTCTAACCCACAGCGCTAGCCGTATTTCGGAATTTAGATTAAATAATGATAATAATAATGTACATACACAAAATTCTGATGAACATATTCAAGAATTGTAACTAAGAATAATATTTTATAATCAATAAAATATTTTATTAATAAATAACCTTTCCTTACATTATAATATTGTTACGAGTTACGGTACCAGAATTATTATGCCGTTGGAATTACTATAAAATTTATTAGAACTATACAAACAAGTATAATACAGGTACAAAAATAACTGGACGCAATAAATTCAAACGTAATGCACAGTTCAATTACCGCGCAAAGTCCGTCACTAAATGTATACAAGTCTTGCGTCACTTGTGTTATCGCTTTGACTGGCTCACCCCTCCGTTCGGGCATTCTTTTTATTATGTACAAATACAATATGTCTCGACGCAATATTCGACCGTATAACAATAATTTCCAAGAATCACACCTGGCTAATGCCTAGCATAAAATATTTCACTACACAATAGGTTTCTTATTACAAATTTTAAACACAAAGTAAACAAAAGAAGTCCAAATGCCGAAAACTGCAGGCGTGAATTGGTCTTTGTCAGTTGTAACAATATTAATATACATAAAATTAAATATTAACCTAAGCTTTTTTCAAGCTAAACAATTTCAATATTAAGTAGTTCAACCTAGATTAATTTAAGTTATCACAGCGGGACTATCGGGCGTCCCGAGACGCACAGGTTTTTTATTTTTAAATTAAAACAGGTCAAAATATTGAATTTTACTGTTAATTATTTATTGTAGGTATTATCAGTAAGTTCGTAACTAGGTCATGTTTTTGGAATGTCTCGAATGCCTTACTTTCACAATGAACAGTCAAAGTTCCATGAAATTTAATACAACTTACTGCAGAATATAACCTTCCTCAGGTCTCGAAATTGGCCTGCCCTCTACATCAGTGCTTCCTTTTAATTGATTGCTTTAAGACCTAAATATTGTAGAATTGTATAGACTTTAAAATTTTAAATATTAAAGTCTAATCTAGTATATATTAGACTTAATAAATCTGTAAATGGTTCGAATTTGTACAATAGGTTTAAAAATGTGAAAAATTCAGGGATTTCTAAAGTACAATTTTTAGAATGTTCGTCTGTCTGTCTGTTAGAGCATCACGTGAAAACTACTAAACGGGTTTAAATGAAACTCGACATATAGCTAGTTTATAATCCGAATTAACACTTAGGATATATTTTATCCCGAAAAATGATGTCGTTTCTTTAAAATAGACGGATAAGCAAAACCAATACGTTGTCAGGTTGCCGTCATATCATTCATTGTGTATTAGGTAGGTACTTCAAATCAGGATGGCTGAGACTTTTCTTTATGTTTTTTTACACTATATTAACAAAGCTTCTTAACTAGTGCGTGGTAAAGTATTGAAGATTTATGTATATAAAACACTTATTAAATTTTTATGTACGTAACATAGAGCTACTACTTAAGAGTTTTTTACACTACACAGCCACAGAGAAAAATCTAGTTAGTAATATAGTTGGCATTGTATGCAACTATAACAGATGCCTTGGCAAAAATCTACTTTAGTTTGTTGCCCTCATGGAAGAAGGAGACTAGCTATACTAATAACACTGTAAATACTGATTTCAGTTTTTTTATTTATTTTTTATTGCAGGAGTTCAGCAGACAGGCAGATGGCCCACTTGATGAAAGCGGTAACCATAGCCTATGGACATTTGCAACACCAAAGGTGCTACATATGCGCTGCTGTAGTCTTAAGGAAGTCTGGAACCTGGTTACTAATGCCGGAACACAACACAAGGTTGTTATGGCGACATACTGTAGCCCAGGGGTGGTAGCCATCCAGTCGGGCAGATGCCCTACCACCTGGCTGTGGGTTGTTTTGTCGCCTCTTACGACAGGCCGCCCAGCCGCAGGAAATTGTATTCTTTCTCTGTTCCTGCACGGATAAAAGTTAAGCGACCGTTAAGTATTGTGGAAATCAAAGCTCTGATTTTCGAGCTGATCGTATTCAGTATGTGTTTTATATAGTCTACTTTAGGCAGGAATAGCTTGCATAAGACGGCCTCTGTAGTTGATCGGGCTATGCTTTTGCCGGCCTACCTCACTTCAACGCAGAGGCTCCGGGTTCGATTCCTGGTATAGTAAATTTCGGAAACGTATTTTCTCTGTTATTTACTATGGTCTGGGTGTCTGGGATCGGTCCCAGAGTAGTCAGTTGTATATTTTACCCATAACACCAGCGTAAATTGCTTAATGTATGTTTTCTACCGATTAAATATAAAAAACTTAAAAAAAAACATAAAACATGAATAAACCCTAATTTTAGCATTTAGTCAAGTTACAGTTTAATAAACAAACAAAACATTCCCAACTTTATCTTAGCTAAGGGAGGAAAATTGTCATCTTTGCAATGCAATTGACTATATTCCCTTCTACGTCGAGAGCTTTGAATTTAATTATATCGGAACATAACAGCGATGCTGTTCAACCGGTGACAGACTGTAGCGAATATATGTTTGAATGTCTATATTTTTACTCTAAAATAAGAAATGTTATAAAATTAACTATAATTGAATTTTAGAGACTCTTGAATACAAACACGTACGACAGCGCCTCCTACGTGCCCAATAATAATCACATCTAACGCTACACATATAGAGCACTCTAAATACGACACAGATAATATAATAAAATAAAATTGCGATACGAATTCGTGAGAAAATTTAAATAAATGACTTTTCTGTTTGCACATAAAAAGAAATATATTGCGGCACAATGAATGTTGGGGGGTGGCGTGGGGAATGGGGACAGTCGCGGGTGGACGAGAGATTGCCCGGGGAGGCGGGCGGGCCCGGGGTGACCCACTTTAACGGAACAAGTAATATTACTTTTTACTTTTAGGCAACTATTTTATGTTTTATCGCGATAATAACATAATATCAGATTCTTATTGTACAACTTTAATTAACAATTTACATTTTTATGTATATTTTTTCAATGTATTAAAAATATGCCTAGTTCCTTGGTTAAATGTGTATGTGTGTGAAATATTTTTTTTTATATACGCTTATGGCGGATTCACATTATTGTGTGAGTAGTATTACACTACTTTAGTGCTGGATATCGATACACTGGGACATAAGACTATAATTTTGATGATACTAAAAGGAAATCTTATAAGTATTTATGTCGCGTCACAGCCTATCATTTCAATAACGTAATTTCGCTTCAAAACATGATTCAAGTTCATCTCGTATGTCGCAATAAGAACTGTAGGATAATGTGATTAATATTTTTGATCACCTCTATGACGACTGTGTCTATATGCACCAATACTAGGTAGGTATTTCGTACATGCCGGTTGTGCTATTGACGTAGCTTGTTTACATACGTACTAAGGGAGGATGTGTACAGAGATTTTCGTTATCCCTCGCTCTTGTTTCTATAGCGAGTTGTATAATTATGTTTGCTCAATTAAAATTATAATTTTCGCTACGTTTAAGTAAGGTTTTTAGTTTAATGAATTAAATTAAAAATATATGTTCTGTGTTTATAACGTACTAAGGGTAGGAACAACATAATAATATATTCGTACATTGCAAAATATTGATAGTTACAATTTAATCTGTCATAGTGGGATTTATAATTCGACAATACAATCTTCACTTTTATTCAGCTCGTTTAATTTTTTTTTAATAATTGCAAACAAACTTTTTTTAATGCCACAGACAAAAAGACTGACCCGATGATCTAAAACAAAACTTTAAACCCTCTATACTAATATCATGGAAAAATAATGTTATTCTTCTTCCATGGTAATTATAAACGGAGGGTTGGGATGGACGTTTGTTACTCAATCACACCAGAACGGCCGAACGGATCTGGATGAAATTTGGTACAGAGTTAAGTTCTTGAATAGCACAATGTTTTTTTATTCCGGAAAAATGTATGGTAAAAAGACGTGTACACAATTTACGTCTATATGATATTGTGGATTGACGATTAAAGCTACGTTAGAGTATCAATTTTTATTTTACAAATCCTTTTTTACTTTTGGTCCATAGCCAAAATTTTTAGATTAACCTTTTTTTACCACACAATTCACATTTGGCATTCTGCCGAAGAAAAGATTTATTACACTCATTATAGTTTTAGGGATTATTGTAATTCCTAGTGGCATATGAGGCATATGTTTTTAGAGTTCCCTAACCATTTTGATAAATAACGGAAGCCTTATGAAATCGTTATGCATTATCACCGGCTGTCTGTTTGTTTTTCCCTCTGTTTTTGTATGTTGTAGTCATATCTCTCGAAAACTACTTAGTATATATACGTAGAGAGGAACATGAAATGTATATGCCGCTACACAATAGTGTATAGTGAAACTGCAAAAAAGGTTAGGTGTGATCGTAGTACTGACGCTTGTTTTTTTTTTACCAAACAGTCGTATAGAATTAGTTAGTCAAAAATCATATTAATGATTATTTTTTATTTAGGTGAAATCAGTGTTATGATATTTGCTTTCGGTTGTGAAAATTTAAACTTATGAACTACGGAATGGAAATTAAAAAAAACAATATGGTATCTAAAAATACTCATTAGTTTCAGCAGCTCCGTTGGGTATTCGGTTAAATGTGTTTTTTTTAGAATTTCATAAGTAAATTAATGACAAATAATAGTGAATTTTCATTGTAGGAAACCCTTCAATGGTCGTGGTCAAATAAGCATTTAGACGATTTTCACAAATACCATCATACTTTAAACTAATAAAGAAGAAAAAAGTCAACTTTTATCAGTTTTGAAATGATTTTGTCGTAATGTAACGTTAATGAAAATTGAACGGGAAATAATTTTAATATCAGATCAGGGTGCATGTACGTACAAAGATTTGGATGTTTACGCCCAATTTTGGCCTGGTGCCAGAGAAATGATGGATGCTATCAATGCTATCACATATATAATATTATAATAATAAGCTAGCTGGCTTGCTAGATACCTTTTTGAACTACAGGTAGGTATATCTATCTATAGAGATAGGCCATAAAGAAGTTCATAGGAGACCGTAACAGGTAAAGTTTGTGTAATTTGTAAATAACTTAGATGTAACATATATTAAGAGTCACGAATGTCGGTATATACTTTATGTCTAGATTTGATTTTTAAGCTTGTTTGGAATAGTTAAAAATTGTTTTAGCATTTATGGTAGGAACAGATTTTTATATCTTAACAAAAATATTTGATTTGAAATGTATTAATTTCCCCCTCCACTGCTTTTACAGTTGAATCGCGTTCTCTTTTAGAAGTTCATGTATTTTAGGATGTGACTGTATGAGAGATTGCTTTCGGAACTCACAAAGACTTTTTTTTATTTTTTATTGTAGGAGTTCAGCAGACAGGCAGACGGTCCACTTGATGGAAAGCGGTTACCATCGCCTATGGACATTTGCAACATGAAAGGTGCTACAAATGCGCTGCTGCTCTCTTAAGGGAGACTGGAACGTGGTCACTAATGCCGGAACACAACTCAAGGTTGTTATGGCGACATACTTTAGACCAGGGGTGGTAGCCATCCAGTCGCCTCTTACGACAGGCCTGTCGTAAGTGGCGACAAAACAACCGCCGCCCGGCCGCAGGAAATTTTATTCTTTCTCCGTTCCTGGACAGACTTTCAGGGTATTTTAAGATAATATATATGACTAATCAATATTTGACCTTATTTGTTTAAGAAATATGATGGGAGAAGAAATAGCTCACATATCTTATTACTCAATGATTTGTGAACACTTACATTCTACTCCTGGACTAAAGTTTAAACTTCCATCTACTATGTGTATAAATAGAAACTGCATTTGCTCATTTCATCAGTAAGAGCTGCTATGTATCAAGTATGTTGACTAAAGTATACTTACTCATTTGTAACTAATTTTTTAATGAAACTAAACTCATACACTTCAACAATTTCAGGAATGAAACGAAGACGAGTGCTCGTTTATAAGCGTGATTTAACAACTCCAGCATATTGATTTTTACGTCGCCGTGGGCCCCACTCCTCCCCCGCGGGAAGAGTTGTGCACGGGGGTAATGCTAAAATGCTTGTTCCCCTATTTGAGAGTACATGCTGGAGGGACGTTCAACTGCAGACACGAAACAACAATTTTCTCATATTAATTTATTATCATTTTCTACTTATCAAGAATATTTTACGTAAGATTTACGACCGGATGCGTCTTCGTTGAAACGTGAATATGACATACTTTCTATCGTACACGCTTATCTGTAATGTATTGTGTTTTAACAACTAGTTTACTTGCTGTTTTGTTATGCTATGTATTTAAACAATAACTACTTTTAAATTTTACTTAACTATTCACACGCTGTCTACAAAATACTACTTTCAGATGATTTTTGTTTTATTTTAGAATAATTCAAATTGCCCACGTTATTTGATACTATTAACTGCAATTGATATCTTTTACGATTGATTTTAAAGATCTTTCTTTCATCTGGAGGGATTTTTAACCTGATCGCTTAGAACTACATTATTTAATTATATATTTAACGTACAAGCAGGCCGTCCATTAGACAGAAAAACAAACTAACAATTTGAGAATATTACTTCAAGCATAAAAAAAACAACTATAAGCAGCTCAGTTTCAATTGACAATTTACCAAACATTTTGGGTCGGCACGGCCTGTCTTGTACTTTCATATTCTTCTATGCTGGTATGCCAAGCAGAAAAAACTATTTACATATAATATTATTATGAATTACAATATAATGAATAACATATTTAAATTTTGTGATTCAGCAGTTGTACATCCCCGCGAGTTTGTTCAGCCCCACCCGCGCACTTTTCAGTGGGCCGCCCGCGCCGCACCCTTCGCTGCACCCCATGTGTTACTCCGCTCCGTCCCGCCGCGGGACGCTCCTTCATTTTACTTTAATTTACAACCAAAAAAATTCAAACAAACATTCCCCAAATTAAATTAAATATTAGACTTGAGATTGATTTTCATACGAGTATATATGTCGTGTTATATGTACATGAGATTAATCTTATGCGGAGCCAATGAATTTTCTATTAAAAATGTATGCGCCCAAGTCTGGAATGATTTTATGAGACAAATTTTAATTGGTTTATTTGAACGAATATGCAGCGTCTTCTTTTATATTTCTCATAGTATGTTTTACGCCTTATACCTAAGAAAGAATAAAGATAAATCATTGCTTATTGATTAAAATAAGCGAATGTCTTAATTTAACTATAATCTTATTGTGATGTTATGTGATTCAGTAAATGTTAAATCTATAGGATTTGTAATGCGATGTGTGTCAGCTTTATTATAATTTTCCTAGTATTCGAGTTTATTAATCAAAGCTGAATTTCTCTGACTTTTGGTAAATATATTTTCTTTCACAGCAACCTCGATGTCATAAATTTTCATAAGTAACATTTTACGATATTATACCTACTTTACAGCGTAAATTGTACGTTAATAGACAGTTATGTGTGCACAATATGTAATAACGATACAATTTAATAATCGGAGTGGATGTAAGCTAAAAACAGATCTAGAACAAGATCTAGTTAGGTGGGTATGAAATTGAGGGGTGGCGCCCCAACCCTATTTGAGTTTGAAAAGGAAAGCTTTTAAGAGCTTTTGTTTTGTAATTAATTAAGTTTTTTATTTATGATGTTTATTAAAGTTTGAAATTTGCCTTTTACTATATAAATGATTCATGTTTTTTATAATCGCTATACTATACTTATGATTGTTATAATTATGTAATTACATATTATTTAAGTATCTACATATTAAGTTCTAATTTTTGATTGTATTTCAATAACAAAGATATTAATTATTCGTAACATAAGAATTATATGTAATTTATAAGTTCTTTATATAAAGAAAATATGAGCGAAAGAAATATTTTAATCTTATACCTAAACATCAATTTTACTTTTTTGTAGGTTATGGGACCGCTTTTTCTGTCAACAGAAAAGAAGAGTCGGAACCTTTAGCTATCCATGTCCACGTCTCTACCGAGTTCCTAAATCACTGTATTGTAATAATAAGGATAATATTATGACCTGCAGGGGGCCTTTGTGGCGAAGCCTTAGGTGAGTAGCGACACCTCGTACCTGACTCCGGGGGCCAAGGCAAGGCCCCCACCTCCGTGCTTGCCTTAACCAGCCGGCACGGAGTGGAGATCGCTAGAGCTAAGACTCAAGCTCCAGGGGTGGAAGTGATAAATGGCATCACGTCAGAAGTAGCTTCCGTGAACCTGCAGCCCACCTCTCTACACCCCTTAGCCACTCACACCCATGTTGCCCCTGCCTTCTATGGCATTCTTAGGGGCCCATGCAGGGAGTGGCGAGTCACCGTCTGCCCATTTTTCTATGTTCCCCGAACATTGCGACGGGCAGACGCCATAATCCCCATATTCCCAGACCCCTTGTACCACTAGCAGTTCACCAAAATAGCCCGGTACTTTTTGTCCTCATTTCCCACAATAGTCCTACACTGGCCGGGGCTTGTCCTTGGATGCATCACTATATGTTGTAGACAGGGATAATCGCCGGTCAGTGTCACGCCACATTTACATTAAATTTGTCACGGGGCCTCTACGTGATGGCCTTCCCATGGCCCCACGCAAGCCTTCCAAATGTCCGGGCCATTTTTTGGACCGTGGTCTCAAAAGACATACAAATAGGATAATATAATAAATAAGGATTCTAAAAATATATTTTTACATATCATGCAATATGTATACAAAATTCTTGTGCCAGACAGTGAGGAATATCTATATGTAGTCTTACATTAAAATCGATCGATTTGTAAACTAAAATTGTTTGAAATGTATACTAATTGCTTTTTCATATTAAGAAGACAGCTTAGGTGTTAAAACCATATCTTGAATATGCTTGTCATTATATTGATAAATAATATTTATTTCTATTTGTTTAATATAACAACAAATAAGTTAAATTTAAAGGTAAAATTATTTTATGTAAAAGGTTTTATTAAATAATAGATAATTAAATTAAGATTCGATCATCTTGTTACGTGCCTTTAGTAAAGCTATAAAAACAGTGATTATGGGCAATTTTCATTGCTCGTTAGCCTCAAAGGTAATTTATGGGTGGAATCTATACGATTTAAAGATTAACAATTACTATACGCTAGGGTTACGCTAAAAAGTCGCGGTAGTTTAGTGGCTAATGTAGCTCGCGTTTCGCATGACGTAGTTTCGGATTCCGGCCGGAAAGCATGCACTTTTTAAGCAGTTTTTTGTTACTTAATAGTGCACGTATTTTTAATATAGCTGTATACTACAGATAATGAACTAATACAGAAACCTGCAATTTCCCAAGAGACGCCTGGTGGATATATTGATCATTCCCTTAAAAAGAGGCCTCAGTTCATTAGTGTGATATACAAATTATATTATTACTTATACCTATATTATACGATAGAGATCTTTGAGTACATTGCATGAGTTCAGCAGACAAACAGACAGATCACCCGATGGAAATCGATTACCATCGTCTATGGACATTTGTAAGACTAAAGTTGCTATTAATGTGCTACCGCTCTCTATAGGGAGACTAGAACCTGGCCATTAATGGTAGAACACAACTTAGGGTTATGGCAGCATGCTATAGACCAGGGATGATAGCCATCCAGACGGGCAAATGCTCTATCACTTGGCTGTGGGTTGTTTTATCGCATTTTAGTATAGGCCACCAAGCCGAAGAATAAGTACTCTTTCTCTGTTCCTGCATAAAGTTCATAAAATTTTCGACTAAAGTGTTTTGAAGTTCCACCTATTAAAATATCTTCAGTTTTTCATTAAATAATTCAAAAGTTAAAGGGAACACACATAAACATTTCTTTTAAGTATTTAGGAGCGCATATCGTATTAGTATCTAGCTATTGACTTAATAAAACAGTTACCAAGAGACATCTTCACAGTTTATAAAAACTGTATAATAACCTTACGATACCTAATAAGGGATGCGGACACATGTTACAATAAATTGTAATATTTTCACATATAAAAGAACAGGCGATAAGTAACATTTACGTTTTAAAGTTTCATAATGGAAATAATTTATATTACTTTTCATACGATATTTAATGCGCTGTTTAACTCCTTTTACTTGTACCTACCTAATTATGACGTCACAAGTAGGTACGTTCATATACGCCTTGACGTTCCGCCTGACAAAGTACCCCTCGCAGCATGGATGCTTCGTCGTAAGCAGACGTCACGGAAGACACGGCGCTGCACCATCTCCAGGTGTGTCCAGCTCGGGATGAATAGCGCCGGGATCTTGTCGCGGTCATGAGGGCAGATTTGTTCGTCCCGGCCGTGATGATGGTCATGGTCGGCAGCGCTGATGCGTGGGGCGCAACCGTCCCCTTCTGCGAGACCGTAATATTCGCAAAGGAACAGGCGGAGCAGGAGAGGGAGCAGACCATCATGCTCCCCTCCCGACAGAACCGGCGGTGGCAACGGAGGGTCGTGCACGACTACCTCCTGCCGCTGAAGGCCATGGCCGTGCGGGCGACCGGTGGGGAAGCGGATCCCCCACATATAAAGGCCGGTGAAGAGGGACGCGCACCTATCCGCGCGCCCCCTCTCACCTCAAGGTGAGTGTCGAGAGACCTAGCTCTGCGGCTTATAAATGGAAAGGCCATCCCGCAAAGAGGTCGGCCATCGTCCGTCCGGGCTGGTGGTAAATGCGCATGCTAGCTTACAGCCCAGACAAGGAACGTTCGAGGATCGGCCAGGGGTTTTAGTGGGTATCCCCAACCGTAGCGTGGCAATAGCACTCCTACGGGGATGCTAGTGCTACCCCCCGACGACGCGAATCCCAAACACCGGCCGCCATTCCCGCGCGACTGATAGATCTCAATGGGGTTTCCCCTGGTAATAAAAAAAGTATGTCCATACCAAATCTATGAGGCTGCGACATTTTGTGAGATGATAAAAAGTAGGTATATCAGTTGATTTGACTGTCCACTATTATTGTGTACATTAAATGGATTTTTATTTCTCAATTTCGAGTACGGTGGTCATTCTAAATTTTGTTTTTTTCGGTATTTCACTAATGAATCACAATATATAAAGTTCCAAAAGCTTCGAAAAAATGCGAGCAACATATTATATTTTTCTATATAGACATATGGATAACGCAAAACTATATGGGATCCGTTTTTGGCCACGTCAGACTAAAAATATTAATAGTAGTCTTAAATATATTTTGTAAACTGTAAGATGTACAACTAAAAGATATAACAGCATGGATAAATTTCGATTCATCATGAATCGTTCATGGGCCATCTACGGAGAAGGTTTTAAATTGTTACTCGATGTTAATAAATTTCAAACAGATAAACCTGTACATCTCGGGCTCGCGGCTTAAAAAACGAGTATCGTGAGTATAGAATCCAGACGAAAAAAGTAGTCGTGCAACATTTCACAAGGCACAACGGCCCGCTGCACTCGCATTGTGTGCACTAACAATATCTACACACAGGCCCTGTAAAAGCACTACACAATAAATACAATACGTCATTTCAACAAATCAAATACCCTTAGCAAACAAACTTAAATCGACATTTCCAGCCAATTTAAATTTTATACCCTCCCTCCATTACTTTTTTATGCGAATCACAATGAAATATTTATAAACATTAGTAATAAGACCCAACATAAAATGATATATATTTGTATGTTTTTATTCTTCTTCTTATATATAAAAATGAATGTTTGTCTGTATGTCCTTTATAGAATCGTAAACTATAACATTTGATCATATGATGATCTTTAGCAAAGTTGTTGTATATGAGCCAAAGAACGTTTCTGAGTTGGTTCACAACTGGACCCGGTAGGTGGCGCTGCTGTCGGCATATCGATTGAAGCTTTTCCGGGCAGGACGACGTCTACCGGGACAGCTAGTATTTTATAAAACAAGCATTGTGACATTTAATATGATCATGCATGTATTATATGTTATAATGCATGCTGAAAAACTTGTTCCTTTTCTTTCCAGGAACTTAAAGGATAATGAAATTAAATGAAATAAAATTGTATGATTAAATTCATGATTTAGTAATAATATTTTAGTCAGGGCCATCTATACCAGGGAGTGCAAGGGTTGCATAACACCCGGGTGCATAGACCAAGAGGGCGCAAGCTGATCACCTTATACCTACCTACACGTACCATGCATAATCAGCTAGTTTTAAAAATAACCGAGTATCATCTCAATTTGTTCATTAAAAACATTATTAAGCGCTTGAAATTCGCGATCTATGATAGGATAATATTCTTTTTGGTTCAGTATAATAGGTAATCCTTTTACTACTAATTTCATTTCTTATCGCTAGCAAGTGGGGCGGCGCATGCTGATCCTCGAATTCCGCCCCTGATATGGTTAACACGGCCTTGATTTTAGTATTTAATAAGTGAAATAAATAAATTACAACTAAAATAAAAATGGACTCTTCAGGCGATCAGAAGGCTGGTGCCTGCTTCGAGCAATGGATCAGTATGCCCATCCAGAGAAGACGGTGATCTAGGCTCAGTAATCTACTTATAGTCTTGAGGGACTATGGGTAGAATACAATATAAAAAAATATGTGCGTGTACTAGTGTACACACGTAAGAAGTGAAACTTCTTTATGACCTTATTTTTCGAAATATGATCTACTATCTGCAACTTTACAGAAATTGGTTAAATAAATAAAGCCCCTACCACGGTTGAGTCGACCGTGGTTCGACCGTGGTAGGGGCAAGAAAAAGATGGCGCGTAATCGAAAAATGTACCGGTAAATTTCTTTCCAACCCCGATAAAGAAGTTTCACTTCAATAAGTTTTTTAAGTTTAAATTATATATGGCCTTTTAAAATAGAAATAAATTATCATTGCCAATATAGTAATTTAAATTACAGTATGTAGTTCACAACGTTTCCTTTTCTTTGATAAAATCATACACTTCAGACTAGACGTGAAATTCAATTACTAATTTAGGTTATTGAATCATTAATCGTTTTTAAGCGAATTCATATACTAGAATATGCCCGTGACTTCGTCCACGCATGACTTAAAATTCCCGGGAGACAAAGTACCGCAGCATTTAAAATAGAATGTTAACTATCGTTTTTGTGAAAACTGTGCCGAAATAAGCTAATTTGTACGCACCCGAATAACTATAAACCACTCCCGGGAAATTTTCGCAGGACTCCCGGGATAAAAAATATCACACATTTTATTACATTAAATTTGCTTTCGATCCGTAATGAAATCAAATTAGAATTCGTTTTGTTTTAAACAGGCCATTTCAAATAATTCGCAGAAAACCTCCTGTGGGTTTCCCAGAAAAAAAATACTGCAAGGAATTATCTATACTAAGAACGTGTCCAATAACATAGAGAGATTTGTTAATAATGTGTTGAAGCACATTGCTCTTTATTCTGTTGTGATAGTCTTGCAACACTAACTCAGATGGTTGGTCCTTTTGAAACTTCTTACTATAAATTTTATATAGGTCTGTGTTATCAAGAAGCGGGATGGTAAATAAATAAATTAATTAAAATCTTTGTTTCGAACAAGAACGTCATACTATTGTTTGAGATATGTCAGATATGGCATGTTTTCGGTTGGATGCTATTTTTCATTGTTCGTTAGCTGAATGACAGAATCTATGGTCGTTCGGCGCCACTATGGAGTCCTTCGCTATGTATTGTAATGTATATCAAACAAGCATTTAATATACATTTATCCGACTTTCCATGATAAATGTTGGCATCAGTGTTTATACAGATTTATTTAATGTTCAATGCCTGGTATGTCGTCTGAACGTTGAAAAATGATAAAACAGACAATGAAGTGGAAAAAATTATTTCTTAAAGTTTTTACCGATAATTTTATCAGTATACAGAATACTTGCTTGTTGAATTCCTACAAGTTTTTATAATTCAAATGTAAGTTAAGTTACGGAAATAGAAACTTTGTCTTTTACGAATCGATGGTCATATTTATTGTTTTATAATATTTTATCTAGTAAGTTGTTTATGTTCATTTAGACAGACCTCCATTTGGCTTTTAATTTGAAATCGCGGACTCTTCACTTTTAGATATACGCAGAAACAGATTTTTATGTAGTTTAGTCTGTTGTTACCTTTTTTATAATTAAGTTTTTGCTGAATATTGTTCGAAGTTTACAGTGGATAAGTTCTTTAGAAATACCCTAGTAGCTTTTAATTCTTATAATAACATGTACGTTATGTAACGGCATGTTCATGGTCTGGTTGGCAGAGTGACTATACTTACTATGTTCCAATAAAATACCTTCATAAAGAGTTTTTTTAATATATAAAAAAAAAAACAATATTTTACAAGCTTTTATTATTAGATAGATAGATAACACTTTATTGTACACCATTACAGAAAACACAGATGAACTTATAGCCTATTAATATTCTATATGTGCACAATGGGCGGTCTTATCGCTAAGAAGCGATCTGTTCCAGACAACCCGTATTATTTGTTAGTTTGTGTAGGTCAAGTCTTTGAAGCTGAAATAAAACCAATCCCTTTAGCTTTTTTGCTTTAAAAGTTTGCAGGCTCGTTCAGTGCTGATGCGCGTAAATTAAATATTTCTTGACAAAAGTAAAAAATAAATTAAAGGTTTTTTTAGTTTTCCAGTTGCAAACTGAATTAAAACCAGTTGTTTTAAATTTATGACTTTGAAATTTTGCATGCTGGTTCAGTACTGATGATAATAATAAGTAATTTTTTTTTTAAAGAAACATTAATTAATATTGTTTTACTTTTACAGAAAAAACGTAACACATATCCAGCACAGAATAAAAAATATATAAATACTATATATATATTTGATACTGATTACTAAAAGTTGAAGGTTTATTTTTGATTGCTGATCGGCGAGGGCGCGGGTCACTGGAGTACACTGAGAACTCCGCGGTCCCGCAGGGAGGGGTCGCAAACAGGTTATGACCCCGACAAGTTACTTGTTCGAAGCCTCGAATGTAACCACACTGGATGAGCTGCGCCACTAGCCACTATAACCCGCCCTCGCTGCACTTGACTAGGAGATGAAGCGGTGAGGTAGACCATTTTACACTGGCCACAGCCACTGACTCGACTCTTTTTGTCCCAAACCAGGATAAGATAAAAATATCTCGACATTAAATGTGATTTTAAGTCGCACGTGTTATTGGATAGAAATCCTTTTAACAGAATCGGTTACAAGTTTTGATCCTTACTAACAATATAAAAATATGAAAGTGGATTTGTTTGTTCTTGCTTTGAAGCCGAAGGATTTATGAAATTAAATAAGTACAAGATAGTTCTTATTGAAGTTTACTTGGCGGAAAGAATAAATTCAAAATTTATTCAACTACTACCGTATTCCACAGAATCAGAACCAAGGCTTTGTTTTAAGTTTTCTAGAGTAGTATAGGTCGATGACGAATATAGAACCTAGTTAGTAGGTATAACCGTTTATTTCTTTTTTAATTATGTTTAACTGCTTAGACGTCGGTTTACTAATAAATGCAGGGCGAGTTTTTATTCTTATGTAAAAAAAGTAAGAATGTATTGGATACTCTTATTGCTGTCTGTAGAGCGTAAACTCCTAAACCTCTAAGATAGTCATGCCTTAGAAGTCTTAAAGTAGGATGTGGGAATAAATTGACCAGCATGAAGCTGAAGATCATCTAAGGATCGCAAGGTATGTAGGTTTTGGCACTATACATATTGTGGCGAATGATGGTGGAACCATCAAGTTAGTTTCAGAACTTTTAGAAACAACTAGAACATTCTAGAAGGAAAAGACAAGGACGGATATATTTAGAAAGGGATAGACGATGAACGAAAGAAAGAGACAGATAGATGTTAGAAAGAGATAGACGATGAATGAAATTAAAATTACAATCTAATCCACAAAATAAGACTTGGGGCCATCCGCAAATAATATCTCATGAATTTCATGATTTTTGACCCCGATCTTGTCCCAGCTGGTCACATTCGTGAGATTCTTCCCTGTGTGACATCACATATTTTGTAATTTTATATCAAGAAATTATTAATTTAAAACAGGAGTTCCGTAATTAGTTTTATTTCCATTTAAATTAATAACTTAAAGACAATACTCACACAGATTGAGTAGGAAATATTTTGAAATTTTTCTTTAATAGATCAAATTGCCTAAATATATTAGATTTTAAAATGTAACATTATGAAATTTAGGACCCCCCACCCTTTGTCACATTTCGTCGACCTCCTTCCTCCCCTCACCGTGTGACGTAATTTGAGGATGGTCCTTTGTGAGTAATTTAAATCTGATCTAAAATAGTGTCCAATGACACGTTTCTTATTGTCTCTATTAAGGAGAAGACACTTTGTTCATGTGTTCTTTGTTAATGTTTGGCACATAGCACTATACTTTGTTATAAGAGTATTATAACACTAACTAATATGGTTTCCTCGTTTTGAGTCTTCAGTATAATGTAATAATGATTTCGTAACTTTACCGGATAGGTATTATTAGCAATAATGTTCTTCTAAAAGATTTTTCATGGAAGATTATTAAAAAAAGTGAATTTCTGATCCGTTTATTCTGCTGGGTCAACATATCCCCACGTAGCATAATAGGCATCTAGATACTTTGTATAAATTTTACGTATGAATATCATGAAAATGGCATGTGGTTTTATTTGTGAACTGGACTTTAAATCTCCAATCGTAATAACAATGCAGCGATTTGTTTAGCTACTTTTTTCCACGCATGAGCAAACGAATGTATTTCTAATATTACCACATAATACTCCATTGTTCTTCAGTTTTTTGTTATTCCTATATTATTTCCAACGTTTGGATGTTGTTTAAGGCACATGTCTAGCGAACTGAGCACTACATAATTCAGTATTATCAGCATAAATGAACAATTAGGTACCTTACAATATATGTTTAAACTTTTATAAAATACAACCACTACTTAATTTCCCGTTTATTTATAATAATATCATAACGAGATAAAATATGTCCTTTAGTATGTTTGTAACGTATAAACTCAAACACTACTGGACTGATTTCAAAAAAATTTTCACTATTCGAATGCTTCATTATACCTGATTAATATAGGATATATAAAAATTAGGCATCCCTACTAAAACTTCAAAAATGTAACCCATCAATAAAAACAAAATACTTGGCGCTCTGAATTCGGGTTATACGATTTTGATGAAATTTTATGTATTTGAGTGGGTCACCAGTTGCAAAAAAGATGTAAATAAAGAAGTGTTATGCAAAATGAAAATAAAAAGCAATTCCACTTGTGTATATTGCAAGCCTTTTTAAAACAATAGATAGTAAGTATATCGTATATTTGAATTAAAAACGATTCATTCTTGCAATTTATGAATGATGTGCCTTTTATTCGTTTTTGGCTCGAGAGTATGTCATTGCTATAATATTTAATATTTTTCATTATATTTTTCTAGCTTTGTCTACTTACACTTTGATGTCTATATAGGATTTTTAAAAGAGTTTCTCGAGAGAAAATAAGAACGGTGATTTAATCTTATACAAAAGCAATCTCGTGGCATCGAAGAAATGTTTTTGTTTGTGAAGTACTTAGATCTTTTGTATGAACAACATCTGAATTTAGAAAAAAAACTTATTGGCTGCATTTCATTTCTATACAGGAAATTGCCACATCAATTTAAACTAGTATAAATATACGAAAATTCTGTTAAGGGTGATTCTTTAATTCTTAATTCAATAATCTAAATTCTCTATAAAATTATGTTTAGACGAAAATAACAAGTCAGTTTACTAGAGAACTCAATGGATACATATTTGTGGGGTTCCTTGTCGATACTCTGCGGACTAAGAGCTTCCAAATCTTTATGGTTCCAGGTTATGTCGAGATCTATAAACTCATTTGATAGAAATTTCATGTGATGAAAAGACTGGTTTGTATTTGAGGTAATGCATAAGTGCATGCTTTCAGTGTTTTGGGAATGTTTCAAATGAACAGCCAGTGATCTGGGCCATACTTAATTAGCTAAACAAATATACTATTTGTGATTTATAAAAAACGTGTACAATTTATTATTTATATAAAATATAATAATTTGGTTTTAACTTTGATTAAGTTTGTTAATAATTTTCTTGTTCTTACATCTATAATACTTTTTTGTATTAGACAGTTACCAAATTCACGATTATACTAGGGCCTTCTTCACACCTTTCCTTATGTGTGTTTTGGATACATGTACCACGAAGACATTAACGTAAGTATATAATTAATGTTAAGTTAAATGATAATTAGTTTATTCCAAATGCCATCAAGAAGGAATAACAAAGTGGACAAATACTCAACCTTACAAATAAAGACACTATCCATTTATAAATCAGTTCAGATCTTTTGAATTCTACGAATAGGTCGTACTCGAACCTCATAGCGAATAAGGAAGGCACCTTTTATTTACAATTTGAGTATATGTAAAAATTCCATAGATGAGATGAGGGTGCCATGTTTATGGCTGTTAAAAGAAATGAAACCATACAGTGTCTGTGGTTAATGCTTGTATACTATAGTCACACCATCTGGTGGCCATCAAACATACGAGAAAAAATAAACTTTCTGGGAAAATAAACAAACGTAACATCATAAATAGACAGTCTTGTTTAATTTAAACAATGCCTAATAGGTATTTACGTACCTTGGAGGTACGGATAAAAATACTACTAGTAATGATTAGTAGTATTTATAACCCTACCTACAAGCTACGTAAATACCATTGTTATAAAACCGTACAAATATTGTTACCTAGTATCACTTGCCCACAATAAAATATACCCAGTTCTATGTGTACCTAGTTAATATACAAGAAGTATTGGTATTTGAATTAAAATGCAACAACTTCCCCATAATAAATAAGTTTAATACGTCATAATTAGGTGTCATTTAGTTTAATAACAGTTTTTGAGAGACAATGTAAATCGTTCAGAAAATATTAATTATATTTTAACAATTTAAATTAATTTATAAAACAACAAGTTTGATGATATCCAACAATTTAAAGCATGTTATTCATCATAAAATATTTGAGTTGACTATGCAATAAAAGTTAATTCAACGCTGACTCGTATAAAACATTGTTTAGTCTCAGCGTCGTGTATACAAAAATGAAAATAAAAAGAGGTTAAAAATTGTAGAACCGGTCCCGGGCATCGTGGCTCGGAGAGCGTCGGAGGAGTGACCTCAGTTGGCCTTGACAGCTGCGCTCACTCCGGCCAGCGAGAGCCTCGCGGCTGATTCAGCCACTAATAACTTCACTACAACATTATAATGCCCACGATGCAACTATGCGTTACATTTACGATGCATTATATCATCGCGCATCACACGGATGTTGTGTATTTGTATCGTATGTCATATTCACGTATCGTTCTCGTTCTACGCCCCACATTAAGCGACATTCGTTACACATCTTTGCAAAAGCGATCTGTTGATTGCTCGATGCTCAGTTGTCTTCCTTAATTAATTTAACGTCTTCATTTGAATTTTAGTCTTTGGAACTGCCTAATGGCCTGCAATAAACATACCTGATAGTTTACGTCATTAATTAATTCTATATAATAGGTAAACTTTAGATTATTTGTGATTGTCTTCCTATCTATCTTAAATTGAAAAATGACAAATTATGTTATACATTCATTTACTTATCTGAGAAATTCAGCCTTGAAAACAAGTTATTTGTGCTTATAGGGTTACCTGTAGTATTTTGTTATGTAAACAATTATAAAACAGATTTTATATGAATTTTTAGTGTAGTAAAATTAGTAAAATCTCTTAAAGCAGGTATTAACAGTATGATGATTTTTGGAGCTATTCTATTACAGGGTAGTAGTGGCAATAAGATAAAAATAGACCTTAAGCTAGGCCATGCCCATGCTTCTGTACCGGGACCCTCAATTAGTGTGGTGTAACAAGGTTTAAATTTAATAATAAAAATCATTTTGCTCATAGGGTAAACCATAAAAGCACACACCCTTCATCGTCAATAAGTAATCAGTCCAGATGATTAACTTATTAAATTATTGTGGTTAGTAAAATAACGTGTCTATTAACACAGAAGTATCAAAGCAATAGTTGGCATAACATTGTATGCTTGGGACAATGGGCATTCCTATCGTGGAGGGAGGGCGGAGGGGCCGTGGCTTGGGATCGACGTGTCCCTTCTCGTCCTATTGCACATCGCGTTGTATTCCTCACAACTTATTAATTAACTACTTACAACCTATGTTATTTGGTTTTCTATTAGGCTCGGGAAAGCCGGAAAAACAAGACTATTTACGCACGGCAATAGGAGAGTGATACTTTATATGGTGTAATTAATAGGTTGTTGTTTCGGAGCCTTATATATTGTTACAAGTTGGGCCACCTGCATACTTATAGACAAAGCACATTTATTACCTGCCGCGGCGTTTGAGCTAATAACATTGAAACTGTTTTATGACTATCTTCTTTTGTTTACTTTGTGTTTAAAATTTCTAATTAGAAAACAGCCTATTGTGTATTTTACTTGTTTATGGCCGTTCGCAAGCATAATTATGCAGGTGTGTGGATTACGTTTTCTGAGAAATTGTCTCGGCGCTTGCCAGGTAGACATATTGCATCAGTGCATTATAAAACAATGCCCGAACGGAGGGGTGAGGGAGTCAAGCGACGATAACAATTCGAGCAAGACGTGTGTACATTCGATAAGCTATATAGTGACGGACTTTGCGCGTGTTATTGAATCGTGCATCACGTTTGTACTGGTTGCGTCCAGTTATATTTGTTCCTGTGTTATACGTGTTTGTATAGTTCTAATAAATTCTATAGTAATTCTAACGGCATTTTTAATTCGAGTCCCGCACTCGTAACAATATTGTATAACTGGTTCTTTATTTTCGTAGTTTATAATTATATCCGAATGTATATCCTCTGACCCTCGGATCTTTGAAAGAAATCTGTCTCATTGACTTTCTGTCTATTTTGGGCTACATCAGGTTAGATCCAACTTGAGGGTCAAATGTAATCATTCGTGTGACCCTTTACATCCCATATACGATATTACACAATTATAAGGGGTTTTTGTATCTTAAGTGGGATCCGGAAGCGACACTTATCTTTAAGTTGTGACGGAGAAGTCAGATCCTAACACAATAGATAAAGTATTTTAATTAAATTTTATAAAGTTTTGATACTTGAACAGCGCGAGAGGTAATTTTTGTTATATATTTTTACCTTAAGACACTGTTTAAAGTTATTAACACAAAGTATGGTAAGAAATCTTATATAATATTTTCTTAAGTTTTCGCGACTAGTATACCTACTTAATAAAACTACGCTTGAAGTATTAAGTAAAGTACGTTTTAAGCGTGGTAATTTATTTGATTTTTGGTTGTTTACGTTTCAGAAACGTCGAAATAGTAGAAATCTTACATGTAATTTAAATATACTTATAATATTGTTACGAGTTACGAGACTCGAATAAAAAAGTCGTTGGGATTATTATAGAGTTTATTAGAACTATACAGACGCGTATAACACAGGTACAAATATAACCGAACACAACAAATCCAAACGTAATGCAGGAAGTCGTAATTCAATAAAACGCGCAAAGTCCGTCACTATTAGATTCTCATTATGTACACACGTCACGCTCGTATCGTAATCGTCGCTTGACTGCCCCCCTCCCTCAATCAGGCCATCGGTTTATAGTGCACAAATGCCATGTGCCCGTATCGTAGTCGACGTAATCCGTAACACCTGGCTAATGATTCGGCCATAAACGAGTACAGTAAAACCATTGTTTTGCTGTTCTCTAGAAACGGCCAATAAAAAAATAAACAAAAAGAGATGATCAAAAAAGAATTACAATTAGTTCAAATGCCGACAGGTAATAAAATGTGTTTTTACAGATATGCAGATGGAATTTGTCTTTGTCGGGGGGCTAAGTTGTAATACTATGAAAGAAAATCGTGGTTTTGTAAAAAAATATGGTCGTGGTGTATTATATGTAAATAAAAATTAATATACAACGATAATGTAGGATTGTATTAAGGACATAATATAAATAGTAGAATGATAAAAATTTTGTGTCAATATTTTTTGAAGGAAATAATACAATTGATATCAGTCGCATACCTCTTAGGTACTCAAAGCAAGGTACTTCTAAATGGCTTTTTTTATTGAATTAAACGCTACAGAATAAATATTCTTTGTTTTATTACAAGCAGTTTCAGAATATTTATATGATCGAGTCCTGGCCACGGGTTACTGAAAACAGTAAGTAGTTGATTACTTTTCTTTCACAGATAATTTCAAACTATCTTTTAAATAGATTTGTAATACCCCTAGCAAATAAGTTGTAGGTAAATAAGCAAAGATGTTTGTTTGAACATTATAAGTTTTGTAAATAAAAGAAAATTCATTAAAAATTTACAGACTGGTGCCTAATTCGGGCGATGGAGCGAGCTTATGTAGCCAGGTTGGCTTTATCTCGCTGCATCGCTATACTGATCCATTATCCGAGTAAGGCACCGGTTAGCAAATTTTTAGTAAATATTCTTTTATTTAATTTATAATGTAAAAAATAAAAAAATCATCATAATCGGTTAATTCAGCTTTACTTCTACATACTACCGTGGTAACTAGATACTTCATTCTTTGAAATTATACTATGGTCACCCTTGTTATATAAAGAAGAAATAAAGAAACGTCTCAACAATCGCACTTTATTTACCTTAGTATTGAAGAGGCTTAAAAAGTACACTAACCCAAGTCATAAAGTGTTCTTAAGCATATTTATATGGTGCATATTATGTATGAATGCTTGTATTGTGTTTGTTCGTTTAAATTTAAGAACCGGTCCTAAGAGAAATTGTTAACTGTACTTAATCACTTCTTAGCCAAACGCATCACAAAATAATGTGTATAAAGACAAAATAATTCGTTATTTGAATATTTTACCTGAAGTAATTAATGTATAAATTGCTTAATTTCAAACTCAGCTCTGCGTAAGTTAAGTGTATTAACTCTATAAATAATTTTTATGAACAGGAACTGAAATTTTCTTAATATAAACATTGTCAATCTGGATTACCTTCGTTCGAAGTTGTTGGTTTTGGATTTTCAATATTAAAGTGAAAGTGATTACTAGTGCCTATGGTTATTTGCAACTCCAATGTGATGTTGGCCTCAATGGAGGGACTGAAACCTGGGCACTGATATCGGAACACAACTCGAAGTTGTTATGGCGGCATACCCTAGACCAGGAGTGGTAGCCATCCAGATGGGCGAATGCCTTACCACCTGGCTCAGGTTTGTTTTGTTGCGTTATACGAAAATCTGCCTAGTCGCTGTTTCCTTTCCAGCACTTACATCTGATAAATCTATTTGAAAATCGAATTTGAGTAACACATAGTTATTATATTACTAGTTTGGCCCGCGGCTGTGCCGCGTGTCAAACTGTGACGTGACATCATTTATCGGGATAAAAAGTATCCCAAATTACGTCCCGGGATATGAGCTAGCTTTATGTCGAGTTTCATTTAAATCCGTTCCGTAGTTTTTCGTGATGCTCTAACAGAGAGGCAGACAAAAGTAAAATAAAGACCTATTGGTTATAATAATATGGTGTTCTATGTATAATCTCTTAAGAAAATCTATACTGAGCCTAGCTTACCGTAAGCGTACCTATTAGATTCTTTCAACTGTTCATATACCTATTCTTAAGAATAAAATTGTAGCCAACAATGTTATCGACATCTACTATTATAATAATTTGTATTGGTAAAGATTTGTATTTAATAATAGGTAACAGTGATTTAGTACAGGTTTTGCTCGCAAGACTATATTTCTTGGTTCACATCGAGGGAAGACGTTATGACCGAAACTTAAATCGTTAGAATCGTTTGAATTACATTTCATCTTACTTTTAGCATTTCAAAATATTTTCTTCATTTTATGATTTTGTTTTACTATCATTAAATAAATTTATTACAATTACTTAATGTAGTGCAATATTGATTAAATTTAGGTGGCTGAAGTATGATGAAGGAGGTACTTCTTAAAATAACAAATTAATTTACCATTCTTTTAAGAGCCCATTTTAATATCACCAGGTTAATGTAATCTACTTTTCCCCCATTATTTTGGGGTCAGCACAATAATTTTTCTTTTCATACTTCTCTATTCTGGCGTGTCTTCTGTCACGCCACAATTCATCATGACATTCTTCACCTTCCTTTTTGGCCTACCTTTACTCTTATCCCACAATCTTTTCGTTTTACTTTATTTTGCCACAAGATATCCAACCCTTCTCATAATATGTCCATATCACCTTAATCTTCTTCTTCTCAATTTCTCACTCACATGTGTAACTTTCACAGACCCCTTATGTAGTTGTTTTTAATTTACTCTATTCTTGCAACACCACACCTGTCTTAACATTTTCATCTCGCATAAAACTTATTGAATGATAAAATACAACATAAAAATACGACTGCATGAATAAAACAGTTAATTTATTTCACTTTTATATTCTGTTAGGGTAGTTTTTAATTTAGTCCATATGTAATTTTTATCTACATGGTGATTAAAAAAATCGGCTCTTAAGCCAATATTAGACGATTCATTTCTGTCATTCAATTTCTACAAATCAACCAAAGTGATCCATATAAACATAAACCTGAATCATTCAGTGACATAGTATATCTTCGTGTATTTTCAGTTCTGTGCCTAATTCAGTTTGGTTGAAAGAGAATCCATCTATCATCAGCATAAGTTTAAATATATTTTCCCACTTTGCAGCCATGTTCATAGGGCAAATTGAATGTGAATTGTCATCCAGGAACATTTATTTTATAAACACCATTTATTTTTATCTATCTATAATGTTATAAAATTATAGATAGATAGAAAAATATAACTAAAAAAAACCTCTGAAATAGACTTTACAAACGACGGAGAACACGATTCATTTTTTTATGATTTCTTATTTGTTTGCCTGTTTGTTCAGGATTCACGTAAAAACTAAGAGGACGATTTCGATGCGGTTTCCACTGGTCGACAGCAAATTCTTAAACTTAAAATCTGCGCTACTTATTATTCTGGGAATCCCGCGGGAAGTATTCTAGGAATTGTTTAATATGGCCACATTGAAAAAAAATCGAATTCAAACGCAATTTTTTTTGTTACATAAATAGTACCTGCATAGCAAATTTTAAGCAACAGAATGTGCGATAATTTTTATCCCCGGAATTCTGCGAGAATTTTCCCGGGAGTGGTTTGAACTTGTTCGGAGCGTCACTAAAACGATACACACAGTTTTCACTAAAACGACAGCGTATATTCTAAATATTTTTCTTTCTTTCTATTCTTTTTTAAATGCGGCGCTACTTTGTGTCCCGAAAATCCCGCGGCAATTTTCCCGAGTATGGTACAAATTAGTTAAATTGTATAAATATTAGCTGATCTCGATACGATTTCACCAGAGCGACAGCTTAAGGCCTTTTTCAAGTGATGAGATACTTTGTATTCCAGTAATCCCGCGGGAATTTTCATGGGACTGTTTTAAAGTGGGTATTATACCGACACAAAAATTTGCTGATTCGAATCCGATTGATACTAAAACAATATAATCTGGGACTTTTATATTCCCCGGGATTTCCTAACTTCGAAACCACGTGATATTAGGACTTGCTTGATATAACGGTTTCTTTTAGACATCTTTCGTAGATTTAGATTTGTATGGTTTTAGTAACATTACCTATCCTGTGTTTTTACGGGAATTTCCGAAGATTCATGTATTTTCATCCTAAAAAATCCGTTGCCCTAGTGAAATTACCCTTTGATTTTGAATACTGGCAAAATAACTGTAATCTACTTTACCCTTCAAACGTGGAGGAAGTCGCGGGCATATCCTAGTTATTATATAAAATGTTTTAATTTAAAAAGTAAAAATACTGGAAAATAACGTTGGCAACATAAGCTTAAATTACCCCAGGAATAACTTCTCAGTCGTTTTATATTAATATTTCATGAATCTCCAAGGTTTCCCCTGTTCTCTCGGCAAAAGTAGGTTTACACACACTAAGAGAAATCCAATTCGCCGTCTCGTGCACACGTGCGCACACAGCCACGCATGACTTGAGGGAAAAATAAAATTTCTCGCTAAGTTTATAATGGGAAAACTTTGAGAACCACTTAATTATGTTAATGTTTGAAATAAAAAATTTAGAAAACGTTTGTAAATTACAAATATTTAATTGAAAATAGTAAAAACTATTTATTTGACTGGGTATATATATTTTTTTATTTGGCGGCTAAATGTAATGTTAAGCCGATATTAGACAGCTCATTTCTGTCCTTCATTTCGGATGAATCAACCACAGTGATCGTATAAACATACATTTGAATACTTCCGTGTCCTTTATGATCTCTGTGCCTTTCAATCAAATTGATTCAATTTGGTTGAATCGTCTAATATTAGCGTGTGTTCGGAACAAGTGTTAGTGTAATTTGGCTTATATTAGGTAGTTTCCATGGATTCATAAACTTGTTTTTGCATTTGTCGGAATAAAAAGTATCGCTTGTTTTTATACTCGATCTACATGGGACACTTGTGTCCCTAAAGCGGCCGCTTTTGGAGAATCCGTGTTGATATGTGTCTAGGTATACCGGTAGGTGTAAGATGTAAACTTGTGAAAAAAAATTTAGGGATGGTATTTCATATATCATACATTTCGAGCCTTTAGCGCCATTCTTTTATCGTAAGCGACATTGACCCTAAATATATTTTATTGTTGCAAAAGGTATTTTATACTATTATTTTGTTTTAAGACCCAGTTTTAGTTAGATTAGGACCCTACTGAATTAAAAACTGAGAGTCTCAAAACAAAATTATAGTTTAAAATACCTATACGCTCTGTTGTTCGTGCCTACCCCGCAAGGGACCTGGCGTGAAGTTATGTATGTATGTATGTAAAATACCTTTTGCGTCAAAAAATATACTTAAGTCGCTTACGATAAAATGACTGTAAGGGCTCGATTTGATTCGGACATCAAACAAATTCAGTGGCCAGGCCAGTGATGCCAACTTAGCCCTTTCGGAGCTAGATCTAGCCCTTTTTCTGTCTGTTTAGCCTCCATAATAATGATTTAGCCTCTAGCCCCAAATTTAGCCCCAAATTATCATATTATTATCTCAATAAACATAATCATAGACACGCCTAGGAACGAAACGAAATGAAATTGTAACAGAAAAGCCTAGCAAAAACTAAACACGCTCACTTTCATTCTATGTGGGGATTCCCCGTATCTACTATATCGTTCCTGTCTCCTGTTTTACATCTATTTCATTCTGTATTTGGAATAATTCTACATACACACACACACATATATATATATATATATATATATATATATATATACATATATATATATGTATATGTATGTAGAATTATATATACATATATATATAATATTGTTAATTTTTGTTATAAAATAATATGTTTATACAATATTTGTACACAGTAGTAGGTGATAAATTATACTATTCTATTAAGTTTTATTAATTATTTAGCAATTTAGCCCTTATTTCAAATTTTTTGGCAAATCTAGCCCTTTTTGAGGTTCGATTTAGCCCATAAACCTGATACTGAGTTGGCAACACTGGGCCAGGCATGTACGATATCGTAAGCCAGGTTCTTAAAAATAATATTAGTGTGTTCAGATTTTTTATCCAAGTAAAATAGGTGGCGAGAAGTGAGTGAAAATTTGAAGAAAAAGATTGAGAATGCTTTCTACGTAAATACGTTCGAGTAAGATACTGTGAGTAGTTTTTGAGATATAAGGTAATTTTCAATTATATGTATAAGGTAAGTAAGTACAAACCCCTTCATCGTGTGTAGACTGATATACACTACACTTTATATGTGTTAATAAGGTTTAAAAAAAAATCCAATACGTTACAAGAGGTAATTTTCGTACTCAAGTTTCGAAGTAATTAATTACATGATTTTAATTCCAACCTAAACTTGTTCATTTTATAGCTGAATCTTAAACCAATTCAATAAGTAATTAAAACATTCTTTATTGCAGAATTTTGTTTCTTTTCATTCGACATACTTATCCAATTACTTTACGGTATTCTTACGATTTCCGTTACAATATCAAACCTTAAGAGTGGTTGGTAATTAATATTGCGAACTAATCAAAGTTGGTGTTTCTGAAACACGTTACGAAGGAAGTAGTAACAAGCAAAGCAAGAGTTCTATTTATATTAGCTTTAACTTATTTTCAATTATAATAAAATATGTTTATTGTACTGTATGATGTAATCATGTTCATATTTTTTATATTGTCTGGCTTGTCCTACGGCACGAATATCTATTGAAGTATAATTTATTTACGACGCCATTTACATTCATTACTCGCGTTTTATTGAATCGGTAATGTTGTAGAACATTGACTTAAACTTTATTATATCTGTCCAACGATTGCTGCTTTTGGAAATAAAATCGAAAACTAAATGAAATGTAGAAATATTTTCAAACTTTGATTTAATTGATTTGATTAAATATTTAAAATTATAAAAAAACTAGGATTTTCCACGCGGCTTAGCTTCTGTAGACTTCTGATCCTGCAGGAACTATCCCAATTTCCCAAATAAAATTAAATTCATGTTATATATTTTTTTCTTTCATGAGTTCAGCAGACAGGCAGACGACGAAAAGCGGTATCCATCGCCTATGGACATTTGTAACACCAAAGGCGATACCAATGTGATGCCGCTTTTTAAAAAGGAGCTTGGAACCTGCCTGATGCCTTAATGCCGGAACACAACTCAAAGTTGTTATGGCGGCATACTCTAGTTTAGGGGTGGTAGCTATCCAGACGGGAAAATACCCTACCACCTAATTGTGGGTTGATTTATTGCCTCTTACGACAGGTCGCCTGGCCGCAGTAAATTGTATCCCTTCTGCGTTCCTACACGGATAACCAGAAAGTCTATATCTAAAGTATATCGGATATCTAAAATACCTACACTAATCAATCAAATTTCATGATACGATGAACGAACACTACGTTCGTTACAAGTCCATTTAATATTTATTAGCACCATGTACTTCTTCGACGAGCATTTAAAGTTTATAATTTAGTCATATTATCCGAGAAATTATTTGGGATGTTGTGCTTATAGGTATATTGTAAAAATGGTAATAAAAAGTTGAAACATTGGCTCATTTTCATTTTAATGAAAATATCATTTCCTCCCAAGGAGGTATATCCAAAGTTTACATCCGTCATTTTGCATGGGCCAACGGTCGAGTGGGGGTGGGTGGTGCGCGAGGCCGCGGCGGGTGGAGCGGCGCCACCCCAGGCCCCGGGCCCCGGGCCCCGGCCCCTCCGCGGGATCGATACGTCATTTGAGCTGGTCGCCATGGAGACCGCGAACGGAGCGGGGCGGCGCCGCGGCTTCGGGATGGTGGGTGCACGCCACTCCGCGGACTCCACGAGCCCGAACCAAATGAAAAATAGATACAACCTTATTCGAGACAAATCTCTCAATTAAAAAATCCATAGCTATATTTATAGGCCTTCTCTTCCTTTCAAATTTTATGAAATAAGTTTAAGATGCTATATCTAATAAAACTTATATCTGTTTTAACTTAATATTTTAATTACAAATAATCAGGAAGATAAAAAATTATTATTAAAATTACAATGTGGTATATTATTCATCGATGCAATGGCAAATTGTAATTTGGATTTGCAAGCCAGCCACGCGCCGCGCCAGACGGTCGACCCACGTCCGGCCACCGGGAAATCCTTTTTGTAGTATCGGACTTATTAAGCCGGAGAACTTTTTGTTGTTGTTTGATTGCTAATCAAACCTGTGCAGTCATTTCCATTTTGTTAAGTTTAATAGTTGAAACAGTTCAATTTGTACAAAAATGTAGAGAATGTACTGGTTGCAATGGACTGTAATTTGCGGTGTTTACCAATTTAAATGTTGGATTAATAGTAAAAAACATGCCAATTTATCACAATAATTAACCAAAGACTAGGAAACAAACACAAACATTTTTGTTCTGTGTATAATTTAATGTCAAACTTCCTAATGTTTTTTGTAATTGTCTCTACATCAATCATGCTAGCTGAAAGATTAGTAATCCATGAAACTTATTCCTGAATCTAACACCGTGGGTACAAATGTACGTAAAAGGCAGGTTTTTGACAGCTTTAACTCGCCAGTTTCACAAGTGAACTGGTCTATTAAGTAATGGAAATACAAACGAGAATAAAAACGTTTAGTTTTTTAGTAGGTACTATAGAAATGTTGATCTATTTTCAGCTATTTTGAATAGACTAACAAATTCTGGGAAAAAAATCTGGAACGTTTGTTATATTTATTTTAGTATATAGTTGTGTAACAGGAATTTTTAGTACCAGTATCAGAGCAGAAAGCCTTAAAAAAGCGAAGAAGTTGATTCACATCTTTATTTGACTACTAAACGGCTAAGGTTTGTATGGGTAAGCTTCGTCTTAAGATATCTTTTTCATAACAAATGGCCCTAGCAGAAGACCGGCGCTGGTTGATTCAACCAGCATTCTGCTGATCTAGGACCGATTTAGAACTTTACTTTCTACTTATTACTAGTAAATTATACCTTATTATTTATAATTTTATATATATTTTGTTTTGTATGTAGTTCTAAATAAATAGCTATTCTTTCTTTATAGCTTTTATTTCTAGTATTGGTTTCAGCAATTACGCTGTTTCCTTGCGATTATTATAAAATTTTGCATTAAATATTTTTTTTGGTTTTTTAATTTAGTGTCAATGGGTAAATAGTGTGGATAAACTAACATCAATGCTGGTCATAGGGAATATGGATATAAATCTAAAATATCGTCAGTCAATCGTAGTCCACGGCTGGACGTAGGCATCCCCAAATCCGCGCCACACATGTCTGTCTTCAGCCTACTTTATCCAGCGCCTCCCGGTGACGTATATAACAGTATGTTTTCTTAAATATTGCTAGATCTATATAGATGAAATTTGACAGGAAGAAGTCATGTATGAGGTGCTATGAAATGGTGTAGTAAAACCATGATATAAGTAAAAATTATGGGTGGCCGCCATACATTTAACTAATCGTTGATTTTCTTTTTAATGTCATGGCCATATGATGTATCGTTATTAGTAACGATTGATTGATGAACTATCGTCATGATTTTAGAATCATGACGATATTTTTTGTAGAATTATCATTCAAGTCAGTGTATGGGGAAATATTAGCTATCAAACTAATAAATTTTGTATCACTCATATGAACTATGAAGTGGATAATTCTGAAAAAGTTAAGGTGGTCGAGTATCAAAAACACCTTCATTAAATTTAAAAGCTTTTGTTCAAAGTTCCAGCGGAGAAAATTTTTAAAGGTCAATGTAAGTTAGTTACTACAAGATCCGTTAAGGAGTTTTTGAAGTATGGGGTATTTTTAATCAAGTTTTTATGGTTCCGTAACCAAATTGTACGAGAATAATGGACGTTCTACACCTTTATGGTATCCTTCATAGTTCGTGAGCTACCAAGTATAAGTTCAATTTTTAGTGGATGGAACTAAATAAAAAATTATAATACAACATATAAACCAAAGTATATTTAATTAGGATACTTTATTTAAAATTTACTGTCTCTTTTGTTTTGTTTAAATGTTGTTACGATTTTATTGGTCATACGGTCTGAATATAAAAAGGTCAAGGGTAAGAGGCTAAAAGTCAAGGAATTACGGAGCTTCGAAATTTGTTTTATGTCGCTATTATTTATAATTTGGTTGTTACAAAATTGTGTTGAAGAAATTCAGATTACCTGCCTCCTATGTAATCCTAATACCATTTTAAACCATGCTTAATTAAAGTGTGTGATATCTTTTTACAGTATGAACATAGTTAGTTAGTTTTACTTCGTGCAGGAACGGAGAAAGAATACAATTTCCTGCGGCCGGGCGGCCTGTCGTAAGAGGCGACAAAACAACCCACAGCCAGGTGGTAGGGCATTTGCCCGACTGGATGGCTACCACCCCTGGTCTAAAGTATGTCGTCATAATAACCTTGAGTTGTGTTTCAGCATAAGTGACCAGGCTCCAGTCTCTGAGCAGCAGCTCATTTGTAGCACTTTTAGTGTTGCCATAGGCGATGTCTGTCTATAGGCGATGGTAACCGCTTTCCATCAAGTGGGCCGTCTGCCTGTCTGCTGAACTCTTGCAATAAAAAACAAAAAAAGTTGGATAATTACAAGATTATAATAGGTATTATTATGTTTACTTAAACGCGATCGATCTCCTCCAGGTTACCTGAATTAAAGGAAATTCTTAGTTAGTCTGGCAATATAGGTGGTGTAGAAAAAGAGGCACTATATACCTATATTCACACACAGTTACAATATTATAAAATATATAATATTAATATCTGCGTTACTTTTTATACTGGAAATCTCACATTGATTTTTCTGAGAATTATTCAAAATTATCCGATTAAGAAAATCGAATTCCAATGTATTTTTTTAACTAATCGATAGCAAATTGTATGTATGTACCTAATAAAATATGTGATATTTTTATACCGGTTTCTATATCTTACTTTTCTTTCAGTTGCATTGGTAGAAGTTTGACACTACTTATATGGAGATTATCTCAAATTTTAAATAGTAGCAAGGCAAACAAATGGTTAGTAAGATATAGGAAGTGGCTATAAATCGCGGTAGCTAAATAACGCACTCTATTTTTAACGTTATAAAGTAGGCGCCTTTGGCCACAGTCTAACTATAATATTATCACAATATTTTAAATTTAAATCCATGTAAAAAAGTTAAATGGATCTAGGTTTATTTGGACTGATATTTATTTTTACTTTATAATGATGGCATCTGCAATAATGTTACAGATAAACGCCGTTTCATGCAAATATAGCCAAGGGCTTAGGCAATGTTTGGGAATGCGCCATTATTAATGACATTAAATATTGACTGATAACGTGTGTTTAAACTCTAATGCGGCTATTCAGTAGCGGGTTTATTTTTAATACTTTAAATAAGACGTATTCGGTCACAACCTAGATCTTTAACACTGATTGCAGGTGTAACAGCACCACAATAATTCGCGTACTGTATAAACGAGATAGTATCCAAGCATCATTCGGTTACTTCCTCCTGGGGGCAGGGCATCTGAATCGGTCGCGTACGACAGATAGACAAGAGCGCCCACGGCCTTACACGTATAACACGCGTAATACCTACATACGAATATAAAAAAATAACAACATTGAATATTTATGAAAATTAATGTATTTATTTCAAAACAGAATCTGACAGAGTACTTATTTATTTATTACTTAGAAAGTAATTTTAGTTACTGTTAAAAAAGAAGAATCCGGAAACTTCATGATTATTATTATTCGTCCTTTTTTAATGTACTTTATACAAACACAAGGTTTAACAAAGTCATTTATAAGAGTAATTACTGAAAAAGCTTGGTGGCGATCGCGCTATACCCATTCAGCGCGGTCGTCTAAAAAATCTTTCGTCGTATAAAAAGCTTTCTCGCACAAACGTCACTTTACTAATTTTTCAAATTTCTTTATTGAAAGCTCTTGAAGATGGACCGGGATTTTGTTGAAGAACATTATACTTTGCCCTACGAAACTATTATAAACTTTATGGAGCCTACATGTGGGAGTTTTTAATTTATTTTTATTCCTAGTATTTCAACAATGTACATCACCTAATCTGGGAAAATCTGAAACGTTTTTCTTAACGTATTCAAGTATATACTGGAAAGCCACTGTAAAAATATTTATTTCTCTAAATTTATCTCGCTTGGAATCCAGTGTTCCCATGTCGTAAATTGAGCGAATAGCACGCTTCAGTAGGACAAAAAATAGCATTTATGTCTGCTGCATTACCCCATAATAGAATAACATAATGATAGTGAAGGAAAACATCGTACAGAAATCTGCACATCTAGATAACAGATCCGTGATATCCGCCAATCCGCTTTGAATAATTATGGCAAGAATATCGTTAGGTCTCCTTGAATGGAAAGGCTCAATCATTTCTGGACTCATTATTCATTATATCGCAAAAAGTACAGTAATTCTAATTGGAGAAGAATACCCTAAACAAGCGAAAAATGAAGCTATTACAGATATAAATTTACAGCAGGCGAAACTATGCCTTACTTTTTGTTTAAAAAAATATTAATTACATTTAGTTAAATTGTGTGTTCCGATGGTTAATTTAAAATCTGAACTTATATCTAAATCCTCCTATCCTTCTGAATATCTAAATGTTCCTTCAGTTAATAAAAGCATTGGAACATACATAAATATAATAATTGATTGCAAAAATCGTGTGCGTATTGAACCAAAATGATCTTCTTGGCAAAAAAAAAAATGTATCGTAAAATGAAGAGATCAGAAATTCAAAAAGGTTATTCTATTATATCCTCCACAATCTTAAGTTACAAGAATACTTATACAGTATTTATAATAATAAGTATGTATAGACAATACAATCTACAAATATACAAACTTTCAAATACGTGTATTTGCTTATACAAACAAGAAAGTTAGCGAACAATATAAAAGTAATAGGATAGAGAGAGACTGGTAGAGTTAAAAGACCTGAGTGGGAGTGAGATGCTGCTATTCAAATTGAGGGTACATATTTCTACATAGGTAACAAATAGCTTGTTGAGAAAAATGTGGACATTCTTTTCGAAGAATTTAAGTAATCGCTTTCGTTTGTTTACAAGTTATTAGTGTGTGAATGATAACTTTCACAGGTTAAAGAGGCAGTTTCAATAAATATGTCAGCAAATCTATAGCTGGTGGTGGAACATTGATTATACAACTATGTAATTCAGACTTGAATTTAAAAAGCTCCAAATTTAAGAATACATAAAAATGTACGGTCTTTTCAAATAAAACCTAATAAACAATAAGACATTTTTTTTTCTAGTAGGCTATAGTAAAGATTGTGGTTCATAAATTTAGACTAAGAAGATGAATATTCTTTGAAATAGTAACGCTATTCACGCGGCATCGTTTCTATAAAATTAAGGTGAAAGGAAACAAAAGCCCTACTGCAGAAGACAATTTCAAAGAAGTGCACTCAAAAGACCGAAACAAGATTGATAATAGAAGACAAAATTAAAATAAACCATAAATAAAGTAAACTCTACGTTGATTTAACAGAATATATTATGAGCTGAAAGCCTAAGTTAAATATCCGCATTAAGTTTAGTAGCAGGCGGGACATAATTCCAAATTATAAACCGAAAGGAAATTAATTGGTTCCGGTTCTTTTCTCAAACTTGTTTTCGGTTTTAGTGCATTAGGTACTTTTAAATTGTCTTTTTTGTAGTCGGGTTATTGATTTGTTTTATTATTTATTTTATTTTAGGTTTTCCAGTCTCCCGCCATAGTCTTATGAACAAAAGCTGTGTTCCTTATATAATTCGGGCAAAAGTGTACATATGATTAATTGCATGCCAAACAAAACAGTGAAACGAAAATTACAATTTACGTAAGCGGTTCAATTCTTGAAGAGAGTTTTGATCGCCTGGTAGATGTAGTAAGTAATTTATTTATTTCGTTTTAATTATTATTGGGATATGGATATTCATAATTATTCCAAATTTCATATGAGAGCACGATATCCGACACAAACATGGCTCATTTTTACGCTATCAAAAACTATTTAAACTAATTTATTATATATAAATGTTTACCCCACGTCGTACATGTATATTATATAGGTAATAGATATATATATATATATATATATATATATATATATATATATATATATATATATATATATATATATATATATATACACACTCGTATACGAAATTTCACGATAATAAATTAACTAAAGCCTTGAAAAAGTAGTTTATATATTAATAATAGGATGGTACAATATTTAAGTAATTTTTGTAATCAAAGTATATTGTGTAAGTAATCTAACAGTTATTTAATAATAATAATCCATGTTATGATTATTGAACAAAAAGTAGAAAAGTTGAAGAGAGTTGCAGGAGCAACTTCAAGAACAGGTATTTACACTGTTTGAATATGTAGGTTGTGCAGGTAGTTTGGAATTATTTTCTGTAAAATTTCTGATGAAAACGTTATTCATTTTGGTTGAGCGTAGGTACTTATAGGCAACTGAACGAAAATTAAATTGGTTTTAATATTTTTGTTTTATGATTTCGTTTTCTTGTTGTTTGTTTCCTTTTTAGAGTTAATAATAAGCGTTATGATGTCGGTATAATAGTGATTATAATGAAGGCCGGATATTAAAATCCTAGAGTTTTATTTATTTATTTAGGAATAAATAAAACTCCAGGATTTTCAAAACCAATAAAATATTTCATATCCTATAAAGATTTTAAATCACCCAATTATAATCAATTCTTTTGTTATGATTGATGTTAATTGCACGAAAATTATAATAAATTCTAAAACTTTGGTACATATTAAATAATCAATGTGTTTAATCATTTCTAGAATAATTCTATTTATTTATTAATGTTTTATGAATTATTCATAAAACATTTAATAAATTTTCAGGAATTTAACTTGTAGGGTGTCATCTGTCGGTAAAGCTTAGAACCAAAAAGATTGTAGTAACTTGAGACTGCAATTTAAGCTTTTAACGTAAGCCAGCGCCCTCTGTTACTGAATCTTGGGAACTTTTTAATTTTCTGGGTCTTTCTTAGCAGCTTTTTATTTCTAATACTAGTAGTACAGGGTGGCGCAATAGAACGTGCATATTTCAAATATTGATTAAAAAATAAATACAAAAGGTATAGTTAAAATAAAACTGAGGTATTATTAAGAAATAACTGAAGTTTATTTTTTAAAAATAACATCGTTAAATGATGACCCTCTCTACGACGACACTCCTCTAATCGCAAACGGAAGTTATTGAAAACTTTCTTCAGTAATGCTGGTGTAATTGCTGCCATTTCACCACGGATATTCTCCTTGAGCTGATCGATGTTTTTCGGATTATTGCTGTAGACTTTGTTCTTGAGGTATCCCCACAAAAAAAAGTCAGGAGGCGTCACGTCTGGACTACGTGGGGGCCATGGGATATCACCTCTTTTCGAAATCAGTCTGCCAGGGAACATCTGTTTCACAACCGCCATGGAGTCATTTGATGTGTGACAGGTAGCTCCGTCTTGTTGAAACCAAGTCCTAGAATTCACTATTCTTGAATTTTCAAGCTCTGGAGCCAAAAAACCTTCCAACATCGCAACATAGCGTTCGGTATTAACAGTGACGTTTTGCCCCCGCGCATTTTCAAAGAAAAACGGTCCAATTATTCCTCTACCAGAGATTGCTGCCCATACTGTTACTTTAGGACTATGCAGTGGTTTCTGGTGCTTGAGTTTGGGATTCTCACTGTTCCAGTAACGACAATTTTGACGGTTTACGAACCCATTGATATTTAAGTGGGCCTCATCTGAGAAAAGGATATTGTCAAAATTGGAAAATCGATTAAGCATTTCATTAGCAAATGCGAGTCTTGCTCCGAAGTCAGACTCTTTCAATTCTTGTGCTAACTGCAGCTTGTAAGGATGCAGTTTAAGATCCAAGTTTAAAATTTGTTGCAAACTTCGTCGCGATGAGTGTAAGACAGACGATCTCTTGCGAGTAGACATTTGTGGATCTCCTAGTACAGACTGCATAACTCTCTCAATATTGTCGTCGGTCCTAGATGTTCTTGGACTACCTTTTGCTTGTGGTTTAAACGTTGAACCAGTCTCTTCAAAACGCTGTACCCATATTTTAATTAAATTAGCACTCGGAGCTTCACTAATTTGCCGTAGTCCATATTCAGAACAATATAAACGCCTAGTAACGATGTATGAATGAGGGTTCTCGTAAAATGCGCGCACGCAAAATGCGCGACGCTTCCCGTCGAAGTGACTCATAGTGACTAAAACTCCATGAGCCCGCCTACTCAACGATGCAGGCTACCCCCGCCCGCGCACTTTCTACCCCGCGAAAAAAGATGATGCAATATGCACGTTCTATTGCGTCACCCTGTATAAGAAACACATAATATAATAATAAAATATAACAGCGCCGACGGCGAGACTCGCTTTGCAGGTACCCCGGAGTCGTTCAAGCGAAGGAAACACATAACATAAATTATTAAATCTGTATATAATGTAGCTTACAGAATAATAATATTATATATATATATATATATATATATATATATATATATATATATATATATATATATATATATATAAATATACCTACACCTGTTTGTATATAAAGCCCGCGGGGGGCTTTGTGGCGAAGCCTTAGGTGACTAGCGACACCTCGTACTCGACTCCAGGTGTCAAGGCAAGGCCTTCCGTCTCCATCATTGCCTTAGCCAGCCAGCACAGAGTGGAGATCGATAAAGGTAAGATTCAAGTTACAGGGGTGGAAGTGATAAATGGCCTAACGTCAGAAGTACTCGTGGCGTCGGTGAACTTGCAGCTCACCTCTGGACACCTCTTAGCCACTCATACCCATGTTGCCCCTCGCCAATCTTGAACGGCATTTTTAGCGACCCATGCAGGGAGTGGTGAGTCACCGTCTGCCCATTTTTCCATGTTCCCCGAACATTGCACATACACTGACCGGCCGGGGCTTGGGTGCATTTTTATATGGTGTACACAGGGAGAATCGCCTGTCAGTGCCACGCCACATTTAGATTAAATTTGTCAAGGAGCCTCTACGTGTTGGCCTTTCATTGGCCCACGCAAGCCCTCCACAATTCCGGGTCATTTTTATGGCCTGTGGTCTTCAAAACATACGATAATATTAATAATCGGCAAACACACATATTATACCCGTATATCCCTAAATTAAGCAAGTTACGCTTGTGATATGGGTAATATACAATGGACTACTCTGGGGCTGATCCCCAGACACCCAGACCATAGTAAGTAACGGAGAAAATTTGTTTCCAAAATTTACTATACCAGGAAACGAACCCGGAACGCAGAGGGCGTTGCAGTGAGGTAGGCCGGCAAAAGCTGAGCCCGCTCAACCACAGAGGCTGTCATAATACTTAAAGATTGTGAATAAGTTTATCAAGTAATCTCCTTATTTATAACCGTTAGGTATACGAGGTTATTAATAATAGGCTCGTTATATATTTTTGGTAATAACTGTTATTCATAATCGCATTAATAACATTTTAATGCGCCTGTACACTTCGCATAACTATAATGAGTAACCGGGTAAACGTTTTACTAATTGTTACTTTTAAGTGATCTTATTACATATTTTCTTGAATCTAATTTTTTCAGGGCCTTGATGATTTCACCATACCAGCCCCATCATACTTTAATAATGCGATTTCACATCATTTTAAATAAACGGTTTCAATATCTTATATATTAAAAGAGCTGCAACAGACAAGACCCAATATTTTCTTGTTGTGTAAAAAAGTTCTTATAATTCAACGACAAAATTAAATATATTAAACACGAGTATTTCTTACTTCGTGATTCTGCGTGTTGAATTCCCGCTGTAAAAAATACCTCAATTAAATATGTAGGAATAATCGTTGATCCCTATATATATTATATATAGCCAAGGCAACTACAATGTATGTAACTAACAGTGGCGCGGACTTCATATGACTAGATTCCCCATACCTTTAAGAAACTAGCTACTAAAAGGTCAAAAGCGGCATGCATTGGCAATTCAAACATATGTGATATTATTACTATGGTCTCTATAAATTAACTAGCGGCCAAAATAAAATACAAGTTATAATAAGATAATACACCATGAGTTCGACGTTTTTTATTTAGAAGTTTGTTTTATTTACAAAAATAATTTAGTATGCTGTGGGGCGCCACTACGGCGTGCGTGCTTGTGAATTATTGTAGTTTTTATTTGTTTATTGTGTTGTTGTTCACGGATTTTACGCAGTTCTTTGTTCATTGCAGTGAGTTTTATTCGCTAAAATGGCTTTAATTCATTTGGAATGCTGCTCCACTGACTACTTGTTTTTTTCTATGGTGATAGTGGAGCCTTAATTTCTACAATGGCGACGTAATTGGCGCTCGCATTATACGGTATGTATTTTCACCCTAGCCGAATGCCACTGTTATACACAGCATTTAATACGTTAATTTTTTTTATTGCCTGAAGCAAGCAAACAGGCAGCCGGTGGGTGTGGTTTACATATGTGTCCCCGTAATCATAAGTAATGAGGGGGAGGGGGGAGGGGGAGGATGAAAACTTACCCCTTCTGCAACTCCCATGTGGCGGAAATGTTATAGTTCCTGAGTTATTAATGTTTTTGTCAATCTAACCTCACTTCTGTTTTTCACTTATATATAAGATAAATAGTGAATGGTTACCAGTTGGTTCTGGCACTCGCCGGCCGCTGCCGCGGCACGCTCGCTTCGCTCGCTCGGCTCGTGCGCTTTGGTCTACACAAAACGTAACCTAACCAACTGTTTAAAACTCCACATATTTAAATTTTCAGATACATACAGTCTCCTATTTAAATAAATCCCGTCCTCTTCAAAATGTACCCGGCACAAAAAAACGTCTCGGCGACAAATTATTAGATTATTGTCGTGAATTTTAAACTTCGATAATTAATTGAATATGTATTTTTTCTACTCAAAACCAATTTCAGTTGTTATAAATAAGTCTTAAATATATTCCTAAACACATTAACCATTAAAATCATCCAGGAAATCATCCGGGGATATATATGTAAACCCAACCCCAGCCGGTCTCGATGGAAGGTATAATTAATTATATTATATTAATCCAATTAATTAATATGATTAAGCCCAAATTTCAAAATGTGTCAACTAAAGTAGGTTTAGAAATAAAATAACATATTATCACTTGAATATTTTTATTTAAAACTCGTTTGCACAGTTGTAGAGCCAGCTATATCGTAGCTTTACTCGTAAAATAAAATCAAAGAAACTAATTATAAATTTATCTAATATAATCGTGTACTTATAATCAATTCGAATTTCATATTAATTTACATTTTGAGTAAAACCAATTGTTTTTTGCTACGATTTCAAATAAATAATAGGACATAATAGACCTACAACCTGTATTCACAGATGAAGATTGGTACGAATTAATGCGACCGTTTACTCTATGCATCTACCGTATCCTAAAAATGGCCGCAATAGCTTTATGTCCTCCGTACCCGTCTAGATCTGCTAGTTTACGAATTACATCTACCAGCACTTTTATATCAAAAAGTTACAAAAGGTCCTACAATAGGCTATAAGGATACCGTATTGTAAAATTGCTTTAAAATTGATTATTGGCCTCTTCATCATCATAATAATAAGTGCCAGTATAATAGTGTGCCTCTCACGAATTAAAGAAAACAAGTTTGGTCACTTTCTGTAAGACGTGAAAGATGGAAAAGTCCTGGCCAAGGCCAAAATAATTACGAAACGTCGGCCGAGACTTTTCTGTTATCGTTAGGGGCCTTTCTATTATTTCTAAAATTATAATAGTCACTGGTCTCAAAACATGGCTTAAGTACTATACACCTAAAATATATAAATTATTACAAATTAAGTAAGGCATTTACAACATCAGGGATCCTTAAGATTACTTTAAATTTACATGACACTAAATCCGTCTAAATTAGCATCGTGTAAAAACAAAGAATTGACTAAGCTTAAATCGGTAAAACAATTAAGTTTACATGTATAAAATGGTCAAGATTTCGGCGATCTATGTGACCCTGGAAGCTCGTTTTACGTCGATGAAAACTCATTTCAAAACCTAGCTTCGGTTTGGTCGTCAAAATTTTGCTTTCGAGTTACATAATTTGAGACCACCATTTCTTCAAAGGTAGAGTCGTCAACAACCTAACTCTATCGTTTGGCACTGGTTTCCGCGAAAAAGATAAATAATAAAATAAATAAGCCTTATACGAAGACTTGGAAATTCGTTTCCATAATCAGATTTAGAAATTAACATTTAAATATTTAATCACAGTCATGGTAGTTTCCTTAAAATTGAGTTGTGCGTGCCACGACACTATGAAAATACGAAAAATAATATCAAATACTACATTATGACACGAAATCTTAAACTACTTCATTGTGATAATTGTGTTGAGCATTATTATTGTGCAAAAAAGAGTAGATGGAAATGATTATCACAAAGGCATTCTTGCCCAGTGACACTGCATCCAAGGTAATTTACATTCTACTGAAGATTTTCACCTTCGCCGTTTAGCAGAAACGGCTGCAGCTATCATTTGTCTTAGCATCGGCTCTGGGGTACACGCCTTGGGATCGCATTTCATCTGACCGTCTCCTCCGCATCTGAAATTAGAATAATACTTGTTAACCACATAAAGCAAATTTAATTATTTAGTTTATATTGAATTATTCATTCCAAAAATATAACTTTATGATATGGAATAATAATAACTCGTGATTTTTGAGTTATTTTTATAACACGTTTATAGTATTTCTTTAAAACAATAATCAAAATATAAAATTTTTATAATATTTTTTGATGATTGTTTTAAAGAAATACTATAAACGTGTTTAAAAAATGCCTAAAAAACCACGTGTTACAAAATATTTAAATTAGCAAAATTAAATACAAATTTGTCGCAATACTAAATATATATAAATACAATAACTGCAAATATTATTATATAAAACACTACTCATATAAAAATAAATACATTATAAAAATAAAATAAAAATTACACAATGACACTTCCACGGAATCTATATCATTGTTGCTTTTGGTTCGAAGGAACTTGTAACTTGCATGTACATTTTTTTTTATCATAACTACCTGCAACCTTTAGTATTTGTGCTTTCTATCTCGTTCCAAATTACAACTTATTTTTAACAACTTATATTATAAATGTTCTCATAGTTTAAGTGAATTGTAAAATTCTTTTATGAGAAATAAAGTTCTTTAACCCGAAAAAGAAAAGAGCTGATTTCGAAATAGATATAATTGACTTACGTGCAATGTAAACATGGTCCTGACGATGCGCGAACGACTTCCCCTACTTTATAAGTGTGTCCTTTTATTTGGCAGCCTCTTCTGTGCGCAGCGCCCTTGTACGAGTGAGTGGGGAAATGCGGTGGCAACGTCGTGGTCGTTGTTGTCGTTGTTGTGGTAACGTTGAGAGTAGTCGCCATGGAGACAGGACACTCATAGCGTGGACAACAGAAACCTTGTATTGGTTCCTCGTGGCATCCATGTATGGGAGGCGGACAACTCTGCTGTAAGCAAATAATGTCGCTTCTAAAGCAAAAACAGAAATCACAAGGATCGTCCCTAGGTATTTGTTGTGCGGACACATAAACTTTTCCGCCATATCTGCATGTTCCTGGTCCAAGTGCCTGATCTTCGTCTCCGTAATCTGTCTCTCCACCGTACCCACTGACTCCACTTGGAGGGAAATGGCTTTCTTCTTCAGGTGATGGAACTTCGTCAGTAGGTTGTATTTCACTAGGCTTTGGCAGTTCTGGTGCCGCTGTTGACTGTGCACTTTCCGTAGGCTTTTCTTTAGGTTTCGTAAATTTGTCAACTGGAGTAGGTGCATGTGTTGTTACATATTCTTCAATGCTCATTGTAGTAACTTTTGTGGTTGATGATACGACTTCTTCACCAGGTGTAAACATTTCCTGTGGTGGGTGGGATTCAGAGGGCTTTTCTTCAGAAATCGGGTGTGTTTTCTCTTCTTCTATATGTTCAATTGGGGCTTCTGTTGAAATTTCTTTTTCTTGGCTTTCTGTTGTATATTTTACAGCCGTTTCCTGTGAAACAGATGAAAGGGACGAGCTTTCCTCTACATTTGTGGTAGTAGACTGACTTAATATATCTGGAATTGAAGTTTCAGTTGGCGGGCTTGTTTCTGTCGGTCCTTTAACAGGTGTTTCACTGTCCTCTTTTATTTCTGTAGGTTTGTCGGTATCATTTTCTATTTGTTCATCAATTGTTTTCTCTGTTACAATTTCGGGTTTTAGTTTTTGGGATTCATCCTGTATTTTTTCATCTCCCAAGCTTACACTTGAAGTAGTTGCAATATCCTCCAAAATCTTTTCAGTGACTTCAGCATGGCTAGTTTCATGTTCTATGCTCATTTGTGCTGTTGTAATTACTTCAGGAGTTACGGTGGTCTTAGCATAAATAGTTTCGTCTTCAGAAATAGGACGTAAAGTTGTTGCAATATCTTCTGAAATCTTGTCGGTGGTTATAGTATGACTTATATCCTTTTCGAAGCTAAGACCTTGAAGTGTTGAAGTCTCATCTATAGTCTTTTCTGTAGGTATATAGTGCCCATGTTCCTTTTCGATGGTAGGATGTAATGTTACGGATATTTCATCCACAATCTTTTCGGTATCTCCAGGATGCACTATTTCTTCTTCAAATCTTGGATGTTGTGTAGTTTCAGTCTCCTCCAAAATTTTATCAGTAACTACAAACTGGCCGCTGTCTTCTTCAGAGCTTGGAAGAGGTGTAGTTATAATCTCTTCTAAAACCTTTTCAGTTGTTGGAACATGACCTAGTTCCACTTCAAAGCCAGGGCGATGAGACGTTGTAGATTCCGCCGTTTTGCCAACAGTTACATCGTAACCGGTTTCCTCTTCAGAGCTATGACGAGGTGTTGTTGGCCACTCTTCTGAAGTGTTATCAATGTCTTGACCAACTTCTTCTTCAAACTTCGGTCGTAGTGTTGACCCAGCTTCTTCTAAAGCTTTTTCGGTAGTTACAGGGTGACTAACTTTCTCTTCAGAGCTAGAATCCACCGTTATAGCACTCTCTTCTAAAATCCTTTCAGTAGATAATTCTTGGCTGATTTCCTCTTCAAAGCGTTGTGTCGTTGCAGTGTCTTCCAGAACCTTGTCAGGACTTTCAACGTGACTTGCTTCTTCATCAGTGCTAATAGGTGACGTGGGTACACTATCTTCTGCTACCTTTTCAGTAGATTCAACATAGCTGGATTCTTTTTCTATGTTTGGATGCAATGTCGTCGCAATCTCTTCCAAAATCTTATCAGTAGCTTTAGCATGACTAATTTCCTCTTCAATGTTAGCACGTTCGGTTGTTGCAGTCTCTTCTAAAATTTGGTCAGTAATTGCAGAGTGACTAATTTCTTCTTCGTAACTAGGAAGCGGAGTTATCTCAGTCCCTTCTAAAATCTTGTCAGTAGCGTAAGAGTGACTGGTTACTTTTACGGAATTAGGGGGTGTAGTTATTTCAGTCTCTTCTATTATCTTGTCAGTAATTTCAGGTTGACTAGTTTCTTCTAGGAAACTTGAGCGTGGCGTAGTTTCAGTCTCTTCTAAAAATGTTTCAGTTGATAGTGTATGACTAGTTTTTTCATCAGAGCGTGGTGTTGTTACGGCTCCTTCCAAAAGTCTGTCAGTATTTTCAGAGTGACTAGTTTCTTTGTCAAAACTCGGCAAGGTTGTTATAGTCTCTTCCGAAATCTTTTCAGTAGCTCCAGGGTGACTGGTTTCCTTTCCGACATCCGAAAGCAATGTCGTGGCAGTCTCCTCCAAAATTTTGTCAGTATCTTGGGCAAGACTAATTTCTTTTTCAGTAAGTTGAGTTGTCGGAGCCTCTTCCTCCAAAAACTTGTCAGTAACTGCAAAATAGTCAGTATCTTTTTCAGAGCTAAGACGATGTGTTGTTTCAGTAGCTTCCAAAATTTTATCAGTGGTTATGCTATGAATTTTATCCACTTCAAAGCTAGGATATTGGGATGTAGCACTCTGTTCCAGAATTTTGTCGGTAGCTACAGTGTAACCGATTTCTTCTTCGGGACTTAGAAGAGGTGTGGTTGCACTATCTTCTCCAACTTTGCCACTTTCTTCACCAGGACTGCTTTCTTTTTCAATACTGGGGTATACTGATGTGGTAGGCTCCACCAAAACTTTCTCAGTAGTTACATCGTGGCTGGTTTCCTCCCCGGAACTAGGATGCGTCGGCTTTGCTGTCTCTTCTAAGAACTTATCAGTGGTTTCACTGATAATTGTTTTTTCTTCGATGAAAGGGCTGACTGACGTAGCTAACTCTACCGAAACCTTTTCAGTACTTTCAGCGTGAGTAGTGTCTTCGTCGGAGCTTAAACGTGGTGTCGTAGGAGATTCTTCCAAATGTTTGTGTGTATGTTCTTCTAACTCAACTAGGTCTGATGTGCTTTCCGAATATTCATGTTTTGGAGTGGAGGTGTAATCCAATAATGGTGGCGTTGTATTCTCTTCACTATATTCAGATTCCTTTTCTGTAAATTTAACATCACTTTCTGTCGTTTTTTCTGTATATATTGGTGAAATTTTTTGTTTGTCTATATCTCCAGACGATTCAGTAGACATATCTTTTTGTTTATCTATAACGTCTTCTGTTGTTGGTACTACTTTAGGTACTTCTGTTGTCATTGAATTAGGTGATATGGTTTGCATTTCTTCCAGTTCAGGACTATATACGTCAGGTAATGGTTTATGTAAATCTTCAGGTTCATGTGAGGGAAACTCTAATATCTGCGTTTGTTGTATATAAGATGGTTCAGTACTCACTTCTACTTTACTTTCAGATTCAGGACCATTAGTACCGTAATCATGTACACTCGTAACAGTGGGTTGTTCTGTGACTGTGGGAGTTAAATCAGGTAAAATTATACTTTTAGGTGTAGTTAATTTATCTTCTTCGCTGAAACTAGTAGATACTTTATCTGTTTCTTTATCGACTTTGTGTCCTTCAGTAACTATAGAATATTCTATTATAGGCTCCTGCGTTGTTGTTGCGGTAGGCACTGCTATTTCAATATCTTTATGTTCCATTTCAGATTCAGATACAGTAGTTTCTAATAATTCAGACACCGTATGTTCGGTAGCCAAATCAACTTGAAGTTTAGAATCAGCTGCATGAAGCTCAAGTTTAGTCGTTACTGGAATGTTTGTGAATTTTTGCTCTTCAATATCGAATGGAATACTTGTCGGTTTCGTTTCGAGTTCTAGCCCTACAGATGTCTCTGTTTCAATTTCTTTTACAACAGGTGACACAGTAGTCGCGTGAGATTCCAAACCAGGTAATTTTGAATCTTTTTGTGGTTCTTCAGTTGTTACAACTTCAGGTACCACCGTAAAAGGTTCTGAAGCCTCAAGAATTGATGTTATAGTAGTAGCTGGTTCTGATACTTTAGACGCATCTTCATGTACATGGTAGTCCTCTTGTACAGGTTCTTCTGAATGTGTAGTAAATACGATTCCAGTCGCTATTGTACCGGTTTCATATTCTGTGTATGATGTTTTATCTTCTAATGTTGTCATTGTATGTTTTTTATTTTCTTCGGTCGTTACTTTTGTAATTGATTTTTCGATATCTGACTCAGTAGGAATGAAATGTTCTGGCAATTCAGTTTCAGTGTTATCTAATACAGAAATATCTTTGTATTCTGTCACTTTCTCTATATCTCCATGTATTTCTGGTATTGACATTGGAATCTCTGTAGTCATATCTTCATATACAGGTTTTCCAAGCTTGTCAACTTCTTTTTCAGTCATTTTAGTTTTATCTGTGGTCGGAGATAAAGAATCTTTCTCACTTACTTCTTTTTGTACATCTAAAGTGATTCCCTCGGTTTTGTCTTCTGCCGTGAATAGTGAAATTGTGGCGGCAGTTGTAAGTTTCTCAAAATCTACTTCTTTTTGTATTTCCGAAACTTCTTGTTCATGCACATCAGTACTTCGTATAGGTTCTGTCACCTCTTCTTCATGGTCTGAAATTTTTGGTGATTCAGTAGTAAATGAAACTTTCTCTTCTTCATTATCAACTTCGGTTTTCTTAGTAGGAACTTGCGTTGCTGTGGATTCTATTTCCTGAGGCATAACCTCACTTTGTACGGGAACTATAGTAATACTTTCTTCTAAGTCAGTTATATAAGACTGTGCTAGAGTAGTAGTCAGTTTTTCTTCACTAAGTTCACTTAAACTATGTTCTTCAGTTACATATTCTTCTGTATCAATGTCTGATGTAGTAGAAAACTCTAGTTTTTGTTCTTTCTGAGGCTCGTATGTTAATAAACTTTCGTTATCTGGTACAGTAAAGTGTATTTCAGGTTTGATAGTAGTTGTTTCACCTTCAACCTTAACTGGTTTTGGTGTGGTAATCATATACACTTCTGAATCTACAGATTTGGTGGAAGTTAACATTTCAGCTACCAAAGATTCAGTTGTTCTTTGGTACGAATCTTCATGTTTATCTGAAACTTTTGGTGTATCTGTTTTAGATATTTCTTCATATGGTCCAAGTGTGACTGTATCGATTGTTTCGGAAGCTGTGGTAGGAGCAACTGTATCAACATGGATTGTAGATTCCGTGACTTGCTTCTCCATCCCAGTTGCTTCAGTTTTATCAGATTCGGTTAAATATTGTTCTTGTGTGACTATTTCTTGAAGTCCCTGTTCTTCTGTACTATAAGATTCTTCGGATGTAAATTGTTGTGAAAGTGTAGTGTCAATTGTATTCGATTCAGTCACATGTATGCCAGATGTGTAATCTGGTTTTTCTTGTTTAGAGGGTGATTCTGTAGTTTTGTATTGTGATGTAGAAACAGTGAAATCAGAGAGTTCCGATTCATCTTTTGTTATTTTGTCATCTGGAGAGTGGTCACTAACTTCATTATCACTATCTTTTCCTGTTAAAAATTCAGGCGATTCAGTTTCTTTTTCGAAAACTGTACGATAAGGTTCTGTGGTTTCCCCTTTTTCTAGATCTGTCGATTTAGTAGTTTCAGGACTTAATGTTTTATTTTTATCTATATCTGTGCTCTCTTGAGTACTCTGTTGAATTACTTCTTTTTTATCAGATTTAGTTGTTGTATATTCTGATGGTTCATGAGGTGTTAATGTAATTTGAATATCAACTGGTGTTTTTGTTCCAATTTCGTTTTCTTCTATTCCTAATTTTTCAGTTGTAATGTCTTCTAATTTTTCAGTAGCATAGTCTTCAAGATTGATATTTAAACTATCATCCTCTATGATGACTGGTTTGTCGGTAGCATATTCCTTTATTTCGGTTGTAGCTTGCTTCGATGTGCTTGTATCAGTTTCTGTTTCCTTAAGTACAGTTTGTTTTTTGACAGGAGCTTCTGATGATGATTCCAATTTTACATCTGTTTCCCTTATTATTTCATCAGTTAAAGGCGCTGGTAATCTGGTTGTAAGTTCGTAAATTTCATGAACTATATGTGCGGGGTCCAGAGTTGTTTGATCTTTCATATCCGCTACCGTTACATGAGCAATCTGTTTTTCAGTTTGTGTAACATCTTCAAGTGGAACTGAAGTTGTACTTTCATAAATATCAACTCCATGTTCAGCTTCAGTATGTGATTGCTGTAAGCATTCTGTGCTAGTACACGCTGTTGGCAGTTTAGTCTCTGTGCCCGCTATTTCCTTTCTTCTACATGATTCTCCTTCACATCCAGCTGTTACGTGATCAACAGCCTCTTGACAACCACCCTCTTCTTTGCAAACAATATTATCATCGGTTCCACTAGCTTCTTCAGTAACACTGCATTTGTCACCTTCACATGGAAGGCTGGGAATTAATGACATTTCTTTACAATTTCCTTCAATTTCACATTTTTCTAACATTGAGGTAGGCAAGGTTTCCGATTGCACAACACAATTATCACCTATACAAGGTTGAGCTGGTTTTATTTGTCCCAATTCACACTCACCGTTATCACAACTTTCCTGTGGTGATATACATTTTTCACCTGTACATTTATCTGACTGTCCTATATCAATACCTTGAGGAACAGGTATCTCACTAACATCATGGCAACCCTGAGGTCCACATTCACTTGGGTCCGTCTTTTGATCTAGATCTACTTTACACGCACCGCCAGTACATGTTTCATATGATAATGTGGGCTGTATTTTATCTTCACTAACTTCGCATTGATCTCCGCGACATTCGAAAGAAGGCGGCTGGACAGGTGCTTCTGTTCCAGACATTTGGCTCTGGGATTGAGGTGGCATTGTTTCCTTAGAGATATGAGTACATTCATATGTAGGACAGCATGCTTCAGGAGGATCGTAAGTAGGCTGACAGTTATCCATGTAGTCTGGTGGAGGACTGCATATAATCGGATCACATTTAATTATACTACTGATACATTTGCAGCCTGTGTGGCAGTTATGTGTGCTTGGTACATTGCTTTCGTTTCTATATGTAACGCCATTTTGGAGACAATCACCTTCTCCAGGAATTCTTCCTGGTAACGATACATCTTCATGAATTTCATTTTCTCCCTGATTTATTGTTGATGTTACGGGTATATCTGTTTTATCAATAGCAAGTTCAGTGCTGGATTGTTTTATAAATTCGTGTTCAGGTACTGTAGTCGATGAAATAAATTCTGTTGTTGATAGAGAAGCTTGGTCAGTTATATGACTATAATCGCCTGATGGGATAATTGTATGTTTTGTTTCTTTTTCTTCAGGTAATTCAGTAGTTTTATGGCTTTCAATATAGGATAATGTTGTAGGTTCTTTTTCAATATATAATTCCGTGGAAATGCTGTCATATTTTTTAATTCCATCTGTGGTTACCGCTATGTCATCGCTTTTCGTTGTATAACTATCGGACGCAAAAACAAGAGGCACAGAGGTAACCAAATTTTCGTCTACTTCACTGGCAGGGATTGTATTTAGTCCCTTGTCTGGCTCAGTTGTAGTATCATCACTTATAACCTCTGAAGGGGGTAATTCCGACGAAGTATCATATTTAATATCATGTGTAGTGAATTCTTCACCTTTTACCGTAGTAAATGTTTGTGTTTCTTTATTGAAATCTGGCACTATAGTTGCCAGGTAATCTTTAGAAGTTTCTACTTCAGAGGCTGTTGTTGTAGGGAGCTTGCTTTCCACGACCGTTGTTGTAATGTCATCTTTTCTCTCTAAACTAGGCGTAATAGTGCTTGTCTTAAGGTCACCTAATATCATCGTTTCATCTGAAACACTCTTCTGTGTACTTTCACTACTTGCATCAGTTGTACTTGCAATGCTTGGTATATGTTCTTGAGCTTCAGTATCTGATGTAGATTTGTCAGCTAACTCAGTGACACTTGGGATACTCGGTAATATTTCTTGACCTCCATATGCATGATGTTGTTCTAACTCTTGTGTTACAATTTCATCTACAATTGGTGTAGACGACTCTGGTTTCATATGTGGAACATTTGTTACAATGTGATGTGGAGTTTCATACATTTCCTCCTCAAGTTCTTTTTCAGTTATGTCTTCTTCTTTGTAACTTACTGTTGTAACTCCTATCGTTGATATACCAGTAGTAACTGGTATAAATTCATGATTGTCCGTTATTTCTTTATCAAATCCTTCATCAACACCATCGTGAGTTTTATGTGGCACTGTCTCCTGCAGTAAAATACCAGTATCAGGACTTGATACGTATTCGTGAGATTCGGTGGTAAATTCTTCAGTTGATTTGTCAGTACCTATTATATGTTTGTCCTGTTCGAATTCTTCTTTTTCCACCTCTTCTAATGTAAGTGTATGTGAATCTACTGGGGCAGAGCCAGGAATTTCACTTTCTAGACTTGTTTTACCATCTAAAGTCGTAGTTTCTATTACATTCTTTTCAGGAGTAACATTATCGCCTTCTGCATACACTGAAAAACTAGTTGTTTCTGATAAGCCTCCTTCATATTCTTTTTTGTCAGGTCCTATAGTTGTAATTTCTTGAGTGACTAATTCTGTTGGTATTTTAGTCTTTTGTTCAAGATCAGAAGAGCTAGTAGTTTTCCATGTTTCTTTGTATGGCCCAGTAGTTTCTTTTTCACTTTGTACATCTGTAAATTGTTTGTTTGATTCAGTACTGAAAATTTCACTTTCTTCTATAACCGGAAGACTCGTAACTTGAGGAATCTTTTCAGGACTTTCTTCTGTAATTGATCGAATAGTTGATTTTTCATAATCGGTGATATCAAGTTGTTCTTTTTCTTCATATGACTTAGGTGTACTTTGTTCAGTTTCACTTTCTGAAGTTATTTTTTGTGTTGTATGTGATACTAATTCAGTTGTTATTCTGTGTTGTCCTGTTGTATGTTGTTGCGTAGCATCATCTACAGATGTTTCAGAAATAAGGTCAAGAGGCTTTTGTTCTCCACTGCCCTCCACTTCAGAAACAGAAGATGGTAACTCGCTGAAAGGAATTTCATCAGGCTCGTTTCTATAGCCACTTCCTTCAACTCCCACTCTTCTCGGGGGCGTTAAAGTTGTTAACTCCTCAATCGGAAGAATCGTTGTAAAGTCTCTGGAATATTCGGTGCTTGATTCATCTCCTTCACAAATATATGTATCTGGGCAACATTGACCTTCCCGTGGTGGCAAAGATGTACAATTCTTGCCCTCATTTTCCATAGGAGTGCCACATTCTTGTACTACACAAACAATATCTCCTTTCATGCAATAACAATGTTCGCAGGCTTTTTCTGTCTTAATTAATGCTCCATCTGCAAAAATTTGATCATCATGGACACAATCTTGAGTTATTTGTGTTACTGGAGATATCGTTGTAGGTGTTGTTAGAATAAATCCAGGCGTCGGTCGTACTGTGGTCGTCATGTCATCCAATAGAGGAATTTCATCTTCTGGATGATCTGAAATGTAAACAAATTACATTGAAATAGTGTTTATATAGATATCACCAATGGTACTTAAGAATTTCTGTGAACTTTTTAATACATTTACTGCAAAACATGATCCTACCCTTACTTTACTTAGGAAAACCTACCAACCAAGCCCAACATATACCAGACGTGGACAATTACCGGTCGAGCTAATAATAGAGCTGTGGAATAACTTGACTCGATAAGGTTTCAAGGCTTCGACAGGCCACTGTACCCTTTTGTGCATAGAAGTCCACCGGTTGTCATGGAACAGATTAAATATACTACATAATTATCGTCTATAGTTCATTGACCCACCTAAACATAAAGGAGGAGGATCTGACTATTTATTCCACGTCTCAGCTTGATGGTATTTGTTCAGTTTTTGGTTAAAAATTCGTACACGATGATAGCCTTGTGCGAAGGCGCATTATCGTGGTGCAAAATCCAAGAATTTGATTTCCACAAATCTGGCCTTTTTCGTCGAATGTACTTTCTTAAACGGCGTATAATGCTCAAATAATATACTTTATTTACCGTTTGACCTTCCGATAACAATTACGAGTGCACAACACCGCGATAGTCAAAGAAAACAGTCAACATAACTTTGACTTTTGATCGACATTGGCGTGGTTTTTTTGGTTTTGGTTCAGTTGGAAGGCGCCACTCCAAAGCTTGTTGATTAGTTTGCATGCCAAACTTGTAAACCCATGTCTTGTCGCCAGTAATAATACGTTTCATGCATGTTGGGTCGGGATTGACTTTTTCTAGCATGTCCTCAGCGACTCTTATGCAGTTGAGCTTTTGGAGAAAATTCAGGTCTTTTGGGACTAGTCGAGCGGCAACATGATTCATACCCAAGTGATTATTTAAAATGATACGGATCATGATCGTGAGACACAGAAAGTTCAGCGGTTCTCTCTTTCTTTCACCATATACCAATTATTTGGGTTCGGCTCAATGTGTCTTTTCCTTTCACACTCCTTTACTCTGACATACATCTTCTGTCACACCACATATCATCCTTCACACAATCCATCCATCCTTTTTTGGTCTACCTTTACATTTGTACCCATTTATCTTGTAGTTTAACATTCTTTTTGTTACATGACTTTCATCCCTCATACATGCCCATACAGACTTAATCTTTTTTCTCTCAATTTTTCAGTGACGGGTGCAACTTTCAAAGATCCCCTTATGTACTCATTTCTCACCTTATCCTTTCTTGTAACACTACAAATCCATCTCAACATTCTCATCTCAGCTGAGTGGAGACGTTTGTGGTTTATCAGTTTAGTGGCCCAACATATCGACCCATATAGCATGACTGGTCGTAAGACAGAGTTATATATTTGACCTTTTAGTTTCAGTGGCATTAGTTTGTCGCACGTCACACCGGTTACCTGTCTCAACTTTACCAATTCTACATTCATTCTTCTCCTTACATCCCTCTCTATATCAAAATAACTTAAATAATTATATATTAAATAAATAAATTTTTAATCCAAAGCCCTGTAGCGGTTATTTCTCTGAAACTTGAATGAGGATTTTCAGTCACTATTTCCTTCACTTTTGCGACGTTAACTTCAGTTGAAGAAGTTGATAGCCTACCAGGGCGAAGCAAATCTTCCAGCATATCTCGACCGCTTTTAAACGCTTTGTTTGCCAATAAGCACGTGTTTTTAATAAAGTCGATTCACCATAAGCCTTCTGTAACATTTTTAGTGTCTCCGAACACGAAATTCCATTGACGATGCAAAATTTAAGACAAACTCTTTGTTCGATATTTTTGTCCATTATGAAATTCGCAATACACACTAGATATGATCTAATTAAAACAGCATGATATTTAATCTAAATGACCGACGCAACTCAAACTCAACGCCAAAATAAAAATAGTTGTACAGGTGTTTTTAATTTTTTTCAATCTAACGACGACACAAAATAAAACAAAAAATTGAATCTTTTTTGGCAGAATGTATTTTATGTAAGATGTGCTATTACATCAGAGTTCCTAATACCGTATAACACAAAACAAAAATTCATAAACTATTTTATATATAAGGCATAAATAACTATAGTTTTTATAACGTTATGGGGCCTAATAGGCCTCGTACCGCCACTATGATAGTTTTAGTACAAGGCCTAAACATCCTGTACCGCAGGAATAGAAAGAACAGATCAATCAGTGCCGCTGTGAACATGTTAAGTGACACGTTTAATTATCTATTATTGTATTAAATTACATAAACGTTTGGTTAACTTATATAAAAAATAACTATGTTTAGCATTTAATTATAAACTAAATGCTGGTATGTAAGTAAGTCAATAAATAAATTGAACATAAATCTTAAGCACTTTGAACATATTATATTATTTGGAATTTACTTAACTTTATTTTAGATCTTCTTTGGATAATATAATCATAACTGTCGTTATAAACTTTGAACTAACGAACTCATCTCAGTCAAACTTTATCGCCTCGTAACATCTTTTACCATTACCTTAATATGATCTCTTAATAAATTCTTAATACCAACATTCTCCACTTCCAATATAAGCCGATAGACGGTAAATTTCTATCTTTCAATTTGCATGAATCAACCAAAATGATCCATTCCATATAAACACATAATTGAATCTTTCAATATCGTTGATCATCGTCGTGACCTTTCCTTGCCTTTAATTTTAATTGATCTATCTAATATCTGCATTTCACTACTCCTCTTGGAATTTAAATATCCCTACTTCTTCTATGCCTATTTACACATTATTTTATTAAATTTAACACGTCACCATAATTACTAACTACGTACAAGAAATCTATGATTGTAATAAACTCACCACAAGAATATCGGACCGGACAGCAGACATCTTTATGGTAAATGGGAGTGCAACCGTCGACGTGCAATGTACATTCTTGCATAACACAAGTCGTCATATTTCGTATACAGTAACAGTGTTCGCATGGTTTGTTCGGGGTGGGTGGCACTTTGGCACCTTCTGGCAAGTATTTTCCATCAATAGTGCATCCATATTTGTCAAATTTACCGACTCCCGTGGCTCCATATTCAGCCGGCGACGACGTAGATGTTGAAGTGAGCAGATCAACTGGAACTGTTAATTTTATGACATTAATAATATAATAATTATAACAATTTATTGACCTTAAAAAAGTATAACATTATTCATCTAACAAAATAAAATTGAAGTGAGCTTATGGTTTCAAAACAAATAAAAAATATTTAAGAAAAAATAGCTATTTACACAACACCTAATTAATAATAAATTACCATTTTCAGACTTTTGGTTCGTTAGTCAGAAAGGTTGTTTTTTTGTTTGCTGTAGTATACAGCTTATAGGCTTCACTACTTGATGGAAAGGTTATTGTCGCCTATGGACATTTGCAACACCAAAGATGCTACTCATGTGCTGCCAACCGCGAAGGAGTGATTGGAATCTGGCCAATTATTGTCACAATACAACTCTTAGGGTTGTTACGAGTATGGCGACGTGCTCAAGACCAGGGTGGTGGCATACAGTTGGACAAAATGCTCTACCACCTGGCTGTGGATTATTTTGTTGCCTCTGACAACATGCCGACCAGCTGCAGGAGTTAGCGAATTCTCGAATACGCTCCGACGGAGTACATTGCAATGAAAATTTAAGGGATAATATCAGCAGTTTTATCTTAAACGTTTGTGTTTATTTCTTTTGAATATCTTGCAGGCTTCGGAAGATAAGAGTATACAGTCCAATTAAGGCATGATCGAAATGCCGGACACAACTAGCAATAAATATGGCAATTTAAGAGGTTCTTTGATGTTGTGAGTATCTCTGATGCGATTTATATTTTGTGTAGCGAATAAACATTGCCATCCAATTTGGCGAGCGTAGCTAGTCTTATTAGCAAACTTCGCAATGGCAATGATTTGTCACGTTGTTTGTATTACATACATTTTAAGATCCCTATTTATATTTTGTTTCTTATTTGTAGGCCTTTTACACTGGTTCACTCGCTAAACTATCCTAATATCGCAATAAAACATTCTGAGGCCATTGACATATAAACATATTTTCACATTTATATGTATGGACCCTTAATTTAAAAGAAACATAATCATTAGGAGTCGTGTTGGTAAAGTATGTAAAGGACGGACGTCTTACTCCTATAACATTATTATATTATTATTAAACCAGAAAAGAATACAGAGGGTATTCAAGCAACTTTTCAGGCTTAAATGCATGTTGTTATAATTATTATCAAATGCTAAGCAGCTTGATGTTTATGAGCTGATATTATAAATATAAACATGAAACTTATGAAAATAATTTGACTCAACATTGTTTTTAAATAGTAGTTATATCCCTTGGCTCGGCTAAGTGGCTACCCTATTATTTCTGACTCAAAAGCCAAGCGGCGACTCCTTTTCCTAAAATAATTCAAGAGTCAATCGTCCGTCTAAGGTTCAGTTTCCACTAATTTAAAGACAAAAGGCCGTTTTTTATGCGTCGCCAACGGCGGCAAGCTACTTAATTTTTAAAGCTTTCATCGAGTTTATAATACAATATTAGCCCACAAATGTTCTACTTCCGAGCTCAAGCCTCCCAGAAGCTGCCATACTAGTTTAAGGCATATTGTTAGGTATCACATATGGGATATCTCATGGTGATTTTCTTAATCGGATTGAGCCAAGTAGATTTCAACAGAATCTTAATAGAATATTTTTTAGTAAATCTATACCTATCCTCTATACCAATACATAAAATTGCCATTTCAATATACATGAAAAATGTTGAGTGTATAACTGTATATACCTATTAATAAATCTGCTAATTTATATAATGTATGATCATAAATGATCGCTTATAATATTTTTATATGTGTGTCGGTCTAAAAGTTTGTTTCCAAGGCTCCAAAACAACACAACGGATTTCATTGAAAATTATTCTTGATTAAATTAGGAGTAAAAATCTTACACCAATTTTCGTGCGTCTCATTTTTTATATCTTGCAGAGTATAGAAGATGTGAATATGTCAAAACTACACATAAAAGTGGCGGTATTTAAAAATGAATTCCACCACAAATAAGACGAACATAAATGCAAAATGATTACAAAAGGCTGACATGGCCTCAATTAAGTGATGAAAACCTAAAAAAATATGTTAGGACATACCGTCAGGGCATGTGACGATAGGACAGCACTGATCAGCTCGCTTCTCAACAGTACAGTCTTGGCCAATGGCTTTAGTGAAGGGGCAGACCCTCAGGTAGCACATAAGCATACGGTTGTGGCAGGTACAGTTTAGGCAAGGTTCATTTGTCATTATGCGGTCACCCTCACTATAGTGCTGGAAGTTGTAATAACATCCTTCTACCACTGCACCTGAAAATGGATAAAAATGTTTTCTTTTTAATTAGGGTCACAAACCTTTTCAAGAGGTGACCAAAAGTATGTACGTATAACATTTAAATGTAATTTTCGGTTTTAAAAGTCAATTATGATACGACTTGCTTACTCGTACATACATATAATATACAATTGTACACGTTAGCAAACTAAACATTAATAACACGAAAATAACGCTTTTTCGCTTATAAGTAAATAATTGCTCGTAAGTTGAGCATCCTTTAAGTTCATTGAATACCCCAATAAGAATAAAATAATTTCTTTTATTATTCTGTGGAAAAGTACCTAATCATTTAGTTACCGGTACTATAGATATTGCATGAACATTCCAATGATTTTAAAATTATTAGTCTAAATAATTTTCTTACCATCATACAAATCTAGAGCCGAATGATTTCCCGCCGTGGGAGCTGAAAAGAAAAAAAATCACATTAGGAATCAGTGTTCATTAATTAAACGTATATCACGTGCATGCAACAATTTCATTTTCCCCGAAGGTTCTAATTTTCTTATCGCTGTGTGCCAAATTGACGCGTGTAAAATAAGTTCCGCTTGTGTTTAGTCGGATAATGTTTTTACATCAATTACTTTCAATGTCGTTTAACAATTTGCTTGAAAATAATGAGACTGTACGTTATGGAAAATACTCATTACTCATAAAATATTTTTACAACTGAATATACGTAAGAATAAGCCTGAATGGCGCACTGTTGTTCGTGCCTACCCCGCAAGGGACCTGGCGTGAATTTATGTATGTATGTATGTAATATACGTAGTTTTATGAATATGATTGAAAATGTAGAATTGTATAAAATTACATGTAGTTGATATTATTTAAAAAAGAAAAGAAATGAATATTAACCAATGAGACATTACTGCCACATAAGAAAATTTATTTGAAGAGAGAAGTGTATTTGAAAGATATGAGCTGTACACGTTGTTCTGGGAATGTTTTACTGCAGTTTTAATGACTCCACTTATTAAGTACGTCACAGTTGGAAAGGATATTAGCTGCAAATTGAGAGTCGCGAACGGTCATCGGCTTAAAGTCATTTTGCATATCCGTTTTACTGCGTATAATTACTGAAGCCGAGCGGCGCGGCGACAAAGCTGTAATTAAACTAACGGAGAGCGTCGTTAACATTGAAACTACGGCTTTATACCCGATTTGAGCTCAGAGCAAAGCTTATATGCAGCCAGAGGAAAGGCTCCGGACTCTAATGATACTTCCGTAAGTATTAAATTTTATTATCGAAGTTCTAGTTGATTTAGGACATATCTAGGTCTAGTTTTTTTTTTGCATGAATGCAGAAGACAGGCAGACTATCTATGGAAATTTGTAATACCAAAGGTGCTACCAATGAGCTGCCGCTCTCTAAAGGAAGAATGGAATCTAACCATTAATGCCGGAACACAACTCAAGGGTGTTACGGCGGCATACTCTAGATCAGGGATGGTCATCAGCCATCTCCAGATAGGCAAACTCTAAACACCTTACCGTAAAGTAAAAGTATAGATTTGATAATGATAATTAAAGAAATAAGGATGTAATTACACATATTTCATTAATTTTATATTTACAAACGCATATTTTTCCCTATGTATTGAATTATGTCGCTAGGATAAGTTGCAACAAGGCTTGCATTAAAAATTTGTAATTGGTCAAGTCGTTTCATGTGGGAAGTTTTAGTTCATAAATGCATTTGTGCGATTACATAAATTCTACTAGTAGCGGAGAGGCTTATTGGCACAACGTTGAAACAGTGGACTGGTGGTTTGGAAGGTAGGCTGGTGGCGCACCGTTAGGGCGCTGCGTTGCGCTCGGCAGTCGGCTGTATTGTATATATGGCGGGCGCGGCGGGCGAGCACTGGCGCCGCGCCGCCCCGCCCGGCCGCTACCTTCCAAGAGGTCGTCCAAGTAACGGTCGCCAGGAATGTCGTTAGCATCCAGTTTTCGCCACCCGCAATTTCAATTATTGTACGACCACTCTCAAGATTGATAATAAACCCAAAATTACGGTCGTAAGTAGTCGTAACGGTATAATGAATATCAGACATCCTGTGAAGATAAATTCTACGTGATTGAAAAGCAATAATGTCGGCCGCATGTACAAAAACTAATGTAGGTTAGTCCCACGAAGAGAGAGGGGCCGGTGGGCGAAAAAATGCCCAAATTCCGAAATGCCCAAGTGAATAAATAACTAGCGAGTGTATCTACCGATAACCACGACACGGGTACGTGACATAGCATCTGTAATTCCTGCGACACCTAATGACGTTATAAATGGCTGCGCACAAAAAAAAGAAAAGGCAACTACTTAATGCAAAATCGTGCGCTTAGGAACATGGGTCGAGGCAATCGAAATGTGGAGGCAGCTTGAATTTAAAATTTGCACTACATTAATATGGATTGTTGTTTCAATGAATGAATGCTGGCGTGATCGCCATGCATGATGAAGTTCACACGGGTAGACCTAAACATTATAGGCCGCATTTAAATATACTTCCTATGTATAACATAAATTCAATTCGAATTCTTTGAAGTAGCCGTGCTGCGGGTATTAAATCTGGGCAGACCAAAATAGCCTCATCTAATAACATGCATCGCGAAAGAGACACGCACAGCGCAGACCTTTATACAGTTACTGCGGCAAGATATGGGACGGCACAGCAGCCGTCTGCTGCACTCACCCTTATTTATAGGGTCTAGGCATGTAATCTAAATTAATGAAATTATTCGATTAAAGTTCACTGTTTTTTCAGGATTCCACTGCCATTTTGGCATGAAAGGAACCCTTATAAAATCGCCATATCCATCTGTCTATGTATATAACATACATAGACATACACATTTTTCTCAAAAAACAATTTGCTTTCTATAGATGAAATGGTTACCTGGTATATACATAGGTATGGTATATAGACGATTCTCACTTACTTTTTCATTTAAATCAAAAGGGAGTTCGCTTCCTAAATCACAAAAAATATCCACCCGATCTTATGAATTTCTTATGGATTTTTTTAAAAGATATTAAAGAATTTGAAAAACATGCTCTTAGAAAACTGGCATCGAACAAGACCCGTTGTGTAGTTCTTGAGATACATAAATTTGGAATATTAACGTTTTTTTAAGTACACGTATCAAAAAGACAAACACGATAGACCTAATTAGGCGGAACTCTTTTCTTGTGTGGACACTGTCACACTCATTTGTATGATTTTATAAAATTAGAAAACATTTAGTAGGCAGAAAAACATATAAACATTTGAACCGTTTATCTTAAAAATCGTATTTCCCGTGTCAAATCCGTATTCAGTTATTTAATTACGATGCATTTTGAAACATCTCATACATATAAAATATTACGACGCCTGGCATAAATAAAATATATCTCACCAGAGAACGGTGCATTAAAGTGATTTGTGTTTAAATCGATGATTTGAGATCAATGGCCCCGAAACCTGTTAGAAATTACTTTTTAATCAATCAAAACACCAGCAATTATTAAAGAGAATATGTTCGAAAAGTAATATGTGGTTTGACCAATTTAAGATATAATTTTAACCGTTAAAATAATGACTTTCATTCATCTAAATTTACATAGTAATAGTATAAAAATCGTAATTTAATGGAATTCATTATGTGCCAGCCCTGAGTAAAGCGGCTATGGCTGTAGCGCGGGCGGTAGCGGCGGCTGAGGCGGGCTCTAACATCGCTGAAATCTCTCTAGCTTCAAAAGCATGTACGATTGTACGTATTCCAGGTCACGAGACAACACAACGGTAGATACTTGTTCCACGCTACTATCAAAAATAATAAATAAAACGTATCGTAAGTAAATTTGTACACGCAAACAAAGTAAGATAATTACATTCTGTGCTGTACAATTTTTTTGCAAGGTTTTTTTATTTTAACATCTTACGTACGCTAGGCTTTAAACTTTAAGTTAAAGATCTACCTAAATTAAGTTCGCTATCTCGCTCACGTGTTACTTACCACTTTTTTGAAGATATAAATTCATAGAATTTACATACAACAAATACCTATTACAGAAAATCTAATAAAAAAATTACGAATGTTTTACAATAAAATAATTTTTATTCTGACCAGATTTCATACATTAAAAAAGTTTTATTCACAAGAATTATTCTTTATATATAGAAAATTATAAGAAATCATACTATCCTTTGTGAAACATTCGTAAATTGTGTGTAATACGGATTTGTCGTAACTAAGTTCTGTGAATTTATATTTTCAAAAATGTGGGACTATGTGAGCGAGATGGCGAACTCTATTTAAGTAGGCCCTTAACTGCCTATTTTATACCAAAGCATAGATCAATAAGAAACATAGAACGATGACGGTGAGACAATTTTTATAAAAACGATAACTATGAACAATGTACGTTAATTTATAAATACAAGCATATCATATACTATGTATCTACATATTATTACTGTATGTACCTACACATTATAATTAATCTATGTAGGTGAATTTTTCAAGAGTGTCTACAGCGCCAAGTCCTAAACTATACGAAATAGCGAAAAACACTCAAAGGAATCGAGAGGCTGTTTTTGAAAAATTAAACGCATTCTATATTATAATACAAAATCATAGTGTAGCTTGTAAGGATCAATTTCTGTGAAGGAATATCAATCGGCAATTTGGATTGCCGCTAAGAAAGGGTTGATTTTGAGAACATGGTATATTTACCATACATTAATTAAACATCAAATTGCGCGGCTTATTTGACCGAATGAAGTTGTAATACTTGTTCAATACAATATCATAATGTTTTAAAACTCATCTTATCAATTCCCTTATATACAGAATTGACATAAATAAACTTAATTTTACAAACTTCAATAGAAAATACGATAGTCAAACTTTTATAAAATTTATCAAATTATAAGTGATACTCTATCGCTGACAGCGATCTCTTCCAGGTTGTGGTTATGAGAAAAATGACAGAACTAGGGCGGGTTTTTACTCTAGTACAAAAAATAAAATAAAACCCGCATAAAATTAATAAGGAAATTGCCACAAAAACTTACATTTACATAAATATCTTGGGTTTTTGTATCGAGTTATTTTTATAATTATACTAGGATATGCCCGCGACTTCGTTCACACGTGACTTGAAATTCCCGGGACACATAGTATTTAAAAAATAATGTAAGCTATCGTTTTAGTGAAAATTGTATCGGAAAAAGCCAATTTTTATGCACCCAAACAACGTCAAACCGCTCCTGGGAAAATTCCCGCGGGATTCCCGGATAAAAAGTAGCGCAGATTTTAAATCAAAGATGTCGAAGCTGTCGGTCAACGAATTCCGCATCAAAATCGGCCCAGGACTTTTTACGTGAATCCCAAACAAACAGATAAACACAAGAAATCTAAAAGTTTTATCGTGTATCGTTTACCTATATAGTGAATTCCAGTTATTTTTTCAAATTGCTTCAATGTATTTTATTTAATTTTAATTCTATGATGGCATGTTTAGAAGTGTATAATATTATAGATTTTTGTGAAGTTTTCTGTCGGGTTTTTTTATGGTGGTGGAAGTGGAATACAGTCTCACACCATTTAAAAGGTCGGTAACGTACTTAATATCTAGGTATAGTGTCGTGGTAGGTATTTGTTTCTTATTTTCATATTCTTATAGTGACGTTGTGTCAATTACAAGTATGTTGTATGAGTGGCACATATTATTTCTTTCAACGTAGTAGTTATTATTTATGTTATGAGTACTGCCAGAATCTGTGTACCTACTACCTATTTAATGCTTTTTTACGCCAGATAAAGGCAAAGGGTAACAATCCGTTCTCCCTTTAGTCATTCAATTATTGGCTGTCATATCCTGCTTTATAGAGTGCAGCCCTTACAACCCGTAAAGGACGTGAAGGAAAGGAAGTGCGTTTTTCTTTGACGTCCTTTATGGGTGTAGGTATGGTAGGTATATATACTTATACATGAAAATTGGACATATGGATGAAGAAAGGACTCACCCGCAGCCGAGCACGCGATGCACGCGGCCAGCGCGAGCAGCGCCCCCGCCGCGCGCCGCCGATCCATCTGACCCCGTCCGTCTGCAACAATCACACAATCGAATCAATTACCGGCTCAGTCTGCTCGCTTTGCTCCGCATTTCCACTCTTTCAATAACACTGTAGGGGTCAATTATAATGCAATTCCGAAGTTCGCTGATCCGATTTACGAGAACGACACAGTTGTTATAACCAAGTTGAAGCGCTCGTATACTACTGTAATAATGAAAGTTCCTACATTTATATTATAGCTTTATATTTGAACATAATTTTAGTGTTCAAATGTAGATTTCTAATACAGAACAAAGGATTTACACGTTAAAAATGTAATACCTACTCGGGTTAGGTAACAAAATAATAATTCTAGTTTCTTTGGGTCTTAGCTATAAAAAGTTATATGCGATTGTTTAAAAGTCGGAGTCAGTGCTCTAACAACCGAACAAAAATACTTAATGATCCGGAAATAAAGAATTACTACATGCTAGTATATTAAACAAAGTTGTTATAGCTGTATGTTGTTCACCATAGTAATGAATATACTATTTGGTTAAGATTCAAGCCCATAGTGTTTTTACAAAAATGTACACAAATAACTGGGCATTTTCATGACCATATCTAATGTTTTTTCTTATAAGATGAACTTTTGGATAAAATTTACTTAAATTGTGTTTTTAGATGATTAAAGCTAAAACACTTTAGATGTGGCGTAAGTTGTCTTAAACATTATTAAATAGCGTAATTCATAGCAATAATATTTTTATGTACGAAAATGATCTTCTAGGAAAAACAATGTATATGTTACTGTAAAAGCCCCAACAACAGTAAATTTTAAGATTACCGATAAGTCATAGGAGGAAACTACACAAGTTGGTAAATGTCCGAATTTATTTAAAATGAAAAGATGCTTCAGCTTTTTATCATCAGAGAGTGGTAAAACTTAGGAATAACCCATACGAGCTGGTAAATATTGATTTTGGGAATCAAACATATTTATTGGTCATACGTTACAATTATCAGTTGAATACGACATAATATCGATTATCATTTATGCTGGTGTGCACCGGCATTTAACCGACGCCGACGGTTAGAATAAAATAATCGCTGTTTAAGCATACATTTTCATCGATTATTTTATTTTAACCACTGGTTAAATGTCGGCGCACACCAGCCTTAGTACTTATTAATAATTCTTTTACTATCAATAATGAAATGAAATCGTACTATTAAAACATCTTCTATATAATAAGATGTTGACATGAAATACCTATGGCGACGATGAAGCCAATGCTTACGTACACATATAATATATATTGGCAAACCGCAGGCAGGGGTTAAAAGAGCTACTCTACATTAATGTCACGGTCACAAGTATCCGAGACGCGTGCCTGAGTGCAGGAGACAGCAGTGAGCAGGGCGACTACAATGCCCTCGCCTAGCTAGTTATGCCGTAAAAGGATAAAGGAAAGCATCCACATCCTATTTATATATTTCTTACAAAATCTAGGCAGCTTATAATTGGGTATTGTCACATTTAACAATAAATTCTGAAACAATGTAGGTAAAAAAGTGCATTAAAGATCCTGCTATCAACTTAATTTCATGATATCATATTCTATTTTCATGACGAGATTAATTATTTTAATTATTGTTTTAACAATTATAATAAATAAACTATTTAACTCGTTAGCACCATGACATCCTACGCAGTACATCATCATCCGAGCGTTAAATCCCGGTTGCGTTCGGAGCGTTCACTCCGACGCCCAGGGTCCGCTTTCCTACTTTTTCTACTCCACTTCGCGCGGTCTTCAGCATCCCCCGTTTTGAGACCATTGGCACGCATGTCATCCTTCACGACGTCAAGCCAGCATTTCTTGGGCCTTCCCCTTCGACCGGGACCTGGCGGAGGCGGCATGGCTAGACATTTGTTCCCCACGTAATTACCCAGTACATCCATACAAAATTAGGAGACTGGCGATTTGTAAAAAGCATCTCCATCGATTTGACTGTTTAGTACCCCATTGTACATTTTTGAATTAAATATTTCGCTGGGTTTTAGTATTTCTTACAAAAGAGTTTATGTAAATATCTGATTTATTTCATGCTCGAGTTATTAAATATTACAAAATATCCTATTTTGTTGTGTTACTTTTAATTAAGCATTTAATTAAGGAAGGCGGCCTATCTTCAAATTAAATTTTGTGAAATTATTTTACCCTTACTTGCTTAAATTTATTAATTTCTGAAATAATCAATAAAAAAACATTTCTGAAATATTTTAATTAAACTACACTATAAAACCTTTTTTATTACTTTTTGACTGGTAAAATATTTATTATTCCTGAGTGTAACTGTACTTTTCTACATAATAAACTGTACTCCACTTTGCACAATGTCAATCTAATTAGTACAATACTATATTAGCTAAAATCAACAGACTTAACATACTGCAATGTTTCATAAGCATGCGTTTACGACACATGTCGTATTTCATTGTCGATAGGGTTATGTGTTATATAATTTTACAACATTTCTAAGTAGAAACCTAAACTAAAGGCAACACTGTTCAAATAAGATTCCTGAAAGGAATGCGGAAACGTGAGGTTGGTACAAAAATGTGCCCATTTACCTTTGAGTGAATAGAGAGTTTAACTATCCATTCAGTGGCTAGAACGGCGGCCATTCAAAACAATGTTAGTACTGAACGAGGTTTTCAATGAAATAAGACTTAGGTACTACCTGGTATGCTTCAAACCGTTGCTAATATTAAGTACATCGTTTACTTCAAGCGATAAGACAACACCTACAATGTTTAAACAGTAATCAATGTTATCGTTATTAAGTTGTAACTGATACATTGAAACACAGGTTCAGTACGAAGTATTTATTTAAACAAGTATTTTTTAATATAATTATACATTATATATTCACCATTTTGATTCATAGGATTTGTTCATATGCATAATTATGGAAATGACCATGATATTATTTATGAACACCAAAACGAAGCGACAGTAATATGAGATTTTAATGCATGACCGTTAGTCGTAAACAGATCAATAAAATATATTTACTGAATGCTGTCAGACATATTTATCACTAATGCGATGACACTCGTAAATAAAAGGGATTATGTATGGTCTGGGTTTTCATATTATACATTTTTTCATAATATAATGAAGAGTAAACTTTTAAGAGGTCTGTGTATATACTCACTCACCGCTGCGCCGGTTATTTGGTCGGATCGATGACAATCGGCGTCTCAAGTTATTATTGTCATAAATAACAGTATCAGCCAATAAGATTGCTGTGATTCAATTCCTTACTTTATATAGGTACATGCTTGGTAGTTTAATATCTAAAGTACTCGTATCTTCCAATGACATGAGTTTAAATTCCTGCCGCGAAGAGCGCGTAGCTTAGGCAGTTTTTCTAACCTAATGTGCATATCGTTACAATAACCACGAGTTGATAGTGAAAGAAAACAACGCAAGTATATCTGTAAATCGAGATAAATGATATGTGAAAATTTCCAAGCTTTACACAAGCGTGGTGGATATACAGCCTGGAATTTAAAATGTTAAATGTCGAAACTGATTTGATCTTATACGTACAATATATTTTGCTATAAGAACTGGTGTCAAATTATTGTAGGTCCAGTCCAATGATTTTTTTAAAATATAATATCATTGGTCCAGCCTCCGTGGCATAATCCAGGCGTTACCGTGGGAACGCATCCGTCTATGGCCGCCCGCGCCCCTTGTTCTGCACACACACTCACTCCTGCACAATTCAATATACACGCCTTGATGTTCGCCAAACATAACATTTTTAGTTTCACTAAGTTATCTTGTGTATTATATACCTATACTAACTAGCTTTTCTATCTTGAGTCCGTATAGTTTTATATGCAGGCGTGTCAATTCATCCACTTATTTCCGTACACGTTGTTATAGTGCAAACCTACGATTTTGTTACCTGTGTTACAGGTAGATTTGTATCAAATTACTTTGTATAAAAATGTGAAATTATATTAAATCTTAAAATTCGACAAATATAATATTTTTTATCAATACGAACTGATATTTTTCTTCTAACAAGATTGAAAGTAAATAAAGTGTGTTTGAAGAGATTGCGGGGGTCCCTTCGTCTAGACACTGTGCAAGTCACCGCGGCCGGAGGGTGAGGGTGCCGGGAATCCGCCACTATCCATTTATTTGCTCTATTAAAATACCACGTGCGCCGGACGCTGAGAGCTTCACGTATTTCGCTAGATAAATATAGAATTTTATTGATTTATCTGTTGTGCCTTCCAAATATGTTCTCGTATTTTGGGAATTGCAGATTTATTATATGTTCACTATTGCTGTATTAAATCATAGATGCATAAAAATGGACTTGAAATGCTTGTGGGATTCAAAGTAACGGACATAGATTTCACAGAGTATAGAGTCTAAAGTCCAAAAGAAAATGAAAAAAATATTGGTCGTTCAAAAATGACGTAGAGTTATCACATAAAAATATATTAATTTCTTTAAACTTATTGTATGTTGTTAAATTGATTATCACACGCATTGTATATGCAAGTGAGTGTCCTCTGTAAATATTAAGTATTTACATACATATATAGCATAATTTACTTGTACATTATGCTATATATGTAAATAATTAATATGTATAATACATATATGAAAATTCTAAGCGTATTGACGGTTATGTAGATTTTTTATTAAGAGGACGAAATTTATTTAATCTTCTTCTTCATTTATTATTTGTAGAAATTTAGGTCAACTTTAAACGGTAATTAGCGATCGTAGGGCAACCCTATGTAAAGCTAGTATATTTACAAATTATGAACAAGTTAAGATTCATTTCGCGTTCACAATGAAAGCCCCAGTTCCCAAGCGTAATTTGGCATACCGTTTGTTACAGCGGTATGGCGTCAAAGGTAACAGTTAATCTGATTAAAATAAGCCTAAATTTTATGTATATTCCGAGGGAAACCCATAATATTTGTGGCACATATAATCGCTTTTACAAGCATGTAACTGTACAGTTGCTGTTATCAAAGAAAATGCTACGGCGCGCTACGACAGCGGGTCGCTTCATAAATTTTAATATTCTTTACTTCATATGAATTTAACCATTAGAGATTTTCATAGCGACTTAACTTGCGTAGGATCTGTTTTCATATCGATAGAAAATTATTAAATTTTCAGGGACAATAAGTATCCTATTTTTAAACCCGTCATTAAGTACACTCAGCTTTACATTCGACACAAGCAAGAACTGCGTGTCACGGAGATGAATATGCTGCGTTGGATGTGTGGAGTGACGCGGAAAGACCGTGTCAGGAACTCCCACATCCGTGGCAGTATTCATGTCCGTGACATAGCAGACAAACTGCAAGAGTGTCGCTTACGTTGGTACGGCCACGTTTTACGGAGACCGTCTAATTATGTGGGGAACAAATGTCTAGCTATGCCACCTGCGCCAGGTCCCGGTCGAAGGGGAAGGTCCAAGAAATGTTGGTTTGACGTCGTGAAGGATGACATGCGTGCGAATTGTCTCAAAACGGGGGATGCCGAAGACCGCGCGAAGTGGAGTAGAAAAAGTAGAAAAGCGGACCCTGGGCGTCGGAGTGAACGCTCCGAACGCAACCGGGATTTAACGCTCGGATGATGATGATGATACTATTCAGCTTTACATGCGTAAACTTCGACTCCTTATCCTATGGACAGTTTTTTATATTCCGAGAATAAATATTGTTGTTATTACTTTTATCAACTAAAATTTTATACGTTATATGAAAATTACTTGATTACCAAAAATGCTATGAAGCAGGAACATATATAAATATCTAGACAAGTACACAAAGTCACATTCGTGTTTATATATTTATATGTATAATCTTTGCCTCGGAAATAGTCGTGCTATTACGATGTTAAGGAAATGAAAGAATGTTAACTGTTATGAACATGATTAAAGGTTTTGTGGTACAAAACTCTTCTATGTTCTACACCCAATCGTTACTGTTATGGTTTATGGCAAGGATTCCCAAACTATTTTGGACAAGAGAGCCCTTTTCTAAAATGAATTGATACCTCAGACCCTATAGCAAATTTACTTTAAAAATCGTACTTCTAGTATTTATTCATATGAATGCAAAATACTTACTAATTGAAAAAAAAATTGCGGTTGGTTATTGCTTAAGTGACTAATGACGTCATTATCGCATGAAAACATAAAATATATAGATATTAAATTCAGTAAAAAATCAAGTGTAATTAATTATTATTAATATATATTACGTAAAAATACTTACCTTATTTTTTAACACACATTTGTGTATGTAACACAACTTATACAGTATCTTGTAAGTTTCAAATAAGAACTTGTGTTAGTTAATAGGGTCGATTTTTAGAACTCGTCGATCCCCCAAGTCAGTTTTTGTTTTGAAACCGATTTCGACCCCAGGGTTCGATATTCACCACTTTGGGAATCCCTGGTTTAAAGACTACCAATAGAAACAAATGTTTCAGTTCAGAGTAATTTAAAATAGATGCCCTATAGCTAAAAGCGCAATTCTAAAATTGTATTACTTTATCGACATAAATTTGTAAAGATTGAAGTTTTTATAGTGGTTAATGATAAACTCTAACCCAATGTTTATTGTGTCATACTCTTAACTGATGGATGACTTTAGTGTATCAGGTCCGAAGGGCATATTGGTATTGGGCGTTCCGTCTTGATAGGTCGGTGGCCGGCTGACGTAGCGGCATATTCGTGCCTGCGATGTTGCCCAACACGTAATTTCGGAACACTGCAACCGCAGCGAGCATTGACACCAAATACTTGGTCATTGGACAACTTGGGGACCGAATACAAGGCTTAAAAGCTTTTGTTTCCTTAAATTAATATATTCATCTATCAACAGGCTTTGGGATATTAGTAAAGAAGCAAAATAAATAGAAATAAAAAGCGATATCTGCGAATTTTGCACTTAAGACGCAACATCAAAATTAGCAGCTTCCTGATAACGGGGTTTTAAAGCATTATGCATGATGCCCCTTAAAGCAGCGTGCGATATCGGCTTAAGTGTGCTGGAGGCAGCGCGCTAGATGCGAAGCGATGACCGGCGGGGTCACCCGGCAGGAGGGCACCGAAGCGAGCCACTCCCGCCCACTTCGCAAATTCTACACGCGCATAGCGTTTTTCGTATTCATCACGCAGATAGTAATCTGAAACTCGGGTAAGTGAAGTTATTTTAGTGTAGCATCAATTAGTTCGTTCTCACGGGTCGGTTCTGGGCTAAAGCTAAGCTGCATTTTTCTATTCGCATACACACTTCGGTCGAAGAGTGCGCGCGCGTCGCTTGCTCGCACAATGCGCTCACGTACGCGTGTCGCGATTATCAGCCGTCGTAAATTACTGGTGATTAGCATAGAAGTCGTGGACAGACGGGATCGTTATTAGATTCTGCTACGAGGCGACACCACCTTGTTATTAGGCGATAATTGTCATTGAAGTGTAGCACTCGATTAACGGCAAACGCGAGTTGGTGCTTACATACTAAGTAGTTGATGCCTGAATATATCGCATTCCACAACATGGATTTGTATGGTATAATGGAGAATTATATTAATCAAATTCTATAAAATACTTCTTTTAATGAAGAAACATTTTCCAAACAAAATCTGTATAATTATGTATTTATTATATTAGACTAAGAAGTACAAAACTTTATCATAGAATAAATGACAAACATAAAAATATCCGTAAAGATAGCAATACAATACAGTACATCAGGGACAAAACAACATTTATGCCTGTATAAGAACGCGGAACTCATGTGGAAATAACTCGGCGTGGCAGGGATTGTGTCCCTCAAGGGAATGGGTAGGAAGATAGCAAATATTAGTTTCCCTCACGTGGTACTCGCAGTTCGTTGACCTGTGCAAATTTTATACCAACAGATATACTTATGTGTATAAACGTTAGATATCTACGCAAGATTATCACGAAAATGTTACTGTAGTTTGTTAGAGTATTTACGACATATTATTAGTGCAATTATCGCAACGCCTGCCCTATTTATATTTTTCCGAATTACATAATAATAATGTGAATAATATGCTTGTGTCTAAATCTTTTAGGGAGGATTACCTACATTTTCTATTACTATTTCGAAATTAGTAATTCAATATAATGGCTGATTACTAATTTAAATACTAAATAAAAATTATTATTCAGCCAATATAATTAAGATAAAATCATTAAAAGTAATTGTTTATTAATAATGTTATATGTATGTAGTTCAAACCAAGACTTACATTTGTATTTGGTAAGGTTTTAATTCAGTTGATAGATGAATTTTATCTGATGGATAAAAAAAATCGGACTTTGCATAATAAATGTTTTTGGATGAGTATATGTAACTGGTCATGTTAGTATCGATCGAGCGCAAAGTAGTTCTCCCAATTGCCCTCTTCAAGCCGATCGTGAGCGTAGGCCCTTACGATAGAATAAAAAGCTACGAGATTCGATATCGAATCGTGCACAGAAGCACGCACGCACCGCAACATATTCCGAATAATTTAGGTAAATCCGCTCCAGACGTGTTCATCACCGTTACAAGTCGAGTTAAAATTCTGCTCAACATCTCATACGAATTATCTTATTTCCATGCTATTTCGCGATTTAGATTCGATCTACGAACCATTTTAGGGGAACAGCTCACGATCATTAAAATTTCATGCACATCTCGACGACATTCCATTTATCGAAAGTCGATGCGACATAAATCTATCCGCGTTGATTATTTGCAAACGTGTCGTGGAATTACATTTTATTTCATGAGAATTGTAGATTTTAATGCCGCAAAGGCCATTAAAGCTTAAAGCTCGTAAATGCATTCCATGTCTGTGTGCTTGAAGAAAGCCACCGTTAGTGTGAGTGGTTGTTGGTTGTTGCTAGGCATATACGTTGAATTCGCGATTGTTGGTCCGCGCAGCGCGGGCGCGTCGCTCACACGACGAGCGTTGCCCCCGCACCCAGTAGCCTACCTATAAAAGCTCGACCGACTACGCCGCGCCATGCTGCGCAGCGGGTTGCCATTTACCTGACACCTCTCACGATATTAGACACATTGTTTTCTTAATTACTGCATCATTATAGACTTGATCGATATCTTCGTAATTAGAAATATACTCCTTAACATATCAAGCTATACAAACATCGTTTTTATTTATTCTTTTGACGGTCTTTGTTATCGATCTGTTTTTGATATTGCCTGAATTCGTTTTGCTTGAGCACGGATCTTTTGCGCTCCCTCGCTATTCGCACGTGTTGCTCCCCCACAATCGTGGCTTCCCTATGGGACACGATTGCTCTTTGGCTTCTATTACTAGTTATTAGAGTGACCACTGACCCGTATCTATGAGTATACGCCCCTAATGCTTACATGCTAATTTGACTTCACTTTAGTAGCAAGTTAATAAATTCGGTATAAGGTATTTCTTTTTTACGCTTTCCTATAAATACATAAAAGTGAGTTTATTTGGACGTTTGTGTAGGATTATTTCTTTTTCACAGTCGCGAATGGAAGTCGATTTACATGAAATTTGGTGTACTTTTAGGTGCACTTTAAAGACTGAAAGTAGACAGATACTTTTATTATACTATATAATCATTATACTCAAAATCGATGTTTACTTACACGAGTGTCTCGACGATAGTCTATATAAAAATTAATAATGCATCAAATGTGCACAATACAGTGTCTGTGCGATAAAATATGACCTATATGCTTACGGTAAAATGCTTATTAAATAAATAAAATAGAAGATCGAAATATATGTTGCTTATTTCTCTCTTATTCGTAATAGTTATACTAGTTTATTGACTTGTTAAAATGAGTAATCAAAAGATTCATAGTCGCATTAAAAATTAATAAAATTATTATGAATAAGATGGCAAGTGTTTAGTAGTTTAAATCTATAAGTTAGTTTATTTTTACTAAGTACTTTTTAAATTCAATTCTATTTTGATATAAGAAAATTAAACTGTGGCAACCTTAATCTCTAAGATTAAGATCGTCTCATTCTAAAATTGTGGGTTCGAATTCTTGCAACGTGGCATGCAAGGCGCAGTACTTTACGGTGAAGAAAAATATTACGAAAAAACGCAAATATCGAAGATAACAGATTTGTGATGTCCACCAATCAACATTAGACAAGCATGGCGGGTACATCGTTCGTTCGTGTAAAATGAGAAGAGTTAAGTCCAGTAGTGAGAGTTTTATGAACTAATATTACGTGTGTAAGGAAATTGATTGAAAGCAAATGCAATGCCGATGATATCTGGCACTTTAATGTATATTGGATTTAAAGTCAATTATTGCTAAGACCTAAAATAAAAGTCAACGGAAAATGGACGTGTCTAATAAAAAGTGATCGTCTCATATCTGATTTATGTATGCATTTACCTCCGCAAGTCATGTTCAAATACCTCTTGCACAGCTTTTATGAGCGGCTGGTCGATAACTGGCCGGCCGGCCACTCATTATTGGCCATTATTATACGAGTATCTATCTGGTTAAGGTACGAACGTTAAGCGATATAAATTATGAACAAAATGTTAAAATATTTCTACATGTTTCCAACAAAATCGATTCAATAGTACAATACAGCAGTATCCAATATATTTTTAGTAACTGTAAAATTGTTTTGAGAGTAAAACAACCATAAGACTTTATTATTTATTTCTGGAAAGTTTGACTTGTATGACATGCAAAAAAATTACTTACCACCTAAAATAAAATACTCTATCGTTAAAAAGGACTGCGTTTCATATTTTAATAAAGGTCTATGCGATATAATATAATTTATCATTCCCGTATTTGATATACCAGGCCACTCAAGAAGTATTGCGATTTTTTTTATGTATGAGACACTGGCCAGTTATAATCTATTTTGAAAATATGATTATTTATAACTAAAAATAGGTATGTTTCAATTTCAACATTTCCCTCCATATTGTTTGTGAGCTAATTTAAATTATCGTGTCTCATTGAAAAGTGGATCTGCGCCTTCAACATTTTCGCGCTAATTTTTTTTACTATTTGATGAATATTCTTCTAAAGCAACCGTATATCGTTGTTACAACAATTCAAGGGCGGTCGACGAACTTTGGGGGATGAAGAAAGAAGTGGTCGCCCTTTGACGGCTATTACGGAAGAAAACGTGCTAGCAGTGAAAAATTCAATCCAAGACGATAGGCGAGTTACGTTTCAAGAGATTCAGGACGTACTGCAGATTGGATCGGGAAGCCTACACGCGCATCTTCGCGAGTTCATAACTTCGCTAATTCAAAACGAATCAACGCCTACCAAAGTGAAGCGATCTAGAAGCGGGGAGGGGGGGGGGAGAGATATTGATCACGATTTTTTTCAATTTGACTGGCTACTTGGTGTTAATTCCTTTACGGAACTAAAGAAGCATTAACGCCGAATGGTGTACCAAATGCTTGGTAGAAGTTTTCTCTGTTGTGAGCAACAACCGACCAAACACAGGAGGGACTTCCTGGACAGCACGCTGGTCAAACTCCTGGATCACACCCTCCTTACAGCGCTGACCTAGAACCGTGTGACTTCTTTTTATTCCCGAAAATAAGAAATCAGCTCAAAGTGACACAATTTTCGTCTCCGGAAGATGCGCTGTCAGCGTTCGAGCAAGCTGTAAACGAGGTGTCTGCGGCGGACTGGAAAAAGTGTTTCGAAAACTGGTTCAGACGCATGAAACTTTGTATAGAGGCTTGTGGAGAGTACTTTGAAAAGATTAAAAAAAAAATACCTATGGAACATTTTCGCAATTATTATACTATATTTTATTAAAACTTTCCGAGCATCCCCTGTATTTATGAATATTCGTGTTTAATTCGTGTCTTGAAGACAATAAGCACTAGGTGAAAGCCATAACCATGTAACAGAAATCTCAGCTAAACTGTAGGTCTTTCACCGACATCAAATGAGGGAGTTCCTGTCAGGTCAGGAGAGGTCAAAAAGTCATATTTCACTATACAGTTGAAATACAAGTAAATACAAGTTATTTATAAAATAAAACTGCACAGGAACATTTTTCAAGTCCTGCCAAGTATAAATTTAAAACGACTTTAAGTGAAATTTAACTAAATTGATTAATTTTTAAAGAATTTCATCTATTTATAGATTTAGATTTTATGATTTAAATATTTTCATTAATTTCTTAACTTATTCTCCTGAGAAAAAGTTAAACATTACACTTCTAATAACAAAACACGTGGCTTGAAAAAGAATAAAAAATCATGACAAAATAACAAGCTGATTAAAAATGATGAGAATGCTTGAGTAATTGTACTCCTTTAATATATTTACACAAAAAAAAGAACTCGCGTTGAGATGTAATATTCCCTTAGGAACTGCAAGGCAAAGAAAACTGGTTGGGAAACAAAAAAGCAATAATAAAGAGTCCCTGAACATGAAATATTTATACTTTGCATTATCATATTACGTGAGAATCGTGGTCATCGCTTAGAAAATAATGCTATTCATTTTCACTCGGCAACCGCAGCGAGACAAAAAGTGTAAGTTCAAGAGAAAAAATAACTAGCTGCAACATCACGAAGAGGGAATTGATACCTGCTTTGGTACCTACACACGGGTAATTGCTATATATGAGGGAATCTAGACGAAGTAATTACAATCACCGGATGTTTTTATGATGGGTATCTAGGCGCTCGCTGCTTGTATTCCCTATGTTATTTAATTCACATTTACAGATTTACATACTGTGTCTATTATAAAATGAAAGCTATAAAGCTGTTTTTATATCAGTGAGATCCATTATTTGCCCCGCAATAAAATTGTTGTTTTCTATAACATAACCTGTAGAGGTCATAAATCTGAGGCATATAACGTAATTATATTTTATAACAAGGGATTTCCTTTTTAGTTTTAACATCGTTACTTCAACCAATATTATTTGCAGTATTCAAGAACACTATTTTTTTCATATAATTAATATAAATAAGAAGTTTATAGGCAAGGTTAAAAAAGGTATTGACACAATGATCCCTACTATTCACTTTTTAACGTGCCTATAAACCTCATCTAACTACTATAAATAATAAGTAATATGTTTATGTTTTTAAAATCTTGAACCTTAAAATATTTTTTATTAGAAATGAAATGTATGTATATTTAAAGGAAGAATCATGATATATTATGATTCTTCCTTTAAATATACATACATTGACAGAAATATGGAAGTGATTTATATACGAAATTGAATATTAATTTATATGGTAAATTATGCAATTTAAAAAATAAAATAATCATCCAAATAATTATTATGTAAATAAATATAAGAGGAGAATCAATCCTAATAAATCACAATTATACATAATAAATTATTATGATCCATTTCAAGTTGCTCTTAACGATATTTAAGGCACAAAGTCAAAATAATAATTAAGTTCACTTTTAAATTTATTCATATTCATAAACGTCGCTTTTCGACCACATTAATTCCCATTCATTTCTCGCAAAACTTCATCAATTATCTGCATTTATTTGAAATTGGTGTTATTCTTTTTTGGAACATCCAAATAGACCGTAGCAAAACCTTACTCAGACTGCAAGCACCGGTTTAATATACGTTATCGTTTGAATGGATTATTACCCTTCAGCACCGAGCGGTCGGGTCATCTTGTGCGTGCAACAACGACCCACATTTGAAGGATTACAAGTAGCTGCCGAGAAAATTTACCGCTAACATTGCCATATAAGCTGTATGAATTTTAGGTCGCTACAAGCATGCTCTTGCGCCGACATCTGCGCAAATATTGATTTAGTAAGCCGGAGTCACAATGGCGGCGGCTGGGCCGCGCCCGCGCATCCCAACGTGACGCGGCCGCTCCGTGCGTCCGCGCGCCATCACGTCAACACTCTTTCACTTACCCATAACCAATATAATCAAAGCTACGCAAACATGCATTGATATTTCCCACGACCCCAACAATCGTTACGTAAAACGAGTACGACCACTCTGGTCGACATTTATTTTTTTGATGCCTCTGACGTCCACTCAGCAGACTAACATATGAAACGAAGATGGTTTTGATATAATAAACGTTTACAAATACCTACTTGTTATGTTGTTGTTGTTATCTTACTTATAAAGTTCGTTGGATTATAATTTAGTTCAGGAATAATTGCCGTTTGATGAAATAAAAAATAGTTCTTAATCGAAATCAGAGTGGAAAAAGTCTAGACAAGTAAAAGTAAATGCTACCTAAATGCACCTTTTTCATAAAACAGAAAGCCGTGACATAAAAGCACGTAACGCGGTCGCATTTAACTTTCAAGTGTAGTGATTCTTAATATGACGCCATCGTTATTGAAAGCGATAAGAAATACGCAAACCTTCATGTACGTTATTATTAGTTTGATTCCGTTTAGAGTAAGCATAAAAAGGCGATTTTTAATAGATACTTAACATTATATCTTAAAAACTAGGAATGACATGTTTTACTATCATTTTGACTCCATGACCATCTCTTATTGAGAAAATCGTAAGATTTTTCCCATGAAACTGATTGAGCTTACGAGGTCTATTGGTAACACCAACACCGGGTGATTTCATCTTGTCAACATATATTATGGGGAGAGATGCAAGGTTTAGATGTTAGTGGAAAGGGATGTAGAAATATAAATAGGCCTTAGGACTATTTCCTGGGAATTTAGCCTAAGAACAACAAACCCTTCCTAGTCCGTGATCTGTGAAAGGGCTAAGCCACGGTCATCTATTGATTCTAAAATATTTTAAGCTCTTGATATAATTTATTATCTTCACTGATAACACTCAGAATATGTATTATTAATTTTGCCAATGTCTGAGTGGATGTGGCACAAGGAAGTCAAGATTTCCAGTCCACGAACAGGTTAATGTGCCATAATCATGAAAAGGGAGTCGAAACAGGAAATTGTCTTATTTTACATATACAATAAGCTACGAGCACCGACTTAATGGTGCTTTAGTACCGTTACGTCGATGTTGCAATTTTTAAATCACCGTTTATCGAAATAAAGTGGATTTCTCGCTAAAAGCATGTATTACTTGCATTCTGAATTTACAGATAATTAAATTTTATACGTACATAATAAAATCGATCTTGATCTTGAATATAACAGCCATTTAGTAAGCTGTTACAGGCGTTATTAATAAGTAATAACTTGCGAGTTTTATTACGCCAGTTATACCGTGTAGTAATTTGGTAAGTTGAACATTGTGGCATACTTTGAGTTCATTGACGGCCAATCTATTGGAAAAATAACGACAAAAGGTGCATACGTACAAGTGTTGGTTGTTAATGAATATTTGTATAATACACTACAAATCGATTTGGACGCACAAGTTTCCTTATCGCTGCGGTTGTCCATCTCGTTCTCTAGATTAACTTCATACTTCCCTTAGTTGAACGCCATATTTGTGACAATGTTAAAATTATATACATATATACATATATATATATATATATATATATATATATATATATATATATATATATATATATATATTAAATATAGGCTGCACCAAATTAGATATACAAGCAAATCACGGTTACAATAATATTAATGGTAAAAATTGCTTTAATCGGAGGCCTTATAAGATAAGGCCTCCGATTGTTTTGCCAATAAATTATTATTTTTTCTTTTGATTAGCAATATGATTTAACAATCCATTTATCAATTTTTATGACCTCTTCAGATGAGTTAAACCTATAAATTACTAGATTTGTATGAAAAACCGTCTATTGCGTAAGTTTTTGTAGTTTACTACCAACGACATAAAATTTGGAGCGGACTATGACATATAAAATACAATTGATATTTATATATAGTCGGAGCAGCTGCACTACTGCACACACATCAGGAAACACTGAAACGTCGCAAATATGCATCCTTTGGTGATGGATATACATTTACAGGTTTCGGGGTTGACACTTTGGGGCCATGGGCACGTGAGGCTTATGAAATTTATCGAGACCTTTTAAGGCGTTTGAAATAAGTCTCGCGTGACCAAAGAACTGGCCTATATTTAGAGCAACAAATTAGCGTTGCTATACAACGCGGAAATGCGGCCAGCATTTTGGGAACGCTCCCCACGGGCAGCGATCTGGACTACAGGTTTTATCTGTAAATATGTTTACAATACTTTCTTATTTATTTCAGTTTTTTTTAGTGTAGTTTAATTTTTAAGACTAGTTCATTGAAATTATATTAAATGTTGTAAACATTTGTAAGAACTTTTAATAAAAGAAATAGGCATTAATTGATATATACGGGGACATTCCACATCGTTTGGCAGTTGTCGAATTTAAAGGCACAACGATGGCTATCAAATTGTTTTCCTATAGTTTATAATAGATACAATCACGATTAGCAATAGCATAAAGATAATAAATGAATTACATCTAAAAATTATGATTATTGGCATGGAAAAAACACGTGAGAAAAAATGACTACGTTCTACTCAAGGTGAAGATGTCTGCGCACGATTGCTTTATAGTAAATTCAGGGAAGCGCCACGAATCAGGAAGTACTACGCCACAACTCAACACTATGGTACCTAATGATTATTATAATGCTTGAGTATATTAAACACTTTAAAGTTAACAAGGAGAAAAAAAGTTTTGAAACTTGCGTATTCATCTAATTTAATCATTCTTGTGGGTCTACAGATTTACAGTATTATAATTTTCTGTAGTGAAACTGAAATTACTTACTCTACATGATTGTTTCGGATTAGTTTAAAAAAAGGTTAATAAAATATGTGCTTCTGACTTCGTTCACAAATTGTAAAAAAATTATAGTGATATTATCTGGAGTTATTTGCAGAACAAACCTGTACTACCTAACTTAATTTATGAGTTTCCAACCTAAACGAATGTTAGCAGGTATCAAAAAGCCACCTGAAAATATCTTCATTATTCGATGTGATGAGTATTGTAACAGGCATAAGCCAACAAATAAGGCATCAATCAACAATCTAGCTTTTCATTTCCGAGAAAGAGTATGAGATTTTAATCGAAATCAATCTACTTTACATTTAATAGAATAAAAAATATATATATTAATGTGTCAACTGCCAACGATAAACAATATTGTTTAGTTCAAAACATATGCGACCTATCTTTTACTGAAAATTTCGTATAATACGGCCCGAGCAGTAGGTGATATTTTATGGTGATATGTGAGCAATATGTGAACCCTGTGAAGACACAACATTTTAGCATATAAACATTCATGCTTATTTCATATAATAAGGCTGGGCAAACACTTAGAATTTCCACCTGCTACAATCGTGGCATATTGATATAAGATTTTTAATAATCAGATAAAAGTTATGACTTGAATAAAATATAACTTGGCTGAATTCAGTAATGAAACAATTCAACTGTTTTATTCATGCAACTGGCATTTTTAATCTTTCCATGTTGTATTTTATCCTATGAATAACTTTTATCTAGTGATATAGATAGTCTACTTTTATTAAAATCTTTTGTACAAAGGGATTAAAAACAATGTCGTTTTTTAAAACGAGCACATTCACCTGAGAACTTACGAGATTCCTAGCGCAAGCTTCGGATTACTTGATTAAGCTGTTTGCGTGTGACCCTCTTTTATCGGATTAACAAAACGGTATTTGTTGTTTTTAATTTAAAGACGAACGTTGTTTCGGACATGCTTACTTTCATGGGATTTAATGCCAAGAGATCAGGATATGAGGCCGACACACCACTCTAACAATAACTACCTACAACCTGTGTATAAATTTAGCAAGGCGATTTAAGACTTAGTTCGCCGCTGGTGGCGCGGCCGCGGCGACGGTGCATACCCACTCGTAGGACAATGACATTGCACGTTCCGCACCATAAAACAACCTGGACATTATGAAGTGTTGCTTCGGCCTTCATTGCGAATCAAAATCGTACGTACATATTTTCGACAATCGCGTCACTTACATTATCAATCGTAACAATCAATTTTAATGGTTTGATCACATTTTGCTTACGTTGGTAATTTATAAAAAATGTCGAATTAATATTTGAATTATTTGGGTAACAACGTCCAAGGAAAGACAAAAATGTTAACTTCGATCGAGGTCACTCCATGGTCGCCTAAAGAGGTAAATGCTGCATTTAAAGATTGACTTATGATATTTTATACTTGAATCTGCCGGGAAAGCTCAGAAGTCTGTGAATTCGGAACTGATTTTGATGCGGGTTTTTTATTTTCTATCTTTAAAAGGTCGTAATTTTTGAACTTATGTGGAATTAATGAAGTGGCTAACAGTAATATGGAAACTGTCTTCATACTTTATACCCTTATATCCGAGGTCTTTAGGGGACTATGAAGTGCGATATTAGTGTTCCCGACATTTTTTGGGAATTATCTATGTGTCTTAATCTTAAAATTTACTTTGCCATCTATTGATATGATGTTTAATTGATTTATTCAACTTAGAACTTGCAGAATAGTATTACAATTAGAACATAATTATGAGGAATGTGAGAAGGGTCTTGATTGCGAAACACAGGTTTAGCTAAGTAGATATTTCATCATTAACAACTCAACGTGCTTTATTTTGCAATAAATTTAATTTATTATTATAATTATGTAATTTTAACGCATACGAATTCTAGCGTTAAGATAAAATTCACACCTTACTACACTTAGCTAGTTATAGCCGTATTTATGGAAGATATTTAAATCTCTTCGAACTTATTACAGACTTAGAATAGCCGTCGGAACCTACAAAGGAGTACACGAGTCTAACAAGCAAACCTTACTAAAGCGCACATCATACACAACGTATCGGTACAAATACTAATTGGTAAAAGACCTATTCAAACAAAACATGAGATTTTTTACCCGGTAAATGGTAAAGTGGACATGTCTATTTGCCTTGTTATTTAGAGTGTGGGTGCCATGAGCGTGGGCGCAAAGAAGTCAGGCTCTTTAGGGTTGGGAGTAAATGCATGACCTCCGCCCCGCGCTCCATTTAAAATCGATCGTTTTACTTCCAATTGTATATTTGTTACTATCGTTAGTGTACGTATCCCATGTTGAAATTTTAAACGACGCATAATACTTGAAAAGATTTAGATCTTTATGTATTCGTTGAACACATTATTAAGATATTTTGTATATATTTTTACTCTAAAGAGAGTTATTTCTTAGACATCTCAAAAATAAATTACTTAACAATGTATGTTAACATCGTTAAATTGCAGTGTGTATTAAATACAGGTTTTAAAAATTGCATGAAATTGAGGTCTCGAAATAAAGTCTGACCGAATAAAGCCGCGTTAGGCGTCTTGACGTCAGTACTTTCACGCCATATACGATTCGATTGACATGAAAGGAGATATCTATTAACTATTGTGTGAAATAAAAACGTAGACCAGTAAAAACTTGTACTAAGTAACATCATAACCTACATTCTACTTGTTGGTGTTCCAAGTGCTATAGCCGATGAATGTGTATTTTAAGCGGAGTCCGTATAGGGTCATATTCGTGTGTTCTTTTTATCGGTCATTGTGGCCGCCGACGCTTACCGACTATATTCTGATATTGATATTCAGATGGCGACCCATCGCGAGGTTCCTTACACGTTCGCTACCAATGTTCTTACCATACGCAGTGCATCGATAGCTGTCGCACATTGCCATTACTTTATGACATTAGTCAAATTTTAAAGCTTTGTACCTTTGTCGATTTTTATTATTATCCAGAAAAAACAAATGAATACATTTGTTTTTATCACGTAGCCGTTGTTTATTACATAAGACACTTTAATTCTTCTTAGTTTGCACTACCAATTTCCCCGAGTTGTGTGTGTGTGAACCTATTATAGTTGTATCAATAATCAGAACTGTAGAAAAATAAAAATGTATAATAAGTTATTTATTTTGATAAAGACAAATTCAAAATAAAGTAGGTGCCAAATTTAATCAATTATCTAATATTCTACAGCAAGGCTTTAAAAGTTAATTTTTTAAACACTCACGATATTTTGATCGGATTGTTTTTTAAAAGATTATTTTTTATCGTCACGAACTGTACGCTTTGATAGTTATATAATTGTAAATCAGAACTTCTCTATTGTAAATAAACTTGATTAAATATACCATGAAATCAAAGTCACGTACAGATATTACAATATAACAAGTGAAACAGAAACGGTTTACGAGTTTTTTGCGATATTTTTGTGGTCCGCTAACGGTTTGGACTCCTACAGGGCGCGAGCAGAATGGCCAAACCGCGCCGCGGCAACCGACGCCATTACGCCGGCCGCGACGCGCTGTGCTGTGTTGGGCTGGCTGTAAGCCACTAAACTATCATGATCACAGAGATCATCAGACTCTTTCTTAAATATAAGTTACGTCAATAACAAAACCTAGCTTGCAAGTTTAAGCGTCAATAAGGCTTTTAGTTACTGTAAAAACCGATATCTTCAAGAAGGAATGTGGGTAGAATTTAAGACCGTATTGCGCTTATCGAGTCGGAGAAAACGTTAAAATCATCGACCGCCTTATCCCATTGTTGGCTACTATTGTTACGAGCACATAACCCATATAAAAGAGGTATGTGGGGAAATATGAAATGTGAATGGCAATACACGTGCGTTGAGTGCGGCGGGTTGCTACGGTCAATGGCACCTGTGAGGCCCAGATTCAATTCCTCATAAGTAGCCATTTTCTCAGGAAGCGATTGTGATGGCGCAGCGCGGCGCACCACGCGCCGGGGTACATGCATGGCGGTCTGCGCTGGAGTGCACTGCTCGCCACGAGTACATTTTGACACGTCAAGACTGCGCGCGCGCATATTGAAGCCCGCTTTCATTAATGGAGAGTTACCGGACTCAGAGGCTCCCAAATTACATGATCGATAATTTTATTATTGTCATAAATGTAATGTTATGTTTAAGAATTTTTGACAGATATTATATTATCTCAATTGTATTGTTAGCAAATGTAAAGCTAACACAACAGTTGTTATAAAACTTTAGGCTATAAGTTCTACTAACACTATTTTAAGTATTTCTATTTTGTGTATTTTACTGAGCAACATATGAATTGATTGCTAAATTTATTCGAAATCAATGATTATTATTATTATATTATATTTTAAGTTTCTCTAGTTTCGTACATATGCCTACTATTTCTTTTGTTGTTTGTGGCAAATAAATAAAAAGATATTTATTCAATTACTTCAATTTCAAACAGCTTCCATACAAAATATTAAATTATCTAAATTATATTACGTCTATTCAAGAGTGACTTTACACAAACTTGGATATATACTAACAATAGCTTTGACTCGCGGCTTCACTCGCGATAAGGTGTTATTGTACGAGTATCTAGATCCATTTATCTTTTTTATTGCAGGAGTTCAGCAGACAGGCAGACAGACCACATGATAAAAAGCGGTTACCATCGCCTATGGACATTTGCAACAACAAAAGTGCTACAAATTCGCTGCTGCTCTCTTAAGGGAGACTGGAACCTGCTCACTAATGCCGAAGCACAACACAATATTGTTATGGCGGCATACTCTAAACCAGGGGTGGTCGCAATCCAGTTGAGCAAATACACTACCACCTGGCAAATCTGGCGTTATTGATCCACAAACATCCATGCAAAGGTTCGCATTTATAATATTAATATTCGTATAGACATATACAAATAATTTATATGAATACTTATTTGAATAAGAATATTTAAATAGCTATTTAGATTGCTATATAAATTACACTACTATTATATAACTAATTATATTTAATTGATATCGATCAATTATGTTAGAGGCTATAAAATATTTGATAAAAAAACCTATGAATCACAAGTGTTTCCATTTATAATGTACTTTTTGTCTTCAGAAACCCAAATCACGGCCGCTGCTTATAGAGGAAGATAGTCATCGAGTTATTTAGCTCTCGTCAACAAGCCGTATTTCCGTACTCTAAGTGCAAAACACATAGAACAAAAGAATCGGAAGCTCCCTGACCTTGCTTTTGCACCATCGTTAATGGCAGCTGTTTTATTTTTATCTAAAATATATAAAAAATCTAAAACAATACTTCAGAATTAATGTTAATGCTGATATTAGACAGATTAATCTAATAAAACTACTTTGATCGAACTTATAGGACACGACGGTATTCAATGACATTGAATGATTCTAGTTATGGTTTATATGGACCACTTTGGTTGATTCTCGCAATTTGAAAGACAGAAATGGATCGTCTATCAGCTTAACGTGCCGTAGAATAGCATAGATTTGAAATTGAACTTCTGGTGTCACTGACATCAAATTTAGGATAACACAACAACACAGCGAGGAACGCAATTGTCTCATACACCTTTCATTTATAGATGAGGCTACTCTCATAGCGTTTACTTTCTAATAAAGATTTGTATAAACAAATGTTCTTAGTAGTTCTCAATGTTCTACATATTTCTTATTGGACGTAAAGATGTGATGTTGAAGTTGCAAATATTTATATTATAACATTCAAAAAATGCCCATGTCTTTACATTGACGCCATTAAAAATAACCCCAACTGGAATACATTATATAAACAATGGAGATTTTTTTTAAAGATTTTAATCTGTTTGTCGGTTTGTCTGTTTGTTTGCGATTTACGTAGAAACTAATAGGCCGATTTCGAAGCGGTTTTCGCTGATCGACAGCAAGTTCATAGACTTAAAATCTGCGTTACTTTTTATCTAGGAAATTCCACGGGAATGATTTAAAATGGGCAGATTAAAAAAACAAATTCCAATGTGCTTTTTTTATTGATAGCTGTAATTGTAATTTTCCCGGCAGTGATTTATAGTTGTTCGGGTACATAAAAATTAGCCTATTCCGACATAGGTTTTACTAAAACGATAGCTGCAATCATTTGTGCCCTGGGAATCTCGTGGGAAATTCAAGTCAACTGTGGACGAAATCGCGGGCATATTCTAGTTGAAAATATAAATTAAAAATAAGATACTCAAGAAGACCTGACTTACAGCCTTAATAAAATCAACTATTTAATATTCAATACGTCACTTATGTAAGATCGCTGCTGATGAAGGGACCGGCTACTTTTAACATCGCTTTCTATTACACCGACAATGTAACAATGAATCGGCAGAGGGAGGATACGATCGCTGCAACAATCAGCGCTCGTTGTTTCGGGAGGCAGCGAGCGCTAGCGACGGTGACAGTAACGGTGGCTGTGGCGGTTGCGGACAGCCATCCGCGGAACCTTCACCCTGCACTTGAACTCGACGCAGGCGCGAGCCGAATAAACGCCACGCCACTTGCCGATGCCGAGCTTTGCGCAATCAACCGAACCAAAGGTGACGATTCGCACTCAACAGTCCTCATTTATTCGATTCATATTGTATGATATATTCTCTTCCATGAAACAAAGGGGTCAAAATTTTCGTTTAACACGAAATAATCACTGCGAAGCATTTTTTACAACGTATACGTCGTATTTTACAATTTTAATTAAAATATTTGAATATTGTATCATCCCCTAAAATATATGTACTACTTATTATATTAAATTACAGATCCCATAACCATTTTCTTTGTTGTTTTTTACGCCTAAATTATTTCGCTTCTAGAGTATGTTAGTCCAAATGGTCGCCGATCTACTATGTTCACTTAAATAAAGAGATGTCTAAAAATTTTATCCCACAGACCATAATCTTGGCCGATCAAGTGCAAATTATGATAACAAACTCACTGTGCATCCGTAAACTGCATATTGATTTAAAGATATTACATAAAAAAAATTCAGTCGCACATTATCTTTTGAATTGCCTTAATATAAATATGAAGTACAGAAGACGTAATCCACCACCCTTTGCCTTGCGAGTCTTTAACAATAATTTACGAGTACATCTTAATACAACCCAAAAAACAGAATGTGTCGTCTGTATAATGAGCTGTTCAGTGATAATCCCATTTTAAATATATTCAATAGTAACACTTAGAGAGTTTAAGCGATTGATCAGAGCAACAAATTTCTCTGGCATATGTTAATTTATTATTATCAATAAACATGTTATAGAATTTAAACTACTGCATGGTAGATTCTAAAATTACGTTAAAAAATAAACATATTTAAAAAATTACAACTTCAAACCGAATGGAGTTAATTTTATAGAAAATTTATAGGATTCATGTAAATTTTGTGTACCGTGTTGCATTATTAATATTAAAGTATGATTCTATTTTAACAATATACTTTTTTCTAAATAAAACAACTAATTCATATTAAAAAGTAACGTTCGCGTAGACCTATTGCAATATTGCGCCAATCCGTGGGTTAGGATTAAAAAGATATTCACACAATTTAATTTCTTGTAGACAAAGGTATATTAAAATTGGTAAGAATATTAAATTGCTGAAAGGCTTTTTGTTGCGACAAATATAATATACTTTGTTTCAGCAATTACCGCCATTTTCAAGAAAACTCTATCAAGCGAGTAATTGGTTATTCATGAGATTGCACAATGCTTATGGGCGAAGAACAAAAACTAAAGAAAAACCACTCTGTATTGTATTAGATACGTATCTTAGTCTAATGCATTGTCGCGGTGGTTAATTTTGTGATTAATTTTTTTTCTAAAGTCAAGTAAACGGTGGTTACAGTTAAAAGAGCTTCGAGTAACGTTGCGAGGTACGTGCAAAGCGAACCCTCACGTACATCGAATGCTGTGATACAATACTTAAGAAGATATACTTCTAGGCTAGATATTGTAACGTCTCGACTTTTTTCTCAAACTGTCGATCGGACACCCCAGCCAGTCATTGACTAAATAAAAAAACTTGACAAACTGTGCCACGATGACTAATTCGAGAAGCAATTTCCTTTGCCTACTCCGTTCGCAGTTTTTTTTGCTCAAGTTGTTATATTATTGTGTGGATCATAATCAGAGAAGTCGATTTGAATTTAATCTATTTTGTAAGTACAATCATGAATGATTAGTGGTGGTGACTGTGAAATATCGGATCGGCTACGCTCGTTCTCGTGGCACGCGGCTATATCGGATCCGCTCTTCCTATACTTTTCCATTCACTGTTATTTAAAATATTGGTTGTATTTTAATTAATCACCTTAATGTGAAATAAAAGGATAATAACCTTGCAATTTATAATTTAATCATGAAAATCGTAATAGCTGTAATTAATGAGTATAAATCGCCTGAAATATTTCATAACTCGCTACTTTGTTCAAATGCATAAATGATATCATTTTTCAACACTTTTGTGACTTAATATTAATTTATTTATTTCTGAATATACGCATTCTTATATTTTTGGTAAGTTATGATTTAATGTTCAGCTAAATTATTTCTTATCAATGAATACCTATGCAAAACCAATATGAATTTAAAAGAATAATATAAAATATCAATAAGGTTGAATTAAATTCATAAAAGTAATACAAACATTCTTAAAGTTAAATTCACATTCGTAACAGACGCAGGAAATGCCTGAACTACGACCGGCGGAAAAGCTCACTCGCCGGCTTTTTCAAACGCTGCGCTCACTCGTTAATAAACGACTTATGGCCCGCCTAGCGTTTACAATAAAATAAAGTTTATGGTGCCCAGTTCAACTTTAAAAACTTTTTCTTCATTTTTATTACAAATGTATTATATATACAGTAAATACGAAAAGTAGTAATATGGGTTAACAAAATAGAACTTACCACTCTTGTATAACAAATGTGACAGCCTCCACTGGTACTGGTTACCGATAAGATATAATAAGAAGTTGTTGATACAGTAAGTGTATGTACCACTGTCCAGGAGTCAACAATATAATGTGTTCTGTTCTGGTTGTCGGAGCGTGGTTCTATTGGCGCGGCCGGGCCGGCACTGACGCGAAGCGGGCGCTCAGCGCTCGCGCGATCCCTCCGCTCTCGACTCGGAGGCTTCGCGGCGCGAGCTTTCAGCGACACAAGAACCGCACGCACAAGCACACTGCACTCGCCCCCGTCTACCCACGTGTTGCGATTCCCTCGACCGTCTACTGTTCGAAACGCCCGACGCACGTTTGAACTCTTCGCGGCACCCGCCTTAACGTATAAATATGAGGTCTGGTGGCGGGGGCTGGCGCGCGGCCGCAGCGGCGGCGTACCCCAGCACATCGTGAATCCACATCGGCAAAGTTCAAGATGCAGTTGGTGTCCTCCCCATTGATTTCCTTGCTTATCTACTAGATACGGCCAATTAGCAAAATACTCACCTAGGCTACCTGGAACTTAAAGTTCCGTGATAGATACGCATGCGACATTCTTAGAACACACTCAGCTTCTATTATATTAGGATTTTAAACCTTAATCAAAGTCAATTCTGTAATATAATTTGATTATTGATTGTAATCAAAAATAATACCGCTGAACATTTTCGTACTTCAACACATCTAGTTTTGTTTTTGATGATTTATTAACATGAGTTTCGGTATTAACAGTAAATAAATGTACCTTTCGATACAGATACTAAATGAAAAACAGTAATCGAAGATGATAAAATAAAAGAATTAAAACTATAGATGATATCTCAAATTTGACTGCTTTAAAGACGGTGTCAAACGAATTGTACTTTTGAAACGCTACTTGTTCCCCTTATACAGAGACAGCTTGGCGACATAATCGAAAAGTAGTCGATCATGCCGACAACAATTCTTAAGTTTGTAAATGTTACCATTCTTTTGTATTTACTTTACTCGAACTGTGTATCATTATGGTGTATTCGTATGAAAAACACATAACTCTCGTTTCGTTATTTTCAAAATTTATCCATTTAAGACTTTTCAACATATGAAGTTTATCAAGCCTGTTATATATAGAGGTAGGCTTATGGCCGATTCCTATATTCCAATTATTCATTTGCTTTACTATTTATTGGTTATAATTTGATATAAGTTCCATACAAGTAATGCCCAAATTCAACCGATAGTAGGGCAAGTGAATGAATAGTAAGATAAATAGGAACTGGCCATAAATAATAGTGACCAGAGATATTAAAAAAGAGAAATAAAACAGTGGAGTACAAAAGAGGATTAAACTAATATTAATATATTGATACATTAATAATCAAATGTACTATAGCTATGTATGTATATAAATTACAATACAAATCACCTGCAATAAATGTAACATATATACAAATATGTTTCTACGAATACCATTTAGAATATAATTGATAGCAATGACATAGACAGCGACCATATGTTTAAATATAATCTATTGATTGAACTTGTTCGACAGTCAAAGGGGGAAGTTGCATAGGCGAATAGTACAGTACGAAGGAGGAATTGCATATGAAGGAAGAAATGTGCACTAGTTTTCATTTGAGCGCAAACGGGAATGAAATAGAGTTACGGCTGGTTCCTATATCTTACCGACCGTTCATTTACCTTACCATCGGGTAAAATTAAACACAAGCACCACACATAATGTCGAAATTCAACCGATGGTAAGGCAAGTGAATGTATAGTGAAATATAGGAACTGGCCATTAGAAAATTATTGTTTTACGGCACTTTTTTGAATGACGTTTATCTTATAAAGCTATGAAACCTGTTCAACTGATATTGTAATTTGCAAATATAATGTATCTAATACAACATCATACCACATACCTTTGGTGTATGTAATGTTTTGCACTTGTGTTGTGCCTGTCTGCCACTTAGGAATGTAGGTGACGTCGTACATCCAGCGAAGCTCGTGGGACGGACACAAATCCAGCGACACTCCACGCATAAAAATATACCAGCGCGATTAGGCATCACAGTACAATAGGTGTCACACTCGCCTAATATCTGTATAATTTATAAATTAATCAGAATTATACATTTCTTTTGTATATTAATAATCTAACCAACAAGATTAATAGTTTAACATTGTAATAAGTTATTTAAATGGAACTTAAATTGCTATATCATAAATTTTAATTTTAACAACCATCATGTCTATTGTCATATAATATTTGCATAGGTAATCCGTGCAGGAACGGAGAAAGAATACAATTTCCTGCGGCCAGGCGGCCTGTCGTAAGAGCCGACAAAACAACCCACAGCCAGGTGGTAGGGTATTTGCCCGACTGGATGGCTACCACCCCTGGTCTAGAGTATGCCGCCATAACAACCTTGAGTTGTGTTCCGGCATTAGTGATCAGGAGCTGCGCATTTGTATCACCTTTGGTGTTGCAAATGTCCATAGGCGATAATAACCGCTATCCATCAAGTGGGCCGTCTACCTGTCTGCTGAACTCCTGCAATAAAAAAATTGTAATTATGTCTGTTAAGGTAAATTACTCTTTTAACAAACGCATATTTATATTATACGGCTCTAGCTGTTTTTATATCACTGTGCGCTAAGCACACTACACCAAAGGGTTTTGTTCTTTTAAGTCTTCTAACAAGTCCGTACTCTCAAAGAGTTATACTGCCTCCACATTGACGTGACAACAAAGCCTCTTCTTGTAGGCTTCTGAGTGCTTTTGAATATCGTCCCCCACGAGTTCCAGTTTCAGGTGTCCAAAGCTATAAATGAATCACACTATAAAAGCCACGTGAAACAGAAGTAATTTATTTTGGTATGTTATTAATATGTGATATACAGATTCGTCCTTCCTATTATACACTGTTTCAATGATGACATTGAAACATCATATAAAGGCGTGAGATTATGTTTGCATTACGAGCAAGTGTACAAACCAAAAGTGGGTCATAATTTTTATTATTTACTAAAAATATAACGTACAGTTTTATATTTTTCCTGGGGCCTATGATAAGTGATAAAAATATTAAGTAATATAAAGGAGCGTACATTTTTACCTTAGATCTTCGCAACTGTTGTTTGTTACTTAAAACCGGTTATACGTAGTTTTAGTTATATGAAGAAGTAGTAAAAACAAATATAAGTAATGAATTCGATCTAAATTGTCTAGTGGGTGACGGTCAATCTGTACGAATTAAGTTTCAGTAATTATTACTGCAACACTTCCGTTTTGTTTGACGTTTTTCATTATAATTTTACTTCTTTTATATCGGTAGTAATTCCATCACAAATATACGATAGTTGAATTAAAACTAAACATTAAATAGGGGCCCAATTCGTGTCGGACCACGTACATCGAAGAGTTCCGTAACGGGTCCTGGTGTACTGTAACTGTCCATAGGCAACTGTGATCACTTTCCATCAGGTGGACCGTCTGTAAGTTTGCCAACTTTTAGGGATAAGAAAGACTGTGAACGACTACTGTTTTTATCATTTAGCTCCAGAAATGATAACAATTGCATGTATTCGAAAATACATACATTTATTTCAAAAATTATACAATGGTTCTTTTGCTCGATCCAATTTTCATTTAAAATATTTTTAAGGTCGACTCCACGATGTTGAATTTTTTCAAATTTTATCCTGCGTAGTTCAATAGTTAAAGGGGAATTACTATACAATAATGAATTCAAACAATGTAACTATTATTGTTTCACATATTGAAAATTGAAACAATTGTTAGCTCAGCTGATTCTACAACAATCTTCACGAATAAATCATGAATACGCTCGCTTGTACGTTTTACACGTTGCAACAAACAAATGAAGATTCTTTAATATGTAATCTCATGTTCAAGCATAACAATAATTTAAATATCAAAATATTTCCTCAAGACTAAATGTCTATAAATTGTTATGACTCAGTGTATAAGCGTTGTCATTTTAATGAAGGGATTTTTACACACAAAACACATACTCGTATATTGCACATTTCAAGCTAAGCAAATTATACCTGAATACATGACGGTTGAATTTAGGACCGATCCTAAGAACCCAGATCATACTAAATACTAAATAACACAAAGTTATAATACAACAAAAAATCGAATATGGGCTTTCTATGTAGCAGCAAAACAATTGGGTCAACGCTTACAGATCATACCGACACTACTTAGGCAGTTTCTCTGATCTATGTTATTATATGCCCGCGACTTCGTCCACGCTTGACTTGAAATTCCCGCGGGGTTCTCAGGACCCAACATTTAAAGAAGAATGTGAGCAATCGTTTTAATAATAATTCACCGTCTGCCCATTTTTCCATGTTCCCCGAACATTGCGCCGGGCAGACGCCATAGTCCCCATATTTCCAGACCCCTAGTACCACTAGCAGTTCACCCCAATAGCCCGGTACTTTTTTTCTCATTTCCCACAATAGTCCAAAAAAAAAGTCCTGGCCGGGGCTCGTCCTTGGGTGCATTATTATATAGAAAGAAAGAAAGAAAGAAAGAAAACAGGTTTATTTTTAGGACATACACAAGTAAACTAAACACATCAAAAGTAATAAACAAATCATAAAAAAACAAATAAAACAGAACACAACCACAAAGTATCAGGAGATATACATAAGTCCTAAAAATTGGATCAAGCTCAGCAATAATGTCGATCTATTAGATCAACGCTGGTCTTCCGCTTGAACCGAGAGCGACGTCACGGCAAACTATACATTATATTAAACAAATAGTTCAATATATGTCCAGATATTTATAATATAAAAATTGAAATACAGCACATATACATATAATATATACTTACAATAAATTACACACATACACACACATATATATTATATTTTAAATTAACGATATTAACAAAATATTATTTGATAATCAAGGCAAGGAAATTATAAAATGCTGGTGTCGTGTCTTTGGCCCGCCTGTGATTTCTGGTGGTCACCAAGAAACTTCTTAAGTTTGACCCTAAATCCTTGGACTGACTGCAGGTTCCTTATTGGCGGGGGAATGTTGTTCCAACATTTTGAAGCAGCATATTTAAAACTACCTTTGAAAGAAGCTGAGGAGTGCCGCTGCATCGAGAGTTGTACTGCACACTTTCTTGTCCCGATCGACCTGCGACTTGACATCCAAGTTAATTTGTCGTACAAGTACGAAGGCAATCTGTGCTTGATTAGTCCAAAAAGGAGACAAGCTAGATGTAACTTGCGGCGATGCGTCATCTTTAATAGTGAATGTTTATTAAGATATGGTGTTACATGACCTCTCAATGGAATATCGAAGCAGAATCTGGCACAAGCATTTTGAACACGCTGAATTAGTCTCTTGGTACTAGATAGAAGACGAGGGCCAAAAACAATGTCAGAATAATTCAAACGCGATAGTACTAAGGATTCTGCTAACTGAATACGTAGAGTCTCGTTTAGGTATGAGCGCATTTTATATAAAACCTTAAGTTTATAAAAACAATTTTGAACAGAACTGGTCACATGTGTTTGAAATCTTAAGTCACAATCAACGTGTAAACCCAAGTTTCGAGCCTCGTAAACTCGCTCAATTGGTTTGTCCATGAGCGAAACTGTCACTGAGGGATTTAGTTTTAAAAGTTGAGATTTACTGCCGAATATCATAAATTTCGTTTTTGTGGGATTTAATAATAATGAATTATTTTTGGACCAATTAGATATATTAGCCAGATCGTCATTAAGCTTAACTATAGCTGAATCGATATCGGATGGCTTACAAGAAATATAAATTTGCGTATCGTCGGCGTAGATATGAAATTTGCAGTGTTTAATTTGTGCTACTATATCGGCAGAATATAAAATAAATAATATGGGTCCCAAAATCGAACCTTGCGGAACTCCCTTGGTAACAGGCATTTCCATGGATGTTAGAGATGTGCCATCGTTTTGATTTAACTTGACATATTGGTAACGACTACTTAAATAACTGTAAAACCACCAAATAGCCTCTTTGTCAAAGCCATAATAACTTAATTTACTTATTAATAAATCTATGTTTATGGAGTCAAAAGCTCTTGAAAAATCAAGCAGGACAAGAATTGTGCACAGTCCATCATCTTGAGCGCAAAGAATGTTGTCGGTGACATCTAGCAAGGCTGTAGTAGTGCCACGTTTTTTCCTGAAACCCGACTGAAACTCTGGTAGAATATGATGGTTTTCTAAAAATTCGGTTAACTGCGTACAGACTACTTTTTCCAGAACTTTTGAGAGGCAAGGTAAAATACTGATGGGTCTTAGATCTTTTAAATCAGAAGGATTTAAGTTTTTAGGTAAAGGACGAATAACTGCACGCTTCCAAGCATCCGGGAATGTTGAAGTCTTAATCGATACATTTACAATAGAGAGTATAACATTCAGGCTAACTGGCAGAGTCATCAAGAGCATGTGTAAATTTACTTCATCGCAGCCTTCCGCATTTGACCTAAGACTACGAATGATTTTTTGTAATGCGTCTAGTTTTATTGGATGTATATGAAAAATAGCATCACTGAACTTGTTAGATTCATAATAAATCAACATAGGCAAATTAAGGCCACAGGTACCAGGCACATCCAAAAAATGTTTGTTTATGGCATCAGCATCATTTAAAATCGTTGGCAAGTCTGTACCTTTTTTTGGTAAGAGGGTATTTTTGAGACATTTCCACAAACTTTTTGGATCCTTCATTTTGTTTGTAATGTTATGTCTAAAAAACGCTGATTTTTCGAAAAAAAGGGCTTTATTAACTAATAATTTTAAAGATTTATAGTACTCTTTTTTACTTGGTACTCTGTATTTCTGGTAATCTGTTGCAGCTTTATCGCGTAATCTCATCATTAATTTAATTGTATCTGTAAACCAGGGAGGGGAGCGGTCCTTAATTAGAACTTTCTTAACAGGGGCATGAAAATCAAATAAATTTATGACATTTTGATTAAGAGCGTTAACCATCTCATTAACATTATCAAATTTTGATATACTATTCCATCCTATAGACTGTAAATCTCTGTTAAAGCTCTCCAAGCATATATTTTTTAAAGGACGGTATAAAATGGTGCGAGGTGAGGGTTTACTTCGCTTTATATTAAAAGTACAGGTTACAAGACAGTGCCCATAGAGAGTTCCTACAAGTTCTAATGATACTGTTTTAGCGTGCAGGTCAGTACATACGACATCAATGATGGTTTCAGATGTTGCAGTAAAATGTGTCGGTGATGTAATTATTTGTGATATATTAAAACATGTCAAAAAGGTTGCTAATTTTTCAGTCTTAGGATCTAACTTATTAGCATAATTAATATTAAAGTCACCTAGTAAAATTAATTTATCATACTTATTATGGTAATTTATCGAGTCAGTGATAGCATCAAAAAAGATATCGACGTCAAGCCAAGGCGGCCGGTACGCTGTGCCAATCAACAACTTTACCCCATTCAGAGCCATAGTAATCCACATTTGTTCGATAGACTTGTGACGCGGATCCACAGGGTGTGGCCAAAGTCGTACGTTAACGTCACGTTTAATGTAGAACCCAACACCGCCTCCTCTGGATCTGATTTCAGGCGGCCTAGGAATATGGCGAAGCCTGTATCCAGGCAATGTAGGAGCGCGACCTTCTTGTCCCGTTTTCAACCATGTCTCGTTAATTGCCAGCACATCGATATCATTCCGCAATACTGAAGCTAAAAAGTTATCATGATTAGTGCCCAAGGAACCTGCATTTAACAAACCTAGTTTTAGATATTTATTAACCATTGGGATAAATGGAATTGACCATTAAGAAAGGAACTACAACTGATGTGCATAAAATTAGTTCATAGTTTACACCAATCGCAAATACAGTTACAAAAACATCATATATAATGTGTAAGGATAATAATATAATATAAAAAAATTGTAAATGATTATAACGATAAGTAACTATATACAAAAAGTATAAATTACAATTTAATATAGTTTGCCGTGAAAGAAACACAAAAACAATATTATAATATACGTCGATACAATAATAAAAAACACAATCTAAACCAAAAAACGAGACAAGAAATGTAGAAAAACTAATTACCCTAATTTTATCTGAAATTATATGGTTATATAAATACAGACCAATAAAAAAAATAAAAACATTTAAATGTAATTGATATAAAGCTAAATAGTTGTTTAATAAATCAAACAAGGCTATATCCAAAAACACGGGGAAAGTCTGTTTCTGAGCGAATGGAGTAAGCTTGCTTTCCATCACTCTGTCGAACCATATGGTGTAGACAGGGATAATCGCCGGTCAGTGTCACGCCACATTTACATTAAATTAGTCAAGGGGCCTCTACGTGCTAGCCTTCCCATGGCCCCACGCAAGACCTCCAAAAGCCCGGGCCATTTTCATGGCCCGTGGTCTTCAAAGACATCCAATATATATAATATAAGCTAATTTTTATGCACCTAAACAAATTCAAAACACTATCTGGAAAATCCCCGCAAGATTCCCCAAAAAATTTCACGCATTTTATGAAATACAATTTACTTTACGCATAGGAATTCGATTTCTTTTTCATTCTAGCTATTTTAAATCATTCCCATAAAATATTCCACGAGATTCCCGGAATACAAAGTACCACAGATTTTAAGTCTAAGAATTGGCTGTCGAGCAGCGAAAACCGCATCGGAATTCGCCTAATAGTTTTTTTACGCGAAGAAACACAAGTGTAATACTTGCAACAACTCAAAAGGGTTTATGGTAATAAAAGAAGCAGTTGGTCACTACATTTATAATCAGAAAACTTTACGGTTCCAACATATTGTATACACTAACTTTTCACTTTATAAGCATTTTTAGAACATCTCGCTATCCCTCCACGAATTTAACAGTATATGAAACTTACGATAGCGAATTAATGTCATTGATAAACTATTTTATTTAAAGGGTTATGAATGAAAATAATTTAATACATTATTGTTTGGGAATTTTAGATAATATTTTATATAGGATATTATATAAAACACTATACTTAAAGTTTTACATGTAATAAAATAAACCGAAAACAGTATAAATCTATCGAATCTGCCAACATGAAAACAAAGGTTAAATATTGTTACATAAAATTATGATAAATTATAGACAACTACTTATTATTCAATTAAGGAAATGACCGATTGTATGGTTTACAAATAAGACGGTACATAACAAAAACAATTATTAACTTTTTAATAGCTTCAATATGTAGAGACATAGAATCTTTAAAATGTTATAATATTATATATAAAATGCTACATGCTGATGACGGAGAATAATATCCTCAGTACCTATATTTGGATTATCGGGATTTTAAATGTAAAGTAAGTCTTGAAGAAGCGTGGTAAACATTATACTACTACAGATTTCCCTGAAATAAGTAGACCCGAGCCCAGGAGTGGACGTTTATCAGCTGATATTGAAATGATTTGTAAATTGCCATTGTAGATACATTATAAAGATTAGTTTTATGGATTAAGAATCACCGTTATATAATTTATGCATAAAACCTATTTAAAGACCAATTAAAATCGGAAAGACTATCAAAGAGATAAAATAACAAAAAATCCGAGATACGTTTTTAAATACGAATTTTTTGTTTCTTCCATTATGTTAATATTAATTTTACAAATATAATAATAATAGCTAATGACAAAATGACTATGTTTAGATATTTGAATAGTGCTTAACATTATAAAATAATGTAGGTATTGTGTTAACAATAACCACGTCTATGAATTCTCTATATCAGAAAGTAAAAATATATTCCTTAAAATTTCGGATCCGAAATTACCATTTTGTTTTTAAAGACCATGTGATATCATAACTATTTGTGTAGCATGATATAATATCAATTAAGAAATAGTAAAATTATTAATACAAACTAGATAAATGGACTAAACGTGATATGCCACAGTCTGTAGAAAAAAAAACAATTAATAAAAAAGTGAATCCTAATTCATTGAAACAAAGTTTAATAGCTTTTGGTTGCATAACTTTTCCTATTTATAGATAGATAGATAGATAGATAACACTTTATTGCTCACCAAAAAACAAGTACAAAAACAAAATGCATAATTACAATACTTCTTGGCAAAACAACAGGCGGCCTTATCGCTAAAAGCGATCTCTTCCAGGCAACCTAGCCTTATTTATTTATAGTAAATGTGTTTACAAGATTTCAACTTACAATACATCCTCTATATTATATTATTATAATAATACCTCTTTATTGCTCTACAGAGAAAAAATACACAATAAACTTACTAAAAGGTAGATACAATGTGCGGGGCCTTATTGCTAAAAACAATCTCTTCCAGGCAACTTTTGGATGGACAAGATCTAATTGCAAAGATAGCGTTGGCGCGCAATCGAATTAGACACTAATATAATAATATTACAATGTTTGTTACTTAATTAATTTAGATCAAATTTTGTAATCTGAATTTGAACCAAGTCCTTTAGACTTATGACTTCACAATTATACATGCTTATTCATTCATGAATAGGTATAACACACTAATTTTTTTACTTGTACAGAAAATAAAGTGTTGTTTATCTGAATGGAATTAATAGACTTAAAAACATATCTAGCTAAAAGTAAAACAAAAAATATTAAACAGACATTTTTAAAAATAACATCCCATTTAAATGCTCTAAACATGAGAAAATTACTTAAGAACGGTTTAATTCGCCTTCAGAACGAAGAATGCACATCCAAAGTTTAATTAATTATAAGTTATGATTCTCACACAGTAATTAACCACCCCTAGAGAGCTACAATGACATGTGCATCCGGCCAAAGTCGAAACTAGAATGATTTATCGTTTTATTTTATTTTAGGAGCTGACTCAGCTGAATAGCCGCAGATGGCTGTTTCAGCGATACCGGGCTTTGGGGGCCTCCCGCCTCCGTGGGAGCGGAGGCGTTCAGCCCGGAAGCAGCACGCTCGAGGAGGCACCTCCTGTGAGGTTCGACCTCGGCTCGACCGTTGCGGGGGATTGACTCTATATTGGGAACAAGCCGTAAAAAGGCTGAATGAGCTAAGCCAACAGGCTGAAGTGATTATTTGGGGACTCTTCATCGACTCCGCCGGCGGAGCCGATCCTAGTCTATCATTACTACCGCTTCGCAACGTGTTATAGCTGGAGGAGAAGAAGCGGCGGAAGAAACTCTCCAGCAACACGCCTAGGCTAATCTTGTATGGCTACTTGTGTCTGTAATGAGTATGGATTGGTGGGTCTTACGATTGTGTAAGAGGATTCAAGCCGGGGGCTCTCCGGCGTCTGTTGTGTCTGCGTCTGTTATGCCAGGCTGATGTTCTGAGCCTCGGGGGGTTCATGATCGCGATTTGACGTGCGATTTTGTCAGGCTCGTCAATGAGTACATTGCGAGGTCTGCGTTTACTCGTGGGAGCGTTTGGAGTGGGTTTGTAGTTGACCGTTTCCGTCACCAGAGGGTTCGGGTGATGGGGGGCGAGGTCAAAGAATCTGCGCGATAGTGAAGTTATATAGTCCTTGATGGAGGGAAGCTCCAGGTCGCGATGCAAGTCGGCGAGCCGCATATAGCGCGGGCCGTCGACTGCAGCACGTAGAAAGTGATTCTGGATTCTTTGCAGTCTCCAGATGTTAACGTCGCTGGCGTGGCCGAAGACCACACTCGCATAGGTCAAGATGGGGCGGATGCAAGTTTTGTAAAGAGTCACCTTATTTCTAAGGCTCATCTTACTCCTCTTGCCTATCATCAGATAGTATGATTTATCGTCACTGCGCCCGCTCGCTTTTATATCGGATTAGTAAGCCCAACTACCTGCAAATATTACAATAATAGGTATACTTGGAACAAGTCAGTACATAAAAATTAAAAACTTCGTTTAAAAAAACCGACTTCAAAAACTAAAAAACTAAAATGTATAAAATCACTTATTTCTAAAGCTATTAAATATTAATATATATTATCTAAAACATCTTAAAGTCGGTGCTTAGTAATTTTCAAAATAAAGTAATTTTTATGTTTTGCTTTGCACCGACTTCAAGATGTTTTAGATAATATATATTAATATTTAATAGCTTTAGAAATAAGTTATTTTATACATTTTAGTTTTTTAGTTTTTGAAGTCGGTTTTTTTAAACGAAGTTTTTATTTTTTATTTGTTACTTTTAGTGTCTAGCTATGTATGGGTGGACATACGAATGGTGCCGCGCTTCTTAAAAAATATAGGTCCCAAGAACCGGGACCAAAAAAATGATCGTAAAATGAAAACTACTGGGCCAAACTATGTCAAATTTTTAGGGGACCACATGGCAGCTATTCCGCGTCGAACAAAAAAAGAATCACGTAAATCGAATCATAAATCTCAGAGTAATCGGTGTACATATGGAACGGAGTGAAAATTATTTTCATGAAAAATGTTCATAAAATGAAAACTACTGGGCCAAACTATGTAAAAATTTTAGGGGACCAATTGGAAGCTATTCCGCGTCGAACAAAAAAAAGTATCACGTTAATCGGATCATAAATGACGGAGTAATCGGCGAACATACATAAAAAAAGCAAAAAAAAAAGATCCCGACGAATTGAGAACCTCCTCCTTTTTTCGAAGTCGGTTAAAAACTATTATTTTTCTGACCAAGGAAACCCACACAACTATGCAACACTTAGAAAATAACATAAATTGCTGCTACTTTATCTTTATCCAATCTAGATAGATTGGGTAAAGATAATTAGGGTTGTAGATACAAAATTGTACACATACAAACTGACGGACATGACGAATTCAAAAGGGTTTCGTTTTTCGCAAAATTACTGATTATAGAACCCTAAAAAAAGATGAAAGTTAATAGCCACATTGCAACCTTTTAATGTGCGTAATCGTTAACCGTTTACGTGGAAAGTAATATTGAAATTAATAATTGTACCTAATTACTAACTTTTAAAATTTTATGTGTAGGTATTTATTTTCACACAGATATAAGACGCAGCACAATGATAACGATATAAAGGTATCTTTAAATTTTATAATGACTTCTTGCATACCTAAGTATTTAATTACCTTCATTTAATTTTGTCCGAGAATGACTTATAGCGCTCTCTTGCAATATAGGATTCAGGGCTTTTTTAGAGTCATAGTTTTTATTGAACGATTGTCATTCCTAGCATTCTTGTTCCATTGTAACAATATACATACATACAAATATATGTCTGCGATTAATTATATTACACGAGTATATTATATTTTATTAGGCAAAAAGTATTCACTTTGTATAATTACTACGATATGAATGCAACTTCGTCCACGCTTGGCTTGAAATTCCCGCGGGATTCCTGGGACACAACGTACCGCAGCATTAGACAAGAATGTAAGTAAGCCGTTTTAATGAAAACTTTGTGAGACTAAGCTAATTTTTATGCACCCGAACAACAAACAAATCGCTCCCGGGAAAATTCCCGCTATTGATCAGTGACAAATATCACTTAGGAAATCGGTATTTTTTTATCTGGCCATTTTATATTATTAACGAAAAATTCCCGCCGTATTCCTAGGATAAAAAGTAGCGCAGATTTGAAGAGAGAATAAGATGAAGTATCTAAGAATTTGCTGTCTTCTCGTCTTCTTTATCGTTTATATAACGTGTTTTAGTTGTTTTTTTTTAGATAGCTTCAATAAAATATCAAAACATAGACACGGCATATTTAGAATGTTATAATATTATCTATCTCCTTAGGAGGGAAATCCGTGCAGAAACGGAGGAACAATATAATCTCCTGCGGCCGGGCGGCCTGTCGCTAAAGTCTGGATGGCTACAACCCACGTTCTAGAATATGCCACCATGATAACCTTGAGTTATGTATCGGCATGAGTATTGGCCAGGTTCCAGTCTTCTTTTAGAGAGAAAGATGAACAGGCGATTGTAGCCGTTTTCCATCAGGTGGGTTTCCGCCTGCGGATCTGCTGAACTCATGCAATAAAAAAATGTAGTAAAACCCATCACTATGGCACGCTAAATTATTACAATTTGATTGCAGGCGAATGTTACCGCCTTACTGGTCAGCTTATAAAATACAATTACTGATAAATGTTTGTAAAAGTCGAAGCCAATAGAACAGTAATAATGTAAATAACTGATAAACAATCATTGGGCAATATATCATGCCGATACAATATTGAAGTAATTAGAGTCATATTTTTTGTGCTTGCACTACAATGAAATATATATCCTTTGGATCAGCTGAGGCCAGTGACACTGACAAGCGCCGCTTTTTTATATTAATTAAAGCGGACTCAATCCTAACATAACGGCCGCACACATTACTATGCTAATTTATTATTAGGTAGGGTATTTTCTTGGCATCCGCAATGTGACATACATTTTTTAAGACGCAAATGTAACTGTAGCAGAAATATGATTGATAGTTGACCGTTTAAACATGCTGAGTCTCTAGCGTTGCGACGTACAGTCACAGCCATATTTGCCAACATAATCCACTACTTGCTTCATGGTTCTGCCAAATATCACACCATGCCATACACACATAGGTGTACCAGATAGCTAATATCTAGCTAACTGGGCTAGAAAAACACATAAAAAAGGCAGACACTGAAATTGAAATAACATTGCTCAATTCAGTTTTTATTTTGATAATAATTTTAGTTAAGTGGATATTTTGGGTTCCGTAACCAAAGGGCAATGCGGCACCCTCGCTCGACAGATCTTGAAAAATTATAACGATGGTTCAAAATATGTTTTTACTTCCATATTTATATACTATATTTCTTACTAATTTCGAACAAAATATCATCCCATCCTACCCTCCAACTTTTCAACTATACAATGGATAATTCTGGAAAGCTTTTTATGATAATAATCGGCAGACAAATACACATATTGTATATCATCAAAATTAAGCATGTTATGCTTATGTTATGGGTAGTACATACAACAGACTACTCTGGGGCCGATCCCAGACACCCAGACCATAGAAAATAATAGAGAAAATTCATTTCCAAAATTTTTAATTTGCAAAATACATAAAACTACAATAAACATAAACTTAAAAATAAACTACAAACTATACTATATTAAAAACTAAAACTAAATCAAAAGGGAAAAAATAAATATTATTAAATAAGATATTTTTTATTTCTGGAGTACAACAGTGCGAAGGTGTTAACTACAATACTGCTGACTTCGCTACAATTGTAAAAACCTATACATTTTGTAGTATTTAATATATACAATACTTTAGTATAGGTGTATTGCATTTTAAAATTCCAAAGCCTTATGAAAATATATTTTAGGTTTTTCCCACAACAGAATGCATTAATGTAAGTGACCCGAAATGTTCGTAACTCATTTTTTAGACTTATGTTTCAGGTCTGTTTGTCGATACAAGTAAGGCCAAGTTACGTTAATTTTACAATACATTTAAACATCCACTCGACAGTACATTGATATTCTTTTCAGATCTTTAATCAATGCACTAAATCACGGGTGAGTAGTTTATGAGAAAGTAAAATTATTACAGTTAACACTAAATTTAAAGTGTCTTCGTGAAAGAACAAATATAGTAACCCTTATATTATAGGAAAACAATCATTTTACGCCAAAATACTTTGATGCATGTTAATCCTTTTTTTTGGCCAGGGGAAATCCGTTTGAGGAGTAAGCCGCGACAGGCACAGAAGCCTGGGGGGATGTTCGCGACCCGTGTGAGTGTGGGATTCGCCAGATCGGGGACGGCACTAGCGTGCCCAGTCACAACTGGTGCCACGCTATTTTTTTTAAACGCCTTTCCCCCATCATTGGTTAAGATAGAGGTCTTTTTTATTCGTTTTTTTCTTATTTATTTATCTTAAATCTACTTAATACGGGGAAAGGTAAGGTGTGGGATCTTTTTATTTTTATTTCATTTTTGCTTATTTTCTTTTCTTTCTTTTTTCGAAAACTTATAACTATTACATTTGTTACTAATACTAGTTTTATACATTCATGTTTATATTTTCTATAAATCTATCTATTTTATACAATTTTATTGTTACTCTTATATATTACACTCTTCTTTATCTATATCTATACACTTTTCTTATTTGCTAGGGGTTATTTGTATTACTTTACTGCTTATTACGTCTAAACACTGTTAATACATATATAATAATATGTATGCAGTGTTAATTATTTGCGTTTCTTTTGACCACGGTTTCTGTGCCACGCTACTGCCACTCCACAGTTAGGGATGCCCACTAAAACCCCTGGGTGTTCCGTCCTGCGCCTTATGCCAGGGCTACGGGTATTGGGCTGCCCGACTCCGCGTGCCCTGGCAGGCGTGGGCCACCCTCACGAGGCCTCTTTCAATGCCGGAGGACTACACCCCCGGCGACATTATGGTCAATGCATGTTAATCCTAGCACATCATAAAATATAAACAATCCTTAACGACAAAACTATATATATAACCATTTCTAAAACACATTCCTAGGTATGTTGGATTTTACCTTATCTAAGAATGTAATAAATTGCCGATTTATAAAAGTACGGCTATCAGATATAAACCGTTTATAACAGAGATTTGCCAGTAGATTTTTAAAAATACTTACTGTATATTTGACGTAAAAGGAAAGGAAATCATATATTTTATACCATGCGAACTGCACATTATAGATACCTGTACTGTGCAGTTCGCTTCGTATTTCTATGTCTTACTATACATTCGATTACCATACCATTGGTAAAATATTGTCATGTCTAAGCTAACAGTAAGCTATATTAATAAATAGTAAGATACAGAACCCGGCATTCATTATCCAAATAAAGGATACGGTTGTGCAAATTGTAGCGATGTGTTCTATGCGAAATCAAGTTCTTTCCGAAACTTCACACCCGTTGAAATACACCAAGTTCCCCTGCCTATTATTCAATAATAGTTTTAATCTTTAAAGATAGTTATAAATAGTCCTTAGACATAAAGTAAGAAAAAAAATTGATGTAGTTAATGAAGTAGAAAAGCTATTTAAGAAACATCACCTTTCCGGTGATGTTCTGCTGTAAATTTTTTATCAAATAAATCTGATAGATGCATAGCAATCCCCGCAATGTCAAAACTTAACGTATAGTGATAAACATTCATTGTTAATTTTATTTAAGCATTGCGGTCTGGAACCAGATTTTATGGTTTAATTTTAGTTTGTACATATAGTTTACTTTTAGTTTAATTTATTTATAATTTAGTTTATTTTTAATTAAGAATATTTTAAATTTTGTTATTATTAAATTCGTTTTATCAATAATTACTTTAAGCATTTCAATTGGAAATTATTTAAAAAAAAAAATTAATTTCAATTCTTTTTACTACTTTCTTAATTGCAGAGGCAAATTAACAATTTATAAATGCCAACCATAAATTAAATTAAATCACTTCACATCATGACGGTTAATTTGGATAATGATAATGATGTTTTGTATTTACTACTTTTAATATCTAAATCAATTGTACAGTGTCATTCACGTATGTAGGGTACTACAACTATTATTATAATATTATTAGACATAGATACCAATAGACTCACGTAGTCCGTTTCGAAGAACTGTTGTGTTTAAGCTGACCACTATGTATACAAATAGAATCAAAATTGAATACTGATGCGTAACTATTTGAAAATAATTAAATCACCGTGACTTGCCGGTTACTAAGTTAACATTATTAGAAACACTTACATTTCATTAAAATGTTCTGTCGAGCAGTTTTCCTTGCAAAGTGCAGAAAGATGTTAATTTGGCGAGCGTGCGAAGTCGACCCTCGATCAAGGCGAGGCGGCCTTCCACGAATATCCCGATCAAAAAAGATTATGCCTCGGAATTGCTTCTTCACTATGTCATATTTTATATTATACAAAACTAATGTTGGGTTTTATTTTTTACAAAGTTACAATGATTCCAGTAATTCCCACATAATTTTTAGGGTTCCGTAACCATTTTCACAAAAAACAAACACTTATAAATTCATCGCATGTGTCTGTTTGTTTATGTACTTCACAGCTATTTTCTTGATAATTTCTACAATTATATAAAGAAAATTTAGAAGAAAGATGTGTTCTATATATTGTAACGACCAAAGACCATACGTGTAATTGAGAAATTATAAAATAATTTAGTTAATGTAATTTATTTAAAACTAAGGAGTCTCATTAGACAGGTCTTGGTTTTATTTTATTTGTTCTAAAAATAAATTGATGTCTCTATTAGCACCAAATTATTTTTGTGCTATATTCATGTCATTGTATGTGACCGATTCTTCTATTTTTGTTACCTATATAGATAAGTTATTAATGGGAGGAAATTTTACTAGTCGCTTTAAAACGGAGCTAGTATTTAAACATCAGGAAAGTTCTAGGATTAAAAGGACTTAACTTTAACAAAATTGTATTGGTAATAAAAAATGAAGGTAACGAGCGATTTAGAACTCCTTAGTCTTTAAAAAGACCGTGTCTCTCTGCATTCACCGCTCGCCTTCGCCGGGATATTTACCCTAATTTCGTTGTGTTACATAGTTCGACTACGCAACGGTTCATAAGAAACGTTTATTTCGCGTACAAGAACTATTTGAACGGAACTTCCCGCCAAGGATTTCCCTGTGCTCTATGACATGGAGATCGTATTCCTTGAAGTCGGCAACGCATTAATGAAGCATATTTTGTAGCAAATGGGATGCGATTATGACCGTTTTTGCCAGGTGGGCAATATTGCTTCAGGCGAATAGAGGTCTATTTGCCTAAAGCAATAAAAAAGAGGTAAACCTTAATAGAATATATTTATTGCGTAATGCATGTACAAAGATGTCACGGTTTTTACAGTATCAATGCATTCGGCCCATAATTCGGCGTGCAAAATTCAAATTACATTATTGATTTATAAACATATTTTTACAATCAATTAATAACTAACTATTTAAATGTTAAAGCTATCCAGAAAGAATTATTGTAAAGGCTGATTGATGAAAGAAGAAATAAATACCAAGCGCAGGGATAATGACTCACTAAGTTGAATATTATCTGATTTGAATAATTTCTAAGAATTCCCATGCGCAAAAGGTAAAATCATGTATCCCAGAAATAATAAAGCTACTTGTACACGTCTGTTTGTTTGCGAATGTTTTACATATCTACTTAAATGCGTTAATATTTTAATAGGAAACATTTATCTGCTGAACAAAACTACCTATTAGTCATATTCTAATATATACGTAATTTACAACATACGTGTTCAATGGATTTGCCACAGGCTAACGATTATTTTCTACAATAAAGAATAATATTTCTTAGGTATTGTTTCAAGGAATTATAGTGTAATCTAAAAATTCAAACAAGAGCTGCTTATTTAATATAGTAACATAGACGACTAATGAGTGTTTATCACCGAAACTAATGATTATAACAATGTTGGTGAAAATTATATAGATTGGCATAGCACTCGTTTAGTCACGTAATATGTTTTCTGGATATTATAATATAGTAAACAATGAGTAACAGTTTTCTTTGTTGATAAGTTAGTATTTTGAAAAAAAATACTGGTCTCTAACAGAGAAATTTCATTTCACAACTATAACTGACTGACTGTCAAAAACTGTTTTTTTTTTATATACAAAGCGCAGAAGCCGCCTAGATCTTGTAAGAGCGTAGCAATTTAAGACGTAATTTCTGTAACGAGCCAAATACCGTAATAGAATGAAACTAATTATTTTTATTTCAATGTTTTTAAAGTTTTTTTATTGCATAAGTTCAGCCCACCTGACAGAAAGCAGTTTTTAATTTTAATTAATTTAATTATTATTATTTTTAAATTAGTTATTCAAACAAAAAATATACATAATTTTTACATATATTTTAAGGGTTTGACGGAGATTTTACTGTCGCCTATGGAAGTTAGTTAGTATTGCCAAAGGTGCTACCGTTCTCTAAAGGGAGACTGAAACCTGGTTTCTAATGCCGGAACAAAATTCAAGGTTGTTATGGTGACACCAGACCAGGGGTGGTAGCCATTCAGGTGAGAGTAAAGTCCTACCACCTGGCTATGGATTGGTTAGTCGTCTCTCTCTCGGCCGCAGGAAAGTATTTTCTTTCTCCATTCCTGCATGGATAAAAGTATTTTAAATCCCACTCATTTATGTGAATAATGTCTTAGACATTATTGTTAAATATGTTACCTACCCATTTTACTAAAAAGAGAAGATACTAAGATTTCAAGTTTTTATTGGAAATTATGCTGTAACACATATACGCTCTTTAGTCATTATTTGCTTTTTCTTGACTCCGGTGAAATATATACGCTACTTTCGAAATTCGAAAAACTCATCCAGATGAGTCCGACATAGAAATAAAATAGTGCTTATATTAAATAGGTATTTCAAATTATGTGAAACAATATGAAAAATTATGTAGTCATAATAACACAGTGGTTAAACCATTCGCGTCTTATTTCAATGACTGAGTTCAAATCATGCTAACATGCGTAGACAGTGAAAGAGAAACATGGTTTGAAAACTTCACAGCGAAAGTATTGAAGTATGAATCTCGCCAATCCGTCTTGGATAAGCGCGAGCCTAACCGTTCAGCGGGGACAATTATATTGATAAATATTATTTTACTTGAAAGCAGTGCAATGATTTAATACATTAGGAGGCATGATTAATGATGGCGAACAGTTAATGGTACATTTTTATAACTAACTGTTTGATACTTTCTATTGAATATAATGTTTATGATCGTTTTAAAACATATCTAAATTGTTATAGATAATATACTTAATCAAGTCAGAAATCATTTTCATTTATACACGGTAAACTCAGGATGTTAATTTGGATATTTTTTACATTACGTAGCCCGTTTATTAAGAGGCAGAATATAAGCTTATAACATCATCCTACGATCTAGAGAAGCAGAGCAGTAAGTTTTGCTTTTAATTGACCCTGATATCTATACTATGTCAAAAAATTTAATAAATTCTTATAAAGTTCTGGACACAATACTTACCTATATAATACCTTTATTCATAAAATTTATAAGGTTTATAAGCTCGTGAAAAGAGCCAAAAATAACATAAATAAACGACTATGAATAACACTTTTTATACTTTTTTTTTAAAGAGCCTCTACAGCCCGTGTAAATTTATGAATAAGGGGATATATGTATATATATATGTCTCATTTAAACCTGTTAATAAATAAATAATAAAATATATGAACACATTTTATTTAAATGGCAATCTCGCGCACGCTTTATTTGACCCGGCGATTTTGATCTTTGTGATTTATTATTTTCTTAGGTTTTCGCGACTGCTAGACATAATTAAAACTACGTCACAACGGTGATTAAGCGTGATAATTAATAGAGCGTGAAAAATATCACGTGCAGTAGTATCAGTCTCCAGTAATATCTATTACCGGATCATTCTGGTTATCTTATGAAAGCCTCTCCTGATTGCTATGTAATCGTGTATAAAAATTACGAAAATTAATACATATCTTATCATATTCTTTATTAGAGTAAATATCCTTAACTGCTAAATGGGGTGCGTCTTAAAAACTGAATAACCATAATTATGGTCTCATTAAATGACTAATACATGGAAATAACCGGAATTTCGTATTGCCTGGTTTTTCTGTACACGACATTATCTGGGCAGCTATTCTTTAAAACCCGTCATCATTATTTTCATCTCACTTACTTCCTTAAGAGATTTATTCGGGTTATTTATAATTGTTAAATTTAAGTTTGTATTATTAATAAGTAATATCTACCTATAATGATATAATGTGTAATATGAACGTGAATGCGACTTTAATCTGTGTGTTCCTTTTTACGATATTAAAGTGAAACTTCGTAGGAATTTTTATAAGAATTGGTTGTAACAAACAGTGACTGACACAGGGACGGATTGCCATAATGGCTGTGGAACCCTAAAAATTATATATGAAAAGGACATGACCTATCTGATAACCTAAAACAAAAGTGAACAAAATTCATCGTAAAACAAAAAAGAAGAAAAGAAATAACGCACTTTTTAAAATCACAACCTTACATATTTGTATAATTTTAAAAGTGCGTAAAAGTGTTAAAAGAACCGCTGCTGCTCTGGACACGTTGGCTGTCATAACGGTGTTTCTTTTTATTTCCGAAGTCAAATTTCGCCGATTGTATACACATTCAATCCGAGGATATTCACACGCTTTGCATAAGCGACGTAACTTGTGGAACTAGATTATTTTTCATATGAGTCACACAACTGTACTACTAAATGGTCTCTGTTTGTCAATACATAAATTATGGCAATAATTTCGCTATCTATACATTTGAATATCATAATAATATAAACGCTAATTTTATAGAGGCGCATCATTTTCGCTTAGAATCTTACAACATGAAATGTTAGCTATGAATAAGAATGTTCGAGATTTTATTACTGTAAATCAACCTAATTCTATTCTTTTCCTTAACTATTCCGACACCAAGAATGTTCTTCTTAAAATTACGCGATACCACATTCTTAATTTGAGGAAGATTAATGTTTTAAATATTCATAACAATTTTAGGAATCAAGAAGTGTTAAATTAATGCTACGCTTTGGTTTTAGAACCAAATGAATGCATTTAACTAAATGTTTCGCTTTTATATGCGCAGGGAGAGTGGTGAGTGTTGGCGCCATCGACAATTATTCTAGTTTGCGCGATGACTATCAGAAGCGCAATCCCCTATTCCTCGCAGAGCTAATCAATGAATAATTACTCTGTTTAAGGGGCACGTCTATAAATAGCCGGTTGGAGCGCTGACCTGGAGCGACGGGTTAGTCCGGCCTGACAGCCGCGGACACCCGCAGCAGCTTCGCTCGAGCCACCCCTTCCCCGCGTACTGCAACCACCACCGCCTTCGGTGGCCGCTAACCGTCGTCGCCGCAGTCTAGGGTTACCGTGCCACACTACATTCACACTCAAGAATATTTCACTTTATTTTATCCAAGAAATAGTGTAAAATATTTTCGAAAATGACAAGTTGCACTCAACCTATTATGTTTTGTGATAATAGAACTTAAGGTTGAGTTTAATATTGTAACACCTATGTGTGTTAATATATAATAATGTGGTATATAATAGATTAACAACCCTACGCCCTTAATAGCTACTCGTTATGCCTCCGACGCCGCTTCCTGCTACTTTTTGCAAATTAACCGAATGTACAAGAATCTCCGCGAAACTTATTAGGTCAAAATACGAGCGTGCCTTGTAAGGTATATAATATTTCTGACGAACTAAGGGGAATGCTGTGCGTACAATTACACAAATAACGGTAGTTTCTAGCTAAACTATAGAGCTTCATGCTCGCAGTGTCGAGGGGTTATCGGATATCGAATGTACGAGCACCATATACGGCTCGTATAGTTTGGAAGAATTGTGCTTTTACATTAAATGAGTCTATACAACATCTATAAAACGAGTAAAAGGAGCAACGAATAAGCAACAAGCTTAATATTTGTTTATCCGTCGGCATTACTGCCTTGAAACAGATGGCATTGACATAGACACTGTTTGATCGCGACAAGGTTGAAGGTGGCGCGATCGGTAAAAGGCGTCGGCCGGCGGCCGAGGAGAGGAGCGCGAACGCGCCCGCCTGGAACAAATACGGAGACGACGCCAATTTGCCACTCAACACGACAGACGCTCGCCAACTTATTTGTATAACGTTAACATGCTCCACAAGATCTATGTTTCTGTACTCAATACATAACAAACCGCAAACATTTGTCATAATGCAAATACCCTTAACGTGGGAATAGCATCATTTCACCTACTTTAAGTTCGCTAACTCTAGCATAGGATCTTAATATTAAGCATAGCAAAAAGCACAAAACTTGCGTATTATGAAAAGCATAAGAACAGAAAATAATCTGACACGACAGCAGACTGATGGTAATTAAGGTCGCTAAAGTGGCCTTGGATGTACAACATCATAGAACCTGTAATGGAGAAAATGATAAAAATGACTTCACCGCGATTCAACTCGTTGTAATGAATTACGGCATTGCAAGGACGCAGTAAAGTTGAATATTGCATCAGAACGGTTGCGAACACGGGAAGGCAACGATCTCGTGGAATGTTGGCGCGCGGCTGCGAGCTGGTCATGCGCAGGCGCAGGGCCTGCTGCGCGGCCGACCGGCGCGCGCGCCCGCACCCGCTCCCGCCGCCGCCCGTGACTCATCTCGCACGTATCTGACTATACGCTCTTTGGGGAAATACGCGAATAATTTCTGGGCCCGGCAAAACTTGACCGCTAAATCTGACGTCACATAACTACACAAGACGCAGCATCAATCGCGGAGATCAGGTACTTTTCCTTGCTAATGTGAATCATGACGACTAATATAATTTTTAAACTATTTAACGAATATCGAATCAATATCCGGTTAAAAATTTCCTACTATGATTCTACCTTGCATACCGCTAATGTTTCTCTCTTCAGAAGCTTTAACGAAGAATCCTATTTATTTGACCTTTACACCGCAGCTCCGCGATACATTTTCTCATGTTGAACGTCTTATGCTGTATATATCTATAATGCTGGGTGTGGCCCCTACGATAATGTTAAGTTATTTACTGTGGCCAAAAGCCTATAATTTACACAGTTAAAAATAACGTCATTAATGAATAGCCACATTAATGTGTACACATACGTTATCTGTCAATATTTAACTTCATTAACAATTAAAAACAGTATCGCATCACAAATTCATCAGGATCACGCATTATATTCATCGAGACATTTGTGTGAAACGGTTTATACCCGTAACATTATCCTAGATGAGGCCCCACCATAAGCAATACGTGGCTAAATAAATATCATATTTATTATATATGATATGTGGGATAGTCTAACCAACAGGTTATACTGATTCAATTTCTGTGGACTGTATAGTGGAGATATGACCTAATCCTTGCACTATAAAAGTGGAAGCTCCACCAACCTTGAGATCAGCCCTCTCCTGGCTTGGTTCAGGGTGCACTCAGGAACTCGGGAACAGAGCACGGCACTATATCTCACTTTATAGCACAATTGTACATAGATTAGATTCTTAAAAGTTTTGGCACGGCCAGTAATAATTAATTCAGTTTAGTAAAATGGGTGAGCGCACGGCGCGATGTCACGACACGTTGACAGTGAGTGTCCAAAAAGGCTGCTCCCTACCCTGCTGTGCATTGGCCGTCGCCTCACACAGAAAGAGGGTAGTCAACAAAATCAGCGGAGCGATGCTTTACCCGCTTATTATAGGCAAGGACCGAACATGATATATAATAAATAATAACCTTAGTTATTAATGGCAACAAATACATTACCCACGCAAAAAAATACTTTGAGACCCTAAACTATCTCATAAAAAAAGTACTAAACACTTAAAACGAAACACGAACCAAAACATTCTTGTTTAGTTTTCAGCACTTGAAAATTGTATTCAAACTCAAAAAATTGTAAATGATCATTAAACCTTAACTAGCAAATTGATGCGCTATGCCTAAATAGACCACTTTTAATGGGGTTTTAATTTTTAAAGTAATATTTTACTTAATATATTTTGTGATAAGTTAAACAAGACAATTTGAAACAAAAAGGTTTTTATTGTATAGCTAGGACAGGAAGAAATGGCGCTGCTGGGTGTGCCCTACTAGAGCAGAGCAGCGTAGAGAACTCGTAGTCGTTAACGGACACTACCTCTCCCTTCATGGTGGTACGTTCTATGGTCGGGAGCTCCACTGGATGGGACACCGTCTCATCCTTTTGCGAGCGGGTCATGCTCGCCAAAGAGAAAGCGGAGTGAGAGTGTGAGCGCATTAGCTTGCTCCGCTCCCGCCAAAGGAGGACGCGTCGGTGCAGGAGTCGTCGGCACCGCCGGCTACGGTAAGCGGGTAGCGCGGCTACGTCGCTAGGAAACGGTTCTTACCCACCGTGAATGCCGTGAAGATGGTGGTGCGCCCACTGACCTCTACTCCTATGTGGTGGGATGGTTACAAACCATCCCACGCCAAAAATGGTAAGCCGAGAGTTGCCTCCCCCTGACAATGGAAAAGACCACTGGGCTGCCGCCTGCTAGGGCTTCGTGGAGCGACAAGGTCATATTCATATACCCGTGGCCCTGGCATAAGGGCGAAGGACGGAATACCGAGAAGTTTTAGTAGGTACCCCTGACCGTGGCGTGGCAAAAGTATTTCGTCTTTGCGGTGCTAGTGCCAGTCCCCAACTTAGCGAAAACCACACTCCCCACCTCGTTTTCCTAGCTGTGGAAAGTCCTCAAACTGATTACCTGTCGTTAAAAAATGTTATCTTCGGAATAATCAATAATCTTCGCATAAAGTTTAATGCGTTAACATAAATGTTACTCACATATTAAAATATGTGAGTATCATTTCATATTTAAATGAGGGTTATAATTTTGGTGATCATAATATTTTTGGCAGTATAAAGAAATTTATGATATTATATTTAACTATTATGATATTATATTTAATTACGGATTATCTAAAAATGACAAACATGAAAATATATTTCTCCGTCTGCATAGCTATTGAATTCCAAAATGTAATCAAATAAAATCAAGTGAATAAACCCGTGACTAAACGAGGTCGATGTAAATATTAAATTAGCAGTCCAATTCTTCCAATTCACTCGCATGTCACGATTCACGACTAAATCCAAAGTACTTTCCAAGTTAATCAAAGAAGTTTTCGAGTTGCAAATAGGCTGAAGTTAAGTGATTGCAATTATTTAGGTGCTTCGATTACTGGCATTGTTTTTAAAGTGCTTTATACAAGATCTTTTCCTTAAATGTGTTAACCAAAAAGAATTGAAAAGAAACGTGCTAATTGATATTTTTATGCCCAGAAAACTGTGAAGAATACAAAAAATATTATAAAGTATGGAGTTGCATGTAATATCATTTTTTTGTTCTTATATTTAGTTATTTATTAGCTTGTAAAGCTAAAGGTGTAATAACAATATTCAGTTTAATAATAACATTGTGAAATATTTCCGCAAAACCGTACAAACATGAAAGATATTTCTAATAACATATCTAAAACATGCACAACTTTTTAAAGGAAAACTTCTTTAGAATAGTTGTGATTTGAAACTCGATGACACAAAAAAACGACACTAAAAAGATAAAATCAGATATCTATAGGACTAAGCCTGCGAGAGAATGAGACACGAGTTTTATATTGTGCGGCACATATGAGAGAGTCAATAACGCCGATGATTAAATATATAAGTCCAATTTGGTCCGAAATACAACTGATAATAATATTTTTTAGACTAAAACAGTGAATAATTGAAAGAAGTTTGTATTGAATTATAATATATTGACGGATGTAGAGAAAAAGAATTATATTAATAATAATAATAATCAGCAGACAAACACACACATTGTGTATCCCCAAATTAAGCAAGTTACGCTTGTGTTATGGGTACAACGGACAACTCCGGGGCCGATCCCAGACACCCAGACCACGGTAAATAACGGAGAAAATACGTTTCCGAAATTTACTATACCAGGATTCGAACGCGGAGACTGCGTTGCAGTGATGTAGGCCGGCAGAGGCTTACCCCGCTCAGCCACAGAGGCCATCAATAGAAAAAGAATATATTATCTGAAGTATATTATCTGAAGTCTCATTTCTACTGCCTGTGAACTGCACACACACACACACACACACACACACTTTTAAAGCAAGCATTATAACAAAGCTAACAAACTTAAATTTGTGAGTAAAGGAAATTTAATAATTAAAGTTAAACCAAACAATAATCACTAAAACAACTAAAGTTAAACAAAACAAGTTCCAATTCCGTAGCGCATATTAAAACCATTAGTAATTTGCTTCGTTAAATAAAAGCTCTGTCAGGCCGGGAAAAAAATTCTATGTGAAACGAAACTCGAGCGTGCCACATGTATGCCTAATATCAGCGGGTTGCTAAATTATATCGATTTTATGGTGCGGCAGATGGCCGACCCAGGAGTCGCAGTCCACCGTCTGGGGCCCTCCCGCGCGCCCCGCCTCACCCCCGATTGAGATTTATCCTTCCAAACATCCCCTGCACAAAAATGGATTATTCGATTTATATTAGTTTCCGCAATTTCCATTTGGGGGATACGAAAATGATGCATTTATTTCGTGGATTTGTTCTCCTTTTGTAAATACTAGGGAGGGCGCGCTTTTGCAGATCGCCGATCGTTGATAGTGACAATGCATAATATTGATTGACTATAGTTGCATAGATTCATGTGCCATCTGTTGCTCTAAATACCAGTGTCCCTAGAATTGTTTACATTTAATATTATTTGTTGTAAGGTTGCCTACATTGTTTGTTTGTGTACTTAGAATAACAAGTAAACATTTCTTGCATTTAATGTGTTACATATTATATTATTATTCATTAATAATTTTTACATATTTTTTTAAATTTACATTTATTTATGAATTACAAAATATTTTTCAGCGATGTAAAGTTGATTCAAAATATTGAATTGGATTATTACTTTAAATTTTATCTAAAAAGTTATTATTGTTATAGTGTTTCTAAATTCACGTCACATCATATCAACTAAGAAACTATTGTAAGAAGAAAATAATGACACTTAACTAATTGTTGAAAAATAGATAATGATCAAACAAAACTCCATAAAACTAGATTTATATAGATTAGGAATGATTCAAATAAAATTTATCTTTAACTTTAGTTCCCGGGGTATAAAATCAAAACGTGCATGTAATAGGCAATAAAATATAGAGCCTTCAGAAATAGCGCAATAAAATAAAAAGGGCGACACGAGAATGTGAAATGCAAACATATCACTAAAGAGACGTGTAATAGGAATAAGCTTATAATATTCCCTTTTGCATAATCGTCGTCTAGACGGAAGCTGACCATAACTATGGTTTGTGTTCTCTTATTGGGCGCGGTGAGCACTCGCCACACGCGCCTGCACCCACCTAAAGCATCGGATTTACATCCTACATGTTTCTGTGTGAAATATGGGGATGAATTACGATCTATTTTCACAGCTTTATAAATACGTGCCTCCAACCAGGTGGGTTCATTTAATCTGGACTTTGTAAATTACAAAAGTTGTGACACCGGCTGTAGCTATTCGAAACCTTTGTGATAATCTGTGTACCTTTAAGCAGATAATTTATGGGAAAGAAAAAGATAAACAAAACCCATAAGAACGATATTGGATAGCGACACAGCTACATGTTTCGTTGTGTCAATGGATTCCTCTCCGTCCATTTCTCATTAATTCTAATTACACTCAAATGTTTAGGGTTTTACAGCGATCGCTACACAATATACCTTTTGAGATTAGGGATGCTACATTTTCATTAATTTTGCCCAAAACAATGCTTATTTATAATTAAATCGAATATACTTTATAGTTATATTCTTATCTTAATTCGGGCCTACCCCTAATAATTTTCCATGCCTATTTTGCTAATAACACGAGGGTAAACTATAATAATACAAATAGTTTACTATTTGGATTAATTTGTCCTCGTAATAAAGGTATTCCACAGCAAAATACTGCTGGGAATGATACAGGTAGAAACTTGTTACAACAACAACATGTAAGAATCTATATACACGACGTGTGAATTAAATTAAATACTTCCACGCTAATTCAAGAGAACCTGTAATTACATAATATAAATAATTCCTACTAAACTAAATACCTCATACCTATATATAATTCGGCGGACAAACGCATAGTTATATTTCCGAGATTAGTACCATAAGCAAACTAGACTTGCGTTAGGAGTATACATGTGTAGATAGATAACTAACTGTGGGGCTAATCCTAGACATCCAATAGCTGAAAGTTCGCTTACGAAATTTACCTTCGTGAGATTCGAAAATTTCTAAGTTGCAGTCAGCTAGGAGAGCAAACGCATAGACTATTATTAAACCAAAGAGATCATCGTCGTCAGGTTTTAGCGAAAGTGAATTTATTGGGATATTCGTTGTTTATTCACTCGTGAATATTAATTGATTTTTCCCTGTTTTTTAACCGACTTCAAAAAAAGGAGGAGGTTCTTAATTCGTCGGGATCTTTTTTTAGTTATTTTTTATGTATTTTCACCGATTACTCCGAGATTTATGATCCGATTTAAGTAATTATTTTTTGTTCGACGCGAAATAGCTTTCAATTGGTCCCCTAAAAATTTGACATAGTTTGGCCCAGTAGTTTTCATTTTATAAAAAATCATTCCATTCCGTTCCATATTCCATTTACGTGATTCTTTTCGATATGAAGATTTTTAAGAAAAATAATATTTTTTTGTTTTGGTTTTATTAATAGAGCATACCGATGAACTAGAAAAATGCGAGAGGTGCCACAATGTCGCATGGAAAGTATTTGAAGTAGAAACACGGTAGGAGTGGCACGGAAGGTGGGAGCGCGTTGAGGCTTTCGGAAAACGCATATTCCTACTCGTGAACACAGTATTCGCAGGACATAATCTCGGCAGTCCCAATATCACACTAATTAAACTGTCTAAGGTAAAAATAACGTCCTTGGGCGATAAGCAGGTAACGCCAAATATTTTTTATCCGTTAGGATGTGATGAACTTTATCCGTTCAAGAACGTGGAAAGAATAAGTACTAATTCCTGTAGTTAGGCTGCTAGTCGTAAGAGACGACTAAACAAGACACAGCCAGGTGGTAGGCATTTGCCCATCTGGATGGTTACTACCCCTGGTCTAGAGCGTGCCGCCATAATAATCTCGCGTTGTATTCCAACATAAGTGGCCATGATTTAATCGCTTTAAAAGCAAAGCGTTGGTAAAGCAGCTGGTGTTACCAAGTCAATAGGCGACGTTATTCATTTTCGGCTGTTTCAGCCACTAAAATAAAAATAAAAAGATTGCACGCTCCCGCCTTGACAGCGTCACCCGTGACTCCTGCGGTAGATCCCACGTACCTGCTCCGCTAACACAATGTTCATATGTTTAGTATAATTTATTATGGACCATCATAAGTATGTACTTACTTTGCTCGTAGTTGAAATATATTTAATATTTCCGCCATTAATATACTTATATAATCCTATAATAAAAAAATATATAAAACGAGTTCCACATGAAAAATATCGTATATTAATTACGTTAAATGATATAAAGTCGCAAAAGTTCTGAGAACCCTAATTGAGTACACATTTGGTATTGGTTTACACTTCCGTTTATTCGCGTATGCTTTTTATTTGGTGGCCGTCCATGTTCGCGAACCGAGTTCATGGAATTCATCTCGCCAAAGAAATGTTTTCGTGATTTTATATACTAGACATGTACGCTGTAGACTGTTTATTATTTTTACGTATATATAGTTTATTTTCTAGATAAATACATATTAAATGAAAGATAAGATGTTAACTGTAAATTGAAAAGTAATTTCAAATGCACTAGTTGAAAACTACCCGGAAGGAATTTGCATTCGAAATTACCGATGTCTGAAACCACCTGATCCTCCTTGAACAAATGTGCTTGGTATACTTATACTCTACAGGCATAAACAGAGCATTTTTAGCTAATAAATGCATCCGAGCTATTGTAGGTATCCGATTTTAAAAGACTTGTAAGCCTCATTTTAAAGATCTACAAATTTTACCATTTCCATGTATGTATATTTATGAAATATGCTTACTACGAGTAGTCACAAAAAAAATTACGATTTTTACGGTTAAAGACTTCTATCCAAACAATACTAGAAATAGTGAGCGACTAGTATTAAATGTGGCACCAAAACAACCCTCTTTACGAGAAATTGTTATAACATGTGCAATTAAATCTACAATAAAATTCTAATCCACATAAAAGAGTTTAAGATAAATAAATTTAAAATACTGTTATCTATATATATAATAAAATACTAATATTATACATATAATAAAAGTGTAGAGGTCGAATTTCTGTGCAATGAAAAAATGCCAAAAACCGAGTCATGAGGGGGGATGTAAGAAGTGAAATAGAACTACTTTAGATTTTTTCCAATTTTTTGTTTCTATGTTTGTTTGTTTGTACGGGCTAAGCTCCGAAACGACTGGACCGATTTAAATGAAATTTCGTTTGGTGGTACCTTATATCCCTGGTCAACATATAGAATACATATAGTTAAAAAACTTTCCACTCGGACGAAGTCGCGGGCAGAAGCTAGTTTTAAATAAATTCCTTCCTTGACTTATTAATGTTATATGTTATAAATGTTATAATCATAATACTTTTTGATATTTATCAGTCATTTTTCCATGTTTCATTTATTTATTTCATTGATAATTTGTATATTAGATAATATTTGTATGCTCCTATGTGAGCAAAACATGTGTACACTATAACACATCTGCCAACTGTTTAACCATGTTTTGAACGAATAAATTTGATTTGATTTATAATAAATATTTAAAATAAATCATATTAGAAGAATCGCTACTACAGATACAAAAAGACGCAATGAAGCAAATTCAGTTGCAAATCTACGGATTTTCCGAAATTGAATTATCGCGTCGGTTATTTATTTTAATTGTAAGCATTCTTCTTTTATTTTTAAAGGCCCTTAATTTTGCTTTTGTAAACAAAGAAGGGTTTGAGTATACTGCGTAAAAGGTGGCAGGCATGATAAATGTGACGAAACATGACGTCGCGAACGTGAGGGGTGAAAATACATGGATACAATAATATGTTTTCAAAGAGGGTGAAAGAAAGTTTACTAATATATTATAGACACTTGCACTTCCAAAAATAAGTTGTGCGCTCTATGTTTTCTATTTTATTTTGAACAATATTAAAACAGGTTGAATAAATTTAATTTTTCTGTATGTGCTTATCAAATAATTAATCGATTATAGTTATTTTTCGTTTCTCATACTCGGAAAGAGAAATACTACGTCTTGGGGTATAGAGGTTCTCACTCACCTGCACATGCCGTCGAGATGGGGGCGTGGCGTGCTCCGCACGCGCTCACCTCTCCTCCTGTGGGGCGAGTTACAGACCGCCCCACGCCTAGAGAGACTGAAGATGCCGGGGAATAAAAGTAGTCCCCCGGCACTGGAAGAGGCCTCGCGGGGCCCACGCTTGCCAGGGTTGCGGAGAGGCTAGGTCATATACCCGTAGCCCTGGCATAAGGCGAAGGACGGAACACCCAGGGGTTTTAGTGGGTATCCCTAACCGGGGTGGCAATAGCATGGCACCAGTTCTGACTGGGCATGCTAGTGCCACCCCCGATCTGGCGAATCTCACACTAGGTCGCGAATTATCCCCCCAAGGTTCTGCCCTTGTCGCGGCTTAGTCCTCAATCGGATTTCCCCTGGTAAAAAAAGGGTTTTTACGGGCATCTTAGGAATTCATATATCTTCATACTAAAAAACCCGTTGCCTTGGTGAAAATATAATTTGAATTCAAATACTGGCACAATAACTGTAATCTTCTTTACCTGTGAAGCGTGGACGAAGTCACGGCCATATCCTAGTAAAGTTATAAAAAAATATTTATTTATTACATATCCAACAGCTTACTTATAACTGAAAACAATCAACTCTGTTTAATATGAATGTTGCCAATTACAGGATACTTCACGCTTTACAGTATATTTGTGCAAAACCAAGACCGCAATAAACAGTTTGCTTTGTATATTTAATAAAATAAAATAAAATAATACCTGCTGAATTATGGGATATATAGTATATAAGTTAATCGAAAATAATATATAATAAATACACAGATATTCATATTTATTGATAATATTCGTATAAATCTTACTGTTATATCGTGAAAGCAAGTTATATATTAAGTATAATAGGATTAAACTGTTTTATTTTCATATACATTTAAATGTTTTATGACTATCACGAGAGAGTGAAATGAAACAATAAATCCAGTCTCGAAGTTCTATAAAAAATACGGATCTGGTGACTTGATATATTACTTTTTCATTGTATATCGCTAATGTTCTACATTGCTATTGATTGAGTCATAAGTCTCTCTTAAACTTGAATACACACAAGTACACAGATTTATGGTATACTTGGTAAGATATTTATTACCTTATTGGTAAGATATAATTACATATACAATCACATATTTATAAAAAAAAAAATGAATACATACAAAAATACATTAACTAAAAAAACACCATATTTCTTTTATAAACAGCTATTATTAATTATTATTATGGTATTTCGGTTGGAAAAAGAAAATGAATTAATTATAGACTAACAGATACATAGTGCATAACTACTACTCTGGCCGCAATCAGGTATATGGTCTATAATTAGAAAATACATTTATTTATTATTTAGCTTATAAATATTTATAACAAGTAATATCGCGACTAATTTACTGGGAGACTCATCATCTTCCAGTCCAAATCGCGAAGCATAGAAATCGATACTAAGTTATAGGTATCTTTTTATATTTAATTAGATACTAATTGTCTTTCTGTACAATAAAAGTGACGCGTTTTTGGGTGTTTTTCAAAAATTCAGCACCTAAGAGAATAAGGTTATAGTTTTATATAAGAAAACTTATTTTCAGCTCAAGGATTATTATCTTCTTATTGCCTCTGGGTAAAATGTTAATGCAAATGAATATGAGCTTTAATGTAACGCTAAGAATCACCGTCTTTAGTATTACACAATTTACAATGTCGATCGATGCTCAGATATGCACATTACACACAGCGGTCGCGATCGTTGGCGCGGCGCGGACGCATGAAGGTATTAGCGAAGAGTCGCCAACTAGCCACGCATTATGTACTGATACCGTAACATGGCAAAATACTCTTGACCTCACCTCAAGTAACCTTTATATTAAATTTCCTTCGTGCATCTACACTTACTAGTCTTAACAGGCTTTGCTAGCTTTGTTATCCTGTATACGTCAGCAGAAAATAATTTTAAATAATTTATTGGTTAATAATAAATATTGTATAAATATACAAAACTCAATGTTTTTTAATTTTCTTTATTTGTAACACATATACAGTATATATATTTTTTGCATATAATAATAATTATTAACGAATGTAAAAAATTATAAAATTGAGTTTTGTCGTCAGCCATTCGTAGTCCACTGCTGGAGGTAGGCCTCCCCAAGGCGGCGCCACTCATCTCTGTCATCTGTTTTCCTCATCCAGTGCCTACCGGCGACCTTGGACAGGTCTTCGGTCCATCGGGCTGGATGGCGTCCGACACTACGTTTACCGAGACGCGGTCTCCACTCCAAGACATTTTATTTAACGATCCTTTCGCGATAGGTCCTAATAAAAAGATTCACTTTAGTGCCGAACTGAGATAACGACTAACATACTAAGAAGCACGAAATGCGTCACAAGTGATGCCTTGTAGGTACACTTCACGTGTTAGTCAATTGGCTGCGCTTGCACTTCGATTATCGTTCAAATGATTTCACTATCCAGCTATTTATTTATTTATTTAGTTATTGCTATAACTAAATAAACTACTAGTATAACCCCATCCTTTATTTCATACCGGGGGTTTCCCCTGTATAAAAAAGGACGTTTGAGGATCATAGATCGCACAAGGGGAAAAGGTCACGACACGTGTGTGAGATTAGCCAGGTCGGAATGGCACTAGCACATTAGGTGTGAAGTACTATTGCCACGCCGTAGTTAGGGATACCCTCTAAAACCCCTGTACAATCCTTGAGGGTCCTTTGTCCGGGCTGTGGGTTCGCTCGTGCATTCACCTCCATCCAGCCAGGACGGACGATGATCGGCCCTTTTACGGGCTGGCCCCACCATTTGCTAGCCGGTGATCTGGGTCTCTCTGGCTACCTCTCGTACACCCGAGCCCACTTGAGAGTGGTCTCTATAGCCCTATATCCCCCTCTCACCTTAAGGTGAGCCTCGAGGAGAGAGGGTGCTCTAACCGCATCCTAATCTATAACAAATAACAAGCAAAAAACAATCCATAATTACTACATTCAAACCAATATCAAAAAGTTATCATCAATATACACGTCATTGTATAGAACTAGGTTTAAGAAGTGCTTGCAATGTACAACTGCTGCCGAGTTACTATTCTGCAGGACTTTTATAGATCATAAAAATCACAGTAACTGATTTCAATAATAATATTGAAATCAGTTACTGTGATTTTTCCGCCATAAGGCGGAAGAAAACTATGAATGACAACTATCTAGAGGATTTACCAGTGTGACTATAAAGCCTCCTTATATCCTATATTTTTACTGTTAACCAAGAAACGTCACAAGTTTGTTTTTCCACTTATTTTATAAAGAAAAAATACCGGAGTACGAAGCGGACGCTCCAAGCGGGACTTAACTCTAGGGTGATGCTGATAAACAACTTTTTTATTATATAATAATAATAAGCAGGCAGATGACCCACCCGATGGAATAGTTGCCGTCGTCTATGGACGTCTGCAACAACAGGAGCGTCATGTTGCCGGGCTTAAAGAAATTTTATGATGTCCGTCTTAAGCGCATTGATAACATCTTTGGTGTTGCAAACGTCCGTAGGTGAAGGTAACCGCTTTCAGTAGGTTGTCTTAAAAAGCAACACAAAAAAGCAGCCCCATGCTGTAGCGTAGAAGAAAAACCTTGATAGAAAGTTACCTCCAGGTTGTTGTACATTCAGGAAATGAGCATTCTAGATAACCGTTGCTACTCGAGCGCGCGACTAAAATTATACTAGTCAAATCTTTACTTTAAAGATTTCGCGTTTCTCCCAACGTAAAATTATTGCGTTTAAATTATGCTTCTAAGTTTATGTATTATTTAACAGTTCACACCTCAGCTTCAGAATGGTTAGGCACTTAATCATCAACGTCACTTGATAATCAAAATTATTCAACAGCCTGGAAAGTAAAACAAGTGATATCATTTGAAATTATACCGTTATATTTACAGTTTTTGCAAGATACTGTTACAAAACTATAATTTGCATTGGGTACAGAGTACATATGTACCTATATATCGACATTATCATATTTACACATTTCGACCACGTTCAATCATTTGTAATCATACCGTTGTATGATCGCTTGTCCATTAATAGATGTTCTTTATAAAAAATATGCAAATTTAATGCAAATAATTCGCCCAATGTTATCGTCTCGTAGATTGTAAACAAATGTCAAACCGCGACAAGCGGCTCTTCAACAACAACGGTACCTCTCATATAAATAAATTACACATTTGGAATCAAATATATTTCTTAGATTCCAATTTAAAGACAAATATGTGATTATTCTGAACTTACTGTGAATAATATATACGAAGACATGTTAATTTGTTTCAATGTCACGCTACTTTGGCTTTCATTGTTTACCATAAAGTTTCGTCATAGTTTGAACTATATACTATTACTTAAAAATGATAATATTATATTCTATTATGTTTATGAAAAGATGAAATGAAATGCTTTCCTTTAATGTTAAGTTAGCAATTTTGTTTACCAGGCTAGTAAACGCCTTATTGTTCGGCTCATTTTGCCGCATTTTAAGGAAACGTTACGATATTCCTGCCATGCTAATCTAACGCGTGAGGAGTTGAGGAGTTTCACACGTCAGAGATCTTGAAATGAGTATCAGTCATAACGCATCAATTATAAGATTATTTACACCATGTCTCGGACAAAATATCTAAGCCATGTATGCACTTTTTTCCTAGGATTTTGAATTTATGTCATAAGAATCATTGCGGGTGGTGACTGCACTGAAATACCGCGACTTAATTTTAGAATATTTTCATTCACATTTACCATTTTATTCTTCTGGAAAGTTTTAGTTTGTTGAGTGGAAAGATCTTATTTGAAGTATTTAAGTCAAATATAATTTTGGCTCATTCTTTAATACCTATCAGTTTTATATTAACGATGCTTTTATTTTAAATAATATGATAAATAAATAATGACTTTAAATCATTTAAAGTCATTATCAATTCATCTTCCTCAAAATGCACCTCAGCGTACCGAAAACAGTTAGAAAACTGTGGTACCACGTACCTACTTACAAGAATTCCGTATTTACCCTCGGTGATTATTTACTTAGAAGTTCTCAGGAGGCTTGTGTTCGTGAAGGTACCCACACTCGTATTGGTCAAGTGAACGGAGGTCCGCCTCAGCCGCCGGAACGTCTATTTGTCTTAACGCAATACCTGTCAATAGCCGCCCTAAGTTCATTGGCACTCGGCTTTGGCGCATCCGTTGCGTGGATTTGTGCATTGCGCGAGCGCACCACCATTTGTACAACCACTACAGAGACCCACCAAACTGGTACCTAAGTCTCGTAACACGATCTTTGGTATGCCATTAGCTTGTTGACTGATTAAATACTAAATTATTGTACTTAACAAGAACTTAACAACTTTAAAGTTAGTTGGATGCTTAATTTTAACCTGAACGACGCTTTTAATGCGGATGCCCATAAATTTGTTTTCCATCATGGCTCTTTCAATGGCTTCTTTCATTTGTATACTGGCTAATTTATTTTATATGAGAGTATATTATTATTTCAGCGGAAATGTACATAAAATTTAGATCGTACACGGAACGTACGTAGCATAATGTTTTTTCAAATTATTATACTGGATTACTATTAATATTCACGTTTAAAATGTCTATAATAAAAATTATACCTGTCAGAAAGATATTATTGATATGGATGTTTAAACAGTTATGCTCATACGTCCTGCTTCGCCCGCGGGTTCGTTCGCATAATTATTCCACGGAAACCGTACGTTTTCTCGGATAAAAAATATGTGTAGGTATATATTGCAGACTATAATCTGTACCAAATTTGACCAACAAACTTCCATCCATACTTTCGCATTTATAAAATTTAATTAGTATAGATAATACTTACAAGTAAAATAATAAAGAATATTATAAAATCCATTATCTAAAATTTAAAAAAAACCGACTTCAAAAACTAAAAAGTCTAAAATAACTTATTTATAAAGCAATATTAAATTATAATATCTCGTTTTTAATATATATTGTCTAAAACAGCTTAAAGTCGGTGCTTAGTAATTTTCAAAATATAGTAATTTTTATGTTTTACTTTGCACCGACTTCAAGATATTTTACATAATATATATTAAAAATAAGATATTGTAATTTAAAATAGCTTTATAAATAAGTTATTTTATACTTTTTAATTTTTGAAGTCGGTTTTTTAAACGAAGTTTTTTTTTATTTCTTACTTTTTAGTGTCTAGCTATGGGTAAGCCTACGAAAGGTGCCGCGCGCCTTAAAAAATATAGGTCCCAAGAAACAGGAACGGAAAAAAAAACACAAAATGAAAACTACTCGGTCAAACTATGTCAAATTTTTAGTGGACCAAATGGCAACTATTCTATAACTATAAAACCAAAGAAGAATCACGTAAATCGGATCATAAATCTCAGCGTAATCGGTGTACATACATTAAAAAAAACCGACCAAGTTGAGAACCTTCTCCCTTTGGAAGTCGGTTAAAAAAACTAGAGAAACTCATTATCTTGTTTTTCAGTTGTTATGCAATCGATCTATTAACATCACAGTTTGAAAAAGTATATTATCACGAATCGTTAAGTACTATGGAACTTCAAATGCCTAAAAAATACAAATAAATAAACACATTAGAACGTTGTTCGACATGTTAATTCTGATGATTGTCTTCTCAAATTGCATACATGACTTACCAATTCATACAACAAGTGAATCATTTCGTTACGTTTCGTAACCTCTTTTCTTGCTGAGAGCACTGCATCCGTCACCGCATGTCATATATCTAATTTGAGAACTGGTGTTAAATAAAACGGTGTTCAATATTTTGTAACAAAACAAGGAACACAAAGGGCGTTACACTCGATGTGCAAACATAGCGAGAAATAAGCGTGGCTGCACGACTTGTGTCCGTCCGCCAGAAAGATCATCACATCATTTTAAAATTAAAAACCGCAAACTAATGTGTTATATACCTGCAAAAACTTTACAACATCTCTGTAGTTTCCTTAACTATTATTTATTAAACAAACTATGTACCTATTAACATTTTATTATCACCCTCATATTCACACTTAAGTCAAATTAATCTTGATTGATTAACGTTCATTATCGGTCTTGTGAATAATTTTAATTAACACTTTGCAAATTATAAGATCTGTTTTCAAACGACTTCTTCTTTTCAAATATGCTTTTGTATGTGTGGCTAGCCGGTATCATGAATATTCAAGTTTTAAAGTCATTTTCAAGTAAAGCAGGCTAAACCTGGACTCGTGTAACAGAGGCCCCAGCCAAGTCGCAAACTCTTTCACTAACTCCGTACAAGGATTTTTTACGGCACCTCGAAAGGGCCTTTCATTAAACAGTTGAGATTTTAAGACCATACACATTTTAAGAACAGTTTTTGATTGAAAACAACAACATTCTACAATAATGATTCAATATTAGCCAATATTAATATACATATTTCATATAATTGCGCGGGACATTATCCGCGGGATTCCTGGAATCAAAAGTACAGCAGATTTTAAGTCAAGCCAAGTAGTTTTTGCGTGAATCCCGAACAAACTAACAAACACAAAAAATATAAAAAACAAAACACTATTTACACTTATAAAATTAAATAAATAGATACGATAAATAACTAAGGTCATATGTATGCATAAGTATATTTATTGACTCCACCATGAATACCTAATTTTAATACAATAATTATGCGGATTCATGGCATAAATTAATAGATTTCTAGTTCCTAAAGCTCTATTAATCTACGAACTGCTTTCTGTTTGTCGTAATATCAAGTCTGTCGTCTAATATATAATAAACATAGCCCTTATTTTAAAAATGATTTAATTTATTAATATAATCCACGCGTAGCTCTATTTTCTTCCATTAATATTTATAATATTGAAAATAGCTTCCTATGTTGTGCACCACGTTCTAACTGAATTATATGTAGGTACAAGTAGTTTATGATTTAAATGAAATCGTTTACGCAAATGCTATTCTTTCAATTAGGTGTATTTGATTCTTGAAGCCTAGAAAGTATGAACCGCTTATAATTTACTTACCGCTAATAATTCCTTAACAAAAACTACACAGTTTATAGCAATGAAAAAACATAAACTAATCTTGATTATATTTCTGAGTGAACACTTTCAGCTAGAACGTATTTTCTTTCTCATTTGTTCCGACCTAATACGAATATTGTTAAAATTATCACGAATTGACCGTCAAGAAAAACGTCCTGTATGTACATCGAAACCAACGTCGTGTGAAACCTGTCAATATTTTCTTGCATAATCTTCCTAAGTATATCATCCATTGTCGGTATGAAGTCCCAAGCAGAAACATGGGACGTTTATCACCGTTTATGGTCCGACATTATTATTATTATAAAGTAAGGCTTCGCTTACCCAAACTTTTAATCCATATTCCTTGTAATATGAAATCCCAATATCATGTTATCAAAAGTTCATATTATTCATATCCAATTACATGATAGCGATTCATTCATTTCAAACGCGTAAAAAGGGAACAATAAAATATCCAAATAAATTAGATTTCGCTTTTATTATGTCTCTTTTCGTTCACCGTCTCCCAATTATTTGTCGGCACAAAATTTTTCCTTCCATACTCCTCTATTCTGACACACTTCCTCTGTCCAACAGTCCAACCACAAATCATCATATCATCCTTCTCACAATCCATTCATTGTGAGGAGATTTCTATGTCTGGATCCTTAACTACCGGTAGCCTGGACCACTACCGCTGGAGACCAATTTTTTTTATTTAAAAAAAATATAAATTAATGTACATATTTTATACGTTATTTATAACAAAAATGTAAAAAACTTGAAAATGTAACAATAATAATACTATGGATCACTCTGGGGCCGATCCCAGACACCCAGACCGTAGCAAATAACGGAAAGTTCGTTTCCAAAGTTTACCATGCCAGGAATCGAACCCGGAGCCTCTGAGTTTCAGCGAGAAGACTTAGCTCGCCCAACCACAGATGCCGTCATGTATATTATATATATATATATATATATATATATATATATATATATATATATATATATATATATGTCGCAGAACGGCCTCATTCTTACGACATCTTCTTTAGTTATTGCAGGTTTAGTGGGCGTCATCAGGATAAAATGCGAGCATAAAACACAATAGCCAGGGTTTATACACTTTTAATTTAGATTTAAGAACACACTTTGACATAATTTAGACCGAGCAGCGGGTTCAGGGCACCCGCTTATACTTCATTACTTTCTTTAAAATACTCCATGGTCCAACTCGACCTGTTGCCACCAACCAAATGTGGCACAAAAACTCCTCAGTCTACCGAAGTAGATACTACTCAAAGTATAGAGGGCGTCTCTGACCCCGCTCCGCCATATGCTCTGCTCCGATTGGTCGTTTAGTAAATTACAATATTCATCACTTTTATTAGGTTAGAACAATCTTGAAGTTATAGAAACATTAACAAATCTAATTAAATTACATTAAGTATTTTAGAAGTGATTATAATGTAAACAAATGATATTTTGTGTTATACATCCAGTCAACAATACATCGTCATATCGTCATAGTCATAGCTTCCCTCCGACATATATATTAGGGCGGGTCAAACGTATTTCATTATTCACCGTATTCAAAGGTGATAAAAATACCTTTCAAACAAGCCCAGATTGAGAAATTTACTATAATTCTATCAGATTTTATGACGATTTAATTAAATTATTCTATGTATATATGGAAAAATATCTATTTTGAAATTTTGGGGGGCTCCAAATCCGACTTAGAGCTATGGTCTCTTGAGCAAAATTTCTCAGAATCACCTATAGATTACGTTTTAGCAATACGCTTTATCAAAAAAAAAATTAACCCGCCCTAATATATATATATATATATATATATATATATGTGTATATATATATATGTGTATATATATATATATATATATATATATATATGTATATATATATATATATAAACCCAATTAAGTCTGGCATCATCATTACATCAGTAACCTGGTTTGAACCCCTGAAAGCCGGCAATGTTTATCAAGCATATTAGACTACCTGATCTTGCGCTGGCAACACGAGTGCATACCATCAAGTAGCCGTTTCACTTGATTCCGGGTGCTATTTCCATCAAGGTTAATTTCATACACAAACTTTACTTTTTTATTCACTCTGTTCTGGGTGTCTGGTATTGGCTTCAAAGTTGTTCGTTATTCATTAGACAACACCAGCGTAATTTGCTTAGTTTGGAAATACACAAAGTGCCTCTAGAATAACTATACACGAGAAAAAGAAGTATCAAATTAATGTCCCATCATATCCAACAACGTTTTAGTATTAAGTATAAAATTCTGGCTTTTTATTACCAACCATGTTTAATCACAGATTAATCATCCTTCATATAGGAGGTAATTAAATTTATAAATAAGTATAAAACTATTGTTGTATAGCTTTAAGCCACGATAATATCGATAATTCACGCTTCTCTATTTATGGTTGTATAACCACATTAATAAAAAATTGGTATTCAACTTGAATAATAATTACCACCTTTGTTTTTATTATTATTCCACAAACAGTTGTGTAATATTCAAATTGATGTTTATTTTGTCAATTCTTTACTGTAGTGAATGAACTATTTAACAGGCTCGTCAGTAATGTTGCAAAAATTTTGTACAAACATAATCGATTTAAACTGCTTCATGGTGGTTTTTGAATGAAACTTCAAGAATGATTTTTGCAATGTAGTTTTATTTTTAAAGATGTTTTTTAAAAAACACAGTAACATAACATAAATATAACATAGTGATAAGGTATTGATAATTTTTACGCCATAATCGTGTTTGTATAATTCTGCTGCGTTTTAGTGACAAGTGATTATATGTTTCGTCATCATAGCAACTTATTGCATATAATTTGATTTATGCAAAAAAGGGTGAGAGATTATATGAACCAGGTAAGCGTACATAATATGTACGATGACCGATATTCGTGAGTACTTAAAAGTAGGTAAAACAAATTAAAATGAACTTGAAAGTTCGTAATTGTTAATGCTTAGAGAAAATACTATCCGAACTAAAACATGTATACATATAAATGAAAATTTTCGTTTAATTAGATGTATAAAAGTAATATTTAAAGGACAGAACATTGTATACTTCCTAAGTTGGAAAAAGCAAGAATATTGTGTTATACACATTGATATATAAAAAAATCAAATGGTTATACAAGACAAATGTTTAAGCGGACGAAGTCACGTTGTAAGCTGTAAAATAATTTGTATAGTAATTTTTTGTAAACAGTTAAGCGTCTATGTTTAATCTGATGTTATTAGGTATTAATTTCCGTGAAAAAACAATAAAATTGACGAAAATAGTCATGAAAACTAAACTCTTTTATTATTACCTACGTACGTTATTCCACAAATATTGTAAAGGTTTACAAAATAAACATTTGGAACCGCATTTAAAAAGGAGATGCTGTGACACCTAAACAAGGAACGAAACCGGTATATTGGTACCTATACCGGGAAATTTTAAAAATGCGCCTATATACATTCATATCTGTTTATTGTTTATTCTCAAAAATTAAAAAAGTGTCATTCATAATCGCATTATTAAAGCGATTTTTGATAACATTAAAACAAAAAACCATACCATCCAATCAGTTTAATAGCTCCTAATTAATAGCAAAAAATTTAAACATGTAATTCACGTTGCAAAGTGGGTATCTAAAAATCGAACTATTAAACTTGGAAATCCAAAATCAATCAAGTGTAAAAATCTGGGTGCTTATAAAACAAGGTTACATCTGTATACATTTTAATGTAAACATTTATTACGTGTTTCAGTGAACGATTTTATATTAGGCGTATCTCTACTGGTATGTATGGTCATCGAGTTCTTGAGGGGAACTTAGAGTAAATTTTCCTGTGTAGTTTTAAAAAAAATGCGAAATTTAATGAATAATGGTTGTAATAGATGTAGGAGGATGCGTTTTTATGCAACAATATTGTCTTTGTGTATAACAATCTATTGAAGTATTTACTGAAACATAACTCTATGAATTGAAAATAGTAAGCATTGATTGCTTACTATTTTATTTAAACCTAAAATTTGATTGTGCATGTGGTTAAACATTCGATGATCGATTCGATTGATGGCTTTTTAGCGATAAGACCGCCCTTTGTACATAACTAGATATAATTTAGTCTTAAGTTCATGTTTGTATTGGTGTACAATAAAGAGTTATCTATCTATCTATCATTATTCATTAATACAGGTTAAAACTTCAATTTTTCCGAAACCATAATTAAACAACAAAGTAGAAATCTCATCGTCATCATCATCCGAGTGTTGTTAAATCAAGGTTGTGTTTTATCTTGTTTTCTCCACTTCACGCAATCTTCGGCATCCCTTGTATTGAGACCATTGGTACGCATGTCATCCTTCACTACGTCACGCCATTATTTCTTAGGCCTACCTCTTCGACCGGCGGAGGCGGGATGGCTAGACGTTTGTTCCCCACGTAACTAGCTGGTTTCCGTAAATCGCGGCCCTACCAGCGTAAGCGACTTTCCTGCAGTTTGCCAGATGCGGGAGTTCCTCACGCGGTCCTTCCGCGTGTCTTCACTCATTAACCGAAGCATATGCATTTCCAAGCCACGCAGCTCCTACTCGTGTCGCTCAAGTACAGGCCACGCGTCACTGCTATACAAAAGGACAGGTCTAATGATGGATTTGTAGACCTGTTCTTTTAACTTAACCGGCATTTTGGGATCCCAAATGGACACGTGTCACCTCACGCCACTTGGCCCAAGCTGCTGATATAGGGGCCTTGACGTTATGGTCGATTTACCCGGATGTGTTAAGTATAAAATTAAACTAATAATGTATATGTATATTAAAAGTAGTACAATTTAAATGGAAGATACTCTGGTCAGTATTATCTAAATACATCGCTGAAGTGATTTTCTATTTAATCATTGTATCGATCAGCGTGAAGGAATGCACAGAAAAAAATCTGTTTACGATTTGAAAAATCAATCAGTAACATAATAAAAAAAATGCTACTGTTTAATGCCTCAAAAAAATAGTGTATGCCCCAGTTATGCCTACAACTGATACAGTTTAACACTTAAAATTATATTTAGTAAATATTCTAGTTACAAAAATTGAACTCTTGTAACAAAAAAAATTTACTCAGTGTAATTTTGCGATTAATATATATTTAAACCCCATTATTATTCTAGGTTATACCAGAAAATTCGCGGAAATGGCGGTGCAAACGGCTCCATGTTTAATTATCTCGAGCCCAGCCATAATTTGAGCAGTAGGGTGTGACGAAGCGCAATGCAAAGATGCGGTCAATGATCGACGCCCACCATTTGGAAGGTCGCCGCGCGGCCTTCTTTTGGCGAACCATCATCTAATGTACTTACCTGAGACGGACACCCTGTATTTATTTCGATACACTGACAGTTATGAACGCTCTCGCATGTGTACATGTAGGTAGGTTTCTGTGTCGATATGAATTCTGGCTATAACACTTTTGTCTTTAATAAAACCACTAATTGAATTCAAAAAGATAACTGAGAATGCTAGATTGTAGGAATCATGGCATATCGAATCCGTTTCGTCGGCCATACTATCTTACTGCTCGTTTGTGTGTTGCGTGTGTAGATCTTTGGAATTCACAATATCATATGTTGCAGGAGTCTTCCTCTTGAATAATTTTGATCGGACGTCAGGGACCAAGCTGGAGATGACTCACCAACATGTTTTATGTGGGACTCTTTTATTTAAGAATTGCATACCTGCATGTTCAGGTTTTAATCGGTATTCATTTGAATACTGTGCTCATTAGCAGTGTCAATGGATTATTGTGAAAAGGTTTTTGGTTAATTTAATACGTTGTTAAGGTCACATTGAGTTACGACTATTCTATCTCTATCCTTGACTATATAAAATTTTATTGCTTAATAGGCGACTTTTCAATAGAATTAAAAGGTTGATTAAGCCTTATTGAGTAGCAAAGAAATGTTTTCATTAGAATATGTATTTTCAAACGAAGAGGTCTATGCACGCACCTGGCCGTGGCCTGTATGCACTTACTCCGTCCGCAGCGAAATATTCAAATCATGATCTACCTAAAAAGCATGTAACATGCTTCACAAAGAAATATAGTGACCTCGAAATAGAAATGATGCAGCACTCCTAACCGTTATAATAACGAGGTCATTTATCAACTTTGTATTTGTTTGTGTCCATACGAACGAGCAACGCAGCTTTTGATTCATACAGCCCATTTTGTGTTAAGTGGTTATTAAAATTGCTTTTTTATGATATTCTTAATTAACCGCTTTATTTAATATTTACGGGTTGTAATGAAATAATTGGCTGTTTGTTAAGCCATTTATATAATATACACAAATATTACAAGTGTAGAATTAAAATGCATGAAACCTCAAGTTAATCGATGCGGACGAGTCAATGATCACGATTATCGACAGTCCTTGCTTAAAGAGTCTCTATCGACTAACAAATACCTCTTGAAATATCATGATTTAAAAAAGATATGATCAACGCTCGAACATATTTTATAAAGTTACCTAAGGATCATGTTTTAACTGTAAACAGACCTTTTCACCCAGCATTGCTCGTGTAAATGTTGTATCCCTAACTTGGGAATGAATGTACTATACGTAAATATGACAATTGTTCAGAAAAGCTCGTGATTCTTAGACAACTAGATGGTTAGGTCATTGTTATGTCACCATTTGACGATTTATATTATATAAGTCCTAATTTGTAAACCAACACAATAAGAAATTTAAAATCAAAATACAAAATCGTTTCAATGTTTTTACAATTTTTGGAGTTACGTTTCGTTCGTCGTTTTTGTTCTTGGTATTGTACTTTCCTGTCTCTGGGAAGTTTACTGCATGTACATGCAGACCAAAATTCATTCTTAAGACCATAAAAGAGGAACAAACAAACATTCAGACAAAGTCTTTTTCAGATTTATATATTATTGGATTAAGCATTATGAAGCGAAATTTAGCATAATTTGCTTTGGAAGCAAACAAACTCTTAATGCTTATTGCAGTGAAATTCTGTAAACAATAGGTACATATTAATTATATCTGCTTTCTGCCCATAATCGTATCCTTACAATTAACGACTTAGGGAAAGACTACTTGAATGAGATGCGAATTCAGGTGAAAATGTTTCGGCGAGGGACGAGGGGACATAAAATAGAAGGGAACGAAATGAAATACACGCGACGCACTTAACAAGTACCGCGGCGTAAATTGCTTTTTTAAAAAGTTTACTCTGATCTTACCCGTAGTCACTTACGAAATTTACAAAGACGTTTTCTGGCGCATACTTTATTTAAGCATGAATTTTAAACAAAAATCGGCCAAGGGGGTGTCCGTTCACACTCAATAAATGGTTCTGTGGAAATGGCAAAATTTCAACGTATTTTTCATTTGACTACAGAGCCACAAGAAGGTATTTTTTCAATCAAAAATACCTCAAACATATATCAAAATCCACCCAACACATTAGTTTTCATTGAAAATATGCTCTAGCATCAATTTTTTCAGATTAGTAAAAATAGTTAATACTCTGGAGCACACGTTTTACTTGCAAATATGTTTATAGCACTTTTTAATCTTATGTTTTAATTTAAGTTTTTATTTTATTTTATAGTGTAGTTTAATTTTTAAGGTACTTAAGTTCATTATTTCATGGTGTGTAAAAATGTATTTTGAACGAATACAAGGTTTAACAAAGTAATTTGTTAGTACCCATAATTGAAAATTTAAAAGGTGGGACACAATTTTTACGATTTTTTGAAAGCGAATATCTATCTCCCTGCTTATTATTGACTTATATACAAACGCCGTTTAGAGATACTTATATACGTGATCATATTTTTTATGATCTTGCTTTTATGTCTTGCGATAAGGTATGCCTCAGTTACATTGTATGACAACAATTTCAAATTTTATTTTCGAAGAGGATTTGCCCGCGACTTCATCTACATTTAACAGGTAGCATAGATTACAGTTATTTTACTAATATTTAAAATCAACGTGTATTTTTACCAAGGCAACGGATGTTTTATTATGAAAATACATGAATTCGGAAAAATCGTAAATACCAAAACATAAGTAATGTTACTAAATGCATACATAACTCAATCTGTTTCACTAAATATATTTACTACATAAAGAAACTGCTATATCAAGCAAGTTCTAATATCACGTGGTTTTGAAGTTAATATATCCCGAAAAATATAAAATTCTCGGATCATATTGATTTAGTTCATTTAGTATCAATCAGATTCGAATTAGGCCAATTTTTGTGTACGAGTATACTATCTATTTTAAAACACTTCCGGAAAATTTCCCGCGGGATTCCCCGGACAGAAAGTATCGCAACATTTAAAAAAGAATGTAAAACTATGTCGGAATGAGCTAATTTTTATGCACTCGAAAAACTTCAAACTGCTCCCTGGAAAACTGCGGGATTCTTTTTCTTTCTTTGCGGGATCAGTGAAAAAATCACATTGTTTTTTTTTAGCTTGGCCACTTTAAATCATTCGCATAAAAATACCTGCGGGATTCTCAGGATAAAATGTAAAGTTAATTTTAAGTCTTAAAATTTGCTGTCGATTAGTGAAAACCACATCGAAATCGGCCCAGTAGTTTTTAAATGAATCCCGAACAAACAGACAAGAAATCTAAAAATAGGGCATCGTGTTCTCCATCGTTCATAGCCTACTCCACTTGGTTTTTTTAATAGCTTCAATGATCATATAAGCCATTATTAAGAATTTTATAATAGGTATTATAGATTTCACTAAGTACACCTTGTGTATTGTGTAGCCGTGTATAAAACATATTTTCTCAAAATTTCTAATAAAATGACTGTGACTTGAACAGACGGAAGGATAGATGTGAACGGACGGACGAAACGATATTATAACCAGTTCCACTTTGCCAAAATGCCTGCGGAACTTTTATATCTCATGCTAATCTATTGCTAATGATCTTTTATCGTTGCGTCCTTGCGAAGGCCGATCATTTACCTACCATAACACAAACTGCTAGCTTGTAGATTCTCATCTTTGTACTCGTGTACGTGACGAGACTCTTGGAATTACTCAAACTTGAAGCATCATCAACGAGGAAGTACCTATATATAACCTTTAACTTCTGGATATGTACAAATAAACATAGGTGTATATATACATTGCTCGTTAGACATGCACGATTTTGTTAAATTACCGAATAATTAATGGTAATAATATGTAATCCATTAACTTCAAAAATGTAATACGAGTAGGTACGATGAATTTTATTTATCACAGTACGAATATCAGTGAAAATAAAATGTTGTAGACAAAGTGCGTTAAGTTTTGGGCATAGGATGGTTACGTTCTCGTACAGTCAACGGCAATCAAATCAAATCAACAGTCAACTGAGATGGGCGATGGGCGATGGGCTTAGGTGATCGGTGCACTCGCTGAACTTGCTCCGAGCCATGATTGATGGTGACCACAGTAAAGCATTTAAGCGTGCACATACATTTTCAACCGTAGCGGTATCAAGCCCTACTACAAAAAAGATATTAAGACGCGTTACAATTCTTCTCCTACATTGCACAATACGAATTTGTTAACGGGAACCGGCCATCTACATTCGACTTTTTTGTTTATGCACGGGCGGTATAAATTGATAATGTTAGTAATTTGGCGCCCGGCCTGAATGCCGTTGCCCGCTACACTAATGAGTTTATAATGGACACAATTATATAGGAAAATAGTATATTTTTCAAAATCAATGTCTAGGTCGAGTGTATGTTCTATATGCAACGCAATGAGTTTAGTTATATTATTGTTATAATGGATTGTAAACATTCAAAGCATATCCCGCACCAAAATTTAAGGCTGTTCTTAGCTAGTAATAGATAGCTGCGCAATTTGATTGATCTGTTTTGTACAAAATTAAATACAATACAGCCTGTTGCAGGTTATCTGGAGAAGCCATACAGATTGGCGCGGTCTATATGACTTGATCTATTTCATGTTTATTATGTAGGTAATTACACTAACATTAACTAAGACGTTGGTAGCACCTTTGGTGTTACAAATATCCATAGGCGATGGTTACCACTTTCAATCACAGTTGGCTGTCAGCCTGTCGGCTGTACTTAAAAATTAAAAAAACACTAAAATAATCACTTTAAACAGAGCACTTTTGATTGCACTGCTTGATCAAAATATGTTGGTTATATAAAGCATAATTGTATAAGTGAACAGAAACAGGAGGAAAGAGTTTAAATCTCTAACTCCCATCGCACTAGAAAATAGTTGCAATAAGATTGTAATATAATAAGATATAACACTAACAATAAATTTTGAACTAGTATTTAACAAAAAAACTGTTCTAATGCGATTCTGACTGTTATAAATTGCTTGAACAATATCAATGTGACTTTCACTAGCAGACTCCAAAAGATTTCTTAACCACAGTTCAGACCTACTCAAAAACAACTCACTTTAGCTCTTTTTTAAAAATTACATATTTAATCTATAATAAATTATGACAAGAGCTATGAATGTCAAAGAAGCAAGTGAGGTGTGTAAGAATAAGCCTGTATGGCGCTCTGTTGTTCATGCCTACCCCGCAAGGGACCTGGCGTGAAGTTATGTATGTATGTATGTAATATTATAAAAATCTAAACATGCCGTGCGTGTACCTTTAAGCTGTTTAAAAAAAGCAACTGGACTGGAGTAGACTAAAGATAAACAACGGAGAACACGATACAATTGTTTTTTTAGATTTTGTTCTGGACTCACGAAAAAATTACTGGGCCGATTTCGATACAATTTTCGCTGATGGATAGCAAATTTTTAGACTTAAAATCTGCGCTACTTTTACTGGGAATCCCGCGGGCATATTTCTGGGAATGCTTTAAAATGAGATAAAAAAAATCTAATTCAAATGTTGATTTTTCACTGATATATAGCAAATTTTGTATTAATAAAATGTGTAATATTTTTATCCTTTTATCCTCGGGAATTCCTAGTCGTGGACGAAGTCGCTGGTACATCCTTGTTTTATATACATTTAATTCTAAGTTTCCTCTATAAAGATGCTGGGATCATTTAAAATTTGCTTCTTAAAAATTATAGTTTCTCAGAAATAAGATGTCAATAGTTATTAACATCATTCTTCCCAATAAAACAACTATTGTATGATAAGTAACATTTTTACTACGTACACACGCATAATTATTTAAGTGTTGGAAGTGGTGTAAATTGTAAAAATAGCGTTAAATAAGTCTATCTAATAACAGAGTGAATTGTTGTAACATGCCTTTATGAGTCTTCCTCTTGCATGGAACCAGTATTATACCACCTATTTCTAAAATTATCACGTTTCAACCGCGCTGCGTGAGGCGCTAGCGAGAAAACTTGATCCAAGTAACAAAAAATACTAATTGCGCACTTTAGCTACAGGAAATATTTTGTTTAAAATAAAATTACATGCAAACCAACAAATGACCCATTCCCTATTATTACTAGAATGTTTATATTAATGCGTTTCTTGGAGTTTCAAGAAATCTATGTCACGCAAGTGCCTATACATAGACGTTTAAAAGCATCCTACAATTCCTTAAAATTATGAATGTAGGTATATTAGATCATCGGCATATGTGATGATGATTTGTAATTTTGTAAATACATTTATTTGTCTTCTATTATCTGACCAATTAATAAATGTTTTGTTTTCTTGAATAGAAGTTTTATGAGAGGTGTTTTGCTTCATTTAATGTTATGAATAGAAGCTTAGAAAATTATTAAGTGCCTACCTACATCACTGAAATAATATCTGGTAAAATTATATTGGAAATATACAGGGCTTTTTTTGTGGAGGCACGCAGTGCCGTTAAAGGAAATCAAAGAGTACATCTATAAATATTTATAAAATTGGAGTGTCTGTTTGTAATATTGAAATAACCGCTTCTTACTACATGCATATGAATATATATACGGTACATACACCAAAATAACATTTTTTACAATTTTTGTCTGTCTGTCTGTTTGTTTCGACTCATCTCTGAAATGGCTGGACCGATTTTAACGGGACTTTTATTGGCAGGTAGCTGATGTAATAAGGAGTAACTTAGGCTACTTTTATTTTAGAAAAGTTCTTTTATTTTGGAATTATGACGATTTTCAATCACCACGCGGGAGAGAACACGGGGCGCAGCTAGTTATATACCTATATATAGAAATTTTGAAAATATCGAAAAATTGCCATAAAAACTGAAAAAATAATAATTTTGGTAACCTTCATAAAAAAAAGGTTTTTGGAATGCAGCTACAAACAAAAAATTATAGACTTACAACTTTCGAGAATTAGCGTGCCCCGAAAAAAGAAGTGACAATAAAAGGCCTGGAAATATATTATAATCAGAGAAAGTAAAAATAATTATAGCAGATATACTAGTAAAGCTGGTGTTCATTTGATAGAATGATGAAATACCTTCATTAAAGCCACAGCCGGGTATTTACGGTACGAAACAATTCAAAGTTAACTATTAAGAAAGACATAAAAAGCAAAAACTTAAGTGTTTGGCATTTTAGATAACATCTCTAGTAATCAATCAAACATGGCATTATTTTATTTTAATGGAATATATCGATAGTACGAGATAGATGAAAATAAATGAAATGATTAGCTAATTACCTATTAAGTGGTAAACGGTGAATCGTGATTTAGGCACGGATCAGTGGCAGCCGCCGCGATGCGCGTTTCTTGCGATGACGGCATTGCTTCCAGATCTTCTTCAGCCTATGAGTCATAGTACGCGTTATCTGCTCCGTCCATTTTGATAACCAGCGATTAAACGATTTTATGTTAATTGCCTATAATTTTACTAAGAATCCATTTTTTATTTCAACCTTTAGAATTTTACCATCGTCTCTCAACGACATCCTTGCAGTCTGTTCAGGAACGGAGAAAGCACACAATTTCCTGCGGCCAAGCGGCTTGTGATAAGAGGCGACAAAACAACCAACAGCCAGGGGGTAGGCTATTGACCTGTCTGGGTGGCTACCACCCCTGGTCTACAGTATGCCACCATAACAACCTTGACTTGTGTTCCGGCGTTACTGCCCAGTTTCCATTATCCCTTTAGAAAGCAGCAGCGCATTTGTAACCGCTTTCCCTTCCACCTGCCTGCTGAACTCTTGAACAATGAAAGTCCTTGCGATATATGTGAGCTTAATATTAATTACCGAATTATAAAATAATATGTAGTTATATTTTTTTCACATATCTTTTTTTATTTTATTAATTTTGTTATGTTTCACATGGAATTCTAATGAATTCCGTAGTAATTTAGACATTAACGGAACCTTTATAAAATCGTCATGTCTGACTGTATGCTCGTTTTTGTTTGAGTCAATCATTTCATTCAGAAACTACTGAGTCTGTATGGATGTTTGGCAGGAATATGTGACAAAATTAGAAATAAGGGGTGACCGCCATACGTAACTGAGATATCAAATAGCCTTTTCAATTTACTAGAAACTCTAAATTTTGAACTATTGTATGAAACATTCTGAACAACATAAAAAAATACAAAAAAACAAAATTGACTTTGAAAATAACTAAAAAGCAAAAATTAAATATTTTCTATATAATCTTGAAATCATTTTGAAGTATATTATATTTCTATATTTACTATATATTGCAAATTTCTTGTTGTTTTTTGTGTTTTACTTGGCACCGACTTTTTGGAAATCTCAGATAATTTATAAAATAATGTAATAAGTTATTTTATACTACCCATTTTAGAACACTTCCAGGAAAATATCCGCGGGATTCCTGGAATATAAAGTATCGCATCACATGAAAAAGGACTAAAGATATCGTTCTAGTGAAGTCGTATCGCAATCAGCTAACATTTATGTATTCTGACTAACTTAAACCATTCCTGGGAATATTCCCACGGGATTCCTGTATTCATGAACACAATTCCCGGAACACAATGTACCGCAGCATTTAAAAAAGAATATAAGATATCGTTTTAGTGAAAGTTGTTTCTGAACATGCTAACTTTATGCATCCGAAAAACTACAACCTGCTCCCGGGAAAATTCCCGCAAGATTCCTGGGATAAAAAATAGCACACATTTTATTACATAAAATTTGCTATCGATCAATGAAAAAGTCGCATTGAAACATTGAGGCATAATGTACTAAGTATAATAGTACATATAACTCAATACATTGGAATTCGATGTTTTTTCAATCTGGGTATTTGAAACAGAATAATTCCCGCAGGATTCGAAGGATAAAAAGCAGCGTAGATTTTAAGTCTAAAAATTTGCTGTCGGTCATCAGTAGTTTTTCCGTGAATCCCGAAGAAACAGACAAACAGACAAAAAATGTTGCATCATGTTCTCCAACGTTTATATAGGGTATTCCATTTGTTTTCTTTGCTTCAATGTACAGGCGCCGCATTTAGAGAATTTTATAATATTACCTATAGATTTTATTCTATTTGTGTGGATAAGCTATACAAGAAAGCAATCCTGTTCGTATCAAATATAAATATATTTCATGCGATTTCGTATCTGTTTTATATGACTCAAATACCTCTACTTACCCCCACGATGGCTGCTGATATCAGACTGTAAAATGCAAATGGTAGGGCTCACATCCGGATGGAAATATCTTTAGATTCTATGGCTACACTTACAAGCCTCTGTCATTTTCACATAAGGACAATTCGACCTTTATATAGTGCCATTAAGATTTGATCTCTTACAATTTCACTGTAAATATTCAATAACAATATTACGTTCATACAAAGTTACCAATATTTATTTTTATTAGACACTTGCATTTTAACTAGTTCTTTTAACGTGGCTTCAATTGTGTTTTATTCTGGATTTATTTCTACATTTGTGCATGTTATATATATTGTATACATTTACTAAATAAGCCTCGTGATAATCATTTATTTGCCGAGCCCATGAAGAAGTAACAAACAAACATTCTACTAGCATTTTTTCAGAATTTTATATTCGATCTAGCATATGCTCCCGACTACGTATACATTTGACAGATAGCACAGATTAATACTCTCTTACTACATAATCAAAGTGTATATTTTCCAGTAGAGCATTAGGTTTTCCTGTATGAATATAAATTAATCCCTAAAATTCCTGTTAAAAACCCGGGCACATAATGTTACTAAGCACTACAGTTATTCTAATAAAAAATTCTGTAGGTACAGAAAGAGTGGCAGTAAGCAAGTCTTAAAATCATATACGTCTCGAAATAAGCGTCAAACTTAGTTTATTCAGTATCAGCTAATTTTTATGCACCCTATCCACTTTAAATGGGACCCGGGAGACACCCCGCGGGATTCCTGGAATATAAAGTACTGCAGATTATAGCTTATTTTAAGTCAAAAAATTACTATCGATCATTGAAAACCGCATTGAAATCGGTTCAATATATTTCATTTTACGTAAACCCCAAACAAATATATAGGAACATAATATTAGATAGAGTTTATATGAATATAATTATAAAAGTAGCGGTTTTGACTCGGGGTTGATTGATATCTTTATGAGGGAGGATCAGCTTGCCCAACAAGTTATATGACATAATTTTTTTAAACGAATACAAAACCGAATTCAAACTAAAAATCACAGAGTAAATGTTTAACCGTCTACTTTGACCAACATCTTGAAGTCAGTGCCAAGTAAAACACAAAAAAACAACAAAGTTGCAAAATATAATAATTTTATCTTTTACTTCGCACCAATTCAAGATGTTATAGAAAAAAAGTCTATAACATCAACAAGTTTAGTTTGAAGCCGGTAATTTTTTTTATTTCTTAGTTGCGTAAATACTTGAACAGCTTTAGAAATAAGCGCCTGTAGAACTTATAGTACTGGCACGCATATACAAGGTTACTATCTCACTCTTCGGTCTAGAAGCTCGTCAGCAAGGGTTACTCTTGATTTCCCTGGGATCCGTTCATCAGATCCTGACTTGGTGACAAATGGACCAATTCGGGAGTATAATCCTTTCGATTAAAAGAAAAATTTTGAATATCGGTTCACAATTGACGGAGAAATCGATTAACGACCATACAAAAAAATATACAGATGAATTGAGAACCTCCTCCTTTTTGAAGTCGGTTAAAAACTTGCGCATCTTCGTCTCCATAATCCTGGTGAGAGCAATGTTAAATATTGTTTCCCGAGAGCAGTCATTCGCCAGGATGATTTCTTTGCGATGACCTAAATGTTGGTTATTTGAGTCACTAAAGCCAAATACCCAATGCTAGGATGGTTATTTTTTCAATATATAACTAGAGTCGTCTAAGAATAAAGTTCTTATAAATAATTTTAATCTCAGAACATACTTGGTAGTAATTTGTAAATACCTACCAACTATATTAAAAATAGTTTTTTTTTTATTATTTGTAAGATAGGTTTATTTTTAGGATTGTCTTAATTTTTATTACTTAGTTTATTTTTAACCGACTTCGAAAAAAGGAGGAGGTTCTCAATTCGTCGGGATCTTTTTTTTTTGTATTTAATCTTATTTTTAAGTTAGTTTAGCATTTTTCATTTAGAAATAAAGCAGTTTCACTGTATTAAATAATAAATAATAGAACTACGTTTTAACGGTTGTAAGCGCGGTATTAAATAAAAGACAAGTTAGTATGATATACTATATTATGATTAATAGCACTCAATAATGCACAACAGTACCTCCATGTCTTAATTAATACCATTATAGTACTCTCCTTTAAGCAACAATTTAAAGGTTGATAAAGTGGTGTTTATATGAAAATTAAATACATGTTCTTTGTAATTGTAGAGACAATTTATACATTTGATAGCTTCCGGAACTGTTGAAATTAGTGTTGTTGTGTTCCAATTGTCAAATATCGATGTTATAAATTGTGTTGTTGGTAATAGGTGCATCGCAGTCAGTGGCAATCTGGCGATGTGGGCCGACAGTGGCGATCGGATCGTGTTAAATAACGGCACCTAACTAATTATCTATTAAAAGCAACAATGGTCTCACGTCGACGATCGCGGGCGCGCGGTCACGTCGTGTCGCACGCACCATCACCACAAAATGGACAGAAGATTCAGCAAGTAAGAAGTCCTAAAACGTGCATAGGCACAGATAGATATCATGGATATCTATCTGTGTATATTTTGACATCTGTCAAAATCAATATTACCATTGAAGTAAGATAGACCGAGATCGACCGACCGAGTGAAGTAAATTGATGTGAACATGTTCAAGAAAGAATTTTTATCAACTTACCAGGGACATCGGTGGTTAAGTCACTCACAAAAGATGGAAGTTGGTCACCTTCGAACTATTTGAAGACATGTATTGTCCTACTTCTTTATTATCTAGTGTAAAAAGCCTTGCAGAGATTTGGGTAAGAGAGTACCAAATATACCTAATATTAACTATTTGGACAGAGATTCCCCTTTACCACTCAGTAAGCAATCAACCCCGTCTACACGCCACACCGCCTTTTATACGAAAATACTACGAAAACTACCCTACAAAATAATAATATTATCTATGAAGATTATCTATGTGATATTAATATAATCTATGGTTCTCATAACTGCTGTGATGGACATCGCGTAACACTAGCTAATGAAGTTTAGTATATAGAATATAAAAAATATTAATTTCTGTAAATACAGTAAAGTAAATCGCAAGTAAATTATATTGATGTAAAACAGCGAACGGAAAACATATACGTCTGACTGAGTAGTAGCTAAGATTTTATTATTTATTGATGTGTATACGCAAAGTAGAGGTCTGCCGCGATCAATATAAGTTTTTAAGACAAAATAAACAAAATATATCAATGGCAGATCTGGTCAATTACTTTCAAATTTTTTAGTATATTCAAAATTGTCTGCCATAAAGTAAAACCGCGCGATAATTGTCTGCCATTCTTATTTTCCGATAATAATAAGCCTATATTTTCAAATATCAAAACGGCAGCCCTGGTCAAATGGATTTAAAATTCGTCAAAAATCGATACTGTCTTACCTCAGCGCTCGTCGCGTCCACCACTTTGAGCTTAGTGAGTCCCCGTACCATGCATGGTAGGTATAGGGCCTCAATGTACAAAACCTTAGGTCTGGTCAAATACATACAGGTAGCCGATCACTGGCTCCTAAGCTATACAGTTGTACTGTTGTAAGATTGCTAGGTAGAATAGAAAGTGAATGTTCGAAACTTAAACTCATACGAGAAAAACAACTACATCTTCAAAAGATGTGCTTTGGTTATTTTTCTGACCTGATTTTTAAATTTATGTCATGGTCACAGGTGGAATCTTATTGGAACATTTTTAACACAGTTCGTAAAAAGTTGAGCAAGTGCATGTCATCACAATGCACGTCATGACGACAGCTTTCGATAGCGATGATACGTATAGTATTTTTTTCATTAAGCTTTGGATCCTGTGGTACGAAAATCCTCCATATATCAAAACTTATAAACGAATTTTGTTCAAAATCAATTTATGTTGAAAGTATTTTTAGCTTAAATATATTCCAAAAGTTGGCGAAACTTTTTAGGGTTTTAGTAACGAATATATCACCACTTATTAATTGAAATAAAGAAAGACAATGTTATAATTTTGAAAAGTTGTCTAGGAATATCCCACATGTCTATGTACTTACCACAGAATACAATAATATAACAGGAGAGTACTTACAGTTTTCTTGCAACCTACAGGAACATGTATGGTGGTAGCACCAAATTTTTTTTGCGATTTCTCTACACCATTGTATAGCGTAGTATATACATAATTATAACACACCTTACTGCCAAATTTCGTCTAGATAAACCAAGTCCTTTTTTTATAAAATTGGTAGGGGGGTATAAATAAATACATATAAATAGAAAGACATACTCAATCGCTTACAGTGTAACTGCTAAGTAATTTGAAAAATTAAATGGCTATCCACAAATTACGTTACACGAATTTCATGACTTTTTGACCCCTCCCATCGTACTTGTCACTGGTCACATTCGTGAGTGTCCTCTTTCCCTAGTGTGTTCTCACATATTTTGCAATTTTACATCAAGAATTTATTAAATTAATACAGCAGTTCCGTAATTACTCTTATTTCCATTTAACTTATTTTTAATAAATTAAACGCTATGATCATTTCGTTAATAGTTCAAATCTCGTGTTTTAATGCTTAACGTGTGAGGTAATATTTAGATGGCCCCCTATGCTGCCTTCACCAGATACTAGCCCAAAAAATCGCTGACGTCCCGTGGGTCCCGTGAGTCGCGTGGGGTGATTTGTGCGTGATCTTATAATTCACTGATACCAAAGGCCAAGCAAAGTGGAGATGAAAATGAAACTGACCCCGAGTTCTTCAGGGACTATCTTGGAGCTAACCGAGATTTAACTACAATGATGCTAATGATGTAACCAATGCTGATCATACAAGAGCAAGACGTCACGTCAATACAATAATTCCATACGGATAAGACTTATCTAAATATGTATGTACAAGTACGTAAATTTGTATTTACAAACATTATACAAGTATTACTCATTTATTTCAAGCTACAATGGGCCATAAGAAAAGTAAGCATGATGAAACTATCGTACAATTACTTTTTGGGAATTAAATTCCGTGTTCGGTTAATACATTTATTAGTACCACCTACAATCGATTTTAATGTTTATGATTCATAATATTTTTAAGTAAATTATAAAAATAAAACAATGACTTATATTTATCCTAACTAAATCTAATTCATAATATCAGATATGTATCAATGACACCTATTAGAATAACAATAAATAAAAAATAAGACTTTAAAATCCTTCATGAGTATATAATACAAGACTGGATGCACAGAGACTGGGGCTTCGTTCCACATAAGCCTCACAACGACCACGCTCACGACCGCGATTTTTTCCGTTCCCCGGTACGTCATATTTTTCGCACTTTTTGACTTTTTATTATTTGACACAAATTTTCTAAGCCAAATCAGACAAAAATTTAAAATTTTAACAAGTTTTTTTTTCTTTTCCTGAATTGGTTAAAAAAAATTTTTATAATAAAATGTCTTAAAACGACTAATCGGCTCATCAAGTGATGAAATTTGTTACCATATTCTTCGGACCACAAATCACTATAACAAGCAGAGCAAACGTGGCAAACCGTGCACCTTAGTTTATTAGGCTCAGTATTTTACTTATAGTCTGAAGAGATTATAGTTAGAATACCTTATAAAAAGTATTAATATATTAGGTTTGATTAACGATAAATTTCTGCTTGTATGTTTTTTATTCAACTAACAGATATCTTCTTCAGTCCTTAACAAATCGTGCAAAACTCAAGGAAGTTTGACGTACTTTATTATATACATCCTGCTAATTAATCAATTTTATTCGACTTGTGTTAAAATTCTTTAACACATTAAAAAAGCCATACCTACCCATTACAGTTAACTTGCAAGTTGTGATCATAAAATAAATATAGCACATTCTTTTATTCATTCTAGATGTTAATGTGTATTTATACGCGTAGGCGGTAAAAAGTGGAACTGATATAATAAAATTTGAATTAACAAGAAAAACATAATTTTTCTAAAAACTGTAAACACGTTTTATGCTTCCATTGAATAAATAAATTTTACAATCGATATTTATCAATTAAACTTTAGATAATAACAATAGGTTTTATTTTAACTATTTTAATAAAATATATATTTACCAATATGTTTCATTATTGTAACACATGTTGTGATTGAGGCGCAAAAAACTCTTCAGCAATATGCCTAAAAATGTAGTTTTATTATGTGTACTAGTCGCGAACATTTAAGAAAATACTAAAGGTATTTATGTTACATTTTCGCTACTATCATTATAATACGTTGCAGGATTTAGAAGACATGAATACAAACTGCAAATCCTACGCAACCGTTTTGACAGCCACAGCTAGTAGTAAGTAATAAGTAATAGAACTCTTATTATATCCCACCAATGAGAGAAAATCTTTGGTTACACACATTTACACGAATATTTTGCTTGTATAAAAATCTCGCGTTACGTAAACGTTTTAGAGACAATAATTCGTAATTTGTGGGACCCAAAACACAAGATAAGTTTAAATAACTTTCACGTAACGAGATTAATTGTGCTTCCATTTCCTGGAAACTAAATATCTTATAGTACATTATCTTAGAAACTGCTGTTGCTATTCAGTACTGAGCCAATAAACTCGTACATGTTATAATGGCGTAATTTTATTCGTATGTAAATCGCAGTCTACGACCGTATGGTTTTTTAAAATACACAGCTTCTCATTCGTAGTTGCAAAGCGTTCTGCTTAAAAATGCTAAGGATTTTCCCTGGCCAAATGAGAGCACTATCTGTTTGAGCTATTCCCAGGCTACATAAACAAATTCTGATCACAGCAACAACGGCGCGGCGCGCAGGCGTCGCTCCACGGTGACTTAACACATTCATTGCGGCACTAGATGTACAGAACTTCGTCGTGTATGCTCCATGACCTCTATGCTGCTCACGTTCAATTACTAGGGCGCATTATATATGCTATTTGGCCGAATGGAATCATTGTATAAACTTTTCCGTATCCGATCATAATCTTACCCATTTAGACCAACAAGAGACAATCTTATACTTACAATTTACATACAGTAGATTTTAAATATTTATTTACTAATCATGAAAACTAATTCCTGTAATCATTGTTTCCCTTCAAGTGCACTATGTACGAGTACAATAAATCTCTTTCCATCCAATGCTTCGAATTTATATTTATTATATATATTTATCCCTATTATAATGAACTCACAATAAAATAATAACTAATATATACATTTTCAACAAGCGCATGTATAAATATATTAAGCTAAAAAACGACATATCCGTTAATTATAGTATCTTTTATATATTGTATTATTTATTTATATTTGACTTGATTTTTTCTGCCTTTCTCTTTACTAAATTTGCAATCAAAGACCGTTAAACACGTCACTTTATAACGATGTATTGTAATTCAATTAGTAAATAATTGTGTATTTTTTTAATTTATAATCTTCTCTAATATTATAAAGTTTTTATTTAATTATTGTATCTACTTTGTACACAAAAAGAGTAGTAAGTTGTAGACGTTTGGCCCTCCAACAGACTTCACGTCTCTCTTTGTTTTCTACCGTCTGTAAAATGGAGAGTGTTCCAAGAAACAGTTCAATATTGTGCCGTTCCGCGTTCGCCTCTTTCTACAATTGCAATCTCTCCTTCGACTGGGTGATCATCCTTGCTTCCCCAGCTTCTACGCTCATGTACGCAAAAAATTTCAAAAACGTTTCTCTCGCGCACTCTATGAGATTTGACATAGCTCCCGGCTGAAGTTTTCGACAGCTTTATGATTGATTGATGATATGAGTTTTTTTTAAAGTGATGTAAAATTCCTCAAAACCGAAAACACGTTGTTAACACCTCTGATGGTGTAAATGCCTATTGGCGAATAACCATGAATTTTCCAACATGTGGTCCGTTAGCCCGCGATCTCATCTCCAGTAATAATAAGATGAACTTATGCTCTCAAGGAGGCGCAACCTAGTACATCCTTTCATGTTTCAACAACGAAATTAAGTAATACTAGTAAGCAAGTATACAGGAGCTGAGAATTACTAATTAAAAATATTTCATCGCTTACTTGTGAGTATATTATTATGTTCACAAACAATCAGGCTTAGATCTATTTTGTAATAAGCTCTGTGATTATTGCAGCTTGAATTCAATGATGTAAGTGGGGTATACTTTTATTTATGATTATCTGCAACACATTAATTACTTAAAATATTAATTAAAAGCTGCCTATGATATTAGAAATGGTAGAGGAAATGTATATTATTCATCACAGGCGTGGACATGACAAATCTGAAGCAAACTTTGCGAATGTGAAAATATAATTTCCGTGAGCAACATGAGGTAAATGAAAACCATTTTGATAATATAATTAACGTCCCAATTAAATTTCCTTAAACTTACAATATGAAAAAATATTGGTATACTCTACGTTTTATAAAAATATTATTTAAAACAAAATACTGAAATTGAAATTTATTGATTAGTTTTTTAACATTCCCTTTTATCTCGGGTGCTTAGATGTATATTAGAAAACCCACATACATAAAATGACGCTTGAAATTGTTAAATTTTGACGGGAACTGTGAAGAATCTTGTACACGAAAAATCTTGAATTTGGACCGATTACCATCTCATGTCGGTTTACAGATGAGTCTTGTCTAGATTACAAGCATAAATTTATATGTGAGATTGAACAAAAAAATCATCATTGTCTCAATGTAACCGAGATTTAACACTGGAATAGTTCTCAGTGTTAAATCTCGCATATATGTGGAGCGTTCACTTTCCTCTTAGGTTTAAAAATCATATTTAATATTTTTTTGATGTTTTGAGTATAACTAACATTTAAAAAAATCGTAATATTAAACTATAAACTAGCTGTGCCTGCGATGTTGTGCTCGTGGAATTTGTTTTCAAAACCCCCCGATTTTGCAACATTCTTCATTGGTGCTCCGCTCCTATTGGTCTTACTGTGATGATATATAGCCTTCTTCGATAAATGGGCTATCTAACACTGAAAGAATTTTTCGAATGAGACCAGTACACAAACAACAAACAAACTCTTCAGCTTTATAAATTAGTATAAGATATTAATTCGTAATATCAATATATGATAAACAAAATGGCATTTATTTTTGGGACGGTCATAAACGACCTTAACGTTCAGTCGTTTTGCTTTCCTAACGTACTTCACGACGTACAGCCGCTACTTCATGGAACTGCAGGTTGAAATCTGTGGCGCTTGTATATCCAGGCTCTTCTTATCAAGCCACATGTCCAATGACAAAAGTAGCAATAAAATTGCAGATAAGATACATTTTTTGATATTCGCTTATTTATTTAAATACATTGGAAACAATATTAACAGCTTATAGTAAGATCTTATCATAACAGGAAGACAACAATTCCTAATATATGGCTGAAATATTGTTAACGAATGTCCCATGTAAGTTCAACAGACTATCTGGTGATATCGGCGAGAAAGCAAGATTCAGGCGCCGACCATAACGGTATCCCGCTGGCGGCTTTGCACACAAATTAATGGTTGCCGCTCAAGGCCGCCTACAAGTAATCGACATAGATAGATCGGTTTGTCGACTATGAGAACAAGGCGCCTTCCAAGTGATGGTCAAAAATGAGGGCGAGAAAGCGGTCTTAACGCAAGCACTCGCGAACACCGCCAATGGCGGTTCTCCCGTTGCGCCTGCTGTGGCCGCCGCCGTTACTAAAATGAAAGTGTACGCGATACCATACGCTGATTGTTGATGACGGCCAAAATCTAATTAAGCTTTTTACGTACTGCTATAATAAAAACTGCTTTAATAATCATTGCCAAGCACTCTTGATCCGGCGAAGACATATTACTTAAACGCGAAAAACCCGTGTATGTAACCCTAAATAACTTCACGAGTAGAATTACGGAAATGAATGTATGTACTTGATGGAAAATGAATCCATTCTTGTCGTTAAAAATTTCAAAAATTTCTTAGTCTTTCTGTCTTTATTATCTTTAATAAACCAAAAACAACGCATTCATGTTCACCCTGAATTCTATTTTAAACATTATAAACGTATTTTACATAAGAGTATCAATAACGGCAACCTTAAACTTATTACCATATCTATCGTTATTTATGATTAAGATGTTATGACGATTATCATCAGAAAAAGCTTATAGAAACTTAGTGTAATAAAAAAAAGATAGTTCATTGAAATTGGATAGCCTCATTACATTTTGGGAACACATCAATATTTATGCATTAACAACTTTAAGTTACTCAAATTTATTCTATAGCTGCTATACTCAACTTGAGGACCGCAGAGCTTTAGTCAGTGGCCCGCTTGGCGTACTACATAGTTGTATAATATAACGGATTTACATTAGTATCTACCATTTCTAGTGTTGCAAAAGTATTGACTTTAAACGACTGTAAACAATTCCCATCAGGTGGGCTGCAAGTCTGTTTGTTGTACTCTAATACATAACGAAAAAACACCAAAATAAAGTTGCGGTCTCGGCACCTTATCTTATATGTACGTCTATGTAACCCTTATAAAAAAGGGTAGAAAATGGCTATACTATAGGCAATCATTTCAAAAATTTGAAAAACGATTATGTGATAACCATTACAATACAATAAAACATCTGAAAGTTTTAGAACAAAACCTTCTCACTTTTAATTCGGGATATTGATCACTACGTTAAGTTGTTTTTTTAAAACAAAAAAACTTTATTTCTCTCTTGATATTATATACTCTAACAAAAAAACTAGGAAAAACTAGCCTTTTCTATAACAATTTGTATGTATTGTACATACAGATCTATATCAAATAGATACCTACTATCAAACTCTCACCATTTACGTGAAAGAACACTTGAAACCGTACCAGAAAGACTTACAAACTTCGCTGAGAGGGACCGGACAACTAATTAAAAACACTTATCATTGAATGAGATATATGGACCATAGTTCGGCGCTCCATTCACTATTTCGATGTCATTAAATCGAATTTGTCGAGCACAAAGGTGGAAGTCGGTCTGGGTGCTCAGTTTTTTCACCGCTGTACTGTTAGCCGAGTTTCGGCCGCCCCGGCAGCGGCTAACCTTGATACTTTCAGTTACGACGTCTAAAGTCTATTTCGCCCTCCTCTTGTTACCACTGTCATCTTATTGTGGCCGAATTGACTGACAAAAAATATCAATCAAAATTCTAGCACAAAAGCCCGCGGCACTAGCGCTGTCTCTTGGGCGACGGATAAACAACAAATACTAAAGCATTCTAACAACGTCGTTTTTCTAATGCCTTTTATGGGTCGTGATCTCTATAATTTTTGTACAGCGCCAGAATTTTATTTGAGTTTATTTAATATCATTATTATTCATTCGCTCACAAGTTCCCAGACATTAACTTACATAGCAAAGACGTTACCTAATAGTAATATCGCTCTATTTAATGAAGGTGAAAAGAGGATACTACAATCGTTATAACATCGTTTTTAGATTATTCTGCGATCATAAGAACTATGAAGTAAGAAACGAGCTGTAACGCGCGACGTGCAAGTTCAGTGACTCCGCCTTCCCTTCGGGATTGGCAAGAAGCTGTTCTCGCACTCCCGGAACCTGTTTGCACATCCCAATAAAGTCCACGCAGCGATTTCGGTCGCCAATTAGACGTACCTGCATCCACGCCGGAATCTGAATTAATGAGGTATGTGAATTTGAATGCATGGCCACCATCGCAATTTTTCTCTGTTACATAACAATTAAGCAGTGAGCTGGAGCTTAACGCGACGCGGGCGCCCGCCGCACGGGGTCATTGGCAACGCGGCCAAGAGCTGCCAGTTTAGGTTCAAGGGTACTTGAGACAAGCCTACATGCCAAACTATTAAAACAATCAAATTTTGCATGGTTTTATTCTCAATTACCGTTACTTGTTTTTATTTAAAGCGATTTGTAAAATAAATATTTGATATAGTTTATATACTTAGATAATAGTTATTAATATTGTAACTTAAACTACAGTCACAGCCACAATAAATATGTATAAACTTTTTCACATTTTATACGATATTCGATGAAAAGGTAAATATCATCGCTCTTATTATAAGTAGACTTTAAACTAGTATGACATATGAAAGTGTAAAAACCCAACACTCTGAATTGACGGTGCAATTGATTGAGTGAAATGACTAAACGTGGGCATTGAGACGAATATCGAGTTCTCCACTCTCTACAGTCGACCTAAGTACAATATTGAAATTCACATCCGTAGAATTTTGATTAATGAAAGTTCAGTAATTATAATTAATTTTATAGGTTAGAAGTTAAAAAAGAATCTTAATGGGTACTGTACTCATTACGAGATATACAGGAATGGCATAATTTGACGAGCGTTCTATGTAGATATACATATGTATATTTCTATCTATTTCTAAAAAAACTCACGTCCAATTATTTAAAATAATCGACAGTCTACGTTATCCTGTGATTAAATATTTATATCGACGATTAAAATTTAATTTTAAAGTTATAACCGACCGCTCTTTTTGATTGTCCATAAAATTCAAAATTACCAAAACGGTAACATTATGCAGATTAAAATAATTTTTCTTAGGTTCATTTCTGAACTTGGAATTTATAGGCAATAAGCAATTGAGTTCGTCAAAAACACAGAATTGAGCGTGTATGAACGTCAACACGCCCGTTAACTTTATATTTATATCTATGCATATGTATGTCTAGACATATCTACATACGCCGTGAATGAAATATAATTTACAGAAAATGCTTCCTATCTACGTGGAAAATGAATTCTCCTAGTATCGATTGTAGGTATTGTCTTTCTATACCAAAACGCAAGAAAAATTATTCGTGGTACCTTCTAGTACTGTTGGTATTAGGGGCTAATTCAGATTTACAATACAAATACTCTTTATTATAAACAATTATAAAGAAGTAAGACGGTTACTTGTCTTAAATACTATAAAGTAGTAATGTGCGGCTATTTTTAGAGTGCGATTTTGATTCCTATTGTTAGATAGAATAATATTTCTAAATTAGAATCATTAATTGATGACGTATAGATAATGTAATTATTATAACAAACAACACCACAAATTATGATTTTATTTACAAAGTAAGCTAAGGAGAGTAAAGTATCATGTTTTAAACAATTTAGCATGTAAGGTAATAAATACTTTGTAAATGATGCACGACTATGACGCAATGTCCGTGGAAGCTCATCACGAACTGCCCATGCTAGTGCCTTGCAATTCTTTAAGTTTTGCCTATAAATAACTATTAATAGATGCCGACCACGAAAAGCAATCTCACAGGATGGCAGTTAAGAGCCCTCAGCTTATTTTATAACGTAACTCATTAATAAGTTAAAAGACAAAACGGGGAGAAATGCATCGAGCGGCAGGCTGCATAGGGTTCGTTCTTGAATATTAGAGTAGGAGACGAGGGGCTTGACAACATTGTACAATTATTGCTAATCACTTATATGAGATAATACACTCTTTTATATTTTGTCGTTATACGCATCATCGATCAAGAAGATAATTTTTTATTTTAAGCTTAAAAGTAGCTATTGTAAACCTGTTTCCCTTTTCTATACATTTTTTTACAGACTTTATATCATAGGTCGTCAAGATAAAAAAAAGAAAAGAGTGCGTGTAACGTTCACACGCGATTGAAGTAAAACTTTTTTACTAAAATTTTTTCAACTTTTTTTTCAAAGTTTATTGATTGGTTTGTTTATAAACTATCTATTGACAAAAAATATTTGAAAACCGGATGGTACGCCATATTGCCGTAACGGACTTCCGTTGCATTGTCGTCCAGTTACCTCCTAGTCGCGCCTAAAGAAGTTTTACTTCAAAAACAACAAAACTCACCTTCAAATGTGTACTATAACTATGGAGATATATTGTAAAATATCTTTGTTATTTGTAATACCTACGTTTTGACATCGGTACAGCGAGAGTCAGTATTGTTGATAAACCAATGCAATCTCCTAAATTATTTAAGGCTTGTGTTTAAACGCCTACCAGAAATACACCTATTTTACTACCAATAAATTCGAAACACCTGCCAGAATGGATAAATGATCACCATTGTGTTTCCAGAAGTATTGTAGAAATGAAGCTATTTTCCTTTTAATGCCATAAAAATATATAAACGCCTTTAAAGCTAATTTCAGACCAAATATTTTACATTATCGCTAAGTAGATATTACCAATATTTTGTTTCTCCACTTCCAATTTAGTAATTTTTGCTGAGGCAAAAAAGCAAATGGTCGAACGTACAATTATTTTTAATACCAAATATAATATTGCGTTGTTTTTCACTAATATTTCACTTATATATAAGATAAGTGAATGGTTACCAGTCGGTTCTGGCTGGTCTCGGTCGCTTTGGTCTACACAAAACCTAACCTAACCGACTGTTTAAAACTCCACATATTTAAATTTTCGGATACATGCAGTCTCCTATTTAAATAAATCCCGTCAAAAAACGTAAAAAAACGTCTCGGCGACGAAATTACCAGATCATTGTCGTGAATTTCAAACTTCGATAATTAATTGAATATGTATTTTTTCCACTCTTGGATTCAGGTTGGATAATTTGATTACACTTAAACTATTTAGAATTGTAATTTTCGGTTTGAATGTTAGTGTTTTAGTAAAACAATATTTGGTGAGCATTTATCCATTTTGATAAGCAAAAAGAATTTAAATACAAAACGTACAATTATTCTGATGAGTGTATATTTATTTTGGAACGTAAAACATTGTTTTTAGGCACCTCGGTATAGAGTGGATTAAATTTATATGAAGTAATATATTTTATTTGGTGCTTAGTCTAAGGGACAAAAAATATTTTTGGTGAGCATTTAAATTGTACCCATTATTTAATACTGACTTCTTAGATTATATACTTGTCCAAAGACTGACTTGATGCAACACGTATCACTAATATTTTTGCACAAGCAAAATCATAGCAAGCATAATCAATAGTTATCATTTGGGCAATTTTTTAAAAGCAAAAGTTTCAAGGACTACGCAAACTATTTTTCCGTAAATGAGGTAGACTTCCTTCTACACGTTTACGAGTATTTTCCTGCCTTATAAATACCAGGTAAAAAAGTAATTATTTATATCGTTACCTTATATTACTCATTCATGTGTTTATACCTAAATGCGTAAGAACGTCAAAATGTCTGAAACAGGCAAAGTGTATAAGACTTCTCCATTAACTTTGAAATTCCTTAAGAACCAACTTTATCCCTAAGTGCTTTCGTAATGATAAAACTTTTCTACAATATAAAAAATTATAAAAGAGCCGTTGTTATACCTTAAACACATTTTACAAAAAAATATCAACTTCAGCCTCAGATGAATGGAAATATGTATCCAGTGGAAACTGTTCCACTTGTATCCGTAGGTACTAGTTTCTGTACTTATTCGATTATTTCATACTAACCAAGTGTTTGTAATGCATTGCGATGCAATTGGCATCCTGTTCCAAAATCGTCGGTAATCAACTTTTTTTCTATTTTTTTTTTCAAATATCGGTTCTTTTAGTTTAAAAACCACGTTAGTAGTTAAAAGGCCTTTGAGTAAGCGATGAGCTACGCAACGAACGACATTTCGGAGGCTAGCTATGAGAGAGACGACTGTCGCGTCGCTCACAGCGACAAAGACGTGGCCGGGTAGTTAGATTCATTATAAAAAATTAAAACGGCATATTTTAATACGAATTTCGCTTATGCACCGCATACTAATTTTGCTTGTTGTGACTATTGAAAAAAGATTTCGAAATTTATTTCGGGAAAAATATCATAAAAAAATTAAGGAAAAGTAATTTCAGACACTTTTATGCAGGTACCATAAAAGTGTCTGAAATTATGAAATTCAACCTAAGCTATCCCTTGCCTTTACAGAAATTTCTGGATTTTATATTTTATTTGGTACTTGGGTAGATAGGTACTTTACTTATATAAAACTACTAAGCTCATCCCTATCCATAGGTTGTTATTTAACAAATCTATTTTACCTTTTCGTCCCTAAATCGCTGAACGCATCATAATGTAATTTAGTCAAGAGCGTTTCAGGATTTCAGTTGCATTTTTACTTCAAACAGAAATAATATGCAGATAAAGTCGTGGCAAAGAGCTAGTCTCTATAATATTTTATTTGCCAGTTGTTCAATGTTCGATGTAGGGAAGGAATACTAGTCAGAGAATATTGCGTTTCTCATACAGTAAATTAAAAAAAATGAAAAGTTTATTATATTCATTATATTATTGAAGTGAAACTTCTTTAGAATCGTTGTGATTTGAAACTCGATCAAACGAAAAAGCGATACTTAAAAGAGATAAGTACATAAACCTATAAGACTAAGCCTTCGAGAGAATGAGACGCGACTGTTAAATTGTGCAGCACAGATTAAAGAGTCAGTAAGATCGATCATTAAACATAGGTCCAATTTGAACCAAAATGAAGCTAATAATAATCTTTTTTAGACTAAAACAGTGTAAACTTGAAGTGATACTTAAGAAGTTTATTTAGAATTATAATATATTGACGGATGTGGGCTAAACGAATTATATTAATAAAAATTAGAGAACAATTATCTGTGAGTATATTCTTTGAAGTTTCTCTTCTACTGCGAGTGAACTGTACATACATATATTTTTTTTATAGATAAAGACCTGGGCTTATTATCAAAAATATAACAAAACAATCTTAACCTTCCTAAATATATAGCAGAACATACAGGGTTAAACAGTTTCTTATTTGCTTTTAACAATGTTAACTATAATTGCGCGACTAATCTTTTTTTCATAGGAATCAACATCAAGGCATGTTAATGAAGGGTAAAAGCAATAGACTTAGTAAGCTTGTATAATATTACCTCATGCCGTCATTTGTTTTTTAAAATCGTGTCCGCCGAGGCCTTCCTCGCGCGGATTCGATCACAAAAACCACCAAAATGCTTACCGGATGAGCTAACCCGCCCCGTCCCAGCGCACGACTCATTGATTACCATGTAAAAAATTCAATCATCGACCAAAATTAATAATTCTAACAGCAACGAATTTTTACATTCCAACAAAATATCCTTTGCGCGTAATACACAAAACCGCGGAACTTGAAATTGCGCATAAAATAATAAATCTCTTTAGTCATCGGTTATTATTTTTATTAATTTTAATTTAAGAAAACGAAACAAAAACAAATGTTTTCCGATCATTCTGATGATTAATCGAAAATACTTAATGCGTAAAAAAATCGTATATTATTACTTTTGTTTTTCTGCCGCAATGGGTTTAGATTGAACCCTAGAAATGACCGCAGAGATGATTCATAAAACCATTGTGCGATATTTGTGATGTAGACAGAAAACGGATGTTGTTTAAACAGGTAAGCTGATGTCAACAGCTATGACGTCCATGAAAAGTTTAATCTTATTATAAAAAAGCTCATAATTTTTATAATAATGGAAAATCTAGAAAAATATAATGAGACGCTGGTGAATAATAGATTTATAATTATGCAATAAATTTGCGAAACGGCGTCATTTATCGATCGCCGCCAAGGAACTGGTATTAACTGTTAGAAAAAAGCTGTCAATGCAAATATAGACGAAGTGTTGATACGAAAAGCAAAAGATCAGATATAAAGTATAAAAATGGTATTATTATTAAGTCTATATTTTTAATAGAATTTATTGATAATGAACTAGGTAGCTTCCTATAAAGAAACACCTTACGGATGATTATCTTAATATTTGTCACCTTTGAAATTTACTTTTATTGGTCTATAATTCGGGGAACATATAATATTAACGTTACCATTCAATGAGGCAACGCGGCCAGCCTTTGGGAAACGCTGACAGTAGAGCGTACTGGGACTAACTTTCCAACTTTAATTAAATTTTTATTTGGATTATATATATATATATACCTTCTTCATCATTTCTAGAATTTACTTTTGGTTTGTTCCTTTTTAGTCTTCATTGTCTTTTTTTTTTTTTAAGTATTGGTCTGCACGATTTGTGCATCTATTCAATGTCAAGTATTTATTATAGTATTAAAGTTTTAAAATAATCTTCAAGCAAATCCCTCAGTCAAATTATAGGTATTTGTCAGATGCCAAACGAAAGAGCTCTTCTGATTACTCGCAATACCACATATCAAACCTATTAGGACATCAACATTTGTAAATCGTTAAATGTTTCTTTTTCTTTGTTTTTCTACCTGTCATTATGGTTTTCAATAATAATGCATTACACGCTACATTTTTCTTTAATTTAATTTAATATTAAATACACATACTTTTTATACAACTATTATTCACTTACTGACGAAGACAACTAGCAAGTGAGTGTCTACATTTTGCGGTATTCACAGTTAAAAAGGTAAGATCGAGAAAAAAGTCAGTAAAGATGTAACTATTGTATAATTTTATACACTCCTGTAGGCATTAGTAATAACTGATAAGTTATTAAAAAGTAATCATAAGTTAGTTTCCACTTACAAGTTTTAAAGTAAAATTTCTAAATATATAGATAGTAAGATAAACCTGTAGTAGAAAAATAATTTTCATTGTATCCTGTAGTTAAGTAAGAAATATATTAGAAATAAAAAACATAATAGATTAAGAAACAAATGTATTAGTAAAAGAGATTTTAAAAAAGAAAAGAGAAAAAAATAAAAAGACTTTCCTGCCTTAAGAAAGAGGAGAGGCGATATAAAAAAAACTACTTTACACTTTTCATACTAGCACTAGAGTTTACCGCGTGAAAAAGTCTGAGTAGTAAGTAGCTCTATGTTACGTATACACAAACTTAATTTGGTGTTTTAACTTAAAACTTTACTGTTTCTTGTCCCTAAACTAAGTCCCGCTCCCGGAAAAATTCATGCTAGATTCTCGGGACAAACAGACAAGAAATCTAAAAGAAATTACATCGTGTTCTCCGTAGTTTTTATAGACTATTCCAGTTTCTTTTAAATAGCTACAATATACAGACACCGCATATTTAGTATTTTGTAATATTATAGATAGATTTATTTATTTAGGTCAACCAAAATCTTTCTCGATCTAATAGACTACGGAGGCGGCCGGTATAAATTATTTTTCTCTGCAACTTATATTCATTATTTTTGATTGATGCCATAAGGTTTATGATGAGGGCACACATGCGGAAGATCAGTGTTATGCAAATAAGGGATCCATCAATGGAGCTTTATACATCGGGATGCCGCGACTAGTGTAGGTACAGTTATCCCCATAAACTGGCGTCGTAACATTAAATTAGCTAATAAACTTGTAATCAATTAAATGTGGTCACAACTCTAGTGTTATTTAACTCTACGAGCTAGGGTAGTTTCAATAAAAATTCAAACAGTTTCCATTCTTTTTTAAATACCGACTTCTGTTCTGTTCTGATTGTTCAAAGTGTTTTACTGCTTGTATCACTAGAACCCACACTTTCTGATTTCCTTTCTTTGTTTCAAACAGGCAGACTGCCCAGCTCATGGAAAATGGTTATCGTCGCCTATAGACGTTAACAAGACCGAGGGTGAAGCCAATACCTTGTCAGCCTTTAGGATGGTATCAAAAAAATGTAATAAGCGGAGAGAAGGTCCCCATACGATGGCCCCCTCACTCTACGCACGAAACACAATTAGCACAAGGCTAACCGCTTCACGACGATATTCCGTGAAAGCGTAGTATTTTTTATTTTTTATTTTATTGCACCGATCGAGCCGACCTTAAGAGTTGTGATCATTATAATGATTTCAGCATGGCTCCGCCATGTAACAAGCTTTCAATATATATTTTGGTCTAAGTTTTTCTTACTTTGCCGTTTGACATTCCTGCACAGAAATGGATCCTTACAAGCTACACTATGATTTGGTGTATATAATACAGGTTTGTTTTTGTTTTAAAACCAGCTGAATCGCTTCGTGATAAGGGTAATTTTTCAAAATTCTACTAATGACACTTCTTTTTTTGTCAAAATCGACCTCGAGACTGCGTAGAGAGTTTTTCACTATATCATTTTAAGATTTGGCCCTAATGGACTAAGAGCCGGTGATCGCCAGACCTACCAAATAGTATAAAGGCTAAAAAAGTTTCTGTGCAAGTATCCTACAGCAGGTAAGAAGGTTTGGATATTATGAATCTCGAACCGTGGTGGCTTTGACAGATAACAGGCAGCAAAGGTGAGCATAATTGCTGCCCAAAAACATTATAGCATAATGCGCAATTTTTTAGTATATTCTACAGGATACTATTAGAATATCATACCATCCGTTGCCAGACACTTTGTAGGGTGGCAACCCCCTGCCAGACGCCTTTAAAGTTTAATAAATAATAATTCTACTTACGTCATAATATAAAATCTGAGTTAATATATGTTACTTGGTCAACTATTCAAAGATGTTTCCCAAATGGCCAGACAGTTTCAAAAGTTCTAACACTCTCCCAGACATAGTTGAAGGTCAGTTGTAGGAGCGAGCGCAGAGGCGAATTTTCACTACTGTATTTATTCCCTGAATCATTGCACTCAATTCCGTGTCGTTGTCTTAGAAACTTACTTTTTTTAAATAAACGGATAAAAGTAAACGTATCTTTATGGATGCATTTGAATTGGTTAAAATATTTGTTAGATTAAATACAAATTCGACTAATTTGCTACATTAAATACAACACTCATTGACACTTGATATCTTTGACTTCCGGGAACTGACGACGACTAATTATTAAAGAAATTACCGCGCTTAAAACCGTTAAAACATAGTTTTATTATGTATACAAGTCGCGAAAATTTAATAAAATATTAAATTCAATTCATTTAGAATAACGCGTTTCCAAATTCCTTATTCCTTGTGAAAAAAATGTTTTTCTTGAGTCTCGAAAAACTCCTTTACGGCAGCCATAACCGCGTCACTACCTTGAAATTTAGTTCCACAATAATCACACTTGGAGCTAAGTCTGGAGATATGCTGCGTGATCAAGGAGAATGAAGCCAGCACAGTGGATTACGTTGACCGCAATCTCACTCACAATTAAATTTGCAGGATAAGGTCCAATAATCGTCTGGCCCTTTGGCAAGTAATCAATAAAAAGTATTCCTTCACTGTATGGCCATAACTTTGCCAGCGGTAGGAGTAACTCAAAATATCTTAATGGATGGAGAGGATGGTCGTTTGCAACACATGCTTTGTCTCTTAGTTTCAGGGTCGAAATGGTGGACCCACGTTTCATCTATGGTGATAAGGCGACGGCAAAAATTTCGAGATCACCCTTTGAAATTTTCAAACCCCGCTTTTTGTTTTACGTCGGATAAAATTCGTATCACTCATGTTGCCGACACTTTTTTGAACCCCAGAGAACAAATTGAAATGGATTGAACGCCACCAAAAGCGCTACCAATAGAAATCTTTAGGGTATCAGCTATATGTTTTATAGTTAACCTGCTAGATATAAAAACCGTATGTAAAGAAGTAGTTTATTCTGACGTGTTGTATCTTTTGTATAATATATATATAAGTAAGTAAACTTACGTGACGACTGACGAATAACAATTGGACGAGGAAATTCGACCACAACGTTGCGGCAATGAAAAAGCCGCAAAGAGAAAGAACAATGTCCATTTTGGTCCACTTACAACTCTTAAAGTGATACCGGCAGAGTAAGCAATACAGTTTTAAGATGAATTTAAACTGTAATTCTTGTACCCAGTTCTACATTTACCTTAGGTTTGGTTTTTTGTGGTCAACCCTATGTTAAGATGGGCACTCATAGCTGAAGTTAAAACGACTTTTCAAAAATTTATGCGACATATTTTTCGCCATGATGCATTATGGATATGCCAAACATGAGTACTGTTGGGTATAATTAGGAAGTTGCTGTTTAATTCGAGATCCAGTAACTCAAACTTATTATAAGAGTGAAAAGTGTTAATTTATTTGTTGTTTATATACCTACTTATAAAGAATCTGGGATACAATATTCTCTTGATAATCCATAGACATCGTCCCCATTTTTGAGTGGATAACTATACCCACCACACTTCTTTCATCCCGAGATGTTTTCATGCACAATCGGCACAAAGATTGTACACATTAGAAAAACTTCCTAAGTGGTGCACGCTTTTCTATCATAATTCGTACTCGTGTCAATTATCATTAAAATTTGGTGTAATTATGTATTATCTACAACCAGGATGGATTTGGAAACTTTTTATCGAAGTAAGTGGCGTAGTAGTAGGTATCCGTAAAAAATTTAACTATTTACACAATAGTGGTTGCGTAAAAGATCCGGTAATATATAACGATAGGTTACAGAAACAACGTAGAAACAATCAAATAAAAAGTTATTGAGCTTGTCGTTTAAGTTACTCACAATCCCATAGAAAAGACCGATCAAAATTGCATTAATATATACCTACATTACACTGAATCTCCATTCTAACTTGTACTGCGTAATATATAAATTCCTACAGGTGTAATAAAACCCACGTTCATAATTCATATCTAATACCTCTCCCATTAATTGCGATGTTGGTCCAATAAAAAATTCATAGCACCTATGCATTTAATTATAGCTTTCGTAAGTTCAAACCGTTAGATTATAATTTATTGGGAAACTGTTGTAATTCGTACATGGAAGTTAAGTAACAATTTTATCTAACACTGTTATATGATATTAAATAATATAAATATTAATATGATATCAAATTATAGTGTAGCTGCATAACAGTATACATACCGAGAAAAGCCGACTTGCCTCAGATAGAACAGAATGTTCTTAATTCTTACCCCTGATAATGGCCATCTATATGTATTAAGTGAGGCTAAAAAATGTTTTATGTTTTTAGAATTGTGTACTTAGCTAATTTAGTTCTTATTAAGAGCACTGTAATAATTGTATTTGTTACTTGTAATTTATATTATGTAATATGCTTGATTAGTTAAGCTATTTGACAACCACCTTACGGTTAGCCATCGCTTGATATGCATTGCAATCGCAATTGAATTGCAATGCATTTGTAAGGCTAATGTCGAGCATAGTGTCATAGTAAATGTTTGTTGAAAGTGTGGTGATTTGTATATAAAACACAAGATAAGAATAACTTATGGCTCCCTGTCGAAATGTAGGGCTTGGGGCTTTTTCAGTAAGAAATAAAGAAAGAAAAATTGTTATTTCCAATAGCGACACACAATACAATATAGTAACTTTTTTATAGGCGATTTTTATTTTTGTTAGTATTTCTCTTCTATGCTATTGATTTTTTGGGAATAGCTACTTGACAGTCTATCATCTGGCGACTCGCCATCACTTCATTAGAGTCACAACCGACGCAGCCGCTTACAACTTATCCATACTAATATATAAAGCTGAAGAGTTTGATAGTTTGTTTGCTTGAACGCGCTAATCTCAGGAACTACTGTTCAAATTTGAAAAATTCTTTCAGTGTTAGGTAGCCCATTTATCGAGGAAGGCTATAGGCTATATATCATCACGCTAAGACGAATAGGAGCGGAGCACCAGTGAAGAATGTTTCAAAATTGGGGGGTTAAGTAACTTACTTTTTTTAACTATTTCACGCGGACGAAGTCGCGGGCAGAAGCTAGTATTATGATAATATTATCTTTTAATAGTCTCCCGGCGACTATACGCTATGATAACTGGGTACCTAACGGCCTTTATAATACTTCTTGAACTATATATAATCTAAGTTATTAGCATGTTATTAGCAAATAGAGGTAACATTTAGCAATAACTTATTACTAGTACACGCGCCTAGTTCGTTTTAAGAAAATATTTTTTCCTTTATAGCCCCTAGTTTGTTAAAGACTAAATTAACCTTCAAGAAATATTACTTGTTGTCTGCGCCCGAGTATTCTTGCAAAATGGAATTTGATATTTATTTGCTTGTTCAAATACAACGGAAAAACTGCTTCATTTAAATACCGTTTTGGAATAGACGACACAGACATATAAATTTATATTTTTAATGAGTAACTTAAACTGAAAAAACGGGGATTACTGTTCGTTTCTATTATTTTTATATTATAAACCTTGGGTATGTTTAACAATAAGAATTCGGAAGTAGTAAATTTAAGAGGAAAGCCAAACAATTATTATTAACGCGGTCGCATCGATACTTGTATATCCCGTAAGTAGGTACGCTATATAATTATCATTCACTAAAAATTAAACATATAAACAACTAGATATTAAAAGCTTATCTCGGAAATTGGATAGGCAGGTTAATATTTAAATCTTTAACAGTACTTTTAACTGCTTGAAAAGAAAATAATACTTTTTACTAGTCATTGATCAATGCGTAGGTATTTATTAATTTTTTTGAGGCGAGGGAAAATGCTACTGATTTACGCAGACTGGGTCGTTGCCAGGAAACGGACCAACGTCGGTCGGGGGCGGCATCACTGCAGAAATAGTACGCTTTTAGCAGTAATCCACCCGCAATCGACTCAGCTAGTGTGGAAAGACTCAGAGGAAGCTGCACGGGCAGCAACCCCACAATACCACAATACCCACTAAAAACCCCCTCCTCCCTGTTGACCCTGCGCTTTGTTGTGTAGGAAAGGCAGAGACTTAGAACAGAGTTACGCCCAGCCGATCCAGCGCAATAAAGTGCATGGAATGTGCCCCGGGAGAACACACCCCACTTCGTTGTACGGGGGTCGATAATGCGTAGGTATGTACCAACTGCAAGTTGTCTAGTTCTTTTTCGATCAACTGATGGTACTATCATCTTTATTTTATCTCGAACTCAATATGAATACTATCGCAGTTAAGTTAGTTTAGCTTCAGGAGAACTACACTACACCAGAATAGTATTCATTAAATCAATTTATCTTACATGTACCTACTATTTCATACCACGCCTGTAAATACATACTGGTAGATTGTACTCCATTTCTTTTCATTCCACTTCACAATCTTCTTATCACATATACACTTATCAAATAATATATACTTACTTTTCTTAAACAAATTTCATAAATTAGGTATCTGTGTATGCAAATAGGCCAATATACCTAAAATTACGTAGTTAGTAATTTGGTAAATATTTGTGCGATTTTATTTTTACGTCGCATTTCGGTCAACTATCAACTTAATAATAAAATATAATACATAAAGGTACTTATCTGGGTCCATTAAAAACATAAAGCAAGGAGTATGTATAAGTTATCATAATTGCATTCATCTTGTAGTTATTTTTAATAAGCTAAGCCAGCGCCTAAAGCGAGATGCGCACGGTAAATAAGTATAACGGTGCTTTTACAACCGCCATACCGGTGCGGTGCGCGCCTAGCATTGCCTCGGAACATTGCCAATTCCAAGTCTAAGCATCGGAATTTCTCACTTCAAAGAATAAGTATAAATTATTTCATTTAATAATATTAAAGGAACGTATTCAAGATAAAATCAGCACCTATTAATTTCTCAATCAAAAGCTGTCTTTTGACTGTACACTGTATTATTTACTTGTCATTCTAAGCCGTTTAACCTTTGCTTCATTGCCAATGGTGAATTATTATTACCAATTTCTTTTATATATACAACGCATTATTTACGTTTTCCATACAATTAATGAATGCTGTCGAAGTAATTGGCAAAATAATACACAAACATTTTTTTTCTAACCTTAGTCAGCAAATCATCAAAAGGGTTTAATTAGAAATAATATTTAAGTATTGAGCCAGCTTGGTTTTATGAAAACATATTCTCAGACCATTAATTTAATGCTCTAAGTTAGTATTATTAAAATTAAAAGTTGCTTACAACACGAAGTCTCAATCGATATTTTAAGTGTTGTTGTTGAATTTCCAAAAATATAAGTAGGTGAGCCATTCATAATAAAAAAATTACATTATTATAACACACCAAAAAAAATATGTTTTATATTAACACGTTAACGAACCTGCCTAACCTAAGAGTGTAATTTTTACAGTAACGAATTTATCTGCGATTTGGTTTCACTCAAATTTCGACCCAAAAACTCATACAAATTTAACACTTATTTTTCTACGTTAACTTTTGTAAAAGCGAAAAGATGCGCTTACTTACTGCCATAACTTATTGCGACGGCGTGTAAACAATTCCTTGTCAGCATCCGAAAATTTTCCGTGTTCTTCATTTTACTGGAAAATGTTCTAAAAGTATTAGCCTATTGGATCTTTATTCTTTAAATTCGAGCCTACCGGGTACAATTGTGCCTATATATAACATCCGAGTATTTATCTTACACTCCCGGGTAAAGACGCCCAAGCAGAACCCCTTAAACGCACGTAAAAATTTCATTAAAATCGGTCTAATGGTTAACACACGTACACAAGATTTTTATATATAACTAACTGCGCCTCGCGGTCATACCTGCGTGGTGATAAAAAATCGTTACATTTTCACACTATATCTTTATAAATTAAAGCCCCTATGTTTTTCTGATCTGTAAGCTATATAATTGTAAGTTTTATCAAAATCCATTCAGTAGTTTTTGCGTGAAAGAGTAACAAACATACATCCATACATTCGTACAAACTTTCGCGTTTATAATATTTATAGGATACAGGATACATAATATTTATACATACAGACATATAACTATAGTTTAAAAAACGAATATAACAAAACACTGATAGCAAACCGAATTAAAAGGTATAAAATAATTTTAAAGTGTTATGTACATTCTAGAAATCCAGAAGAGGTAGCTGCCGACGGAGTATAGGTGGTAAAGGTCTAATTCGACGGAACTCCAGCCGATAGCAGCACTAAAAAAAGGCCTTGGTCTCCCTTGCAGACCAAGGGAATAACTACAGTAAGCTGATTAACAAAGATATGGGAAAACAAAGTTATGAAGGGAACGTTACGGGGTTATTAAAAATAGGCGGAAAAATCTATAAATGTCAGGTAAAAAGCACCTCAAATAAAATTACAAAACAGAACCAATCCACAAACATGCCAAAATTGTGTTAAGGATGCAGAAGGCTTTCAAAATGCACCTTCTATTGACTCAATAAGAATCATAACAAGATCTGACAACATTTACAGAATAAAACATTTTTATTACAAAGTAGTTAACCCACAAAACGCCAAGAGTATAATAAACTAACAAGATCCATGACCCATGGTAGTCCAAAAACCTAAAAGGTTTACTTGAATATATAGGACAAAATATAATATACAATATTCAACAAACTTTTTTCCAAAATATAGACATTTTTTTATATGCAAAATTTTAATAAAAACGGTTTTTTCTCAAAACTGTCAGTATGTGGGTTGGTTCCATTTTGCATAAGTAGGTCCAAATGTGCATGTATGAAGAGATTATGAAAATAGATGAAGCGAAAATTGTTTGTCAGCATCGTCGCAAGTAGAGATCTCGTCTTTGCTTACCCCCTTTGGAAACAGGCGTGCATAATTATGTATAAAAACCTATAAGTAAATATATATAATAAGAAGATCGAATTTATATATCTATCAAATTTCAAAATCATCCTGGTCAGGATATTAAGACAAAGCTATAAAATATTATTGTCATTACATATGCAAATTATAAATTTAATCAGACATCTGGAAATGACTGAAATAGATGTTAAAGAATCCGCAATATACATGAATACAGGTCATGTTAAAAAAGATGAACTTTAAAAGCACTAAGCAAACCCGTATGGGTCTTTGTTGGCCCTCCTGCGAAACTGCATCTAAACACCTCCGGAAGCCGTAGAATGTTCGGCAGCGGGTGACGACCTTCAATGAATCATTAGTCGTCGACCGCATCAAGGCCGCCAAGATTGGGACGCGCAGCTGTACCGCGCACATTCGTCTCGTTAAACATTCCACCGCTGTCGGCACTTAGCCTCCGGCATGTCCAGTCCGTTGTAATAGAGGCGGGGTGCTAACAAAATCGCTAGGAACGGAGAAAGAATACAATTTCCTGCGGCCGGGCGGCCGGTCGTAAGATGCGACAAAATAACCCACAGCCAGGTGGTAGGTGTTCACGGGCTTCAGGAAGATCGCGCTGGACGAGCTGCAGCGCGCGCACGTGTCGGCGGACGTGCAGCGCTACGTGCTGGCGCGGCTGGAGTGCGAGGCGCGGCTGCGCGGGTATTTTCCCGACTGGATGGCTACTACCCCTGGTCTAGAATATGCCGTCATAATGACCTTTATTAGTGTTCCGACATTAGTGACATTTGTAGCACTTTTGGTGTTACAAATGTCCATAGGCGATGGTGACCGCTTTCCATCAAGTGGGCCGTCTGCCTGTCTACTGAACTCATGCAATGAAAAATCCTGCTACGATCACAGCATTTTGCAAGCCGCATTGCTGCCGCCGGTGCTAGTTTTGGGAGTACACTGCAATCACCGTCAGTACTACAATAGATAGATAGATAGATAGATAGATAACACTTTATTGTACACCATTACAGAAAAACTTACAAACTAGTATTATTATAGTAGGGTACAAAGGGCGGTCTTATCGCTAAAAAGCGATCTCTTCCAGACAACCCGTGGCAAGAATATTCCGATTAGAAGTGGCGATGGTGGTATACATAATTATTATACGATTACTTCAATTTTATTAATAAATATATAACTATACTATATATACAAATATACACATAAGTTATATACATATATAATATATGGCGATAATATGCAGCTATTTAAACATAATAAACATATAGTTATATGCAATATAACATATACTAATTACATAAAATTACATATCATTATATTGCAGATAGAATTTTCTGACTAAGTTCTTAAATATTATTACGGATTTTGCTTGTCTGACAGCAACAGGCAATGAATTCCAAAGTTGGACAGCCTTAACCGTGAAAGAATTATTGAAGAACGTTGTATTATGAATAGGAGTAATAAGTCTATGTTGACTGGAAGGGCGTAAATTGTGAGAGCAAGAAATAAATTCGAAGCGTTCTTTAAGGTACTGTGGAGTAGTAGGGATGAATAAAATACTGTAAAGCAATGAAAGAATATGAGTATTCCGGCGAATACGGATTGGCAGCCACTTGAGCTTTTTTCGAAATTCAGAAACGTGGTCATACTTGCGTAACCCAAATATGAACCTTATGGAAAAGTTTTGGAGTCGCTCAAGTTTATTAAGCTGTTCTTGAGTTAAATCTAGATAGCTGGCGTCGGCATAATCAAGTATGGGCAAAAGTAGTGACTCTGCTAGCTTAATTTTGGTGGCGATGGGCAGGAAGTTTTTCAGCCGCCAGAGTGATCTGGAGGAGAGAAACAACCGCCGACTCAACTCCGTTATATGGGGTCTCCAGGACAGCTCACTATCAAATATAACTCCAAGGTTTCTGACCTTATCACTGATAGGGATAAGTTTCCCATCAAAAAGAAAACTTGGCATAACGGTCCAGTCAACTTTACACAGCATCCGCGAGCTACCGATGATAATTACTTGAGTTTTCTCAGGATTAACAAGAAGTCCATTCGATTTACTCCATTGTAGTATGCGGTCAAAGTCAGAGTTTATCGTTGCGACTGCTTGATTTAGTGTAGCAACCGGTTCCTGCGTGTAAATTTGCAGATCGTCTGCATAGAGGTGATAGGATGAAGTAAGTTCATTGGAAATTGAGTTTATAAAAACAGCGAATAATAAAGGAGATAGTACGCCGCCCTGTGGAACACCGGCAGAGAGATCACACCACGACGAATAGTCGTCATCAACTCGAATGCGCTGCCGGCGTCCATACAGATAACTATGAAACCAGTCGATTACTTCAGGAGATATGTTAATAGAGCGTAGGATGCCGAGTAACACTTCAAAGTCAACATTATTAAAAGCACTGCTGAAATCGAGCAGAGATAGCACAGTTAGCAAGCCATTGTCCATGCCATGCCGGATGTCATCTGTGATTTTAATGAGGGCTGTGGTGGTGCTGTGGCCAGGACGAAAACCAGACTGGTAAGGATTCAAAAGGGAATTACGGTTCAGGAAAACACTTAGCTGCTGATGAACTAAGCGTTCGAGGACTTTGGAAAGGAAAGGAAGTATGGAAATAGGACGAAATTGAGAAAAGGAAGCGGGATTGGGTTTTTTTGGTAGTGGAGTAACCTGGGCTTCCTTCCAGGCAGCTGGGAATACACAGGAGGTTATGGATGTATTAAGGATATGGGTAAGAGTAGGATTAATGACATCCAGTATGGGTAGGATCATGTTGCGACTAATGCTATCACTGCCGACAGCATTAGATGTGATGGATTTTACAGCTTTCTTAACATCACTGTCAGTAAATCGACTAAAAAGAAAAGGAGAATGCTTGGGTGTTGGCTTGGACGAGATTCTTTTCAAAGTTTCAGACTTTATTACTACATCAAAGTCAGAAGTGGTTGAGAAGTGTTGATTTAAATCATCAATATTAAATTTTTGACTGACTGGGTTTTCTGTTTGTTTGCCAATCCCCAAAGAGCGTAGAAATTTCCATACTTTAGCTGGATCATCATTTTGAACTGATTCGTGAATATAACGGCGTTGAGCGTCCCTACACACTCTATTACAGCGATTACGAATGCTCACATAAGCAGCTTTGTTTGCTTCGGTTGGCTTCATTTTATATCGAGTTTTAGCTTTAGATTTCTTATGCATCTGCGATTTAATATCATCGGTAAGCCACGGTGCAGGCAAGTGTTTGACCTTGATACGGCGTAAAGGCGCATGAGTATCATACAGCTTCATCAAAGCAGCATGAAACACATGAACCTTCTCATCAATAGTGAGTGCACTGACCACCCCAGACCAGTCAACTTCCTGAGCGTCTTTAAGTAAGGCATCTAGGCTCATGCCGCCAAAATTACGCTGCAGGATGATTTTGGGCTTAGCTTTCGGCGGATGTAAGTTATATGAGAGAAAAATCATGTCATGATAGGAAAAAGCATCCGCTGAAGATTGACCATAATGAGATACGTGAGGTAGTGATGAAACCATTATTAGGTCGAGAAGAGAAGGGGATGAATTAGGGAAACGATGAGTAGCACTCAGGGGAAGAATATGTATGTTAAGAGATCTTGTTAAAGTTTCTAAAGCAGAAGAACGACGGTCTTGTTTAAGGAGACAAGTGTTGAAATCACCCATGATGATACTATGCGTATATAAAGGAGAAAACTTTTCTAGTAAAGTTTCAAAAGAGGAGAAGTAATTAATGCGAACAGACGATGCGTAAAATACTCCTAGTAAAATTTTGGTATGCGCAAGTTCTACTTCTATAAATAAATACTCACCGTTATCCGGTGTTGGGGGTTGTGAGGATGCACTTAAGATTTTGTATGCTAGATGGGAGCGCAAGTATATAGCAACACCTCCACCACCAGTACCGATACGGTCATTTCTGATTAGACGATATCCTGGCAAAGAGTATGAAGTAGAGGACAGGCAAGGTTTAAGCCAGGATTCCGAAACTAATACAGCGTGCAAATTATTATGACTAAATGACGCCAGCATATCGGGGAAATGAGCTGGAATACTCTGAGCATTTATGTGTGCCACATTGAAATTACGGGAAAGGCGTGAAAATTGATTTTCAATTACTTCTTGCAGTGAAGGTAAATCATGGTTGCTGCCATGTGAACTGTCAGATGAAGACAAACAGGAATGAAAATCTGAGCCAGAATCACTACAACTCTCATAATTATCCATAGAATAAAATAAATACTTTATATAAATAAATTACAATTTCAAATATATAAATAATCAAATATATAACAATACACAAATATTGTTTATAAAAATACAAATCAGTCAGAATGTATCTGCCAGGTGTGCGGATGAGATAGCTGATATGAGTATAACAACTAACAACACAATAATAGCAAAAACAAAACGCAAAAAAAAAGACAGGGGAAAAAAGTAAATTATATGAATGACATTGACAATTGTGACAGAATTACAAGAAAAAGAGACTAAACAAAAAAAAGGTAAACAAACGAACATAATTAAGTTAAAATCAATGTGCGAAAAGTATAAAAGAACGAAACTTATAATAATAATGAGATTTTTTCATACTTTATAAATTACACAACAAGAAATGGAATACAGAACAATTAATAAACGGGAATGTATAGAGTGGAGCGAAATAAAACAAGCAAAAGGCTCGTTTGAGAATCGCTATTTCTTAGCTCCTGCTGTCGGACGACGAGTTTTGGGAACAATATATACAATATATACCTATCTATTTTTAACACGCTTTTATTAGCTTCACCTGTATGTATATATGTATGTATGTTTGTAACCGACCCCTTTGAGCTCAATTTTGTCCTACTTTGAACGATCAGATTTAATTCAAACTTTGCACACAAAGGTCGATGACAATGCAATAATATAGTACCATGGAGCTGATCTGATGATGGAGTGGGAAGGTGGCCATAGGAACTCCTGTACTAAACAAGATAGACCCTTCGTGTTTGGGCTTGTATGTTTATATTGCGTGACAGTGCAATAATATGGTACCATGGAGCTGATCTGATGATGGAGTCGGAAGGTGGCCATAGGAACTCCTGTACTAAACAAGATAGACCCGTCGTGTTTGGGCTCGTATGTTTATATTGTGTGACAGTGCAATAATATGGTACCATGGAGCTGATCTGATGATGGAGTCGGAAGGTGGCCATAGGAACTCCTGTACTAAACAAGATAGACCCGTCGTGTTTGGGCTCGTTTTACTTGTCTTGGCTAGCACTCTGCTGCTACATGATCATCAAAAGCTTGTATTTAAAAACATTTAAAAAAAATCAACTAAAAAATTAAAAATAAATAATACTTTTAAAAAAACAAAAAAAAACACGCTTTCATAAAAAATCCAACTAAAAAACAGAAAATAAAATTTAATAAATTTGGTTTCTGATGAATGGGGTCTTACCATGGAGTGCAAAAAAGGTGTATTCAAAGCGCTTTTTAAGATATTATAATACACCCCACGCTTTTTTACAATAATGTACATTATTTTTTTTACGCTGTATTTAATCAAATTGATTAATTACTTTTTTGCACTCCATGGTAAGACCCCAATCATCAGAAACCAAATTTATTAAATTTTATTTACTGTTTTTTAGTTGGATTTTTTATGAAAGCGTGTTTTTTTTTGTTTTTTTTTACAGGCAGTAAGGTTTGGCTAAAAAGTTATTTTAGCCAAATGGTATAACGTTGGAAGTTCGTCTGCTTCGTTGGAATGCTTGCTTAAAAACAACCCTAAGCTGTTGTTTATTTTAGAATATATATATATTTTTTTAATGTAACTGTACAACATTACACCAACTTTTCAGTTCGAGCGAAATATTTCCAGTCAAATTCATAGTCCCTTATACTGGTAGGACTTAGCTCTTGCAGATATCAGTTCTCTCGCTTCAGCTTCTAATATAGCTTTCACTATTTTCCCTAAGAAAACGGAACAGCACTCAGACAAATGCGAAAATTAAAACAAATTTAAGTAATCCAATGTTTATTTTTAAACATCATGATTAAGACAAAAAGTAACAGCATCAAATTTGTTTCAAAAATGAAAAAAGTTACAATAGACTTAACGATGTAGTATATGTATAATAGATATAATATCTGTTCTATACAATTTATATTTTTACCATTTTATACTAAAATATATTGAAAAATCATAGGTAAATCATTATAAAATCAAAATTTTACTAATTCTAAGTTTCATTCAGGTGTAGTAATTTATTTTGAAATCAATGTAACTCCATTTCCCTGAACTGAAGTGTATACTGATTTTTCCACGATGTTAAACTAGACTAACATGTAATAATGTTTGGTACTGGCGCAATTTATAGTAATAAAATACAAAACAAACAGTAAATAATCTATCAAACAACAAATCTGTAGAATTTCATGGGGAACTAAAACAACTAAATAAACAACTTGTTGTAAACATGCAATAATCTTTGACACAAAAAGTGTTATGGGATTTATTATTTAGACATACTTGTAGTAAATTATACAATAATATTATTTGTTCAGTGCCGGATAAATTAAATAACACTGGAATAATGCATGTATAGTAAAAAACTGTTCAATTACTTAGAAACAAATTAGAAGAAAAACATATGATTGATTAAATAGTGAAATTACAGTTTAAATATTGAATAGTATTTATGTATAAGTTGCGCGCAGAACGTTTGCCGATGATCAACCCTCCCAATTCCTACGAGTGACACTAATATATATCTTCATATTTTTATATATATACCTTTTATGACCATTAAAGAAAAATACCAGATAATTATGACAATCGCCCAGTAAAAACGTAAGTTTGAAATTATCCTAAATACTCCACGATTAAATACCGCCGAAGGTCGTCTTCTCTCGCTTTGTGACCTAACATTAATTAACTTGTTATTACTACACCTCTTGGGTCGAGTCGACTCAATCGGTATGATACCAGGCTCTCATAGAATATCGGCGAGGAACAGCCTTGAGCTAATCATGTTTCGTACGAGACGTGAGAGTTCCTATGGCCCACTTCCCCCTCCCCCTATCCCATCGCTCTATTCCATTCCCCAATCCCCCTCTATTCAACCCCTTTATGCCATCTCTTCTATTCCATCCTAAAAAAGGCGGGCAACTCATTGGCTTCGCCTCTGATGTTGCGACGGTCTATAGGCGGCGGCATCCAATTTGCATAAGGTGGGCATAATTAAAGAAAGTAGATTTTTAGACCTGTCAAATATGGAAGCCGTAATTTTAAGTTTTAGGGTACAAGCAATATAATTATGTATAAATAAAATGACAAAAGTTGAGTCATGAAGAGCTTCATATGATCAAGTTTTTACTGGACTGTTTTCATTGTAATACTCATCTTCCATATTAAGAATAAACAATGTTGTACATTATACATTATAACAATTTGTTTTACGGTTAATATACGGTAGACTCAATATAAAAATGTTACTATTATTCATTGCAAAGATACCTGACATTGTAAAAAACATGATCTATGAATATAATAAGAAATTAAAAATTATTGGAATAAAGCTTACAATGTAAACATACTTTAACAACAACATATCACACTGTTTAAAATACATATTGTTTTCGTACATTATAATATTTTATAATCAATATATAATCAATATATAATCTGAATATCGAATTTCCTATATATAAATTCTATTATGAAATATCTATTAGATATTATTTTTATATTATTTTGAATAGACATGTGTTCAAGTGGTATATTATATAAGTTTGTACTACGTGTCATGACAAATAAATCTCACTTTGTATACACACCTAAATGAGATATTATAACTGTATAATATGTCTATAAGCTAATGTATATATAAAAAGGAAAAAACTGCTACAACTTATAAAACAAATATTAAAAAGAACCTCAACGCATGGCACGAAACAATTCGATGCAAAAATAAAGTTTAAATGATTTTCCGTATTATAAAAAAATACACTAAAATTTAAAAATAAAACGACCAACACGATACTATAATCTATCTAATTTAAACACGTGCAACGATGAATAACATCAATATTGTCCAGATTATCAAATTGCGTATAATTAGTATGAAAAGTGAAAACGAGACTTTACTTGATACTTATATATACGTGAAATAGTATATTTAACCTATATAACTATAACTTAAGCGTGATATGATACAAAAATTAACATAGTCATGCTTCAGAAACAACTTATTTTAAATTTAAAACTAGCATATTCAAAATTGAAATTACATAAAAAAAACTATGAAAACTTATCCGAGGAACACATAGATGAACAGATACGAAGGAGCTTTAATAGGCGCTCCACACTCTCGCCAGAACAGGGGAAAAGCGCAAGAAACGAGAATTTGGAACCAACTCCCGCATTCTCGCGAGAATATGAAAGGCCAATGACAAAATTCATTAGTTAATAATAAGGTTCGATAACATCTATTGGTGTATTAATTTCATTTTACTTACATAATCTACTCAATTCCTAAACTATAATAATAAGACGCGTCTTCGGAGTGCAGGCCACAAGCACCCGAGACCATACTGTTTCATTCCGTACGTTTCGTTAAGCACTTTTGTTTCCGCCATTCCCCGCTTCCTTCGATTTGCCCGTAAACAAATAGAAGCACAATTTCGTCCACGCTATCTTAATTGCGATCGGCGACCGTGTCATCGGCGGAAGCGGACTGTGTTATCTGTAACATTATTACATACATACCTTTTTATTATTTGTATTGTTTGTCTACTGGTTCAATGGCAGTCTTGTGTTCTATAATATTATATGTGTATATTATACAGCGAAGTGTATTCGATCATTTATACAACATTTTGAAAATTATACAATGAAAATCGATAATAAAACTAAAACTACGTTTTAACGGTTTTAAGCGCGGTAATTTATTTGATTTAGGTTTATCCGACGTTAAATCAAATAAATTACCGCGCTTAAAACCGTTAAAACGTAGTTTTATTATGTGTACAAGTCGCGAAAACTTAAGAAAATATTAAATGAAAATCGATACTTTCAACCTTATTATTACATAAACGAGAGCTTTGAAGAAGGTGCGTTCGCGTTAGTTTACTTTCATGTAACAAAAAAACTGTAAAGCCAATTTTCATTGTCTGATAAATATGTAAATAAACATATTCATTATCCCACAAAAAACAACGAAAGTTAGGATATGGGTTAAAAAAGGAAGCAGCAAGGAAGCCTGTATTCGTTATATATCCATTAAGTAATTTAATAAATATTCATTGTTGTACTCAACAGTTATATACCATAGAAATTTTGATCTAATAAATAAATACGTTTTTATAATTTAAGTTCCAAATTTATCCGATATTTAATTTTCTAACATTTTAGAACAATTTTCATTTTGTGTACGTACATAGTTGCAATAAAGCGTGTGAAATACTAACGAGTAAAAATGAAAAACCAATTTCAACACGACTATTAATCCGTTACAGCACAGTTTGAATTATAAATCAAGTATAAGTAAAGCAGTCAAAAAGCTATGTTTATCCAATACACAACAAGGCCTACGGTTAAACAGCGATAAATTTAGTCAAGTGTGTGTGTTCTAGTGATTTATGATTCGTTTACCGTATTATCCTGCGTCGAGATGCCAGCCCAGTGGATGAAGGAAGGCAAGTCACGCACCGGCAGTTCGGCCGCCATTGCCTTCACGCGCAAATTGCGGTCGTCGGTCAGAAGCACCACTTCACGCACACGCCGTACGCACTTGGAGCCGCCTTCCTCTTCCACGCACGTATCTAAGCCAGAGTTGACGTCACAGTGAGATTTAATGCAAAAATGGGCTATGGACGCTAAAATCAACTAGGATTATAACTTCCTGCGACCGGCCGATCTGTCGTAAGAGGCGACAAACAATCCACAGCCAGGTGGTAGGGTAAATTTATATCTGGAGGGCTGCCACCCCTCGTCTACAGTATGCCACCATAACAACCTTAAGTTATGTTGAGTTGATTAGAGTTTGCGGTGCTTTATAAAATAACTAAAACTATCCAATTTTATTTGATTGCCAACAACTCTATTAAGGCAAAAAATACAGTGTCATTGTAGCTTAGTGCCTAATGCACCCACGTCTCATTCAAATTATTTGAGTTCGAACCCGGCCTGGGAGCATACACCACTAAGATATCGTAATGTATTGTCGAACTAATATTATGTGCATGTTCTTACAAGTATTATGTACTAACTGTGAAAGTAAACATCGTGATGACACCCGGCAGTTTAGTCGATGTCTAAAACTCGCCAATCCGCCTTGACACTAGTCGTGGCAGTTATACTGTCACTTAAGGGCTGTTTTTATCTCACAGTGTATATGTATTATGTAATATAGATATAACGTGCACAATGCACATATTATGAAGTAAGATGAAATATTATTAAGTCTAAAGAATCGGCCAAGTGCGTGAAAGTCAGTGGAAGAGACGAGCGTTCACTGTTTTCATTACATTTTTATGGAAGCATTTAATGGAAAACATCCTATATCCCAAAAACTACTCTATCTCATTAAATGCAATGTTTATTGAAAGTATTTTTTAACTCTCCCAGTCTGAACTTTGTTACATTTTTTACCTGAATATAGGAATCATTGCGTCAGTACAAGACCTTGTAACTACATTTTTGAGGACATAATTTTTTCCGTCAAAATTGTGAATGAAAAAAATGACACTCAAAATGACACAATTACATGAATGTAAATGTAGTTACAAGGTCCTACAACAACGTCGACAAGTAGGTTCTACATGTATAAAATGTAACAGAAAGGTTATTCCGTATCGATACACAAGTGAAACATTCTGAAAAAAGTCTTAGTACTTGCAATATATATTTTTACTCATGAATAATTGACACTAGCTTTTTATGTAAATCGTGTGTAGCCATATTTGAAAAGAAGTAGCAAAACACGGGGCCAGTACTGTAAACATTCTAACTAGGTCATCCAAAGTTTTATACAATGTTTAGTGTTTTCCAGAAATTTCTCCAACTTAAATCCAATTCACACACTACTTACTAACGCTATGTAGGTATAATAATAATCCAAAACTCGTTTACTACTAATTAAATAACATTCCACAGCAAAGCTCTTTTTCTAATTATGAAAAAAATGAGAGGAAGCAATTAAACACTCATGAAATCTTAATTAATATGTTTCCATTACGTATTAAAATAAAAATACACAAATTTCGCAGATATTTCGAGACGTCTAATTACAACATTTAATGTATGTTATTATTTTTATAGCTTGTTATGATAAAAATGCAACCCCATCCTTCTATCGTTTTTGACAAATGTCGATTCAATCAACATTTTTAAAAATACAGTCTATTAAATGGTGATTACATATAATCATAAATATACTTTTTTTATGCAAGATGTGAATACGTGAGATCGAACCGCTTAAGCGACGCTTTTAGAGTTTTTTTGCCACTACAAAGCCGCGGTCACACAGAGCGACTTCTACATGATAATTTCGACACTCTGTGCCCCAAATACAAAAATGTCGTGTATATATTCCCTTAGCATGTGCCGAGTTAGTAAAACCAATGCTTCCACAGCTCCTCGTATATTTTCCATACACAGCCAAGAAATTTAACGCAATGATGAAACGACCCATATAGTACGGGCGAGTGAGTACTCGGGTGTCACACGCACCGAGTGCACATTCGCAGCGAGGAAAATTGAACAGACTCAATTCTAATCGCGGCGAATGAATCTGTCCGCATCGAGTAGCCTGTCACACACAGCGACTTCTCCCTGCCAGTGCTTAATCGCAGCGAATATTCGCTGTGTGCAAGCGAAGCTTTAGACAGTTTTTAAACTAACTTCTCGAGGCTTAAACTCGCCTTTTAAAATCCAAAGATCTAATTCTGTTTAGAAAAAGTATGCACTACTCCGCATTTTGAAAATATGTAAGTGATTCTCACAATATGTATACAACCATCGCCGTTTTCAATCTGTTTTATTCCTGTCGCGAGTTGTCTGGAAGAGATCATTCTTTGTGCAATCAGTTACAATAGTACTAGCTTGTAAGTTTTCTGAAACGGTGCACAATAGAGCATTACTTATCTATCTGTCTGTACACCGCATGCTTAATCCAATACTGATACTATCCAAAAAAGTGAACTTTACAGTGTGTACTAGTGGATATTACTATTATTTTTAAACCAGGATTAGCGTTTAATATGTATTTCCATGGTTTAGGAAATTTAGGATAATGGCATTAAAAAGTCGAATTGGCAAAATTTTGGATAGATAGCATTGGATTAAGCGTGGCGTATATGTATACTGACCATTGTCAGGGGCAAGGTTCGCGTGGAGGTTGAGCGCGGTGGCGAGCACGCGGTCGTCGTTGGTCGGCTGCGCGCCGTCGCGCTCGGCGGTGAAGGCGCGCGAGGCGAGCAGCGAGCCGCGCGTGGTGGCCAGCCGCACGGCGGGCGCGGCGCGCGCCCACGCCAGCGCCGCGCCCGCCGCCGCGCCCACGCGCGCCCCCAGCCGCAGCCCCTCCAGCTCGGACATCACTGCGCACTCACACACATATCAACTGAGATCCCTTTCGATGTGAAACATCTATAGGCGGAGGGTAAGCCTCACTGTTGGCGTGGCGATACACGCCGTGGCGACGCTTTATGATGCCATATAAATGCATTATACAAAACAATTTCGATGTTTCACATCTGCCAGGGGTCCCGTGACGGCTCACACCGATTTTTTTTATCATCCCACAACATGTCGAAATGACGAGTTGTCGAAGCCACCCAAGTTGTAACGTCATTTCTTATACGAGTCGAATTTCTTATTGATTATTTTGTAATAGTGGATTGTTACACGAGAGGTGAAAGTGACCTATTTAGGCACGAGATCGTTTGGCACACGAGCAGCGAGAGCGCTAATAATTCGACTGCCTAAATAGGCCTTTTGCCCGAGGTTAACACATTGCTTTTCATTTCGAATACGATCAAAGTAAATAAAAACTGATTATTTAACAAACAACTGCTTTTCTAATGAAATCAAACGTTACATATAAAACGTCAAGGAAATGTTTATTTCTGTGACATTATACCAGCCAGTATTTTTTTACCACTGATGACAGTAAAAATTTCGCTCAAATTTATGTAAATTAAAGAACAGTTTAGTGAAAAAGTAATTTCTAAGTATAAATTGGCGTTACAAAATTGATTGTTGATATTTTTTATTACAATTTATGCCGCGATTTAATAGTGGCTGTAAACTCTAGAGGTCTTATTCAGAGAGAGTTACAGTAAGTTTGAACGCTTCTTTATGGTTCTTAAAGAAGCTTTGAAAATTACTCTAATATATAATATTTGTATGAATAAGGCCGTAGTAGTTTAAATAAATATTAAAGTAAAATTTCTTTTTTTTAACGCCTTGAATATTAACCGATTATCATGGAACTGGTTATGATGTATTTTTGATATTGGAAATAAACATTTTATAGATTACATGAAATAACAAAAAAAAATTAGAGCAAAACTCACCGACTAGAGGCACTGCGAGTATGTAGGGCTGCGCCGGCAGCGCCACCACGGCCTGGAGCAGCGGCAGGTGGTCGATGAAGCAGTTCGTGTCGGGGACCAACCACCGCGGCTTCACTTCGATCTCCACGCTCACGTGACCGCTTCGCAGAATCTCCTGATTTCAAAAATCACATAGACATCTTTTACACTGAATTTCAAAGTACCACGGAATTTAATAACATGTCTAATTCAGATAAACATTATTTCAAATTCTTATAAATGTAGGTACTATACATATAATAAAACTGTAGAGATCGAATTTCTGTACAATGAAAAAAATGCTAAAAACCGAGTCAGGGAGATGTAAGAAGTGAAATAGAACTAATTTAGATTTTTTCATTTTTTTGTTTCTCTATTTGTCAGTCTGTTTGTACCGGCTAATCTCCGAAACGACTGGACCGATTTAAATGAAATTTTGTATGGCGGTAGCTTATATCCCTGGTCAACATATAGAATACTTTTCATCCCAAAAAATTCCCGTGGGATAGTTAAAAAACCGCACCACGCGGACGAAGTCGCGGGCAGAAACTAGTGTAGGTATAAATGTACCATTTTTTGTAAGTACATCTTTCCTTTACACATTACATTTTTTAGAAATTAGATAATTGGCGATATCACTTTCTTACTTTGAAGTTATTTATTATTGTTTTCGAGTATATTCTTAACTTAAAATATACACTTGTGATCTATACATAAGTATCCCTATTCTTCTTAATCCCTATAAATATTCGGATTGGAAAAGTAACTCTGTCTTTCTATTACGGTTTTACGCAAAAACCACTGGACTGATTTAGCTGATGTTCGATATATGCGTAAGTTCAATATCTAGGATGAATATTAGATACTTTTCATCCCGGAAAATGGAATCGTTTTCAGAATTTAATCAAATATCCGGAATCGAATAATTCCTTAATAAAAATTGAATTCAATGTAAATTTTCATCGCAAAGATAAAACTAGAACGGGATGAAATGAAATATTTATTCTTGCATAAATGTGGTTGTATACAGATGTTATTCCTAGAAATACATGGTTCAGTACATTTTACCAGTTTCACTGGTGTGCAAGTAAGCAGGATAGAAAGAAGAAAGAAAGAAAGAAAGAAACGTTTATTTGTCAACAGCGTCACACACATACAATATATAAGGTTAATAGAACATTATTATATTTTAAAAGTCGTATGCCGCAGTTGGACAAATGAGGCCGACACTCAGTATTTTGCTGCGCCGAAAGTTAATTCGACGCAGCACTGATTTTCAGTGCCTACCTCTTTCTAAGACTATAGACATTATATTGAGACCCTAATAAGAAATATAGTCTGTTACTTAATTATTAGTATTAGATATACATTTGTATTTATTACTAAAAATAAGAAGAACATTATATACATATATTAAATAGTAACATAAATGAATAAGGAAATGGTATATATGGTAATAATAAAATAAAATACTCTAGTACACACAATAGTTTTTAAATACCTAAATACATGTATTCATAAATAATCATACATACATATCTAATAGGCACAACATATATGATTATATTTATAATCCCAGATTACATAGTAAGTGTATTAATGAACACCTGATTTTGGCTAGATACACAAACCGTGCAAAGCTAATGAAAAGTTTTTGAAGTGCTAACTTCTTATGGGAGGGTAAACCGCTTCGTTACATAACGCGTTACGGCGCCAGTCTTTCTGGGTTCCCTTTCTCTCACGCATACGGCAGCGGTAGGCAGGCTTCTCCTCTCTCACTCTAGGCCGCTAGCCGTATTTCGGCAATTAGATTAAATAATGATACTAATAATGTACATCACAAAATTCTAATGTATGTACATATCAAGAATTGTAACTAAGAATAAAATATATTTTATAATAATAAATAACCTTCCTTACATTATCATATTAATATACATAAATAATATATAAGCTAAGATTTTCTCTACAACAATCTATGTTGAACTATTTAACAATTTAATAAATAGTTCTACTTAGATTTATTAGATTAGATATCACTTCTGTCGGGCGTCCCGAGATACACACTTTTTTATATATACAGTGTGATATGCAATATGTATATACTAAATATATCACATAACTAATTAAAAATATAGGAACAGTACAGATTACCTTTTAACTGTAATAGCAATTAGTATAGTACAATATATATCTATATAATATATAGCTTAGTTAATGTATGTATGTATTTTTATAGGCATATATTGCTGATCATGGACTAGGAAGTTAGTAAAAAATATTTATGCTATAACGTATATGTAAATAAATAATTGAAATAATTATATTATATATGCAGTAATATTTGTATTGTATATTAAAATTAACAAAATTAAAGTAAGGAAGAAAATATTATATAGTATCTGAAATAGGACCTATGTTTTCAATGTCATTTTTTACTCTAATCCTAATAACAGAGTCGCCTGGCTTGCGTCGGGCAAAGATGCGGCCACGCCTGGTCCAAATAAACTGCCAGTTATTCTTGCGCCCCACCTCACGCGCCAACCAAAATAATTCTCTGTTGAATTTAGTTAGACGTTCATTTATAAAGAAGCGCCGGGATTTTACAGAAAGATCATTATAATAAGTATCTCCCGTGTCAGAAGTACGTCGGGAACGAGCCTTTTTTAGAAGTTCATCTCGTACGTCACGTCGCGCCAAACGGACCACTAGGGCACGGGGGCGCCGACCCAAGGTTTCTTCTTTATTGGTGTTAAGAAAAGGAGCCCCAAATCTTTATCTTTGGATTATTTGTAGAAAAGTGAAACAGACCTGGATTAATTTAAAAGCGATTTTTTTATATATTTTTATGTACGACACTGTATAAAATTCACTAGTATATAAGTTAAATATTTACTATGTTAAATAGTTTGGTTGCAAAAATATATGGGTCATTACATTTATAAGTACCTTGTCTACTTTATAGTCAATTATTTAATCAAAGTTTAATTCACTAGATAACACTGCATGTACTATATTTTAGATTAATATCACTTTTTACAACGAAATATTTACACATGAATACTGTTTCCTTATTTAATCCTTAAATATTACAATTTACGTGTTTGGGTCTCAATATTACGATCTACCCTTTTTTTTTAGGATCTTAATCCTCATTATTTAATTAGTTTGTTATTTATTTTATTAAATACCTTTTATCCAATTGAGTCGTATTTATTACATTTATTTATTAATTAATAATATTTATTACCTTTATTAATTATATAGATGTCGGTTTAAAAAAAAAAATTCTATCTCTTTGTCAATTATTTAATGTCATTAATTAAAATATTGTTATTAATTATGTATTGATATTTGTTTCAAATTTGTCGTTAAGGAATTCGTTTGTTTGTAGTTTGCGATATAAAATGAAATAAATCTTCTGGGAGCAAATAGCGTTACATAAAAATGTAACCTTTAATGCTTGCCCTTGAAACAAGGGTTACGCAGTATGGTTTGACCCGTGGCGCAGCCGCGGGACAAAGTCTAAAAATCACATGAAAGTGAAAGTCACTTTTAAGGATAATTTTAGCGAACATAGGATAATTTTATTTTCATGGAATACGAATCCATAATTTATGTGAGTGAAGATAAAAAAAACTTTATTTTTCATAAACTCTATTCTTTTATTCCACAATAATAAAACTTTTAAATGGATGCCGAAGATCGCGCGAAGTGGAGAAGAAAAAGTAGGAAAGCGGATCCTGCACGGCGAACTGATCGCTCCGACCGCAACCGGGATTTAACGCTCGAATTATGATGAATAAAACTTTTAAATATTATTTACAGTATTGGTTAAAAATGGAATGTTAGTTATGATTCCTTCTGATAAACAGATAATCAATCGCACCTGCATCCGCTGCCTGTGTCGTTCCAAGGTGGCCTTCCTCGACTCGAGTTGTTCTTTTCGTCTCAGAAGGCGCCTCGTGACCTCGTCGGCGCCATCCGGGCAGCCCTCCCCGAGGCTCGTCGGCCCGCTCGTCGCTCCACTCGCGTCTTCTTCACCTTCAGAGTCTTCAGTCTATATAAAATACAGGGTTTTAACGATATTCTTTCTAATATACATTAAAAAAAATTATTGAAACAATTTCTGCTGAGCATTTTCTTTCAAGTCATCATTATTATCAATGTAGCAAATTGTCTTTTAAATGCATGATGGCCACAATCTGTGGAATAGGGAACTCAAAGAAAATGATAAATTTTAATTTTTGAATAGTATATATTTCTAGCAATCTCCGAATGAGAAGCTTACGTGTACGACACGCGTATAGGGCCCTAGTTCTTAAACACTATGCAAGAAGAATACTCAGAATTCCAGGCACAAGCTAAAGGGCCACAAGACAGTCTTTTTTTACTGTTTGATATAAAAAAACAGCACTAATACTTTCAATCAACGATTTAGTATTTGAAATTTATTTAAGACCATACATTAGTCTCTTTTTTATTTTATCTAAACAAAGGCATCAGCACCAAATAAGTTTTCACGTATGATACGTATGCAGTAATAACATCTATAACTGGAACTCACCATCAAGGCAACATACATGGCACACAGTATTTTGATACCTAGCATTCTTGTTAGACGACACTTACCAGATGTTGTAATGGTGGATGACTGTGTTGCACTCGTTGTACTGCGCTCACGTATCGGGGCGACGCGTCGGCCGGATACTCTAATCTGAGTACCGGAGGCTCCACCCCTACAAGATACCTGCATGAACATAAAAAACCTCAATTATTTAACTGATTTCCCAAAGGAGGAGGTTCTCAATTCGACGGTATTTTTTTAAAATCTTTGTTACGCGATTTCTGCGTCAATTATAGAAAAAAATCGAATTCGAAAGAGTATACAGCTGAGGCGGTTCCATTGTCAACAAGCCAGAATCTGAGCAGCAGTTCCCAAGGAATTCCAGAGAAACAAATTGTTAACCAACTTCTTGGTTACACGTTATATCCGTCAATTGTCGAGCGATTTTTTTTTTGTCTTCATTCGTCAGTGTATACCCCCGAGCTGGTCCCTTAATCAACAAGTCAGGATCTGATGAGTGGATCCCAAAGAAAACGAGAGCAACCCTTACGGAAGAATGCCAAGCGCCTACACCCTTCGAAAGGGAAACTCGCATACGTGTGCGTGGTTTCAACAGGCGCTTAAATAATTATTTCTAAATATATTCACGCATTTAAAAGGTAAAAAATATTTTTTTTATCAAAAACAAAACATTATATTTTCTAGAACACCTTGAAGTGGCTGACATGTAAAACACAAAAATCAACAACAAAATTACAGAACGCACTAATTCAAAATGTAGAAAACATTCATTTTATGCTTTTTTGCTTTGAACTTTGAAGCTGGTTATGATTTTGTTAAAAAAAGTGTATCACCTGATGCGAGCGTTTATAACATTGAATTATTCCAATGTTTCATCATACCTTCCTCTAATATCACTTTACTGAATAGCAATGGACGCGAACTCAATTCTTAAATCTTAAATTAATAATAATAAAATAAATATATCTAAATTACAGATCAAAATGTTAAGAGTTCTTACTCTGTTCCAAAGAATAGAAGCTTCCTAGTCCGTAGTGCGTGTTCGGCGGCGTGGTGCGGCGTGGCCTGGTCGGCGCGCATCCACGCCAACGCCGGCTCCATATACATCAGCGGCGTGAAACCCCCCAAAGAGGCATCCTCCGCAAGTCGAACACACACATGGCCTGTACGGGAAACAATAGGATAGTTGACAATAAAACAGAAAGAAAATAATAATTTCTAAAACGCGACACACACAAAACTACAAAACCGCAATTTGCGAAATGAATAAATATGTTGGTTTGTTGAAACGAAGTCTGATATAGAACTCATTTTCAATGCCCAGTTCTCAAATCACACATGTCATGACACTCTTGTAAAAACGAGACAAAATAAAATTATAATAACTAATTAATAAAATTACCTATAAATGCGTAACGTATAATCAAGTGAGACACTTTTTATCATCCTAAACCTCCTCCTAATCTTTGTATGAGCATAACAAGTTATGATATTATAATTTTAACGAGTCATATAGTATATCAATTACAGTCGCTTGTACTTACTATTAAAATGTCATAATATATATAATAACTATATATATTATGTAATAAATATAATTTTAACTACTGGTAAAATAATAATAATCAGTAATTATTTGACTAGTTATAATTATTACCATATAATGATGATTCATGCAGCTTACTTGTATGAAATCAATGAGTGTGAGGTTCAGTATATCAGTTGATTTGACGGTCAACTACCAAGTACGACATTTTATTTACTTTAAATTCTACAATGTTGATGATGAATTATAATCATGACACGGAAGTAATAAAATGTGATCATGGTGCGTTATTCTGGAGAACAAAACACGAAACGGTACATTCACATTACGTACCTTCTTTCATTTCGTTTTCCAATTCTATTGACTTGTCGTCTAATGCTTCGAGAATATTCATAAGCTTCGCAAGCCAATCCCACGGGTCGTTTTCGTTTCTGAATATGAAAACAAACGGTATTGTATAAGGGTGTTTATCGACAGCCTTGCAATATATATTCATCTCTAATATTGTACTTACTCTATGTCGAAGTTATTAAATGAAGGCGGTGGATTCCATACACTGCTATGACATAACATCCAATCAGACCATACCTAATGAAAATAAAATTACACACTATGTAACATGAAATAGAAAATAAAAAACTTTGCTGTATAAAACTTAATTAAAACATTATTCAAAGGATATCGGCAAGTGAATACATTCTTTGATGTTAGAACCTTTTTGTTATTAAATAAAACTATTACAATTTTAATCGCTGCCAACATTCGGCACACTATTCAAAGGCATTTCCAATATTGATGAAAATAAAAATTAATACAACCATCAATTCAATCAATTGTATCATAGATTTAATATTTATTCGAGAATATTTAAGTTTTAGAATAATATTCGAGAAGTAGGTACCAGGCGAAAGCCGGACCCAAAGTTATCTAAGTTTAATTACGTCTTTGACTGACGCCAAACAAACGGGTTCGTATCGTATAGGAATCTTATTTGGAAAATAAAAATGCACAGCAAAACATTACTCTTCTAGTTACTACCATGAAGTCCTTTAGTAATACGGGTAGATAAAAATCTCTTCAGAAAGGGTTGCCAATCTTGGAGAGCATCTCTTCTGAGATCGACATCTATCTCTCTCTTTTAGTAATCGTAAAATAATCTGGTGGTATACCTTGAGGGCGGGTAGCAAGAGTAGTGCGTCCGAATATTGTTGCGTATGCTGCGGTTCGGGTAGTAAGGCACAGCAGCGCTCCACTAGTGCTCCAAACATCAACAAGGACACTCCCAATGCGCACTCCAACCAAGCAGATCGCTCACCACCACTATTTTCATCTGGGTGGACAAAATTATCACATTTTGAATAAAAATGCAGAATTCATCTACATCACCGACAAACCATCGAATATGTAGAAATTAAAATTTGGGATATAGTTATAGTATATTATAGTTAGTCGAATCTTAGTTCCGAATGCTATAATGACAAAAAATAGAAAACAAATTCATTTTTCTCATTGAAATAAAACTCATTATATTTAATAATAATACTTTATTTTTTTTACATAATAATTGAATGTTTTTTTCGTTATTTGTAGGCCTTCATTCATATAGTTATGCTATGCTCATACATAACTAAATTATAAAGAACTGAAAATATTGTGAGGAAGCATTACTGAGGAAAATCTTCGGTAATTTTACATTACAATATTTTCGTTCATCGACGTAATTATAAAAAGAATATGCGTCCTTAGATCTTCCAAAGATTCCGACCTACGCCGTATATTGAAGATATTAAAAAAAACAACTGGAGTAGACTATGTCAAGTAATAAACGACGGAGAACACGATGTATTTTTTTTACATTTCTTGTCCGTTTGTTCGGGCTTCAAGAAAAAACTTCTAGGCCGATTTCCGTGCGGTTTTCGCTGATCGACAGCTATTTCTTAAACTTAAAATTGGCGCTATTTTTATCCCGGGGATCCTACGGGAATTTTTCTGGGAATTCTTTGAAATGGACAGATTGAAAATATTCGAATTCAAATGGGGTTTTTTCCCGCGGGATTTTTCCGGGAACGGTTTGAAGTTGTTTGACTGCATTAAAAATAGTTTATTCCGAAACAGTTTCCACAAAAATGATAGTTTGCATTCTTTTTTAAATTCTGCGATACTTTGTGTCCCGGGAATCCTGCGGGAATTTCAAGTCGAACATGGACAAACGCGAGCATATCCTAGTACTAATATACAATTGTATTTAAGTCAATTGTATTTTCAGTTTATTGAATTTTTCAAGTAGGCCTTCAGGGCCAGCTCTAAAATTATGTTTAATAGCAAAAAACACTCAAAGGAGTCTTGAGGCCGATTTTAACGAAAACTCATAGCAATTAGATTTTTGAAAAATCAATAACCCTTGAAACGAATCGGCTGATTTTAACAAAATAAACACATGCTGTATTATTTATTATACCAAATCATAGTGTAGATTATAAAGATCAATTTCTGTGAAGGAATAACAAACGGCAAATCAAGGGAAAGGGTTATTTTTGAGAAAATATATTTATCTTTCATACATTAATTTAACATCAAATTTCGCCGTTCATTTGATCGCAATTCGCACCTCATTTGAACCCAATTTATTTTTACCCCAATCTATTTAACTGATTTAATACAATACAATAACGTGCGTATTAATTTATAGATGCATTTTTCGTATAAATTAGGATTTGGCCCTGAAAGTACACTTGAAAAATTCAATAAACTGAAAATACAATTGACTCTAGACTTGTATATACTCGTAATAGGCTGTCACGGCTTATCTAATATATTATGTTCTCATCTTTGGGACGGGTCAGCCAAATACCAGTTGAATGCGTTGGAATCAATTGAGAACAGCCAGGAAGCTGATCGGCAATGATAGTCGTTTTTATGCTCGTCTTCAGAGTCTAGAGCATAGACAAAAGGTCGCGAGGTTGACTGTCTTCTATCGGATACATTTCGGGAAGTATTCCTTAGAATTGCACGACCTGATTTCTCCATCCCCATTTTACCATCGGACAACCAGACGCACCGGTTTGCGCCACCGTTACATGGTGGAAACATCACCAGTCGGAACCAAGCGTTTCGCTTCCTCTTTGCTGGTGCGCACTGCAGAAGAGTGAAATAATTTGCCGGAGTCTGTTTTTCCAGACAAATACAATCTTGAAGTCTTCAAGTCACGAGTGAATAGGTATCTTCTAGATAAGCGTGCTCCATCCTAGACTGCGTCATCACTCAACATCAGGTGAGACAGTGATTAAACGCAAACCTATACTTCCATAAAAATTAAAAATTAAAATATTATGTATATAAAAGCTATAAAAAAACTATTAACATATTAAGGATCCTTAAGGTATTTGCATATACGTTTTTATAGCAATTAGTGCGGCAGGCGCAGAAGAACTTTCAGAACTATAAATTACGTAATAAACATTATATGTAGATTGTTTAAAAACGCGGGGACAATATAAAAACGTGTAAACATTGAAAATTGGTACCCACATTCATATTTATTAGGCGCATGCAATCGTGAGACTCATCCACTTCACTCGAAGCAGTTTGCATTAATCAGTAAACGATCAGGTCCAACCGGAAAACGTAACCGTTGAATCACCGACCCTGATGGACTAATACGTTCGCGAGAAAAAAAATAAAACTTTTGTATTACTTTAACGTTCATGTGTATGTAACATGTATGTGTAGCCCACTTGGACTTTGTATAAAACTGATATTAGTATAATTATTATTGTTTATGTTTAAAATGATTGGCGCATGCACATAACAGGAAAGTATTTTTTATTTAGTTAAAATTTAAAGGGACGAGTGGAACCTTCTGACACAAATATTTCATACTTACATAGAGGATCCGTTCCCACGGCCCATGTATTCCCAATTTAAGCAGAATAATGAGTTTTTGAAAAAAGAGACTTAATACAAAAATATGATTAATTAAACTTAACTATTAAAAAACTAATATTAAACTAACTATAATAAATGAAAGATGGGTCCCGCTTAAGTTAAATTTAATTAGGCCTATATAAATTTATTCATTTCATATTTCTAACATATTAAGTACTAGCTGATGCCAGCGACTTCGTCCGCGTGGTGCGGTTTTAAACTATCCCACGGGAACTCTTTAATTTTTCGGTTCAAAACTATCCTATATATCCCAGGGATATAAGCTACCACCTTACAAAATTCCATTTAAATCGGTCCAGTCGTTTCGGAGATTAGCTGGTACAAACAGACAAACAGAGAAACAAAAAATTAAAAAAAAATCTAAATCAATTCTATTTCACTTCTTACATACCTTACGTACCTTACTTACATGACTCGATTTTTAGCAATTTTTTTTTCATTGTACGGAAATTCGACCTCTACAGTTTTGTTATATATATAGATTTATCCGATTTTAATAAAGCATCAAAGGATAAGATTCCTATATCTTACCGACAGTTCATTTGCCTTGCTTTCGATTAAAATTTGACATGACCGATGTTAGGAAAATTGAATGAATAGTAAGATATAGGCACCGGTCATTAGACAATATATTCGACACGTTTAATTTATATTACAATTTTTAAACTACTCTAAAATACTTAACATCCGCAGCTGGCAGTTACACTAATCGACCTGCCTTATGTTTTTACCCGCTAAATGTTATAGTTGCTCTAATTATTACGTTTACTATCTTAAAATAAATATAAATAACGAATTCTTGTAATCGTTAAAACGAGTATAGAAATACTAGCAATTGCCATTAAAAAACCTTTAAAAGAATAATAATTTCAATGTACATGGAAAGGGAATAAAAATATACAAATACAGATAAAGATATGTTAGCGGATGGTTATACTCATTGCGTCGACCAAAGACAGCCCGTTTGCTGTCGCAATGAACCGGTTGAGTATAAATAAAAACTTCTAAAAATACACAGCACGGGTTGCACCTGTAGACGCAAACACCTATAACCAGGTAAACAACAACGTAATATAGAACAGTATTTACGCAACAGAACTGTACCGTTATTAAAATAAAAATCGCTTTTTTATACATTTGTATTCTAATGAAGTATCCAATTTCAAAATCAGGGATTTCGAGAACGCTATAAAATCGGTTCTATGACATAATAAATCATTTAACTTTATGAAGCGTATCAAATACCTTAATCAATTTAGGTAGGTAGCTCAAGTAATATCTCAAATATCTTTCTTGGAATTTATTGAGTTACATTCCTTGTCGTAATTACGGGTGGTAATTAAGAGATCCGGACACCAATTTTTTGCGTGAGTTATTCAAAATATCATTTAAAATAATGGAATACGTGTTCGAAATAATCTCAGGACAACGTCACGTCTCAAGCAGTTTGTTGAACTTTTCGCCATCAAAATATGTGCAGTTGCGCGGGCGGCGTGAGACGGGCGAATGCAACGGGCGCACGGTGCAACGCGACACGGCAGCCGGAGCATCAACCTCCGATAACTTGTAATTTGTAATTACAAGCCTTTACGGCGCCCGGATGGAGCCGTAGGAAATAGCCACGTTTACAACCTCACGTTCTGTTAATTTGCGAGATCACGGTATATGACACCTAATGAACAATTAATTATTTAAAATAACAAAAACATATACATTACATACTAATATAATCAAAGTATCTGTCTGTGGTTTCGCTACAAGTGCTAACATTTAATTGAAAACTGCCATTTATAAGAAGCCTATTAATAAACGATTACTTTTAGAATTTTAATCTTTCACAGTGTCTGAAAGTTTGTCTAAGGCTGGTGTGCATACATTTAACTGATTGTTAGAAAAAATAAAATGCGATATTAAATTTCAACCTTAGGTTAAATGTCTATGCACACCAGCCTAAGTAGACTTAAAACGATTAAAGAGATTTGAAAAAAAAATGAAATTAAAATTTTATGAATTAAAACATAAATGTTTATCTTTAACGTAAGTATATGTTTCATTTCAATGTCATGCAGGGTTCAAACATCATAAATGAGATATAGGTAAGGCAAAATCCCGCACGAACGAAGTGGTGGGCACAGATATGCAACTAATTCAAGAGAAAAGTAGTAAATGGGTACTTATACGTATACATTATAATATAAAAGAATAATTTTGAAAAGACAAGATTACATTTTTAAGTTTTGGGCTGCAACAATGTATAATTTGGCTTTGTTGCATTTCTTACTAAGCATTCCCAGTGTCGTGACATAATCGTGCGATGAATTTTGCATGATGCGTGTTCGTACTCTTTATTCTAAAGCTCTTTAGCAAATTAGAATATTTAAACATGTGACCTAGATATTTATTTTAGGAATTGGAAATAATTCTGTGGGAAGAGACTTAATATGCAAACAAGATACATGCAACGGCGGTAAACTGTACCAGCTAAGTAATATTACAAATGCGCATGCTACTCTAACTGCCTGTAATGCTTTTACGGTCAAACCACTCGGCCAGTTTTAATGAAATTCAATAGGGCGATAGCTTTTGAACCCTAGAAAAGGAAATTAACTTTTTCTAATATTCAGCCCCAAAATAATGAGTGTAAATTGGTGTGATAGTCTAATGTAAAGTAATAACAAAATATTAAAACGTCCCCTCCTGAGGATCCCTGCCCTTTCCGTAGTTTTTCAATACAGAAATGTTAAGATTATTATTTAAGCTTGTAACTAGTTATTTTCAAACATTTATGGTCGCCAATGCGGCCTAAGCTCTCCGTTACAAATTTCATCTTCGCGTTGGGTTCGCTTCATAAGCTCAATCCTGTCCGATTTGTACGGTTCATAAAATTCGCAATTTCAAGTCCATTCACTCCTGACATCCAGACTTCACTTCAACGGATGTGTTAAAGAGCGTGATCGTTAACAACTTATTTAAACATAATTTATGAGTTTAAAGCAAAGCAATAAAATAAGGACTCATATATATTACGAGACACGTAATTATTGTATATTTAATACAAGCAATTACTTGTCTACAACTTATTTATATTTCTTAGAAAATTAAAGCCTGTTTGTAAAACAAGTAATTACAAGATCATTAATATTTTATCATGGCTTTGGAGTCGTTGCTTCAAACCCCATATAAAGCAAAATTAAGCTAGAAATCATAAAGCGAACGCGTAACCTGGTCTCATTTCGCACCTGAGGAGATGATACATGTTACAATATATTACAAAACAAATTTTATATAAAACATCGGGCGTGAAAAATACCTTGTTACGTTTTGTAGATCTAGCCAGTAACAACTAGATATTGATAATTAAACTTTTTGAATATAATTCAAACATAAATGCAGCACTCCAAGAGTCACAAATTATACGTCAATGCCTGATATCAAACATGGAAGTCCTTGTTGTACCTTGAGAGTCACATTGCATTAAGCAATTAAAATTGTCCACATAAATACAAAAAAAATGCTTAAACATAACCAAAATCTTGCATCTATTGATTTTTTATGATGAAGATAAGATTTTAGCCGTACAGGAACGGAGAAAGAATACAATTTCTTGACGAAACAACCCACAGCCAGGTGGTAGGGTATTTGCTCGACGGGATGGCTACCACCTGTAGTCTAGTCTGTACCTGTAGTCTAGTCTACTAGTAGTAGTGTGTCTAGAGTATACAATTATAATATAATTATAATATCAGCCCATAAATGTCCCACTGCTAGGCTCGGGCCTCCCATTATAGGGGGAACGGACAGTATACCCGCCACGCTTGTCCAAGGCGGCTTGGCAGGTTTGACACATCGGTTATCTCGATGTGCAAGTTGCATCACGATGTTTTCCTTCACCGTTGTTAGCACGTGGTAATTGTAACAATTTGCACATTAGATCAGAAAACTGACTAAGAGGTGCATGCGTTCCGGTGAGGATCGAACCCGTGCCCTTCGATTTAGGGGCGCGTGCGCTTACCATTACGCTACCACGACTTATCTATCTTCTATCTATCTTCTATATCTTTATATATATATAATGAAAATGGTGTTCGTTTGAGGCTCAATCACGCTTAAACCACTGATCGTATCGACATGAAACTACCACCATTCGATGCGAAATTTTTCCTAGATGGTTTATGGCTATCTATATATATATATATATATATATATATATATATATAAGCAAAGTTTGTTTTCTTTGTCCGAGGTAAACTCGAAAACTACTGGACCGATCAGCATGAAACCACAACCATTCGACGTGGAATTAATCGTAGATGGTTATAGGCTATATATATTTTTCAAATTCTATGAGCCCTTTGCCATGTTTTCTCGATTTGTTTGTTTATTAATTTATTTGAATAAGGCGGTACGAAGTTCGCCGAGTCAGCTAGTACAGTATAAAATTAAGAGCAATGTAATAATTTTATTTGTTATAGTATGCCGCCATAACAGCCTTGTGTTGTGTTCCGGCATTAGTGACCAGGCTCCAGTCTCCCTTAAGAAAGCAGCAGCGCATTTGTAGCACCTTTGGTAATGCAAATCTCCATAGGCGATGGTAACCTCTTTCCATCAAATGGGCCGTCTGCCGGTCTGCTGAACTCATGCATTAAAAATAATTTGCTATAAAATACTTGTTTTCAAAAGTAAACTTGCGCAACAAAATATCGACCTTCAACTTCCAGTGAAAAATCTCTAAAGTTCATAAAACAAATTCTTAAATCGAGGCGGTCATGCGTCCCCAGCAGTTAGAAAAACGTGATTCAAAAACAAACTAAATACATAGGTACAAGGATTAAAATCACATTAAAATCTTATTCCAAAAAACATGGTACAAAGGATATGAAACTAAATGTCAAGAATATGTGTGATCATGGTGTATTTATGTTTCCTGTCTATCTTTATAGTTTTTTATTTGGTTGAGAGATTTTACATGGATGTTTACATTGTCCACACCAAATTCATTGCTCTCCCTAGATTAGCAGTAAAAGGCTGCACAATAATTGACTTTGCATAAAAACCAGTCTATTACTCAGCCATTTCTTGCTTGCTAACTAAATGTGTTCGTAAAGATTGACGCGAACTATGCTTATTATTGAAATGTATTAAAATATTATTGTAATTGTTAATTTTATTTGTGGCATATACAGTACACACACTAGTCTCTCTATCGATAGACCTTATATATTTTAGGCATACGCCAGCTTTTCGATGATATATTTAATATGGCCTTGGCATATCCCTAAAAAATTCTTAATTTATGATTGGTTGTTGTAAACTAAAATATAACAGATGGCACATTAATAATGGCAATATTATATGTAAAAATTAGAAACATATGTTTTTAGAATTTTATAAGGTGGATTTTGAAATCGAAGATCAATAACAGATGACAAAACTGCAATGTGTCATGAATAGTATGTATAAAAGATTTAATAATATTTTGTGATGCACTTATTTCCAAACTTATAAAAAAGTAATATTTTACGGATGAGTAATTGTGTTGTTCTAATGCTAGGCACATATTATTGCACTGTTTCCAAGCGTTTATTTTACTTTTGACGTTTGCACGTCTATCAAGTTACATATTTCTTGACAGTGAAGCCCACATGAAACAAATGACATAATTGTTGTACTTTATTGTTATGGGTGATGTTATGGCGATGTTTAGTGAGTCATGTAACGCACAGATTAATAAACCATCGACACTATACGTAAATAAATCGAAAGTAATGGATTGGAAAATCAAATGTTCTACTTAAAAGAAAGTCAATTTTTTACTTATAAATTTCTGTTATTTTGTAAGTATAGTTTTATTTTTAGTGTAGTTTAATTTGTAATTAGGTTTAGTTTTTTACATAGAACGTATTATTTCTTTATAATACTCTCTAATGAAAATAAAATTTAAATATGAAAATAAGATATTACACTCATATGACGATAAATAATTGATTAAACTTATCTATGAATTAAGTCGATTTTTATAACAAATCGAGTCGGTAACGCATTAGGACGTTACCAATTGATCTGTCATCGAGCTGTCAAAAATAAAACAATGCTTGGAAAGGCTCCAATGCGTGCCAATTATTAACCAACCCTGAAATTGTAGTAGTAGTATATTACATAATAAACTGTTTAGGACTTATTATTGGACTTTTGGAGTAGTCCCATTATGAGAGAATACAATGTGAGAAACCAACCTTTGAGCGATGCGGCCGTCGTCTCTACTGCAAACATGTTGAGCGCAGTGAGTTGCAGCAGACGGGCAGCGGGGGTAGGCAGAGGCTGCCGGTGCAGCAAAGCGCGGAACTGGCGCAACATCAGACTCGCACTCTCGTAGAATGTTTCCATTCTAAATTTTATACATTTATGAAGTTACATACATACATACATACATGTATGTAGATGGATGGTGGATGTAACCATTTCACGCAAAAAGTACTTAACGGATTTTGATAAAATTTTACATTATATAGCTTGTGTACCAGATTAACTCCTTAGCACGAAACCCTTGTCTATTTAGTCAGCAAACTTTTTTTAGAGGTTACATTGCATTAATTTTTTTACAAATACGAAAGTAACTCTGTCTGTTCCGTTTTCACGGAAAAACGACTAGACCGATTTAGCTGAAACTCAGTATATATAATATAACTACTAGAGTTTACCCCGCGGCTGCGCCGCGGGGTAAACCCCGGGAATACCGAGGGTGATCATAGGATACATTTTGTTCCGAAAGACGGGATAGTTTCCGGGATAAAAATATATTTGTCTTACTGTTTGTCATGCTTTTACGAAAAAATTAATGGACCGATTTGGCCGAAATATGTAAATTTTATATCGAGGGTAGACAAGGGATACTTTTCATCCAGGGTTATAGGATAGATTTATGTAAAGGTTATCCCAGAAAATTTAATAAGTTTTTTATTTGTGGTTTGCCATTTTGGTCAGTTTGGTAAATTTGGTCGCTTTGGTCGTTTAAGTAGTTTTATTATTTTTGGTAGTTTTGGTAATTTATGTAGTTTACAGAGAGATAGACGGGTGATATATAAATAAACCTAGAACGGGTTGAAATAGGGGATCAAAGTTTGTATGGGAGAGCAATCATTTTTCAAGTTTTATAGATATAAAAAATCATAATCTATAAAAAAAATCGATCTGTCTGTCTAAATACCGAAATTGGACATAAATACTTTTCAGAGAGATGAGAGAGTGAGAGAAAGATGGGATAGTTTGCGATATAAAATGAAGTAGAGGGTAGTAAGGGCAAATAGCACCAACATAAAAATATAATACAATGTAACCTGTATTAACGCCTGCTCAAAATAAGAGGTACGCACTCTAGTACTAGCACTAGAGTTTACCTAGGTAGAGAATTACCTAGAGGAGTAAACACTAGTCTTTTGTATAGAGGTGAATTTTTCCAAGTGGGCCTTCAGGGCCAAATCCTAAACTATACGAAATAGCGAAAAATACTCTAAGAAGTCTCGATGCCGATTTTAATGAAAACTAAAGTGGTATAGATAGATTTTTGAATAATCAATGACCCTTGCCAGAAATCGAATAGGCTTATTGTGGAAAAAAATAAACACACCTGTATTATCATACCAAATCTTAGTCTAAGGATCAATTTCTGTAAAGGTGTGTCAAACGAAAACCAACGGAAAGGGTTGTTTTTAAACAAACTATTCTATTTTCCATACATTCATTAAACCTCACCTCATTTTAATATATCCCTATCCCTATTAATATTATAAATGCGAAAGTAACTCTGTCTGTCTGTCTGTTCCGTTTTCACGTAAAAACTACTGGACCGATTTGGCTGAAACTCAGTATATATATATGTTTTCGATGCCGAGAATGAACATAGGATACTTTTTATCCCGAAAAATGGGATAGTTTCCGGGATAAAAATATATTTGTCTTTCTGTTTGTTATGCTTTTACGGAAGAACTAATGGGCCGATTTGGCTGAAATTCGGTACGTATGGAAATTAAATACTGAGGGTGGACAAGGGATACTTTTCATTTTGGCCTTTTTGGTCATTTTGGCCATGTCGGTCATTTTGGCCTTTATGGTCGTTTTTGCCTATTCCATCATTTTGGCCACATCAGTCACTGTGGCCTTTTAGGTCATTTTGGCCATGTCGGTCACTTTGGCCTTTTTGGTCATTTTGACCATTTTGATTATTTTGGCCTTTTTGGACGTTTTTGCCTATTCCGTCATTTTGGCCATGTCGGTCTCTGTGGCCTTTTTGGTCATTTTGACCATTTTGGCCTTTTTGGTCAAGTTTTGTAATTTATGTTGTTTACAGACAGACGGGGCATGGTATAATTAGCGATAGCTCTAGTATATATATAATATTACCCGAATCATAGAAACAGAATACTATCTTCCATGCCCAAATCAATCAAATCAGTCAATGGGTAAACATTGATTGCGTTCTAATGAGGTGCTATCAAATGAGCGGCGTAATTTGATGTTTAATTAATATATAGAAAATATAACATTTTTTCCCAATACAGGCCTATTTGGAAAAAATGTTTTATTTCCTTTGGTTTGTCGCTTGACATTCCATCATGGAAATTAATCCTTACAGGCTGCACTAGAGATTGGTATAATAGTGCAGATTGTTATTTTTATTCCAAAATCGGCGGGTTGGATTCCTGACAAGGGTAATTTATATTTCAAAAATGTAATGATACCTACCACTTTAGTTTTTGTCAAAATCGGCCTCGCGACTTGTGTAAGAGTTTTTCCTGTTTAACATAGTTTAGGATTTGGCCCTGACGACCCACTTGACAAAACCTGTATAAGTATTAACATATACAGACGGACAATTTGAGAAATCCAGTCACTATGAACAATGACCGGTCTATATAACGTTGAACGCCGTATAAAAAATAGAGATTTTCCGTACAAGCCACAGGGCTCACCGGTGAGCCTTTCGTTACTGTACCGTTCAAGCCATGTGGGTCACCTGTGAGCCGCACGACGGGTCCAACAAAAACGCTTCCTACAAGCCACAGATTGCAGCAATCAAACAAAACGTAAACGAAATGAGCCGCGTGGCCCTGTAGCGTAGCCGGACGGCGTGGATTTCAAATACTACAGAAACTTGTAAAAAAAAATTGAGTTGATTGTAAGATGCTAGGGTTGTCTTAAGATTCAGTAGAAATTGTTATTTTGATTATATAGTGTAAATCAAACCAATAAATAATTATGAATATTTATTTATTAGAATACAAAAGAACATAACATTTTCTTCTTCAAATATAAAAATCTCACATTGAACGTTTACAAAGGTTCATATTAAAATATTTATAAAGTCTTAACAATCACAATTATGGCACTTCTTTCTATTATCACATTAACAATTCTTCAACTAGTCAGTCATAATACATAAAAAAATCAATGATGATTTTTGTTAAAACAAGGTAAACAAAGGTAAGGTTTAGTTGGACAGTTCTGGCAATAAGTAGATACGTTTTTCATCTTTGTTTTAGCCTGTTTGCTGCCCATGACTGGTACGTTTTCTGCGTAACATTGGCGACATGTTCTTCTAACTTTTCTAGCTAATCCCTCTTTCTTTTCCAGGACGTGTTTGATTCTCTTCGGTCTTTCTACAGCCGCAGTATTTTGTTGCACTATACAGAGATTCATCATTATAAATCTTCTCAAATCTACCATGTGCATGTTTTTTTTACTTACTGATTTGTACAGAGTCAGACTATTTACCATCGCCATATTAAGTAGTAAGTCAATAGCTAACTTTTCGTACCACTTTACGGATTTCCGCAACGGCGACGAGTATGCATCTGATCTGATAAATCGACTGCTCCTTTGGCTTTGTTGTAGTCGACAATAATCTGCGGTTTCATAACTACATTGCCCTGACGCTGTCTTATTTTTGCTAATAGGTCTGTGTGTTTGGTTGAGAAAACCAACACTTCTCTTTTGTCCCTCCATTTCATTACAGTAATACCA